>JAQAHW010000083.1:0-702500 GCA_027580185.1 Tuta absoluta | reverse complement strand
TAGTTTTAGGTCAATAATTTCTGAGTCTATCCATTTACTGTTATTGTTTTGATATACGTTACATTTTTTTAACGGAAAACATATCTCAAATTTATTAATGAGTATGTTTGTAACGTCTATGGCAAATTGCATACACTCATATCCTGAAGGCTCTTGTTAATGATGCTAGCCACCTCAGCTCCAGTGTGGAAGCCCGGGATGAGGTTTGACGTGCCTGCTAGGAGGTCACCCACTGGTCGCCCAACATAATTTAGAGATAGCCCAATCGGCGACAGGTCGCCAATTGGGGTTTTCTTGTCGCCGCTCGAGGCTCTCGAGTAGCCCAATTGGCGACAAATCGCCCAATCTGGCAACACTGCCCGCTACATATATACGGACGATACGAAACTGGTGGCCCGCACTGATGTATCCAACACAAATTTGTATTTTTAGCCTGTCTAATAAACCCACAAAACAAACTTTCCTCTTTATAATATTAGTGTAGAAGTGTAGATAATTATCTAATGGAAATAATTTCTTGATATATTTATGCAGATTAACACAAACTAGGCATTCTAATATAGTGTGACAAGCGTTATATACACCTACTCGGTAGTCTATCAAACTAAGAAAGTGTGTATAGATTTTAAAATATTTACATGGATGAAGCAGCCAATTAAACTGAATTTCGAATTCGAAAACAGTTGTATAAACACCTGCATTATGCATTCTACCTATATAAATTACAGGTAGATGGAAATTACAGACGCGTAATGCCTAAATGAGAAGGCTCTTACTACGATCAAGTTGAGAAATGAAACAAAGTATTTTGTGCCAATACTTAATTCGCCATCTTGCGCCGCATCGTATTGTTCAGTAGTTATTCAGTTGTTATAGTTTGACACGAGCATTCTAATGCCTAATTATGGCAGTTGCATACACTATTTTATCTACACTCTCAAAAAAAACTCAGTTATACACTTTTCCAAACGTCCGTACCGGCGATCGCAAGGCCGTGGCAAGGCCCTATACAAGAACAAATTCAATACGAGAACGTAATATGGCTGATTTTTTGAAAATTCTATACTACAGCAGTTGTTCAGATGTCGAGTCAACTAAACTGAACACCAATATGATAAACAACTGAACAACAACCTAATAAAACAACAACCACCAAACAATTACCATAAGGTCTTTATGCAACTGTTTTCGAATTCATAATTCGAACATTATGAGACGAGTGTAGATAAAATCGTGTATGCAACTGCTATATTAGGCATTAGAATGCTCGTGTCAAACTATTATCACAATCGATGTGATAAGGCCCTAATTATATGGCAGTTGCATATCTCGTACTATTAGTGTTCTTCTTTTAAAAGTTAATTGGAGAGCACGTCTTGGTTTTAAAGAAAATTTGTATCGTAAAGTATTATGTGGTTTTATGGCAAATAAATTATCTTATCTTATCTTATCTTACCTTATTTTACGGCCGTTCCTACCCCGAGGCGTGATTTATGTATGTATGTATGTATCTTACCTTCACTGCAGTGACTTTTGTGGAGAATAGGGTGATGCTATTATGGTATTTCATCTTCACAATCTGTATTTATCTACCACGTAACTTTACAATCAAGTATTCACGAAATAACAGCCTAGACATGTAAAGAATAACACAGTTCGTCCTTCCAAGATGCTTTTTACATGAAGCAATCCGAGATTACGCGGATTGTTTTCATCTGAAAAACCTTGACAGCGCTCAGAAGACTTGACGCTTCTCCAGATTGATGTTGTCAATCTTGTCCCGACGATTCTCTTCGGAAACAGCAAAGAGACGGCATGCGCCGTCATATAGGTTTAACATAGAATGGCAAGGGCGTTATATTTTATGTGCGTGTTGTGTTAGCCTTTTATGTGTGATATGTTAGCTTAAAACTTCTCTGCTTAATCAAATCGAAATGTATAATAATGTAATTAAGAGTATGTTGGCTGACCTATTATGAATTTAGATTGCACACGAAGTAAGTAAAGTAAAGAAAAATGCAAGGTGATAAATAAACATAAACAAATAGAACCATATAACTACATACATGAATACCAAATACAATATAAACAAATACATACGCTGACGTATGTATCAAGTAAGAGGTTTTCCCTTTTCAACCTGCTTTAGCAAGCAGCAAGTGTTGAGGGCCCATCTGTAGTGTGAAATCTCGAGCTCGCAACACATTTCGATGGTGCGCTGTATAGCTCAATCGCTTAGTTAGTGTCGACCAGCGTAACTTGAACTCCATTTTGATAATGTGCAATAGTAACATAACGTCGTCGCGCCGGTACAAACCAAGCCACATTATTAGTACCAGAGTAATAATCATATTTGATCTTACCTACATTTTATTGTCAAAACGTTTTTTTGTTAAACATTATTTTATGTTTGTTGTCGTGTAATAATCATATTTAATCTTACCTACATTTTATTGTCAAAACGTTTTTTTGTTAAACATTATTTTATGTTAATTGTCGTCTTTTTTTGTACCGGGTGTGAGAGACAGCCCTCCGAATAGATAGGGTGCATGCAACATGAAACTTTCCCCAAGAAACATATGTCCAAAAACTCTTCCATACAAAATCACAATCAGCTGACTGTCAGTTTTTTAACGTTTTTGAAATATGTTCCTAAGGGAAAGTTGTTCTATCAGTATAATACACTCATGGATAAAAATAATGTGAAAAAAGGGTTTATTATGTAAAAGTGTATTTAATATTGTACTAACAATAAACAAAGTACTAACAAATATAAAATCTTTCGCGGGATTATTTTGATTACCAAGTAACATCAAAAATAATGCGTTCCCTCGTTGACAATCGACTACAATCGTTTTAATAACCAACGTCCATAGTCCAAGGCTCAATTTCTTTTCTATCATTGATCATTTAGATTCCTTAGTAAAAGTATGCTTACCCTGATTTTTTTTTATCACGCCGTCGACCCTTCATATTACGTTCTCGTATTGAAATTAGTATAAGAAATATATTCAGTGCAAATATTTTTAGGGGTAAAACTGAAGTTCCTCAAGAAGCATTGGAGAAAAATTTTTTGTAATGTCCTAATAGAAAACTAGCGGTAGCGGTACTTGACTGTAACGACTCGGTTTTTATCATCTTCCACTGGAAGCTGTGTGTGAAGTTTTTGGCAATCTGCCCCATAAATCAGTTTTTTATTGAGTGAAAAAAAAGCCTCGAACTACGATCGTTTTGTTTAAAACGTTCATAGTCCGAGGCAATTTTGCTTCAGTTCATATTTCTGTCATTCAAGCGGAGATCGCGGACGCCACGCGCCGTAGCCGGTGAGCGCTAGCCCTATATAGCCCCGCGGCGTTGCCCGCATAAGTGGTGATAAAAGCTATCCTACTGTAAATCATGTTACCCTCTCTATGTGTTTCAAATTTCATTACAATCGGTTCAGTACTTTTTGCGTGAAGAAGTAACAAACAAACACACATCGAAAATTATATCTTGAAATATAAGTCTTGGAATTAATTAATCCAGTATTTATTTCTTAAGACGGCACAAGCGATAACTAAATCTTATTGGAAGAGGACAGCAGTCCACATGAGTGAGACAGATCACACATACAAACTGTCGCATTAATATATTAGTAGGCTTGTAGGTAACACCAAAAACAAGACAGGCCGCGTTCAACGTTTGACAATCTGATTTTTAAAAACGCCTCGAACTACGATCGTTTCAACCATACCACATCCATCCATGGAATTAAATTAAAACGTTCATAGTCCAAGGCTCAATCCCTTTTCTATCATTGAATGCTTACCCTGAATTTCTTCTTATCACGCTATCGATATACATCAGCCTATTGCAGTCCACTGCTGGACGTGTGCCTCCCCTGGGGTACGCCATAGGGCACGATCTCCCGTTTCCTCCCATCTAGTCGCTACCAGCCGCGACGAGAAAAATATATTCAATGCAAATACTTCCTCCCCATAAAAAACGTTTGAAAGAAAATTTACCCACGACACATCGTTCAAAAAAATCAAAATATTATATTCAAAATATTTCTCACATATGTTTCTTGGGGAATCTATCCTCAGCCCGTAACCTGTAGAGGTATATTTAAGATTAGGAGAAATTCCACTGCTCATAGGCCAGTTGGAACCAATTTCGTGACCGATACTGAGGACAGGAACAATTTTCCCTAAGAAACAGGTCGAATAATGACAATAATGATATTGTATGGGAGCTCCAAATATTTTCGTTCCTTGGTGAAAGTTAGGCCTTGTCACCGGCCCGTCCTCTGTTTCCAGTATCGGTCACGAAATTTCATTGGCATGAACAAATTCTAGTAGTAGAAAGTATAATCCAGAATTTCGCGTTGGAAATTGCGCCATTACTCCAGAATAATTTCAAGTCTAAATGAGCACAAGAAATTCGACCGTCCAGTGGCGCCAGCATGTTTCTGAAATCGATGGACACTACACGATAAGTTGATTTCAAAATAAAACAACGAGCTTTTACTTGTTTTAAATTTTAAAAGCTTATTGTTGGACCTTGGAATAAACTAATCGTATAGGACAACAATTTGTTCATCTTAGATTTTACAAATATATTTAAAAACAGATGAAGGCGTCTCTAGGCGGTCGGAAAAAAACTAAAATGTTTTCAAATTGTGTACCAGTCCACGAACACAATTTTTTCTCAACAAATGTAACTCATAATATGAAGAAAAGAAAATGATGACTAAAATAGAAAAGTCTGTATCATGGGAGAGTTCACAATTTTCGACATCTTCATTTATTTTTGAATATTTGTATATGGGACAGGTTAGCAAAATCTTTAAGACAACTTTCCTATAAAAAACATGTATATCAAGCCGAAAGGAGGTCCAAAGTACTCCATGAAACTAAACAACTTTCCCCATGGAACACAAGTCGAAATAGGAATTTTAAAAATGTAACCTCCCATAGTAAATTCACCAGGTGATGGCAAATTTGTATGGGTAGTCCATTTTTATTTTTAATAGTTCTACCTATATTTCATGGCAAAAGTTGTTCAGTTTCACGATTACCTTGACCTCCTTTCGGCTTGTTACATACGCTTTTAGTTTCTCCCTGAATAGGTGATTAAATTGTCTAGTGCTTCCGAATGTAGGTTTCTATAAGAAATTACTTTAGATGTAGGTTTAGACTGAGAAAGTTTATATATTAATTAATACAGTTTGTGTGTTCTTATACTCAGAATTTTTTAAGTAAAAAAAAAAGCCTCGAACTACAACCGTTTTAACTATACCACTTTAATGGTAATATTAAAACGATCATAGCCCAAGGCTATCCGTGATTAGATATTCATAAAATAAGTATAATTAGTAATAATTACAAATAAAATACAATTTAATTATAATTAATAAGTAATTGAGTGCACTCTTAAATATTGAAACAACATTACATAAACATGACAATATACAAAACTAAATACAATATAAAACAAACTATAAAAATTACATAACATTAAACAAATACTTTAAATAAGAATTTTATTATACTGTAATAAATTACTTCTTAATTCTTGCTATTAGATGTTTGGTAATCAAATCTGAAACAAACAAAAAAATACTTCGTAATTAAATTTCAAATTATATCACAAAAATTACAAATAAAAGCAATATGATACCATCTTGAACAAGTATTTCTTAAGATTCTTCGTCAGGTAGATTCTTCATTGCTCTGTCGTAGAATCTGAAACATAAATATTTTTTATTAGTAAAGGAAAAAAACTAATTACTTCATTATAATGAAAAAAATATTCATGGAACATATACAAACAGTATTGAAATGAAGGTTTTCTAACTCAATCCGTCACGTCATCTCTCTGCAGTAGAATCTGAAACAAAGAAACCAACAATTAGTCATACCTTACAAGAACAAACAAATCAAAATAACGTAAAATTGATCTGAACCTTGTTACCGTTACCTGAATTGTTTCCTTTGCAAAACCAGATACCTTGATACCAGTCATCAATCGTCATCATCAGTCAAGTCAAGTCAAGAAAAAAATGGCCTCCACTCCACAACACGCTTATAAACAAGACTCGGCCACAGCCCGCGTGTTACACGCATTCGACTTTAGCTGAAGCTACAATCGAAAGCGAAAAAATGGCCTCTACAACACACGCTTATAACAAGGGGCCCGGCCACAGCCCGCGCGCTACAAGCAATCGACAAGCCTCAGTCGAAAGCGAGAGAAAAAAAACGCTTTTGGTCCCCAACCGCCCCGAAGAACGATCTCATAACCAAAAGCAAAAACTCCCAACTTCAGTACTCGACCTCAACTCAGCTCAAATTGAAATCGCCGAAGAGGTTCCCGAATCGTCGTACGAATACTTCGACTCGGGATCGACTCAAAGGCAAGAGCACACAGACATAATCAGAGGAGGTCTCAAGACTATATCATTGAGAATGTGATTACTACTTCCGAAGAAGGTTCATCGGTTCGAGTGTGTCCGCTGGTCCAACGCGCCCCTAAAGGCACATGTCCCCAGCTAACACGGAATCTGTCGGTCCAACGCACACCCAAAAAGGGTCGCATTTCCCCGACAGACAAGGTTTTTGCATCTGCCGCTCCGACGTGCCCCGAAAGGCACATTTCTACAGCAGATGCAGGGGTTAGCGTCCGCCGCTCCAACGCGCCCCGAGAGACGCGTTTCCGCTACAGAAGCAAGGTTTGAGGGCGATTACTACTTCTCGCAAAGCAAGAAGCCTCATCATTTGTTCGAGTTTGTATGTCATTTTTAAAAATAAATAAAAAACACTACTAAAACGCGCAAAAACGCACATTTCCGTAGCAAGCCGCAATTAACGTCGTATGCAAAACACTCGAGGCGCGGACTTCTGCCTTTCTACGCTATTGCATAGGACTAAATTCGAGTTTATAAAGAAAAAAGTATGCTTAGGTATCACATGAGTTCCGTGGTTTTATTTAAATTCGCTTTGTATTATGCCGTTTCTGTGTTTGGGCCTGGTGAGATTTTTTTATACTGCATTTTTTGTTTTTGCACTACCATTTAACCAAATTAACGTCATGGTTATTTGGTCTTTGCTTGCACTACCATTGTGCCAAATACTCTTAGATATCTGGTCTTATGCATCACCATATTTGCCAAATTCTCATGGATTCGGTCTTAGATTGCATGTAATACTTTTCGTTTACGGAACTCAGATCTACCCTAACACACTATTTATTTTTAGAAAACCAGGCACAAGAATCAAGTTATTCTAACGAACAACAGTTCTAAAGCCATAGTTTATTGTTTCAGTTCTGCTATCCACACGATGTGCGGCCCTTTAGGTTGTTAGTGGTCAAGGAGAGGAACTATTTCACAAACTCCAGAACCACGAAACGAGTCAGGCTAGAAACTTGAACAATCTTGCGAATGCCGGTTCCTTACCCAAAACTCTACGTATCGCCCCTAAGTAATGCATTGTTATGCATAAGTTTCGCTAGCGATCGCAACCGTACGGAAAAGCGTACGGGCAAAAGCGTAGCGTGATAAATAGCAAGTTGCCAGCATCGCATCGCACGAAACAGTCGTACGCGCAACGCTTGGCATTTAAACGACCTTTAAATTCGGCTATAATGTCAACCAGCCTTCAAGCATGGAAAGCACCAACCGAATAGGCCGACGTTGTTGTAAAAACAGCGAAATGTTCCTCCGTGCGTGTCTAATGTACGAATGAAACGCACTTCATAAGATTAATCTCAATCAGAAACGTCTCTACACTAGATTGACGCACGGCGTCACAAATCTTATAGTTTTAAAGGTAAAGGAATCAGGACGTATCTTAATATAAGAACACCAGTTCCAGAACCTTCGAGGCAATCCAGCTCCAAGCTCCCGGTCCCTATAGATATAAACGATACGAAACTCTTAGCCGCGCATCGTACCATCTATTTTCGACTCAAATTTTCATAGAAAACTTTCGTCGTAGAACACGAGAAACTAGGAAAAAGATCGCATCTCGAATTAAACATCACTCGGCCAGCGATTTCACAAACGTAAAAAGCAGAATACACTTCTCAAGAAAACTTGATCAGAAATATCCTTACGTTCAGCCAAAGCTAAAGCTTCGTGAATGTCTATGAGGCTGAGAAATCAAAAGATTTCAACAAGAGGCATGTCGGTAGAAGCGCAATTGAGTATTTCAAAGCACGACGCCGAATCGTCAAAATATAATTTCAACTTTTCAGCAGAAGCGCAATTGAAGTCTCAAAGCACGACCGCCGACCGGGGGGATTTCGTCTCGGCCGAGCCACCCTCCCATACATATATTTTTGATACGGAACTGGTAGCCGCGCATAAGCAACTTTTCAAAAAAAAATGTTTTCGTAAATCATCATCAGATTTCCAGCAGAAGCGCAATTGGTTGCTCAAAAGCACGACGCCGAAATTTTGGATAATTTAGATTTTCTAGCAGAGTGCTATCGGCCCGCGAGGATTCCCTACATATATTTTCGATACGGAATGGCTGCCCGCGTGCGGTAATTTTCGCGGCCCAAAAATGTTTATTATAAATTTTTGTGTTGATAAGTTAGATTTTGGATCTCGGGGTGATCCAACGGGACGGAGGGCGGATGCCTGGACGGGGTGGAGGCCCATGCGAATTTAAAGTCGGGCGATAGAAATTTTGATCTACCGCTCGAATTCATATCAGAGTGATAGAAATTTTGTGACGTCATGGAAAGTCAATACGAGTGATAGAATTAATATTCTAGTGATAGAATTTCAGGACGGTTACTAGAATAAATTCGAGTGGTAGAAAACGGTTCGATGTCTTAATATATCAAATCACTTTCTATCATACGAATTTAAATTCGTACAAGAGAAAATAAAGTCGAGTGCTCGAAAATTTTTCGAGTGTCTAACTACTATTGATAGAAAATGAAATCATCGGCGTCAAGTCGCATTTTTTTCATGCGATTTTAAATTCGACCGGTAGAATTTGAATCTACTGGCTAATAGAAAACGACTTCTTGTACCTTGGGAGTAGTTGGGAGTTTATGAAATAAAAATATATATACAATTTACTCGAGATCCCAGTCACCCGGCAAGGTAATTGGGGTGATGCTGTTCCAAACCGGCATCACACGATTAAATAATAGTGTCATACCCACCATTATTGGTTGTTTCTTCTAGTCGAGTGGACCCGATGAACCCTGGTGTCGTAAGTTCACGTAGGTCATCTGCTTCTGAAAGTGTATCAAATTCAAACATTAGTTTTTACATAAATCACGCCTTTATCCCTTACGCTCTGCCTACCCCGCTAGGGATATAGATAACTGAATCTCGCAGGAAAGAAATATTTACAATGCCATTATGCCAATGTATTACAGCTCTTTAGACAAAGTCTAAATATCCTGAACAAGACACAACACAGCGCCATCCACACTAATATTATAAATGCGAAAGTAACTCTGTCTGTCTGTCTGTCTGTCTGTCTGTCTGCTACGCTTTCACGGCCAAACCGCTGAACCGATCTTCATGAAACTTGGCACAGAGATTGCTAGCATACCGAGAACGGACATAGACTACTTTTTATCACCATTTGAGGGTCTGGAGTATAGATGTAGACCACCAGGTGTACCACCAGGAGCCCAGCTAAACTATTAGAGATACAGGCATGGTTCCAAAACAAAAGTTGTTCAGTATGATGGGCCGCTTCTTTTCACAAGGACATTGAGGATCTGGAGTACCTTATGTAGACCACCAGGTGTACCACCAGGAGCCCAGCTAAACTATTAGAGATACAGGCATGGTTCCGAAACAAAAGTTGTTCAGTATGATGGGCCGCTTCTTTTCACAAGGACATTGAGGATCTGGAGTACCTTATGTAGACCACCAGGTGTACCATCAGGAGCCCAGCTAAACTATTAGAGATGCAGGTATGGTTCCAAAACAAAAGTTGTTTAGTATAATAGGTCGCTTCTTTTCACAAGGACATTGAGGATCTGGAATACCTTATGTAGACCACCAGGTGTACCATCAGGAGCCCAGCTAAACTATTAGAGATACAGGCATGGTTCTAAAACAAAAGTTGTTCGGTATGATGGGCCGCTTTTTTTTACAAGGACATTGAGGACCTGGAGTACCTTATGTCACCAGGTGTACCATCAGGGACCACGTAAACTATTAGAGCTACAGGTATGGTTCCAAAACAGAAGTTTTTCAGTATGATGGGCCGCTTCTTTTCACACGGACGTTGAGGATCTGGAGTACCTTATGTTGACCACCAGGTGTACCATCAGGAGGCCAGCTAAACTATTAGAGATACAGGCATGGTTCCAAAACAAAAGTTGTTCGGTATGATGGGCCGCTTCTTTTCACAAGGACATTGAGGATCTGGAGTACCTTATGTAGACCACCAGGTGTACCATCAGGAGCCCAGATAAACTATTAGAGATACAGGTATGGTTCCAAAACAGAAGTTGTTCAGTATGATGGGCCGCTTCTTTTCACAAGGACATTGAGGATCTGAAGTACCTTATGTAGACCACCAGGTGTACCATCAGGAGCCCAGCTAAACTATTAGAGATACAGGCATGGTTCCAAAACAAAAGTTGTTCAGTATGATGGGCCGCCTCTTTTCACCAGGACATTAAGGATCTGCAGTACATAATGTAGACCACCAGGTGTACCATCAGGAACCCACGTGAACTATTAGAGATACAGAAATGGTTCCAAAACAAAAGTGGTTCAGTATGATGGGCCGCTTCGTTTCACAAGGACATTGAGGATCTGGAGTACCTTATGTAGACCACCAGGTGTACCACCAGGAACCCACGTAAACTATTAGAGATACAGAAATGGTTCCAAAAAAAAAGTTGTTTAGTATGATGGGCCGCTTCTTTTCACAAGGATATTGAGGATCTGGAGTACCTTATGTCACCAGGTGTACCATCAGGAGACCACGTAAACTATTAGAGATACAGAAATGGTTCCGAAACAAAAGTTGTTCATGATGATGGGCCGCTTCTTTTCACAAGGACATTGAGGATCTGGAGTACCGTATGTAGACCATCAGGTCTACCATCAGGAGCCCACCTTATTGGAGATACAGAAATGGTTTCAGAACAAAAGTTGTTCAGTATGATGGGAATAAGTTGAGAAAGGACATTGCCTTCTTTACCGAGGACAGAAAAACAAAAAATGTGGTATATAGAGGTATAAAAATGTATAACAGTAACTTATATTACCTTTTGATCTGTCTAATCTACTTATGCTAACCATTTTAGTGTGCTCAAATCGGCACCTCTGGAGTAAGTACTCTGTTATCTACTGACTTTTGTATTCATCCACACTAATATTATAAATGCGAAAGTAACTCTGTCTGTCTGTCTGTCTGTCTGTCTGTCTGTCTGCTACGCTTTCACGGCCAAACCGCTGAACCGATCTTCATGAAACTTGGCACAGAGATTGCTAGCATACCGAGAACGGACATAGGCTACTTTTTATCACCATTCGAGGGTCTGGAGTACAGATGTAGACCACCAGGTGTACCATCAGGAGCCCAGCTAAACTATTAGAGATACAGGCATGGTTCCACAACAAAAGTTGTTCAGTATGATGGGCCGATTCTTTTTACAAGGACATTGAGGATCTGGAGAACCTTATGTAGACCACCAGGTGTACCATCAGGAGCCCAGCTAAACTATAAGAGATACAGGCATGGTTCAAAACAAAAGTTGTTCAGTATGATGGGCCGCTTCTTTTTACAAGGACATTGAGGATCTGGAGTACCTTATGTAGACCACCAGGTGTACCATCAGGAGCCCAGCTAAACTATTAGAGATACAGGCATGGTTCCAAAACAAAAGTTGTTCAGTATGATGGGCCGCTTCTTTTCACAAGGACATTGAGGATCTGGAGTACCTTATGTAGACCACCAGGTGTACCATCAGGAGCCCAGCTAAACTATAAGAGATACAGGCATGGTTCAAAACAAAAGTTGTTCAGTATGATGGGCCGCTTCTTTTTACAAGGACATTGAGGATCTGGAGTACCTTATGTAGACCACCAGGTGTACCACCAGGAGCCCAGCTAAACTATTAGAGATACAGGCATGGTTCCAAAACAAAAGTTGTTCAGTATGATGGGCCGCTTCTTTTCACAAGGACATTGAGGATCTGGAGTACCTTATGTAGACCACCAGGTGTACCACCAGGAGCCCAGCTAAACTATTAGAGATACAGGCATGGTTCCAAAACAAAAGTTTTTCAGTATGATGGGCCGCTTCTTTTCAGAATGACATTGAGGATCTGGAGTACCTTATGTAGACCACCAGGTGTACCATCAGGAGCCCAGCTAAACTATAAGAGATACAGGCATGGTTCAAAACAAAAGTTGTTCAGTATGATGGGCCGCTTCTTTTCACAAGGACATTGAGGATCTGGAGTACCTTATGTAGACCACCAGGTTTACCACCAGGAGCCCAGCTAAACTATTAGAGATACAGGCATGGTTCCAAAACAAAAGTTTTTCAGTATGATGGGCCGCTTCTTTTCAGAATGACATTGAGGATCTGGAGTACCTTATGTAGACCACCAGGTGTACCATCAGGAGCCCAGCTAAACTATAAGAGATACAGGCATGGTTCAAAACAAAAGTTGTTCAGTATGATGGGCCGCTTCTTTTCACAAGGACATTGAGGATCTGGAGTACCTTATGTAGACCACCAGGTGTACCACCAGGAGCCCAGCTAAACTATTAGAGATACAGGCATGGTTCCAAAACAAAAGTTGTTCAGTATGATGGGCCGCTTCTTTTCACAAGGACATTGAGGATCTGGAGTACCTTATGTAGACCACCAGGTGTACCACCAGGAGCCCAGCTAAACTATTAGAGATACAGGCATGGTTCCAAAACAAAAGTTTTTCAGTATGATGGGCCGCTTCTTTTCAGAATGACATTGAGGATCTGGAGTACCTTATGTAGACCACCAGGTGTACCATCAGGAGCCCAGCTAAACTATAAGAGATACAGGCATGGTTCAAAACAAAAGTTGTTCAGTATGATGGGCCGCTTCTTTTCACAAGGACATTGAGGATCTGGAGTACCTTATGTAGACCACCAGGTGTACCACCAGGAGCCCAGCTAAACTATTAGAGATACAGGCATGGTTCCAAAACAAAAGTTTTTCAGTATGATGGGCCGCTTCTTTTCAGAATGACATTGAGGATCTGGAGTACCTTATGTAGACCACCAGGTGTACCATCAGGAGCCCAGCTAAACTATAAGAGATACAGGCATGGTTCAAAATAAAAGTTGTTCAGTATGATGGGCCGCTTCTTTTCACAAGGACATTGAGGATCTGGAGTACCTTATGTAGACCACCAGGTGTACCACCAGGAGCCCAGCTAAACTATTAGAGATACAGGCATGGTTCCAAAACAAAAGTTGTTCAGTATGATGGGCCGCTTCTTTTCACAAGGACATTGAGGATCTGGAGTACCTTATGTAGACCACCAGGTGTACCACCAGGAGCCCAGCTAAACTATTAGAGATACAGGCATGGTTCCAAAACAAAAGTTTTTCAGTATGATGGGCCGCTTCTTTTCAGAAGGACATTGAGGATCTGGAGTACCTTATGTAGACCACCAGGTGTACCATCAGGAGCCCACCTTAACTATTAGAGATACAGGCATGGTTCAAAACAAAAGTTGTTCAGTATGATGGGCCGCTTCTTTTCACAAGGACATTGAGGATCTGGAGTACCTTATGTAGACCACCAGGTGTACCATCAGGAGCCCACCTAAACTATTAGAGATACAGAAATGGTTACAAAACGAAAGTTGACCAGTATGATGGGCCGCTTCTTTTCAGAATGACATTGAGGAACTGGAGTACCTTATGTAGACCACCAGGTGTACCATCAGGAGCCCAGCTAAACTATAAGAGATACAGGCATGGTTCAAAACAAAAGTTGTTCAGTATGATGGGCCGCTTCTTTTCACAAGGACATTGAGGATCTGGAGTACCTTATGTAGACCACCAGGTGTACCACCAGGAGCCCAGCTAAACTATTAGAGATACAGGCATGGTTCCAAAACAAAAGTTGTTCAGTATGATGGGCCGCTTCTTTTCACAAGGACATTGAGGATCTGGAGTACCTTATGTAGACCACCAGGTGTACCACCAGGAGCCCAGCTAAACTATTAGAGATACAGGCATGGTTCCAAAACAAAAGTTTTTCAGTATGATGGGCCGCTTCTTTTCAGAAGGACATTGAGGATCTGGAGTACCTTATGTAGACCACCAGGTGTACCATCAGGAGCCCACCTTAACTATTAGAGATACAGGCATGGTTCAAAACAAAAGTTGTTCAGTATGATGGGCCGCTTCTTTTCACAAGGACATTGAGGATCTGGAGTACCTTATGTAGACCACCAGGTGTACCATCAGGAGCCCACCTAAACTATTAGAGATACAGAAATGGTTACAAAACGAAAGTTGACCAGTATGATGGGCCGCTTCTTTTCACAGGGACATTGAGGATCTGGAGTACCTTATGTAGACCACCAGGAGTACCACCAGGAGCCCAGATAAACTATTAGAGATACAGGCTCGGTTCCAAAACAAAAGTTGTTCAGTATGATGGGCCGCTTCTTTTCACAAGGACATTGAGGATCTGGAGTACCTTATGTAGACCACCAGGTGTACCATCAGGAGCCCAGCTAAACTATTAGAGATACAGGCATGGTTCAAAACAAAAGTTGTTCAGTATGATGGGCCGCTTCTTTTCACAAGGACATTGAGGATCCGGAGTATTTTATGTAGACCACCAGGTGTACCATCAGGAGCCCACCTAAACCTGAACCTGTTTCTAAAAAAACTATCTAACGCGGACGAAGTCGCGGGTAAAAGCTAGTCTATCCATAAACTAAGCAAAGCTTGTACTATGGGAACTAAATAGCTGATAATTATACGTATGCTTTTTTGTAAATAAATACATATTATACATAGAAATAAAATAAACTAAACACAAATATCCAAAAGATGACTTAACAAATATTTGTGTCTTGTGGGGATCGAACCCACGACCCTCGGCGTAGCGCATCGTTTGTTTAAATTGAATAGGCTGAACAAACAAACAAAACAATAGGTTTAGTTTGTACAGGATCAATTTTAAAAATCTTTTACCATTAAATCCTACATTATCCATATTAAAATGCCTTATTCCCACGGGAAAACGGTAAGCAGCGGGGGAAACACTTATAAAATAAAGTAGCTTTTCGTGTCCCTTTTTATGTTTAGATCTTTGAAACTACGCAACGGATTTTGATGCGGTTTATTTTAATAGATAGAGTAATCCAAAAAGCAAGTTTTTAGTACTTTTTACCGCAAAAACCTTTGTTCCTTCAGGAAAACTGATTTAAAACGGATCGCTAGAGATATTATATTTTACAAGCAGCCGATTTCCCGCGGGAATACACATACACATATCACGCCTATAATCCCTTGCGGAGTAGGCAGAGCGTAAAAGGCCGAAAAAATACTGACATTTACGCCACGTCTCATATATACGAGGGTCATTCGGAAAATTGTGTATTGCCATAGTGACAGGTTGTCAGTTCATCGCCTAAAATTGCAATACACACTCCGAGTCCTTTAGTCGCCTCTTACGACTCCCACGGGAAAGAAATGGGGTGATGCTATTCTTAGCATCACGCGGCATTGCCTATTTTCATCAGGAATAATATTACACCATAGTTTCTAAGCTTATTCAATTCAAACAAACAAATCTTTCCTATTTATACTAGTTACTAGTAACTAGATTTCCGCCCAGCGGTTTCACCCGCTGCTGCCACTCGTTTTCCATATGTTATACCTTCTATACTACTGGGTAAAGTGTTTTCGACGGGTTTTTCTGTCGTGTGGGACATTGAGTCGACAAACGACCCGATGAACCTCGGCGTAAGGGGCATTAAACTGGTTCTTCTCAATCGTCGTCGAGAGATTTCTCATCTGAAAATTTAATAAAATCTAATTTTAAAAGGATTAGTTTTAGATGTGTGATGTCAGCTTAGAATAGCATCACCCTATTTCTTTCCCTTGGGACTCGTAAGTGGCGATTAAGGGACTCGAGGGTTACATCTGTATATCCATTTTAGGCGATGGGCTGACAATCTGTCTCTATGGCGATACACTATTTCCTGAATGACCCTCAAATTTTTGTCAGACGTGGCGTAAATGTCCATTTTTTTCAGCCGTTTACGCTCTGCCTACCCCGCAAGAGATTATAGGCGTGTTATATGTATGATTGGTTTCGAATAGAAGAAAGCTTAAGTATTCTGCAGGATTTAATAATATAAACCAGACCATGAAAGTGAACAACTTTCCCCAGGGAAAATAGGTCGAAATATGAAAAAAGTTGACCTCCCATAAAAAATGTTCAAGCCGACAAGGTCTATTTGTATAGGAGGTGTAGTTCTTTTTTCATATTTCGCCCTATGTTCCTTGAGGAAAGTTGTTCATTATCACCAGCCCGTCTTGAGTTTTTGTTAGAATAATTGCACCCTGTATATGAACGCCTGCCAAAACAAATAAGCTAAAACATTTTATGACATTTGTTTTAGGCGTTAAGACAATTTGGAGCATTTGTAAAATTGTATACAGCAGGCAGGATTTGAACCTGCTACTTTTGCCATAACTTTAATAACAGCGAATATTTCATTGTTTGCAGGTTCTTATTTTACTTGAGGATAATACTAAAAACTTGGGCAACGGATATTCTGATAAATTGTTTGTTTAAAGAGAAAATATGTTTTTTGTGAAGTGGCGCCACTGTCGAGGTCATTGACGGCTACACTCGCCTTAAAAACGCAAAATTTCATCTTATGGTTTGAATTCCAACTCTTATTGTTGACTAAATATATTATTTGTTACAATGACATATACTAGATGTCGCTTCGAGAAGAGTACCAAGAGATTGAAGATTTGGAAGTGCCGGTCGAGGCGCCGGTAGCTCAGTTGGCAGAGCAGTGGGACGGTCCCTCACGGTCCCGGCCGATGCTTAATTTTTTCAATTTCTAATGTTCATTTATGAAAATAATATAGCACTATGAGTGCAAAATAAACTATAATACATACCTACTAAACTACTGGGTTCAGTTTTCTCCAGAAATTATTACTTCTGTCTGTGGCGAGGGACGCCGAGTCGACGAACCACCCGATGATCGATGAACCCTGGTGTCACGATTTCTTCGCTTCTAAAAATTTATACAATTCAATAATTAGTAATTACATACATACATACATCACGACTTTATCCCGAGCAGAGAGCTACAAATTATCGCTACGCCTGAAAAATATTTTGGGCCATTTCAGATATTTGTTTTTCACCATAGTGACAGGTGTCAATCTAACAAATTTAACATCAGCCACAATATGTCCAACACGCTTGGCAGGCAGATTGGCGAGCGCAGTGTAAGGTGTTGTATTCACAAGGCAAAAAATATGTGTTGAGTCAATTCGTATGAGAGCACCGAATTTTTTAAAGTTCCTTGGGGAATGTTGTTCAGATTCATGGACTGGTATATTTTGATAATTACGAAACGAGTGTAATTTTGGATATTAACCTGTAACATTGACGTTGTTCTTCAAATCACCTGATATTTTCTTTCTGCCGGACGCTGCAGCTGAAATGCCTGGAAATTTAATAAATAATAATATTAATAATTATTATTATTATTCTAACTACCCTATTAGATTCCACTGATGCCGTCTTAGAGTAGCATCACCCCATTTCTATCCCGTGGGTGTCGTAAGAGGCGACTATGGGACTCGTGTATCGCAATTTTAGGCGATGGGCTGACAACCTGTCACTATGGCGATACACAATTTTTCTAATGACCCTCAAATATTTATCAGACGTGGCGTAATTATCCGTTTTTTGCGGCCGTTTACGCTCTGCTTACCCCGCAAGGGATAATAGGCGTGATAGTATGTATGTATGTACCACATTTGGCAGGCAGATTAGCAATTGATTACGGTGCAAGTTCTTGTATTCACAGGGAGCGCTACTGCCCAGTCCCTAGACCAATTTATCCCTTAGTCGCTTTTTAAGATAGATAGTAGATAGATGAACACTTTATTGCTTACAACAAACACAACAGAAACAAAACAATACAGAAAACTTAAGACTAAAAGTAAGCAAAGGCGGCTTTATCGCTTGCAGCGATCTCTTCCAGGCAACCTTTACACAGGGGCAACCTACCAAAAGACACCCCCAAAAACCACCCCCGGGAATATTTTTTCAAAAACCTGAAAAATTTTTGGGCTTCCTGAATTTCAAGACCCCCAAAAATACGCCGACATGCTTTAAATTGTTCCGGATTCGATATCTCGTTCCTAACCCCCAAACAAACCTTTTAAAGCTGGCAAAAAACAACCCCAATCGTTCCCGGAACCCTGTGGACGGCTAAGGTAAGCGCACAAGTTTCAAATTATTTTTCCCGTAAAATATAGATAACCACGATACAGTACCTTTTTTCAGTATTTATTTTGGCCTTATATTTACAAAGTTAAAGAACTTTCAAAATTTGACAAACTTACCACCCAACGGCAAACTGTAAGATTGTAAAGATAGCGTAAATTCGAAAAAACCCCTTATATCTCGAAAACAGTACATCCTAGCTCAAAAATAACGATATTTTCACCCCCCCTCCCTAAAACCCTCCTCCTCGCTACGCACAAACCTGACGCTTCCGGATCCACCCCCAAAGTTTCAACCCTCTACCCCCAAGTTTACAGCCCAGCCAAAAATCCAAGACCTCTAGACCATAACTGCTACAAGTTAGCAGGGAGTATTCAAAAAATTTTTTCTTTGGTCATCAATAGTGAAGCTTACATAGACCATAAAAAACCCTGAAATTCACCCCCCCGGCTGAAACTACCCCCTCCAACCCCCTGAAAACCCGTTAATAGTGCTCTTGCCGCTTTGAAAGGTTAAATTCTTACTGTACTAGTCCTAACCATTACATATTAAGACAGAACGGGTCCTGAAATAAAATTTCAGTTTATTTCAGGAAAAACAAAAACTGGTTTTTCTCCGAACATACTCACCCGAATAGGTCGTGAGTGGTATCATTTCAAAGGTCTCACTAAGACCAAAAAATTTAATAGACTATTTTGACTCTACATAGAGTTCAAAAATAAAAATTCCTGAGAAAAACCGGGTTTTACCCCAGTACCACCTTTTATGACATTAGCAGTGCTAATACTAGATTATATTAATTAACGGCTTTACATAGAGCAAAATTTTGTTTTATCTTTTAGTAATTAGTCTCTACTTACATGACACTGGCAGTGCCAATACAGTGGTATACAGCTGATAATATATTAATTAACGGCTCTACATAGAGTAATTTTTATTTTATTTTTAGTACTTAGTTTATACCTATATGACATTGGCAGTGCCAATAAAGTAGCATTTCGACATAGAAATTCACTTTTCAGTACTTGGCTCCACATAGAGCACAAAATTTTAGTTTAATATTTTAGACACTATAGTTAATTAAGACTCTGCCCTGCCTTATACGGACAGGGCAAATTAGATTAAGAGTTCAACTTTCCATAATTATCATAATTATTAGTATTTCGACTCCGTGAGGTATACTGTGAGAATCGATCATGTCAAACCCACAACAAAACAAACGCCCGGCAGCGGGAGGCCTCCGACTGGACTTCAGCGCATCACAACCACAAACAACGAAACCAAGTACAACGCCAAAATCGGCCACTAAAACATCAGTAGGCGGAACGTAAAGCAAATAGATTATACCAGGAGGCTAAAACACAGCTGGAACAATCAAAACTGACAACTAAGGAGTCCGTCATAAACAAACTCACAAGCCTATACGAATGCATACTGGAGTACCAAGAGGCTGCTCAAAAACAGAGGCTAGAAATGGAGAAACTGAAGGCAAGCATGAGCGAGGCACTTCTAGCAAAGGAAGCGGAACACAGCAAGCAACTACAAGACACGACATCTTTCTTGAAGAAATTGGACGTTGCGACTCCGATTGCAGAAGTAGCCAAAGGAGTCAAAGCTATAAGGGACATGATCAGTTTTGATGTCATTGGAAAGATGGACATACTCCAGAATGAAAGCAAGAAACTCCACGAGAGGATGCGGCAAACTACGCCAGTATCAGGTCCCAACAACCAACCATCTAGTGACCTCATGAAAAACTTATTGGAGACCTCCACCAACATAAGGAGGCTATAGGGGAATGCAACCTAAACACTAAAACCCTTACAGACCAACTCAAGTCTACCTCCACAGACCTCGCCAAGGTGACATACACACAAATAGCTTCCGGTAGCGTAAAACCTACACCAAGACAGGCACCACTACATTCTATCGTAGTGTCCTCGTCAAACGAAAAGGACACCAGCGGCGAAGTACTAGAAAGGATAAGAACAGCAGTAGACGCCCAGAACAAAGGAATAAAGGTGGATAAGGTACGCAAGGCCAAAGACCAGAAGGTAGTGGTTGGCTGCAGCTCACGGGAGGAGTTGTCCAAAGTATCAAAAAGGATCAGAGAGGCTGGAGAAAACCTCACAGTGGAAGAGGTTAAAAACAAAGACCCACTCGTCATAATCAAAGACACCATGTCGTACCTCACGGATGAGCAAGTGGTAAACTCACTAAAGACACAAAATAGCCACATTTTTAGCGATATCGCCGCGGAAGAAAATCGCATTACAGTAAAATACCGTAGAAGGACTAGGAATCCCCTTCAAAAACATGTAATCCTGCAAGTCTCCCCAATATTATGGCGGCGGCTGGTTGAGACAGAACGAGTGCATGTTAACCTGGCGAGAGTCCGAGTCGAAGATCAATCTCCTCTCGTCCAATGCACGCGATGCCTTGGCTATGGCCACGGAAGACGGTTCTGCAAGGAAACGACTGACCTCTGCAGTCACTGTGGGGGACCACACATGCGGGCGGACTGTGCAGACTGGATGGCAGAGGAACCACCTTCATGCAAAAATTGTAAACATGCTAACTTAGATCAGCTGCAGCATAATGCATTCGACTCAAGTTGCCCAGTCCGGAAAAGATGGGACTCCTTAGCGAGATCGACCGTGGCATATTGCTGAAGTGGACTCGGACTCAACTACAGATGCACCAAACCAAAGCCCTTCAGAGCCCTGCACGCATAGGGTCATACAAGCCAATTTACAGAGGAAGAAACTGGCCACACAAGAGTTAATAATAGAGGCAGCAAAAAGGAAGATTAGCTTCGCACTGGTTCAGGAACCGTATGTGGGCGCAACGGGAGAATGAAAATGCTTTACTGGAACCCGAGTCATTCAGCGCGCCCACAACAGGACGAAGCCCGTTAAATCAGCAATAGTAGTGTTTGACGACAATTTGACAGTGCTGGAGCAACCTACTCTAACAACCGAAAACCTGGCGGTGGCCAAAATCAAGACAGAAAAATGGGAAGTGGGTGTCATCTCCATCTACCTAGAGGACCAACTGCCTATAGAGCCATACTTGGAGGATATCAAAAAGATAGTGGAAAAACTCGAGGTTAAAAGCGTACTAATCGGGGGTGACGCAAATGCGTGGAGCTCATGGTGGGGTAGCGTGTCGGAAGACCACAGGGGTGAAACACTAGCGGGAACCCAAGAAGATCTAAACCTCCATATACTCAATACGGGGACGGAGCCTACATTCGACACGATCAGAGGAGGTAAGAGATACATGAGCCACGTAGACATCACCGTGTGTTCCGAAGACCTGCTGCGTAACGTTCATAACTGGAAAGTAGACAAAGATCTTACCAGCTCAGATCATAACGCCATCACCTTTGGCATTAACTTGGAAAAAAGCAACACAATTAGATTAAAGAAAACCACCAGGATCTATAATACCAAAAAAGCCAATTGGATCACTTTTCGAGACGAGCTTAAAGACAAACTCATAGCGAACAATATCAAGACAGAAGAAATTAATAAAATAGAAACGTTGGAAGATCTAGAGAACATGGTTAAATCATACTCAAACAGTGTTACAGAAACATGCGATTCCAAAAATAAAACCAAGCCCAAAAGTTAGACTACCGTGGTGGAATAATGAGCTGGAGGAACTAAAACAAGAAATGAACAGAAAAAAGCGAAGAATAGCATGCGCAGCCCCCCGTCGGCGTGAATGGGTAGTCCGGGAATACCTAGAAGCAAAACAGACCTACGAAGAGAAAGCGACAGAGGCCCAAACCGGCAGCTGGAAGGATTTCTGTACCAAGCAAGACCGCGAAAGCGTGTGGGAGGGAGTCTATAGAGTAATAAGGAAAACATCTGCACCCTATGAAGATCAACCACTAATAAAAGACGGTAAAATGGTGGACCCCCAGAAATCCGCACAGCTGCTGGCGGACACTTTCTTCCCGGATGACACCCCGGAAGCTGATGACGAGGAACATCAGATCATTAGAAAAAATGCAGAAAAATCTGACCAACTTCTGTTAAACGACCAAAAAGACCCACTGCTCACAAAATCAGAACTAAGGCATGCAATGATTAGTTTCAATCCCAAGAAGGCACCGGGCCTGGACGGATTTACGGCAGACATTTGTTTAGAGGTTATCTCTCAAGACGTGGAGGCTTTCCTGGCTATCTGTAATAAATGCCTGGAGCTTTCGTACTTCCCCATGATATGGAAAGAAGCAGTAGTGGTAATATTGCGGAAGCCAGGAAAGGAAGACTACACACAACCGAATTCCTACAGGCCCATTGGGCTCCTCTCAGTCATGGGCAAAATACTGGAAAAGATGATGGTGAAAAGGCTGAGATGGCACCTGCTCCCAAAGGCAAACCCGAGACAATATGGATTCGTCCCACAAAGAAGCACGAAGGACTCTCTGTATGATCTCAACCAGCAGATCAAAGAAAACATTAAAAGCAAGCTGATCTCGGTAGTAGTGTCCCTGGACATCGAAGGGGCATTCGACAGCGCTTGGTGGCCGGCAGTAAGATGCCAACTAGCGGAAAAGCGTTGTCCGTATAACCTACGGAGATTAGTAAGCAGTTACTTAGAGGACAGGAAAGTCCGAGTCCGATGCGCGGGCGAAGAATACGAAAAAGCCACAACAAAAGGATGCGTGCAGGGCTCGATAGCGGGACCAACATTTTGGAATATACTGTTGGATCCACTGTTGGATGGACTGGAAAAAGACGGAGTATATTGCCAGGCGTTCGCCGACGATGTTGTGCTGGTGTTTTCTGGAGAATCTGCATCAACAATAGAAACACAAGCGAACGGCGCCCTGAAATACATCCACAAATGGGGAAAAATTAATAAGCTACGATTCGCCCCACATAAAACCTTTGCAATGGTTGTAACGAAGAAGCTGAAATTCGACACACCATGCTTAATGATGGAAGGAACGCCAATCAATATCGTAGAAGATATTAAAATCCTGGGCTTGACAATAGATAAAAAACTCACCTTCCAAAAGCATGTATCATTGGTGTGTCGAAAGGCAGCTAATTTGTACAAGCAATTGTCAAGAGCAGCTAAAATAACATGGGGGCTGAATCAAGAAATAATAAAAACAATATACATCGCATGTATAGAGCCTATCATACTATATGCAGCAAGTGTATGGGCACCGGCGGCAAGAAAAATTTACACCCAAAAACAGCTGAACACGATACAAAGAGGCTTCGCCCAGAAGGTCAGCAAGGCGTATCGAACGGTTTCCCTTAACGCAGCAATGATACTAGCGAGACTGCTTCCACTAGACCTACGGGTTCAGGAAGCAGCACTCCTTTATGAAGCAAGGAGGGGAAAGCCGCAAGCTGCAATAGGAGGAAGGGAGCTGGAAGGAAGAGTATGTTTCCTGAAAGCACAACACCCTGCAAAAATAGCAGAAGTAAAATATGAGTGCCTGGAAGATACGGAACCCAGTACTATTACCAGGCACAACATAGTAGGGAATCATATCTATACAGATGGGAGCAAAATTCAGGGGAAAGTAGGCGCTGCTTTTTCGTATTGGGAAGATGGCAGCGAAACCAAAGCAAAGAAATTTAAGCTCGAACCATACTGTACCGTCTTTCAGGCCGAATTATACGCACTGCAGGAAGCCACAGCTGAAGTTGCAAACAGGAAAAGTGAAGTCACAAATACACTAAGCGACTCACGGTCGGCACTTGAACTGCTCCAAAATCGCGACTCATTCCACCCTATTGTCATCAATATAAGGAAGAACCTATTAGTCATTCAAGAACAAGGCAAGACAATCCGCTTCTTTTGGATAAGAGCACACGTAGGTGCAGCAGGGACAAGCGAGCAGATGAGTTGGCAAAACAGGCAGCTCTCCACAAAAAGACAGCACCAGATCATGACAAGTTCCCGACTTCATTTATCAAGCGCCAAATCAGGGCGGACACACTACAAGAATGGAGTGAAAGATATAACCAAGCCGACACCGCCGTAGTAACTAAGATGTTCTTTCCCGACTCAACAAGAGCATACACAACAACAGGGAAAATGAAAGTAACACCTAAGCTGACGCAGATATTTACAGGACATGGCGGATTTTCGCAGTATCTTCATAGGTTCAAACTAAAAGATAGCCCTGCTTGCGTGTGCGATCCCCTTCGGGAGGAAACTGTAGAGCATCTTATACTTGAATGCCCAAAACACTGCTTAATACGTTTTGATCTAGAATCAGAAATAAATTACAAACTGGATAAAACAATAATATATGAAATACTTGAAAATAAGAAAATAAGAAATAAGTTTGTAGAATACTGCCTTAAAATAGTAAAAGAAGTAAATAATAGAAATAAAACAAAATAGTTAAGTATATAAGTTTATATAATGATTTATGTATTATAAGTATACAAAACTAACAAGAATAAAAAAAAAAAAAACTTTAAAACTAGAATAAGAAACTATAAATTTGCATATTTTGTTAATATGTATTATTTATATATAAAACAAAACGGACACATAATAAACTGTAACTTAAAAATAATCTGCTTTCAATAGTCATAAGATAACCTAGAAAATAAGCTAACATAAAATTAATAAGATATTGTAAAATAACCCACCAACCTATCCAACAGTACATGTTAAAAGGAATCCAGGACTCCCGAACTTAAAACCCGGAGTCCTGCACCAACAACATCCAATTATGGACTAAGTTTTAATAAAAAGAAAAAGAGTCGTCGTAGTCCGAGTTTAGCTATAAAAAATCTCTGACCACGATGTCAGAGGAAAAGTGGCAAAACTTACAAAAAAAAAAAACCTAACCTAACCTAACCCAGTGTCGAGCCTTCCGCCGTCGCGTAAGCAGCAAAATCCATAGCGCTCCGCAGTAAAAAATCGAAAAAAATAGGTTTCTGTGATCGGATCTTTACGTGCGATATATCAAAAGTTGTGAAAATATGTGCCGCGTGTGATAGTGAAAAATTTACACCTGAGGAATTCAGTGCCAGTGAGTTGGACAGGAAAAACCACTTTTAAGGTCAGACAATCAAACTGTAAAAGTCTTCACACGCATGCGCTGCCCGTTTAAGATCAAAGACAAAGGGAAGAGCTGCTAGAAAAGTTCACATATGCCAGTGTTCTAGCCGGCACCAGCGCCACGGCGAACCAGAATCCCGAACAAACCCAAAAACGAAAAACGTTATCATAACATCTAAAGATGACACAGAAACAGGAGACGAGGTCCTGGATAGGGTCCGGAAAGCTGTTGATGCAAAAGATGGCTGGGTAACTGTAGAAAGCGCACGGAAAGCTAAGGACAGAAAAATTGTAATGGGCTGTAACACTAAAGAGGAAAGAAAGAATGTAAAGGAGAGATTAGAAAAAGCGGGAGACAAACTTGTCGTCGAGGATGTGAAAAACAAAGACCCAATGCTCATTTTTAAAGGTGTAACCCGAAGACTTACCGACGAAGAGGTGATCACAGCGCTTAAAAATCAAAACAAAGATGTTTTTCACAACCTGGACGAGGAGGAAAACAGGGTGACAATAAAGTATAGGAAAAATGCGAGAAATCCTCACACGAGCCATGTAATAATAACAAAATCCCCCACAATATGGAACAGGGCATTAAATAAAGGAAAGATGCGTATTGACCTTCAACAAGTACTAGTAGAAGACCAATCGCCACTAATACAGTGCACGCGTTGTCTGGGGTACGGGCATAGCCGCCGGTTTTGCAAGGAATCTGAAGATTTCTGCAGCCATTTAGATTAGACTGTCTACAGTGGCTGGCTGGCACCGAAATGGAATGCAGAAACTGTGTCAAAGCCAAAGATGATAAAAATCATAACGCTTTTAGCAACCAGTGCTGTATAAGAAAAAGTGGGACAACATAGCACGGGCATCAGTTGCGTATTGCTAAAGTTGTTCCAAGTAAAAATAACATGTACACAATATTCCAGGTTAACTTACAGCGGAAAAAACTAGCAACAACAGAGCTGTTGCTAGAGGCGGAAAAACGAAAGGCATCAGTCGCACTCATACAAGAGCCCTATGTGGGGAAGGCAAAAAGGATGAGCGGCACAAAGGGGGTCAGAATTTTCCAGAATACTAAACAAGGTGAAGGGACTGTTAAGGCAGTAATCGCTGTCTTTGATCCAGACTTGAACGTAGTACAGTACCCGAACCTAACAACGGACAATATTGTAGTAGTAGACATCCAAACTAATGCCTGGAATATAACAATAGTTTCATTCTACTTCGAACCGGATCTACCTGTTGAGCCATACCTTAACCGCCTCAAGGAAATTGAAAACAAAGTAGGACCGTCTGGAATAATCATGGGTGGAGATACAAATGCCTGGAACGTCTGGTGGGGAAGTAAAAGAACCGACCAAAGGGGTGACGAAATGCTAGGTACAGTCGACCAAATGGGAATGCAAATCCTAAATAAAGGCGATACTCCAACATTCGACGTCATCAGAGGACAACAAAGATACACTAGTATCGTCGAAATAACAGCATGCACCGTAGATCTCATGGCAATAACGGACGATTGGAAAGTGCTAGAAGACCTGACCAGCTCAGATCACAATGGTATAGAGTTTAAAATCAAGCTTCAAAAATCAAAGGGCATCAAGGTGAGCAGAACAACTAGACTGTACAATACGAAAAAAGCAAATTGGGCCCAGTTTCGTGGAAAACTCGACCAAATTATATCCACCTGTAAGCTAAAAGAAAAAATTGCACAGATTTACGGAAGGTATTGACTTGATTGTACATGAAATAACTCTAGCTATAAAAGAAGCATGTGCTGACGCAATACCAAAAAAGAAACACACGGAGAAGCTCAATTTACCTTGGTGGACCGAAGAGCTTGCTAAAATGAAGTGCAAAGTAGCCACGCTGAAGAGACGAATCCGATGTGCTGCGCCAGTCAGGAAAGAAAAAGTTGTTAAAGAATACCTAGAACATAAGGAGATGTATGTACGAGCTAGAAGCGGCCAAAGCACAAGTTGGCAGCTGGAAGACCTTCTGTGAGAAACAAACGACGGAAGGAGTGTGGGAGGGTATATACAGGGTCATGAGCTGGACATCAAAAAGAGAGGAGGACGTACCAATGGAAAGGGATGGGAAAGTACTGGATGCGGCTGAATCTGCGAGACTGCTGGCTGAAGCCTTCTAGCCCGAGAGATCTTATAGAAGAAGATAACGAAGAGCACGTAAAATTACGCAGAATAGCAGAAAAAGTGAATGACGAGAACCATACTGATGTATATGACCCACCATTCACTACAGAAGAGCTTTAAAGAGCCATCAAATCCTTCAACCCCAAGAAAGCGCCGGGCCTGGAGGGCTTCACCGCAGATATATGCGCCCAATTTATACAGAGCGATCCAGAGCTATTCCGAAACCTGCTGAACAAATGCCTCGAACTGAGCTATTTCCCTCGCGATTGGTAGAGAGCAACAGTAGTCGTATTGCGTCAGCCAGACAAAGACAGCTACACAACTCCCAAGTCCTACAGGCTGATTGGTCTCTTGCCTGTGCTGGGAAAAGTCTACGAGAAGATGGTGGTGGCTCGACTCAAATTTTACATACTACCGCGAATGAGCGACCATCAATATGGGTTCATGCCTCAAAGGGGTACCGAAGACTCCCTCTATAACCTCATGCATAACATCCGCGCAAAACTGGACCAGAAAAAGATAGTTTTGATTGTATCCCTGGATATAGAGGGAGCCTTCGATAGCGCCTGGTGTCCCGCCATCAAGATGCGACTGGCGGAAGAAAAGTGTCCTGTGAATCTGAGACGGGTCATCGGAAGTTACCTCAGCGACAGATCGGTTAATGTTAGGTACGCTGGCGCAGTACACGAGCGGAGTACTGAAAAAGGATGCGTGCAAGGGTCGATTGGGGGGGCCAATCCTATGGAATCACCTCCTAGATCCACTATTGAAAGGTCTTGAGGAACGCGGACATCAGAGCCAAGCGTTTGCCGATGACGTTATCCTGATGTTTGAAGGACATTCCGCAATAGAGATACAAAGACAGGCCAATGTTGCCCTCGAATATGTTCGATTGTGGGGAGTCACCAATAAGTTAAAATTTGCACCGCATAAAACAAATGCAATGCTTATTACGCGCAAGCTGAAACACGATACCCCACATATCGCCATGGGCGGGGTCGATATTGGCATGTCAAACGAAATTAGGACTGACCATCGACAACAAATTGGCCTTCAACACACACATCGCAAACGTCTGTGCAAAAGCAGTAGCAATGTACAAACAGCTTGCAAGAGCAGCAAAGGCCAGCTGGGGACTCCACCCAGAGGTCATACGGTGCATCTACAATGCAGTGGTGGAACCAGTGGTCCTCTACGCTGCATGTGCATGGGCGCCAGCAGCAAATAAAGTTGGGGTGCAAAAGAGGCTTAACGCAGTGCAGCGAAGTTTTGCTCAAAAACTATGCAGAGCATACAGAACAGTCTCGCTCAACTCTGCTCTCGTACTGGCTGGCATACTTCCCCTAGATCTCCGAATCCGGGAAGTGGTTTCACTGTATGAGGCCAAGAAGGGAGTGCCCCACCTGGTGCTGGGAGACAGGGAAATTGAGAAAATTTCATCGGCTTTGGTAGCCCCCCACCCAGCCGAACTAGTTGGTTTGGACCTTGGATGCCTAGATAATGAGGAAAAATATAATAATCACAGTGAATATGCTGTACGCATATTCACAGATGGAAGTAAGATAAGGGGTAAGGTGGGGGCAGCGCTGTCAATTTGGAACGGCGACACTGAGACCAAATACCGGAAACTTGTTCTGCCAGCTTACAGCACTGTATATCAAGCAGAGCTAGTTGCACTATGCGAGGCCACCAAGGAAGTTCAAAGACTTAAGGGATCGAGTTATGCCATCTACAGCGACTCCATGGCGGCTCTACAGACCGTTGTGAACCCCGAAACCCTCCATCCCCTAGCAGTGGATTCGAGACAAGCCCTTCGACACAGTAAACTCCAAAACAAGAGCGTGCATCTGTTTTGGATTAAAGCACATGCAGGGCTGGAGGGCAATGAAAGAGCCGACGTGCTCGCAAAAGAAGCCGCCTTAAACTCAAAACGTAGGCCAGACTACGACAAGTGCCCAGTCTCATTTGTCAAGCACAGTATCCGCTTGGAAACGCTTGGCGAATGGGAGAACAGGTACAAGGCCGGAGATACCGCAAGCATAACCAAGATGTTTTTCCCTAGTGCAACTGAGGCGTATAGAGCAGTGCGCAAAATTAAAATTTCAAAAGAACTGACCCAAGCCTTTACAGGCCACGGCGGGTTCTCCGAGTACTTAACACGTTTTAAGTGCAAAGAGAATCCGGCGTGTACCTGTGACACAGACACTGACGAAACAATCATCCACCTGCTTCTGGACTGCCCCATATACAGCCTTCAGCGATACGATATCGAACAAAAAACTGACATCCAAATGGTGGCAGAAAACCTGCCAAGATTTATAAATAGTAAGTTTAAAAATATCTTTCTTAGTTATATAAAAAATATAGTACATACATACATACATACATATATCACGCCTTTATCCCTTGCGGGGTAGGCAGAGCGTAAACGACCGAAAAAACGGCCACTTACGCCACGTCTGACAAACGTTTGAGGAAAATTGTGTATCGCCATAGTGACAGGTTGTCAGCCCATCGCCTAAAATTGCTATACACACCCTCGAGTCCCTTCGTCGCCTCTTACGACTCCCACGGGTAAGAAATGGAGTGATGCCATTCTAAGCCGGCATCACACGGCAAATATAGTAAACAAGAAAAATAGCGATAAGTAATATGCCTAACAAGTATATTGATATATACTCTATTAGTCATAAGAATAGAATAAGTAAACAATTTAAAGATAAATATAGGTAGCATAAAGTTTGATAAATATTGTAGTGTAAATTGAAAAAATCGTGTGTCCACAAAAGATTATTCAAAGCACTCATAAATCAAACAAACAGTAAAATCTTAAAAATCATTATAAAATATACAGAAAAACACTTAAAAAACTAATGAAAGCATCTAAAAAGATAAAAAACACAAATATACTACAAAAAGCTAAAAACAAAACTAAGTCCATGTGGAACATTATAAATAATGTCAATGGAAAACGTAAGAAAAACCAAACAACAAATTTAAAATTAAATTTACTGGATGGGATCTCAGAAGACCCTATAAAAAACTCAAACGAACTGAACAAATACTTCGCAACAGTAGGAAACCTATCAAACACAAATTCAAATATACAACCGGCGCCACAGCCAAACCCAGCAGTCACATCAATGTATCTGAGCCCAGTCACTGATAGTGAAGTGACATTGGCCCTACGCGATTTACCAAATAAATACAGCTACGGCGTAGACGAAATTCTGTCAATCCTTTAAAAAAAATGTCTTAAAGAATTAATTACACCCCTCCAAACCTTAACCAACCAATCATTTGAAGAAGATACTTTCCCTGAGAAACTTAAAATTGCTAAAATACGACCGATTTTAAAAAAAGGTGGAAAACCAGACGACATGACCAAATATAGACCTATAGCCCTACTCCCGGTAATATCCAAAATTATAGAAAAAATTATGGCAAAACGCGTCTTTAACTACTTGGAAAAATATGATTTACTTTCTAAAACCCAACACGGATTTCGAACAAACCGATCTACAACTCATGCCGTTTACGAATACATTCAAAAACCGTACGAAATAATCCGTGACAAAGCATATGGAGTGGGCATCCTATTAGACATGTCAAAAGCCTACGATAGAGTGCAACATACAGTACTTCTAAATAAATTGAATAGCCTGGGCATTCGCGGGAAACTGCAAAACTGGTTCAAATCGTACCTTGCGAATAGACAGCAGATTGTAGAAATAGATCACTTTGATGAGCAAAATGGAGAGATAAGAAAAGTACACTCAAACAAAGTCACCACAAATTGGTCAATTCCTCAAGGAAGTGTCTTGGGTTGTGTACTCTTCTTAGCCTATATTAATGATTTGCCAGAATCTATTGATACACTTTGTGTTCTGTTCGCAGATGATATATCATTATTGTTTAAAACTCACGAAAATACTCAAAGTATCAACAAAATTAAACAAACATTTCTCCAAATAAAAACCTGGTTAACAAATCACAGTCTGGAAATAAACAACAATAAAACAAAACTCATCCAATTTAGACCATTTCAAAAACGTCAAATCAATCTTAATGAAATATCTAACTCATTAAATATCCAAGAAGTAGAAGAATGTACCCTATTAGGAATAAACATCGACACAAACTTAAACTGGAAAAGTCACGTTGAAAAAGTAAAAACCAAGATATCACAATTTATTTACGCTCTTTCCATTATAAAACAGAATACTCAAAATGATTCTGCCCTAACAGCTTATTACGCATATGCATATTCATGGATGCGCTACGGTATTCTTTTGTGGGGAGGTAGCACCGACTCAGATGACATCTTCATACAACAAAAAAAGTGTATACGTATTATTTATAATCTACATCCGCTCACCAGTTGCAAACCGTACTTCATAAAAAACAAAATTTTAACCCTACCATCAATATATATCCTCGAGTCTGCTTCTTTTGTAAGAAAAAATATCACAAAATTCGAATTGTGCACTAGAGCGAGAAGAAAAGACCAACTAAAACTCCCAGCACCGAAAATGGAAATGTATAAATCTAGTCCTTACTACCGAGCAATAACCATATTTAACGCATTACCGAAATCCATAATAGAGGACACAAAATCAACATCGTTTAATAATAAATTGAAAAAAATCCTTTTACAAAAAGGATATTATACAATAAAAGAATTTCTTAGTGATAAAATTAAAATATAATAATATCAAATAATTAGTATTAATTTCTTAAGAGTTTATTATAAAAATATAGAATAAATTATTAATATTATCATGCGATCCGTTCTAATTTGCAATGCCCTGACGGGGTCATGTACTTTTACTTGCAAAATGTAACCAACACCAACACCTATACCATATACTTTTGTATATAAAAGCAAATAAATGAATTGAATTGAATTGAATCTTCCCGAAATTTTTAAATTGACAAATAAATAGAAATAAGATGTACAATAAATATAGGTTAAGAAAAAATGTAAAGTTGAAGTCGGGAAGGTTTTTAGCCAGTAAAAGTCTGGCACTGCCTGGGCCCTCCCTTCCCAGGCGTCCTATGAGGATTTTCCTTCCTATTTTCAATTACTTACCCTTAGATAAAATCAAATGAAAAATCGCACTCCGGCGACAGAAACGACTACGGTGACAGGATCCACTGTGTGTGCCCGGTTACTGCTGCAACTTTCGATACCTTGACAACACCATGGCCTCTACAGAACCAAATAAGGAGGCAAAGAAAAAGGAGGTTACGCCGGTTTACTCAGAGACTGGGGTACTTATTGTGCCAGACGACTATTTTTCTGAAAGTGAAAACGAAGCTGATGATTCTTCGGTGGTCAAGTCCACAGCTTCCAAATATAAAGACTCAATCTTTGAATTGACGAAAGAAATTAAAACAAAGTTAACGGAAGGAAAAAGTCTTACAAAAAGCAACAAAAATACCATTCTTCAAATTCTTATTGATATTCAAGATGCAACTACCTCCCACTGCATCTCGTGTGCCAGCAATTCAAATTCTTCAAACAGCATTACACTTGATCAGGCAACGGTCGCTGTAATCAAAGACACCATTAAAGAAGAAGTCTCAAAAATACAAAAAACAATCGAAGTTTTAAGTAAGGAGCAGCGACCCACTTACTCCTCTGCTCTCAAGACCACTCCATCTGAGAAGGCCAAAAAGGCAAAGATCCAAACTACTAAGCCAGCCATTATAATCTGTCCGACGAAAGAAGTTTTAAGCTCTGCGGAAACGCATAAAATAGTAAAGAAAAATATCACGTTCAAAGACACAAATTTTGCACCCGCTAACATCAGGTATGTTTCAAACAACAAAATCAGCATGGAATTTGACAAGCCATAACAAACTAGTCAAACACTCAAAAAAAATCACAATTCGAATGGACCCATAAAGGCCGAAATATCAAAAAATTTGAAACCTATGTTCATATTAAAAGGTATCGCAATAGATACAGCACCGGAAGTATTGACAGAATAAATTTGTAAACAGAACGAGACCATCAAGAATTCGATCAGCAGCCAGGATGAATTAATTCTCAAATTTAAGCGAAACAACAAGAAAGAAAACTTCTATAACGCTATATTTATGACGTCACCGAAAATCTGGCGAGCAGCGGGAACCACCGTCAAGCTCAACGGTCAACGTCGGTCGGTCAGAGAATTCATGTGGAAGAGTACGTACCCCTATTACAGTGCTATAAATGTCTGCAATTCGGCCACACTAGACTCAAATGCACCAATGAGGATACAGTATGTTCACACTGCTCTGCCATGACACACAATATTAAAGATTGCCCCGTCAAACAGGACAACAGTAAAATAAACTGCTACAACTGCGACAAACATCTAAAAAAACATAACTTAAGTCCCACCGTGCCTAATCACAGCGCTACTTCCAGGGTTTGCCCAAAGGTCATTCAGATGACAGGAAAACTGCGGACCCGGATTGATTACGGACAGTAGAAGATATGTTATTTATATAAGTTTCTCCTACTCTGTAAAATACTTTAACCGCTTGTCTGTCACGTACCGGGAGCCGGACAACAATTTTAAACCTTAACTACCCACAATAAAATTCAAAACCAATGAAATTTTTATAGTATGAAGCGACAGACGAGTGATTAAGTTTAATGTATATTATGCAAACAATTATTTTCTCTTCGCCTGTGACATCGGTGACATATGTTACAAAAATTTACTCCGGTGACGAAAACCACTCCGACGACAAAAACGACTCCGGTGACAGAAACGACTCCAGTGACAAAAACGACTCCGGTGACAGAAACGACTCCGGTGACAAAAACGACTACGACGGCAGAAACGACTCCGGAGACGGATATGACTCCGGTGACAGAATCGACTCCGGCAACAAAAAACGACTCCGGTGACGAAAACGACTCCGGTGACAGATACGACTCCAGTGTGCCACAAGTGTGCCTATAGTGTTCCAGCCGCACGATACTGTGGAAACGGAAAATCCGCGAAAACATTAAATTTAAGGTTATACCCAACTTTGGAGCCAAACGCCAGGAGAACCAGAGCGAAAACTCTCAAAATTTTTTGACGGCCTGAAAACGAACTAAGAGAACTTTTTACAAAATTTTTCAACCACTCCTTCCTGCTGAAAAAGCTAGAAAAACAACTCTGACGCAACCACGAGGTACCAGAAGGAGCAGGCGCAGGGTTCCAAAAATTTGGCGCCAGCAAGAAGCATCTAGTAAAAGATTTTTACCGGTTAGAGAAAAATTTTCAGACTTTCACTTTTCTAGTTATTAAGTTTCAAAATTTCAAAATTCACAATTTTTTATCTCAGAATCGAAATAGACGACACCTATTTTTTATTAAAGCGTTGGTTACGCGCTATTTTTATTTACCTACTTTATTTTATTTTACTTTATTGGAGAACAAACAAACATAAACTTAGTTGGTAAATATACATTAGTGTAGCTAAATATTAAGAAAAATAAGTTTACATTCTTTGACATTCTCACTAAGACATAGATTGTTTTATATGTAGTTACTAAAGTCAAATTTAGAAAAAAGAAAAGAAAAGTACTATTTAGAAGAAAAAAAAAAAAAAAACTTTTGTAGGATAATAAACAGTACCAAAATGAATGAATAGAAACCATAATAATGACGTTATACAAACTATGTTTAATTTAGCGTTGCTATGCTGGGGAATCGGTTAGGTATTAGTGACGGTCTATGAATGCGCCGCGATTTCGCACGCGTCGCTCTGGGCATGTGTTGTCCCTTTCTCGCTCGCGGGGCGAGGGGGCGGCGTGCGCGCGGGCCGCCTGGTGGACGCCGGGCGGTGATTTCTGCACCGCAGTCACTCGAAAACCGTTCGGACGTCGAGTATCGTGTTTGTTGCGGATTTCCCGCCACGAGTTTTGTGATGCCGCGTGTAATGGACGATTCAATTTGAGATCGCGCGTGTTGATGCATCGTATTATTGCGGTTCTCCTGGGTTATACTAGAATACCAGGCTTAGTGATTGTTGGATGTCTCGACGTCTTCCACGTGAGCGTCGCGTTGAATAGGCATCAAGTGGCCATATCGGCTCGCGTTTTGTACGGCATTAATTCGTGTTGGGTCACGCGTAATGACTAATATCAAAGTGAAATACGAACAGAAGCTGTGATTGGTTTGACGTGAATAACGCGCCAAGGCTGTAGTGGAATGCTGGGTGTCGATATCTTTTCCACCCAGCCCTGTAAGTACCCACGGAATCCCGATTTGATCCATTCCCTGAACTTCCTTTCTCCGTTGGGTATTTTATGCATTTGGACCGGCACGTTGACTGTAAGTGTAAACCTGTTTATTCGTGTTAATGGTGTGTTCCCTTTAGTCATATTTGTTGTACCATATCATTGTGACTCCTTAGTACGAATTGCGGAATTCGTGGGGTGATATAATTTGGAGGTACTTACTTATAATCTAGTGCTAATACGTGTGACGTAACGCCAGATCGGCAGACGGTATTTACTGCCGACTTGAGTTATGTAAAGGTCAGAACACATCATTTGCCAATTTCACTCAACTTAGTTAATTAAGTTAAATAGATTTAGGTTCACGTTTAATTCATAGTATGCGCTGCTATATTGTGCAGCGTATGCTATTTAGCGCTGCGTAACGCGGCCATTGTCTACCTTCAGTTGAACTCCTGGTATTTTACTAGAAATTTACCTGTGTAAATCGCTTCCACTGCGGGAGTTTAGCTTGGAATTAGACAATTTTTGGTAGCAGAGCGTGGTTCAGAAAACCACTAGATTTAAGATTATTTTAGTATAAGATTTTTAATCTACCTACATAAAAAAAAAAAAAAAATATTTATTGTGATTGTAGTGTGTGCCCTGTGTAGAATATCCTATCGGTAGGATCAGGGCCAATCAATTAGTGAATTGCTTGTTATTATCTTTGTGTTTACCCTGTGCGGATATCCTAACGGTAGGATCAGGGCCGATTGTTTATTATTGTTTTTTATTGTAAGGTTCGGTGTTACTTTGAGTTGGTACCATGGCTCCCACAATTGCACAGCTTCAGGCAAAAATTAGAACGCACCTAATTTGGTTCGCGACTAAGCAGGCGATGGTCGGTCGCGGGGACCGAGAGGACGCACTCATCGCTTGTGCGCAACGGATTGACGAACGGGTCGCGGAGTTGTTGGATTGCCTCACTGGATGCGAGGAGTTATTTGATGGGACGCCTGATGAGGAGGTCAAACTTATGGTCCGGGCGAATGTGACCCAGTGCCTGGAGATAGGGCAGGAGATCCAGCAGGCGGCTGCTGTGATCACCAGGCGTAGGGCTGGGGAGCCGGACCCACCCCATGGTCCGCGGGGACCGGGGGTGCAAGTGCCCCTGCCGGCTGTGGCGATTCCGGTCTTCCACGGGGACTACACGGATTGGACCCGATTCCAGGATCTGTTTGACAGTGTGATTCATAACCGCACTGACTTGCAGCCGGCATATAAAATGGCACAATTGATGGCCAAGCTGCAAGGTGAGCCCCATGAGCTGGTAAAGCATCTACCAGTCGATGATGCAAGTTACGAGACGGCTCGCAGTTTGCTGATCGAGAGATACAGCAACAAACGTCTCATGATTGACCAACTCCTGGAACAGTGGCTCACCGTGCCGACCATCACACGAGGGACGGACCTCAGGGCCAAGGTCCTCAACCCTGTCTGCGTTGCAGTGAACGCTCTTGAGAGACAGGGGATGCCGGTGTCAGGCTATGATTATATCCTGGTCCACACGTTGTTGCGCCGCCTGCCGAGCGACATGGCCGCTCGTTTTGAACAGTCACACGGAGGTAAGACATCTGATTACCTCCCGACCTTCGAGGAGCTCAAGTCCTTCCTCGAGGCCGAGTGCAGGCGGGTAGATGCCCAATTTGGAGAGTCGCCTCACGCGGAGTCTGCGGCCGCTCGCCGCCCGGAACGGCCGGGTGCACAGGCGCGAGACGGTAAGAGTAGGCCACCCAGGCGATACAATGTCGCTAATTTGGAATCGAGGTGTGCCTACTGCAGAGAGGCGGGGCATCAGGTGACTGCGTGTGAGGAGTTCGCTGCACAGCGGGTGCAGAAACGTCGTGGTGTGGTGCAGCAACGGCGTTGGTGCTTTAGGTGTATGGGGCCGCATCAGGTGCGAGAGTGCCCATCAAGCACCAACTGCAGGTACTGCCAGGGTGCCCACCATCAGCTCCTATGCATGAACCGCAGCGGAGATTACGGAGGCAGAGCTGACGCGGGTCAGCGGACGGAGTCTGCCCTACCTAGACGGGAGCAACGCTCCCCACCCCCTCCAAGGAGGAGTCCTCTTCCACCAGGGTTTCAGGGACGAGGCCAGGGACATCAGCAGGTGATGCCCCCTTCACCACGCGCGAGACAGTCACCACCTCGGCAGCAGGTGCCGGGACAGGGTAGGTGGTCACAGGTCCAAGGTCAGGGGCACCCATCACAGATACGTGATGCTACGGGCGGGTGCCAATACCAGGGCCAGTACATGCAGTACTCGGCGGGACTGAACAACATGGTGAGGTCTCATGACCCACGCATGCCTCTCCCCTTGGCTGAGCACCCGCGGCTACAGGCGCATCCACGGTACGCGCGCCTGCCGCAGGGTTACTATAGGCTGCCAGCCATGGCGTACAGGACCAGAGGTCCCTATCAGCAGGAGTGGGACCCACTCGAAGGTGTACGGAGAGAGGGGACCCCCCCGCAGGACGCGGACACTCCGCGCTTAGATTCCTGCTAGGTAATCGCCGCCTACACGCCAGCTTCGGCCCCCCGGCCAATTACAGTATTGTTGCCTACGGCAATGATTTGGGTATGGGGATACGGTGGCCGCAGCATACAGGTAAGAGCCTTGTTAGATACAGGGGCTCAGGGTTGTATTGTGTCTAGTAAGCTGGTGAGTAGGCTACGCTTAAATATAAGGCCCACAACGGATGGGGCTGTAGGTATTGGAGGTGTAGATGTGCCTGACGTTCGGGGTCAGGTGAACTTCGAGTTCACATTAGGTAATACAGGTACAGGGGTCAGCTATCATGCCTCAGCAGTGGTGCTGGATGATGTGGTAGGGAAACTTCCTCAGGTTCGGTTACCGTCAACGGTACGAGGGTTAACCACAGGCTTAGAGCTAGCTGATCCTGACTTTGATACTCCTGGTACGGTGGACGTTCTCCTCGGGTCAGACGTCCTCGGGAGATTCTGGTGTGGCAGAAAACGAGTACTTCAGCAAACTGGTTTAGTGGCCGTTGATACCACAGGGGGGTATGTTATTTTTGGCCCAGTTTGGAGACCTCAGGACCTACCAGAGGGCGATACGGTTCTCTATGGTAGTGTGTTGTCGGAGGTGCTGCAGAGGTTTTGGGAGTCTGAGGAGCCACCCACAGCGGATAGACGGAAGCCAGAGGATGACGAGTGCGAGCTGTTCTATCAGTACAACACTGCACGAAGTTCGTCAGGTAGGTTTGTTACCAGGCTGCCATTTCTCCCAAACCGCCCCTCCTTAGGTAGTTCGCGACAGATCGCGGAACGGAGACTACTGGCTATGGAGAGAAAGATGAAGCGAGATGCAGCACTTCGGCAGAAGTATATCGAATTCATGAGGGAGTACCTAGAGTTAGGCCACATGTCGGTGTCCAGCATAGATTGGAGGTGTGTCGAGCATTACTATATACCACACCTGGCTGTTTTGAAGTCACCGGAGGCGAAGATACGGGTAGTGTTTGACGGTTCTGCTCCTACATCGAATGGTGTGTCTGTGAACCAGTGTCTGCACGCGGGTCCCAAGTTGAACCGGGACATTGTGGACATCCTCACAGATTTTCGGTTGCACCAAGTAGCGTTCGTCGCAGACGTCAAAATGATGTTTCGCCAAACAATTATACACCCGGATGACCGTCGGTACCAGCTGATTTTGTGGCGTGAGAGCCCAGACGAGCCGATGGTCACTTATGAGCTTAACACGGTAACGTATGGTCTGAAGCCAAGTCCGTTTTTGGCAGTACGCACGCTGCGAGAGTTGGCCGCACAGGAAAGGGTAAGATTCCCTCGAGCCGCAGCAGTACTGGATCGCGACGTCTACGTGGATGACATCTGCACGGGTGCAGATAGCGTGCAACAGGCACTACTCCTACGAGACGAGCTGATCGCGATCATGGAATCAGGAGGTTATGAGTTGCGGAAATGGCTGTCCAGCTGTCCAGAGCTCCTGGCCGGGTTGCCAGGTGAGTTCCAGCAGGACCCGCACCTTTTCGAGAACCCGGACAATCCAAATACGTTGAGCATCCTAGGGGTGCAATATAGGCCAACGCATGATGTCTTTACGTATCAGATCGAGCCAGACCTTTTGCAGAAGACTTGGACGAAGCGTTCGGTATTATCGACGATCGCCAGAACTTTCGATCCTAACGGGTGGATCGCACCGGTGACGTTCATGGCGAAGTGCTTCTTGCAAAGGTTGTGGATAGCAAACTTGGGTTGGGACGACCAGCTCTCCGGAGAGCTGTTGAATGATTGGACCAAGTTTGTGACCACCTTACCAGGGATCGTACGCATCGCCATACCTCGCAAGTTGCTCCCATCGGTGGGATGTAAGGCTACCCTACATGGGTTTTGTGATGCCTCGGAGCGAGGGTACGCGGCAGCTGTCTATTTGCGGACAGTCAGTTCAACGGGAACTGTAGACGTGCGTCTAGTTATGGCCAAGAGTAAGGTGGCTCCGGTTAGGACAAGATGGACCATTCCAAAGTTGGAATTGGCGGGAGCAGCGCTTCTCACGCGCTTGCTACATCATGTCGCTAGTAATCTACGCGGTACCATCAATTTGGATGAAACGGTGTACGCATGGACCGACAGTAGGATAGTTCTGTGCTGGTTACAGACGTCGGTACATACTCTTGAGGTTTTCGTGGCAAATCGGGTGTCACAGATTAAAGGATCGGAAACTCCGTTGGTATGGAGACACGTACCGGGAGAACAGAACCCAGCGGACTGCGCCTCACGGGGATGTAGGGCCCCTGATTTGGTAGGTCACTCACTGTGGTGGGGACCTCAGTGGCTGACTGAGTCACCTGAGAGATGGCCATACAATGAGTGCGGGTCGCCGCTTGGGCCACCTGATCGAGGTTTGCGAGTGAACGTAGGGCAGATCGTACCTAAGCCTAGTGCGGCTTTCTTGCTGGAACGATACAGCTCCCTCGACAAACTTCTAGGGGTGACAGGTTGGATCAAACGGTTCGTGAACAACTGTAGAAAACCTCAAGCAGAACGGAACTTGGCACCTGTCCTCTCGCCTGCGGAGCGGAATGCGGCTCTAAGTTTATTGGTTAGGGTCGTCCAGGCGGAACATTTTGAGGAAGAGGCCAGGCTGCTCAGGGATGGCCGTGGAAAGCTGAAGGGAGGTCTTGTGCGCCTCAACCCGTTCGTGGACGAGCATGGAATGCTCCGGGTTGGAGGTAGACTTCGGAACGCTAACCTGCCCTTTTCAGCACGGCATCCGCTGTTACTCCCAAAGAAGGGACCTTTGGTAGAACTTATAGTTAGGGATCGTCACCAGAAAAACTCGCATGCGGGCTGCAATGCACTTTTGGCTATTCTGCAGCGCGAGTTTTGGATCTTGTCTGGACGACGTACGGTACGGAGCATTGTGTTTCGGTGCTTGCCTTGCTATCGGTTGAAGGCAGCCACAATGCAACCTCAGATGGGAGACCTCCCACCGGACCGGGTGACGGAAGCCTGGACGTTTGCGGGTGTGGGAACGGACTTTGCGGGGCCTTTTATGGTAAAGGCATCACGCCTTCGCAACGCGAAGTCAATCAAGGCGTATTTGTGCGTGTTTGTGTGCCTAGCAACCAAGGCCGTCCACTTGGAACTCGTGGCCGACCTCACTACGGAGGCTTTCTTAGCAGCTTTAGATAGATTTGTGTCGCGAAGAGGGCGACCAGCGCTGATCAGGTCGGACTGTGGTACCAACTTTAAGGGCGCTGATCGATGTATGAAAGAAATTATAACGTTTTTATCGGAAAACGAGGAAGCTATCGGCACGAGCCTCTCCCGTCAGGGCATTAACTGGGTGTTCGATCCACCAGGATGCCCCCACTGGGGTGGTATATTTGAAGCGGTTGTAAAGTCCGCTAAGACGCATTTGATGCGCGTTATAGGTTTAACGATATTAACCTTTGAGGAGCTAGCGACCGTGTTTTGTAAAATTGAGGCCGTTCTCAATTCACGTCCTTTGTGTCCGCTTAGCTCAGATCCGAATGATCTGGAGGCCCTGACACCAGGGCATTTCTTAATTGGCCGACCACTTAACGCCTTGCCAGAATCCCCTACACAGAGGTCAGTAGCAATCGTTTGACGCGTTATGAGTTGCTGCAGCAAATGTCTCAGAATTTTTAGAAGCGATGGTCGCTTGAGTATTTGCACATTCTGCAGCAACGCCTTAAGTGGACGGACAGAACTGAACCCCCTCGCATCGGAGATCTCGTTCTGGTTAAGGATGCCAACCTGCCGCCACTGCGATGGCGCAGAGGGCGCATTCTCAACTTGTTCCCAGGTAGTGATGGCACTCCTCGAGTCGCGACAGTTCAGGTAGGGGATTCAGTTCTTAAGCGAGCAATAGCAACGCTATCTCGTCTCCCCAGTAGTGAATAGGCCTAAGGGATTCGGCCTAGGGCGGGTGAATGTTTAATTTAGCGTTGCTATGCTGGGGAATCGGTTAGGTATTAGTGACGGTCTATGAATGCGCCGCGATTTCGCACGCGTCGCTCTGGGCATGTGTTGTCCCTTTCTCGCTCGCGGGGCGAGGGGGCGGCGTGCGCGCGGGCCGCCTGGTGGACGCCGGGCGGTGATTTCTGCACCGCAGTCACTCGAAAACCGTTCGGACGTCGAGTATCGTGTTTGTTGCGGATTTCCCGCCACGAGTTTTGTGATGCCGCGTGTAATGGACGATTCAATTTGAGATCGCGCGTGTTGATGCATCGTATTATTGCGGTTCTCCTGGGTTATACTAGAATACCAGGCTTAGTGATTGTTGGATGTCTCGACGTCTTCCACGTGAGCGTCGCGTTGAATAGGCATCAAGTGGCCATATCGGCTCGCGTTTTGTACGGCCCTAATTCGTGTTGGGTCACGCGTAATGACTAATATCAAAGTGAAATACGAACAGAAGCTGTGAGTGGTTTGACGTGAATAACGCGCCAAGGCTGTAGTGGAATGCTGGGTGTCGATATCTTTTCCACCCAGCCCTGTAAGTACCCACGGAATCCCGATTTGATCCATTCCCTGAACTTCCTTTCTCCGTTGGGTATTTTATGCATTTGGACCGGCACGTTGACTGTAAGTGTAAACCTGTTTATTCGTGTTAATGGTGTGTTCCCTTTAGTCATATTTGTTGTACCATATCATTGTGACTCCTTAGTACGAATTGCGGAATTCGTGGGGTGATATAATTTGGAGGTACTTACTTATAATCTAGTGCTAATACGTGTGACGTAACGCCAGATCGGCAGACGGTATTTACTGCCGACTTGAGTTATGTAAAGGTCAGAACACATCATTTGCCAATTTCACTCAACTTAGTTAATTAAGTTAAATAGATTTAGGTTCACGTTTAATTCATAGTATGCGCTGCTATATTGTGCAGCGTATGCTATTTAGCGCTGCGTAACGCGGCCATTGTCTACCTTCAGTTGAACTCCTGGTATTTTACTAGAAATTTACCTGTGTAAATCGCTTCCACTGCGGGAGTTTAGCTTGGAATTAGACAAACTAAATGTTTTTACTTAAAACAAACATGCAAACAGAAGCCCTTTACAATTTAGCAAAATTAAGTCACCACACTACCCAAGAAATTCAATAAGCCTGCGTTTGAATGCGGCCATTGAATTGCCATACAGGTCTACCGAGGACAGATCTTTGTTATAGTCTTTGCATATCCTATGTAGTGGAGCACGCTCACCAGCGTTACTGGCGCACACCGTGGTGGCAAACAGTATGGTTGAACGTGTTCGACGGATGGGTGTTCTGAAGTATATTTGAGATACAATTTCAGGACAGTTGTATCTCGAATTACATATATTAAATAGTACTATCGCATCTGACTGCTGCCTTCTTTTTGCTAAACTAGGTATTTTAAATAATTCTAATAAATTTTCATAAGAAGGTGGTTTACCAAGGAATATTCGATAATGCGCGGCTCTTAAAAATTTCTTTTGTATTTTTTCAATCTTTTCCGAATAGACAGCGTAATACGGGTTCCATATCACGGAGCCGTACTCTAGTTGAGAACGAACCAATGTTTTGTATAGTATCATATAAGACGAAAGATTTTTAAAAGGTTTTGTTATGCGGAGTACAAAACCCATCATTCTATAGGCTTTGTTGATAATATTTTCAACGTGTTTATCTAATAATAGCTTTTCATCAATGTACACGCCAAGATCTCTTACTGAATCAACCTTCTCTAGATCCCTATTTCCAATTCTATATTTATTAGTAATTTTATTGATTTTGCGAGTTATAGATATTTGAACACATTTTTCATGAGCTAAAAATAGCTTATTATTATTACAGTATATTTGCAGACGGTCTAGGTCTTCTTGTATCAACTGGCAATCGTGTGTACTTTTAACCGCTGAGTAAATTTTGAGATCGTCTGCAAACATTAGAAATTTTGAGTTTTGAAAACAGTTGGCTATGTCATTAATAAAAATAAGATAGAGAAGTGGACCCAATATTGATCCCTGAATTACTCCCGAAGTTACTGGTGCTGTTTCTGACTCAAATCCGTTTATGATAACTTTTTGAGTTCTACAATCTAGATATGACATAAACCACCTCAGCAGATTTCCCTTAATACCAATACTTAAATTTTTTCAAATTTTTTTGTGAGAAACCTGATACCTCTAGGGGACTTTGACTAAAATTTAAAAAAAAATTGAATTTTGACCCATTTTGTATGACGAAATTTCTCGAAAGTTTTTTAAATTTCATATTCGAATAAAACCTGATTTTAGACGTTTTTTGGTTATTTTTTCAAAATTTTTTGACATACCGTTTCGGAAATATATATTTTTTGTGTTTTCCTTGTTTTATAGTTAATTAATGTTAATAAATATAAGCTGACCATATAGAAGTGTCCATTAAGTGAAGACTCATCGGACGAACCCCAAAGTACAGTCCGCTAGCGCTTAAATCAAGAATTTTAGGTTTTCTGCCCAAGTTCCGTTTTTGGGCGGAAATCTTTAAAAAATCATGAATTGGGCCCTATTGCCTGTAAAAAATTTTTGATTTCGGCGTCAGACAGCAATTTGTGTATATTTTACCGCAAAAAAGTTTCAGGCTGAAATAAAGCCTGAAAACTGAGGAGCTCAGAAGCGCCTGAAAACATTTTCAGAGTCTGGTGAAAGTGGAGCTTAACTGTCCATCATGACGACCGATGTGGCGCAGTGGTAGTGCGACTGCCTGCGACGCAAAGGTTCCGGGTTCGATTCTCGGTGGGACACTCACAAAAGTTGATATTTATCTCTTTGTGAATTTGTTCCCGGTCTGGTTAGGACATTGCAGGGTGAACCAACTGATTGTCCGAAAATAAATGGTTCCGTGCTTCGGAGGGCACGCTAAGCCGTCGGTCCCGGTTGCTGTCTATGATTACTTAGACGGCGGTCGAAACACAACCATGTCAGAGGCCTACTAGTGGTAGTAGGCGGTTGAAAAACTCTGACACCAGGGTTCATCGGGTCGTTGGACGACTCGGTGTCCCACACGAAAAAAAAAAAAAAAAAAAAAAAAAAAAAACTGTCCATCGAAAACCCCAATTCGATACGACCTTTTTTCGCCGATTCACAGCCGTTTCAAGATCGACTTTGACAGTTCCCCCTCCACTTTCCAAATCTTTTGGTCGACATAACTCCCTAACAGAAGGTCCTAGAAAACCAATTTTTTCGGTTCTGGGGTCCTTGGCATACCATCTGCACATTTCAGGACTTTCAGGTGGATTGGAGATACAAATTTTCAGGACTCTGAAAGTGGTTTCAGTCGACAAAGGGGGTGAAGCCGAGCCCAGATATCGTTTAAAAACGATATCACTAAAGTGCCGCCCCGACGTCCGGTTTCAAAACTAGGGCCTTCCAAAGTCCAACTTTGACAGTTGGACCGCCATTTTGGAAATCTTTAGAGCCAGATTCCTCCGGAACCGGAGGCCGTACAGACCTGCGGCTTTCACGTGGAGCAAGGTTACAACGCCCCCTTAAAGGCGTAGGGGTTTTCAGGAGGTTTCAGCGACTGAAAAATCCTGAACATTTTTGACGTATTTTCGGCCTGAAATTTTATCTATCGGATAGCTCTTGCCAAGCCTTTCCAAAAAACCCGTGGTTGGAGTAGATCCGACCATTGGTTACTGATCTACAGCCAATCCGCCCTAGCCCGCCCAAAACTTTAAACGCCTGTAGCGCCCGAACGGGTTAAGCTACAGAGACGTGCGAGGGGTCCCTAAAAAAGGCTCAACGTGACCTACAACCTTAATATAATATTTTGGCTCTACGTAGAGTCACTAGCTTTTCTTATCGACTTACAATATTTTTGAATATTTTATATATATTTTCTTTTCTACTTTGACTTGGCTGTGCCAAAACTACTTTTATAAACTGTGCTATTAATAAGACTTGCCTTGTTCTTTACACAAGGCATACAAACTCTCTTTATATACACGCCCCATTTGACCATTTGACCCAAGATGTCTTTTGCAATTCATATCCCTGTAGGCAAAAACAAAAAATCTGACGCAACTGGCGAAAATAGAAAGCCAAAAGACGCACCGGTTGACGAGCTTATCAACCTGAGTTCGGACGCAACCGATAAAGACCAATTATCACAGACTTTCAGTGTGAGGAAGAGTATTGAGGCTCTCCATGCTCAACCTCAAAGCTCTGCAATTTCACCGAACAAGAAACTAAACGCCAATACCAGTACCCAAAAAGACACCAAAATGAAGCTCACCTTCACACAGAATACGGCTAAAACTTTAGCACAGCAGAAGCCAACAGAAATATATTTATAGGTGGAGACTTATTATTAGCATTTATATATTTATAATTATTATTGTATTTTTATATTTAGCTGTTAGTCTTCCTAAGAATAATAAAATAAAATAAAATAAATAAACAACCAGCCGAGTAAGCCGAAGTATAAGAGCAGGTTAGAAGAGGCACGCTCTTGTGTTGCCAAAGTGAGATCTCATCTGAGCTCGAACTCAGCCAAAAACATAAGCGCTATTATAAAACAGGAGGTTACAGGAGCTATCGAAAGAGTCGAAGAGCTTCTGAAAGAGTCAGAAGGGAGAGCTAAGAGCCAATATAAGGATACAAGCACACAAGCTAAGAAGAATAAAGACAAAGAAGATAGAGTGGAAGAGGTATAGGAACATACCTTAAGAAGAGATCAAGATGAAACAATAATAGAAAGATTGAAAGAACATAAAAAAGCTTTGAAGAAAACAATAGAAAGATAGAAGAGCTCAAAGAAATTATCGACAGACATCAAGAGAAATTGGTGACAACAACAACGTACGCCACCGTCGTAGCCAATAAACAAGAAAATATGACCAAACTAACGCTACATTTCATGGTTGTCTCATCTAGAGATGAAGGCAAAACTGGCGAAGAAGTCCTGGAACAAGTCAGAAAGGTAGTGGATGCGAAAGAAGGATGGATAAAAGTGGAAAAGGTACGAAAGGCGAAGGATAGAAAGGTAATAATAGGACTTAGGACAAGGGAGGAAAGACAAAGGATTAGAGAAAAGATAGAGGAACAAGGAGGGAACTTGTTGGTAGAAGAGATGCAAAACAAGGACCCGATGATGCTCATCAGAGATGTCCTGTCTGTTGATACCGACGAGGATATAATGAAAGGGCTAAAAAATCAAAACTCGGGCTTGTTCCAGGGACTTTGTCAAGAGGATAGAAGGATGCAAATAAAGTATAGGAGACGAGCAAGGAACCCTCATGCATGCCATGTTGTCATGAGCGTCTCGCCAGCATTATGGAGACGGGCGACTGAAGCGGGATATTTCCACATCGACCTTCAACGGGTGAGGGTAGACGATCAAACGCCACTAGTTCAGTGCACACGCTGCCTGGGGTATGGTCACGGAAAACGCTTCTGCAAAGAGTCAATTGACCTCTGCAGTCATTGTGGTGGACCTCACATGAGGCGCGAGTGCACTGAACTGATCGCAGGAGAACCATCTAAATGCATAAACTGCGAAAAGGCAAAACTCGAACACGTTGAGCATAATGCCTTCAGTTCGGAGTGCCAGGTGCGGAAAAAATGGGACAATTTCGCCCGATCGACTAAAGCATATTGCTAAAGGCGCCTCAGACACAAAAACTCGTTACAACCTAATGCAGATAAACCTGCAACGTAAAAAGCTAGCCACCAATGAGCTTTTTATAGTAGCTGCAAAAAACAAAATAGATATCGCGCTGGTTCAGGAACCCTATACAGGTAAAACAGGAGAGATGAAATCAATAGCCGGAGCAAAAGTCTTTCAGAGCCCAATGCAAGGAGATAGTGTGATCAAAGCTGCTATTGTGGTCTTTCGTAATGATCTGGACGTCGTGCAATATCCAGACCTTACAAAAAGTAACATAGTTGTGCTGGGTCTCAAAACAAGCGCCTGGGAGATTACACTTGTATCATATTACTTTGAACCGGACCAGCCCATTCAACAATACCTAGAACATCTTAAGAAAATTGAAGAAAAACTAAAGGGCAAGTATTGGCTTGTTGGTGGTGAAGCAAATTCAAAAAACTTGTGGTGGGGAAGCCCAGAAACAGACTTGAGAGGTGAGGACATGGCTGAAACGCTCGACGAACTAAGCCTCAACATTCTGAATAAAGGAAACATACCCACATTTGACACCATAAGGGGAGGCAAACGTTATTGCAGTTTCGTCGACGTTACAGCCTGTTCTGAAGATCTACTCAGTTTCGACGAACATCTAATAAGTTCGGATCATAACGCCATGACATTCGGAATTCGGCTCAAACCTTTAAAAGGAATGGAAGTTCAAAGAACCACAAGAATTTATAACTCGAAAAAAGCTGATTGGCCAAAATTTAGACAAGAATTAGAAAACCTTATGATTGAGGACAAACTAACAGTAGAATATGTAAGAGAGAAAATAGATAAAGGAATTACAAAAAGCTGTGAAAGATCTATGAAAAAATGAAAAAATGAAATGAACCAATGAAAAAAGCTAATCAGAAATTAACACTACCATGGTGGTCTGAAGAATTGGCCGAACTAAAGCACCAAGTCTCCACCCGAAAAAACAGGATAAGATGTGCAGCTCCTATACGGAGAGAAATGGTTGTAGCGGAATACTTAGAATATAAAGAAAGATATGAGAAAGAGGCAGCTGAAGCACAAATAAGAAGCTGGAAGGAGTTCTGTGAAAAACAGGATAATGAGGGGGTTTGGGAGGGAATATACAGAGTGATAAGCAGAACGTCAAACAGAAGAGAGGATCCTATGCTAGTGAGAGAAGGTACCACACTGGATGCGAAAGGATCTGCAAACTACCTCGCAGAAACCTTCTACCCCAAAGATAGGGCGGAAGAGGATAATCCTGAGCACGAACGCATTCGAAAGCTGGCAAACGAAGTGAACGTCGGTGACCAAGATGATTCTTGGGACCCGCCGTTCACCATGGCTGAATTGCAACTCACTCTGGGTACCTTTAATCCTAAAAAAGCTCCAGGCGCTGATGGATATACCTCGGATAAATGCACTCAAGCCATAAGTACCGACTCGGGGTTGTTTCTGGAGCTGTATAACAAATGTCTCGAGTACAATTATTTCCCAAAGAGTTGGAAACAAGCGACAGTATTTATATTGAGAAAACCTGGAAAGGACTGTTATTCGGCTCCAAAATCATACAGACCGGTAGGTCTCCTACCATATATCATATCATATCATATCCTGCCTAGACTAAGCCCTAACCAGTACGGTTTTATGCCACAACGCAGCACCGAAGACGCCCTTTACACCTTGGTTCAACACATTAGAAACAAACTAGACCAAAAGAAAATAGTCCTAATAATATCTTTAGACATAGAGGGGGCTTTCGATGCTGCGTGGTGGCCGGCTATCAGAGTCCGACTAGCAGAAGAAAAATGTCCAATCAACATCCGAAGGGTGTTAGACAGATACCTGAGTGACCGAAGGGTCAGCGTTAGATACGCAGGTCAAGCAACCGAGAGGGAAACAAATAAAGGTTGCGTGCAAGGATCTATCGGCGGACCCATACTCTGGAACCTCCTCTTGAATCCCCTCCTAAAAAGTTTGGAAAACAGACGTGATTACTGCCAAGCATTCGCAGGCGATATTGTTCTTGCATTCGATGAAGATTCCGGGCACGAAGTCCAACAAAGAGCTAATGCCACCCTTGAGCATGTTCTGTTGTGGGGCGTCGCTACCAAGCTGAAATTTGCACCACTGAAAACAAACGCGACGATTCAAACGAGAAAGCACAAGTACGACGAACCACGGCTGAGCATGGGAGGGCAGAACATTAAAATGGCAACGAGTATTAAATTACTAAAACGTTTGTGTAAAGGCGGCAAAAATACAAAAATAGCTTTCAGCTGCAGCTAAACTAAGCTGGGGGTTACACCCTGAAGTGGTCAAAACAATATATAGAGCCACTGTAGAGCCGGTGATCTTATACGCAGCCAGTGTCTGGGCGCCAGCGGCGAACAAAATAGGCGTTAAAAAGCAACTGGGGGTACTTCAAAGAGGCATCGCTCAAAAACTTAGCAGGGCATATCGCACAGTGTCGCTGAGTGCATCCCTGGTCTTGGCAGGCATACTCCCGCTTGACCTTAGGGTCAAAGAAGCAGCACAGATTTACGAAGCTAAAAATGAGTACCAACGGAGGAACTTAGCGACAGAGAAGTGAAACGCATGTCCTCAGTACTACAAGCCCCTCATCCAACTGAACGAGTACCATTAAAACTGCTGGCGGCTGAGAACGAAGAGCAAGTAAGAGCCAACAGTGACCATGATATACGGATATATACTGATGGAAGCAAGATACAGGGTAAGGTAGGAGCAGCGCTGTCCATATGGGACAGAACTGGCGAAACCAAGACCATGAAGCTTGCACTTCCCAAATATTGTACCGTATATTAAGCGGAGCTGTTGGCAATCAACCGAGCAACGACTGTTATCCTCAAGTATAAAGCTTCTTCGGTCGGAATCTACAGCGACTCCATGGCAGCTCTACAGACAATAACAAACCCGAACACCCTCCACCCTAGAGGTTGAAGCCGGAGATAACATTCGAACTTTATTTCTCCAAGGCAAAAATGAATTTCTGTATTGGATTAAAGCACACGTGGGGTTAGAGGGGAACGAACGAGCCGACCAACTGGCTAAGGAGGCCGCTGTTGGTTCCAAACGAAAACACGATTACGACCTATGTCCTGTGTCATTCATCAAGCGTACCATCAGGATGGAAGCGCTTGATGAATGGAACAGGAGATATACAGAAGGAGAGACAGCATCACATACAAAATTGTTCTTTCCGAATATATATGCAGCGTATAAGATCACCAGAAAAATTACACACACCAACATAGGCACACTAACTTAGTATTTACTAACAGGACATGGTGGGTTTTCCGAGTACCTGAACCGGTTCAGGTGCAAGGACAACCCATCATGTCCCTGCGACCCGGAAGTTAATGAGAGTGCAATCCACATAAAAACCGAGTGTCCAATGTACAATAAAGAGAGATATAATATAGAGCAAGAAATAAATGAAAAAGTAGAGAAAGAAAATACAGGGTTATTTTTTTGTCAGTGCGCAAACTTATACCATGATATCAGAATCGTTAATAGGACATTTTAGGCAAATAAAAAAATATGTTTTATTTTTATTATTTTTTTATTTTTGTCTGCCTCATAAAAAATAAATCATGGACACACTACTTTTCAATCGGGGGTGCGTGAAAATGGCAACAGCGCTCGCGCAGCGCACTCTTCAGTCCGTTTCATTCAGTTCTCGCTTTGATTCCGTCGCGGGCGGGCGCGCACATGTGTGACACTACTTTCCCGCCGATCCCGAATTGATTTCGCGATGTCGAATTTTACGTTTCGCGAGTTTTACAAAATGGTGCGTTCGTACTTTTTAAGTGAGGAAAATACCCGAGCAGCCCAATTAATGTACGCGGACGAAAGTTTACCTCGACTGCGTAATGCTGGCGTTGTGGACCCTCGTGTAACGAACCCAAAAACATTCCTCAACGTTATGCAGCGGCTGTTGGATCACGGGCAGTTTACGGTAAGTAACTGTTAATTAAACGACTATTGTACTTAGCTACCTACTGCCTACCTAGTGTTCTAGGTAAACTTTTTGCAGTTTACTTTACTTTAAATGCAGTTGTACTTTAAGGATAATTCGGTTAAAATCATCGAAGGGCAGGCACGCGCGATACGAGCTACCTCATATCATCAGTGTACATAAAGCTTTCTAGCAGTGCAGATGAATTTCCCGCCACGCCGTGACGCCGGCGCCGCGCCGGCGTCAGATTTCTTCTAAAAATTGAATCGTAGGCGCCACTATGTCTGGCGCTGTAAGACGCGGTGACTAATCGCGACGATGTCAAACCATCACAACCTCTGTTGTATGCCGGTTGTGTAGGCTTTTTAGGTACTATCAGCAACGGCTCCAGTTGCCATTAAAGTCTTTACTGGTTATTTTTAAAGAATATTAGAAAAACCTTTGAATGTTGATCTTTTGAAATGGGTATCAATCTTTTCTGGTTATTCTTGTTAACTGTAAGAAAAACCATTCTTAAGTTGATCACGTAGATGGTTACTTGAGGTGCTGTACAATCCCGAGTTACCGTTATGGATTAAACATTTACATGTCTTGCTTATGCTAGTAGTAGCTGCTAATTCTTAACCAAACTGGGAAAAATCCAACTACATCATTAACAAAATAATCTTGTCTCTCCGCATAAACTAGAAACAGGGACCATCATATCAAGAGACCAACTTTTAAACCACTACACCACGGAGGCAGTTTAAGTGTAGGTACTTGTGAGATAGGTACTTAGTTGTTGTAGGTATCACCCGCACGCACCCCGGTACCAATAGCGGTCATTAACCTGGACTGGTCATTGACCTGTGCTGTAGGTAGAAGCTAGAACACAGTCAGCTGATAGGTATAACTGGGCCGCGCGCGACGTTGCCATACCGGAAGATAGCTAGTGAACCTAATAGGGTGATCCACACTTACGTACGATCCTGGGATAAGTTTAAGTGCGATTATTTCAATTTTTTTGTTCTAAGTCAGGTGTAAAAAATAAATACATATTTTCTAAAATTTGATAACCATTACGTATGTTGAAGCTGCGCACTGACTAAAAAATAATCCTGTATAGCTAATGTAATGCAAAGCAAAAATAGACAGCTATTTATTTATTATTATTATTTATTTATTTAACTGTTTATTGCACACAAGATAAAACACAGAACAATTACATTAAAGAAAAACAACACAACAGGTACTACTTATTTCTAAAAAGAAATCTTTTCCAGCAGTCCTACGGTAGAGAGATAGCATAAGGTAAGGCTGATAAATCGTGCACAATTTAATTAATGAATATAGTTAAATAAAAGTTTACTCAATATACTACTATATATCTATATTATATATACCTAACACTAATAATACATATATATATATATATATATATATATATATATATATATATATATATATACAGGGTTATTTTTTAGTCAGTGCGCAAACTTATACCATGATATCAGAATCGTTAATAGGACATTTTAGGCAAATAAAAAAATATGTTTTATTTTTATTATTTTTTTATTTTTGTCTGCCTCATAAAAAATAAATCATGGACACACTACTTTTCAATCGCGGGTGCGTGAAAATGGCAACAGCGCTCGCGCAGCGCACCCTTCAGTCAGTTCTCGCTTTGATTCCGTCGCGGGCGGGCGCGCACATTTGTGACACTACTTTCCCGCCGATCCCGCATTGATTTCGCGATGTCGAATTTTACGTTTCGCGAGTTTTACGAAATGGTGCGTTCGTACTTTTTAAGTGGGGAAAATACCCGAGCAGCCCAAATAATGTACGCGGACGAAAGTTTACCTCGACTGCGTAATGCTGGCGTTGTGGACCCTCGTATACCGAACCCAAAAACATTCCTCAACGTTATGCAGCGGCTGTTGGATCACGGGCAGTTTACGGTAAGTAACTGTTAATTAAACGACTATTGTACTTAGCTACCTACTGCCTACCTAGTGTTCTAGGTAAACTTTTTGCAGTTTACTTTACTTTAAATGCAGTTGTACTTTAAGGATCATTCGGTTAAAATCATCGAAGGGCAGGCACGCGCGATACGAGCTACCTCATATCATCAGTGTACATAAAGCTTTCTAGCAGTGCAGATGAATTTCCCGCCACGCCGCGACGCCGGCGCCGCGCCGGCGGCAGATTTCTTCTAAAAATTGAATCGTTGGCGCCACTATGTCTGGCGCTGTAAGACGCGGTGACTAATCGCAACGTTGTCAAACCATCACAACCTCTGTTGTATGCAGGTTGTGTAGGCTTTTTAGGTACTTTCATAAATGAAAATAAGAAATTGAAAAAATGTCAGCGCCCGCCGGGACTTGAACCCGGGACCGTGGAGTACCGTTCCACTGCTCTGCCAACTGAGCTACCGGCGCCCCGACGTAAGCCGACGAAATCTTCAACCTATTGGTACTCGTCTCGAAGCGACGACAAGCGACATCTAGTATAAGTTTTTGAAACTAATACTATGGTCAGTCCACTTAAGAATGAAATTCGAACCATGCGATGAAGCTTTGCTTAATTAAATGTACTATGGTTTTATTTTGCACTCACAGTGCTATATTACTTTCATAAATGAAAATAAGAAATTGAAAAAATGTCAGCGCCCGCCGGGACTTGAACCCGGGACCGTGGAGTACCGTTCCACTGCTCTGCCAACAGAGCTACCGGCGCCCCGACGTAAGCCGACGAAATCTTCAACCTCTTGGTACTCGTCTCGAAGCGACGACAAGCGACATCTAGTATAAGTTTTTGAAACAAACATGACAGGCGCTGACATTTTTTCAATTTTTTTCAATTTCTTATTTTCATTTATGAAAGTAATATAGCACTGTGAGTGCAAAATAAAACCATAGTACATTTAATTAAGCAAAGCTTCATCGCATGGTTCGAATTTCACTCTTAAGTGGACTGACCATAGTATTAGTTTCAAAAACTTATACTAGATGTCGCTTGTCGTCGCTTCGAGACGAGTACCAAGAGGTTGAAGATTTCGTCGGCTTACGTCGGGGCGCCGGTAGCTCAGTTGGCAGAGCAGTGGAACGGTACTCCACGGTCCCGGGTTCAAGTCCCGGCGGGCGCTGACATTTTTTCGATTTCTTATTTTCATTTATGAAAGTAATATAGCACTGTGAGTGCAAAATAAAACCATAGTACTTTTTAGGTACTATCAGCAACGGCTCCAGTTGCCATTAAAGTCTTTACTGGTTATTTTTAAAGAATATTAGAAAAACCTTTGAATGTTGATCTTTTGAAATGGGTATCAATCTTTTCTGGTTATTCTTGTTAACTGTAAGAAAAACCATTCTTAAGTTGATCACGTAGATGGTTACTTGAGGTGCTGTACAATCCCGAGTTACCGTTATGGATTAAACATTTACATGTCTTGCTTATGCTAGTAGTAGCTGCTAATTCTTAACCAAACTGGGAAAAATCCAACTACATCATTAACAAAATAATCTTGTCTCTCCGCATAAACTAGAAACAGGGACCATCATATCAAGAGACCAACTTTTAAACCACTACACCACGGAGGCAGTTTAAGTGTAGGTACTTGTGAGATAGGTACTTAGTTGTTGTAGGTATCACCCGCACGCACCCCGGTACCAATAGCGGTCATTAACCTGGACTGGTCATTGACCTGTGCTGTAGGTAGAAGCTAGAACACAGTCAGCTGATAGGTATAACTGGGCCGCGCGCGACGTTGCCATACCGGAAGATAGCTAGTGAACCTAATAGGGTGATCCACACTTACGTACGATCCTGGGATAAGTTTAAGTGCGATTATTTCAATTTTTTTGTTCTAAGTCAGGTGTAAAAAATAAATACATATTTTCTAAAATTTGATAACCATTACGTATGTTGAAGCTGCGCACTGACTAAAAAATAATCCTGTATATATAAGGTGTAAAAAAATTAGCTAAGAATATTTTAAGGGGTGAACCAGTACGTGAAACTGAACAACTTTCCCCAAGGAACATAGGTCGAAATATGAAAAAATAATTTGACCCTCCCATACTTAGTGTGTTACCCGGCCGGGATAATTTGTATGGGAGGGCCAATTGTTTTTCATATTTCGACCTATGTTCCTTGGGAAAAGTTGTTCAGTTTCACGTACTGGTTCACCCCTTAAAATATTCTTAGCTAATTTTTTTACACCATGTATATATATAGTCCTCCTTTCGGCCGTTGTTGATCAGGCTGAAATACGCGTTAAATGTTGATCCACCTTTGTCCGCAGTTTACTGGGAAATTATTGGGGGTATCGTTTTATTTTTGATTTACATTTATTCACCGGCTTGTAACGCAGTACCCAAGCTTACGGAAAAGTCACTACCTTGACACCAACTGACACGGCAGTTGTTGATCCTGTAACGGCTTTCTTTTTTAAGAAAAATGATGCTTTGTTGATCTATATAAAGTCATTTATGAGCAACATTTGCCGTGAACTTTTAAACCGATACTGCAGAACGGCAACGTTGCACAAGTGACACGAGAAGTGTTAAATTTTACAAGCTTTTATTTGACTTGCCGTGTTCGTTAGTTTGTACGGGTCAAATCTTGGAAGATAACATGGTAGCCAGGGTCTGAAGATGGAGCCGGAAGATGGTCATAGCATCTCAGAGATGCAACTACGTACCCCTATCGAGTTTGGGCTCGTTGAAATCGTCTTGCCAACCACTCTTCAAATACATGGTAGCCAGGGTCTGAGGATGGAGCTGGAAGGTGGTCATAGCATCTCAGAGATGCAACTACGTACCCCTATCGAGTTTGGGCTCGTTGGAATCGTCTAGCCAACCACTTTTCAAATACATGACAGCTATAAAAGCTTGTTATAAATACATAATATAAATGTTGTTAAAAGCCTTTTACTCCTACAACACGCCCCGCACACCTCATCCTCTTGCTCGTCCGCAATGGGTCTTCCAACACCGTGCCATGTTCATCGTGCTATATTCTTATCTCCCTACTCATCCTTTTACTCGTTTACCAACACACTTATATTTGTAACTCATCCCTCGACTCTTCTCAATTTTTTTCCAATTAATAGACTAGCTGTGCCCGCGACTTCGTTCTCGTGGAGTCAGAACTTTTGTACAAATTTGTAAGTTTAATATCTCTCCTTCTGCTCAACCGATTTTGATGAAAGTTGTCTCAGATGTTGGCCAGGATTAGTAACTATACACCACAAAAAGTTTTATTAGAATCGATCTAGTACTTTTGGAGATTAGCTCGGACAAACAGATAAACAGACAAACGGACAAACAAACAGACAAAAACTTTCTAAAACATTGCACTTTTTTTTTTTATTAATGATGGATTTGTTCTTGACTCTAGTCTAGGTCATAGGACACCGATGGAGCGAGCTCACCCAGAAGAAGCCTGTTCACTCTTACTTTGAAGACATTAGTGTTGTATGCGTTTGGAAACACAGACGCAGGGAGTGAGTTCCACTCTTTAGCAGTGCGCATTATAAATGATGACTGGAAGCGCTTAGTCCGAATTGGCGGAATGGCAACCAGGTACGGATGGTATCCGGCGGTGCGTCTGGATGTCCGATGGTAGAAGGGAGCTGGTGGAACAAGGTCGTGAAGCTCTTGAGCACACTCTCCGAAGTACAATCTATAAAAAACCGACAAGCAGGCAACCTTGCGGCGATGTGTCAGGCTATGTAGCTTCGTGTCCACCAGTTTTATGTCGCCTATGAGCCTCTTGGCCCTGCGTTCCACCGAGTCAAGAGCGGCAAGTTGGTATTTAGCTGAGCCATCCCAAAGGTGACTGCAATACTCCATGCAGGATCGGACTTGTGCTTTGTAAAGAGTTAAAAGCTGTCCAGGCGTAAAGTATCGCTTCATTCTATTCAGGACGCCCAGCTTTTTAGCCGCCGTCTGAGCTTTGTACTCGATGGTCGCGCCGAAGTTTAGATTTGATGTCAACTCCATGCCTAGAAGCTCAAGCCTGTCAGTGACTGGGACAGATGTACCCCGAAAAGTAGGTGTCCAGTCGAAAGGACTCCTTTTTGCAGTGAAAAGACACGCCTGTGTTTTGGTGGCATTGAATGAGACCAGATTGTCGTCGCCCCATTGGGAGACAAGACTTAAGGTCAGATCTGTTCGCTCTACCATGGCCTTTCTTAACGAACGTATTTCATCCCCGCTGGTCCCTGCACCTGTCAAGTATCTCTCTGAAACGGTACTATCTTCTGCGTATCCAACAATACCATGCCGAAGGAGGTCATTGATGTGCAGCAGGAAAAGAGTTGCAGAGAGAACAGACCCCTGAGGAACTCCGGCATCAATGGCCATAAGGTCAGAGGAGCAGCCGTCAACGACTACTCTGATGGACCGTTCACTAAGGAAGTCTGAAATCCAAGTACAAAAATCAGCTGGGATGCCATAAGCCGGAAGCTTGCTGAGCAGACTTGCATGCCAGACCCTGTCAAAGGCCTTCGAGATATCGAGTGAAACGGCAAGTGCTTCGCCGTTTTTCTCGATGGCTTCGCCCCAGCAGTGCGTGACATACACAAGAAGATCACCAGTAGACCGCCCCCGCCGAAAGCCATATTGACGGTCACTGAGAAGATCATTGTCTTCAAGGTAGTAAGTAAGTAAGTAAGTAAAAACACTTTATTGCACAAAATAAAAAACCAAAATATCAGGAAAAATTATTGCTATATTTTTATTATTGGTAGGTCAGCAACTTACTATTAAGTACCCTCTCCATGACCTTGCATAGGATGGAGGTAATAGCAATTGGACGGTAATGGGCAGGGTCAGCACGGTCGCCCTTTTTGGGAACTGGTTGCACATTAGCAAGCTTCCAGGCCCCCGGCACCGTTCTTTCTTTAAGAGAGAGGCGGAACAAGCGTGTCAGCACAGGAGACAGTTCAGGCGCACATAGTCTTAACACTCTCGCTGGTATGCCATCAGGTCCGCTGGCTTTGTTCACGTCTAGACTGCACAATACTCTTCGAACCTCTTTTATGTTTTTTTTTTTTTTTTTTTTTTATTAATGATGGGTTTGCTCTTGACTCTAGTCTAGGTCATAGGACAGAGACAGAGTCTAAGATGGAGCGAGCTCACCCAGAAGAAGCCTGTTCACTCTTACTTTGAAGAGATTAGGGTTGTATGCTTTTGGAAACACAGACGCAGGAAGTGAGTTCCACTCTTTAGCAGTGCGCATTATAAATGATGACTGGAAGCGCTTAGTCCGAATTGGTGGAATGGCTACCAGGTACGGATGGTATCCGGCGGTGCGTCTGGATGTCCGATGGTAGAAGGGAGCTGGTGGAACAAGGTCGTGAAGCTCTTGAGCACACTCTCCAAAGTACAATCTATAAAATACCGACAAGCAGGCAACCTTGCGGCGATGTGCCAGGCTATGTAGCTTGGTGTCCACCAGTTTTATGTCGCCTATGAGCCTCTTGGCCCTGCGTTCCACCGAGTCAAGAGCGGCAAGTTGGTATTTGGCTGAGCCATCCCAAAGGTGACTGCAATACTCCATGCAGGATCGGACTTGTGCTTTGTAAAGAGTTAAAAGCTGTCCAGGCGTAAAGTAAGTAGGGTATTATTGGGCATTTAAAAATCAGGTATATTGTTGAAGTTCCCCCCGACAGTAACTTATCGAAGTTCGACCCGTCAATATTTTTTGAGATTCTGAAAACCTATTGGGCATTCAAGCATCAAGCATTACAATAAAGTTATTCTGATCTCACTTACCAATTAGTACAGCCTGCTAGGTTTACTCACTCACATTCACACTACGAGACACACTTTTATTTTATTTTTATTCACACTTTCTGTCTGTCTTGTTTACAGTATAATTTCCTGAAGGTTTTGTAAACTGAAAATTTTGTTCAACCTCAGCAGTGGCTGGTTAAAAGGTAGTCTTACTTTCACCACCGACATCAGTTGAATTGTTGAAATATTCGAGACTTATTTTATTTTTAGAAACTGAAAATTTCGTTCAACGTCAGCAGTGGTTGGTTGAAAGTTTTTTCTACTTTCACCACCGACATCAGTTGAATTGCTGAAATATTCGAGACTTATTTTATTTTTAGAAACTGAAAATTTCGTTCAACGTCAGCAGTGGTTGGTTGAAAGTTTTTTCTACTTTCTCCTCCAACATCAGTTGAATTGCTGAAATATTCGAGATTAATATTATTTTTAGAAATTGAAAATTTCGTTCAACGTCAGCAGTGGTTGGTTGAAAGTCTTTTCTACTTTCACCACCGACATCAGTTGAATTGCTGAAATATGCGAGGTTTATTTAATTTCTATTAACTGAAAATTTCGTTCAATGTCAGCAGTGGCTGGTTAAAAGTTAGTCTTACTTTCACCACCGACATCGGTTGAATTGCTGAAATATTTGAATTTGAAACCTTCAGAAATCGATTACACGTACCACTGATTCTAATACCTTAAAAAAATTACCGCGAGTACATGAGCAGCAAGCCGGTGCTGTCGATGTTGTCGCTTGACTAAGACTGTATCAAACTTCATAGCAGATCTACAACAGGATTCCCAAACTGTGCGCCGCAACACCCTGAGGTGTCTTCCTTCTTAAAACATAAAGTTTAACTAAGTTCAAGATTATTTTCATACACCAGCTCCAACATAATTCACATCATTAAAAAAGAAGACACTTATTGAAAGTTCAGAACAAAACTAGATTCACATGTTCCGATTTGATGGAATTCTGGATATCAGTCCAAAATGAATATTCAACTTCAATTCTCTTTCCAACGTTGTATTTGTGTGAAGTCGGATTTTCAGCAGTAGCTGTAATAAAGAGTAAATGTGGCTCAAAAGTAATGTGGAGATAAGAGTTTCATTATCAAAATATAAGAGCCTTATCTTATCCTTGTATTCTTTTTGGACTTGTAAGGGTGTCGTGAGAAAATACTAGAGCGTCGGGAACTGTAAAAGTTTGGGAACCGTTGGTCTACAATGTATGAAATTAAATTTAGTAGTGATTGGGTTCCATACATAAAAATACAAAAATTAACCATTTACATGTTAATAATATTCCATATCTCTTATTCAGCTTATTTAGGTTATGATCTCAAGGAAAATTTTATATTTCAGCAATATCTTTGTATAATATTTAAAATATAGTATTAAAATCATAATTTTTAAGAAAAAATATATCCGTCGCAGTAAGATAGTAATGAATCGCTTTCGTATAACTATGTTACGGTACATAATTATATCCCTGCGGACATAATTATATTACGGCTTTATCTATCTTACTGCAACATATTCACAATCACAAGAAATTATTATAACAGTAGTTAGATGTATATTAAAAAGTATTTATACGTCAAAAAACCATCGGTATTTAATTAAAACCAATGTAGGTCACGTTCCCACGATACAAGGTGTACATTTTATTCCTACAGACCTCTAAAACCTGTTAATCACACGCTACAAACATGCTGACTTCTTATTCTTGTAAATAAGCGACTAGGTGGGACATTTGCTGATGTAGGTTACAAAATGCGCTTTTAACACTCTTTATCGTTCATTGCCGTTTTTGTTTGAAGTATATTTACAAGATTAGATGTTAAGCACCTTTGAAAGAACTATTTAAAGGCTAGATAGGTGCGTGCACGAGTGATTAGAAAATGTTTAAAAATATACCCGACATAGTGATTCAGATACTTACTCCTCACTTCTTTATTAACTTAAAAATATATGTTTCATCCTAAACTATTGATTTAATATCTAAACATGATAAAAAATGAGGTCTAACACCGTCTAACCCACAGGAAACTGTAAGCTGCGGGTGCAATCGCTGGGCAGGTTGCTAGTTTATGATATGATTTCTTATAATTGTTTTTGATTGCTTTTCAACGCTATGTTATTTATTATCGTATTAAGTACAATTAAGCTAAGTAAGTAACAATGACCGTTAAACTCACAATCCACTTTTTAAATGTCGGATAAATTATAAAGGTAATGTTTACATGAATGAGTTTTAAGACATCACGCCTATATTTACCTTGCAGGATAGTTACAGAGTTATTGGATTAAAAAACGTCTAAATAGTTCAATATATATTTTTTTTAAACTTTGGTATACTTGTAATGCTTTTGAACATTTTTATTATAAACGGAAGATGAAATAATAAATTTTGCAGACCTGATCAGACTATGAATTTAATTAACTTTCCGCATGCCTAATCCTTTGGAAGTCTATTTTTTTTCTAGCGTTTCCCAATGCAATTATTCCTTGGTTCTCCAAGTTAAACAAATTCATAGTTTGATCATGCCTGTACAGTTTTAGGTAGGTACACCGTTCCTCACACCTGGTATTTATTTGCTTTTTTTTCCATCAATAAATCATTTCTGAATAAACATTATAGTTTTGTTTATTGTGTACTTACCTTTATGTAGCGGTGACGGCGGTGATACCTTTGATGGTCTTCAGCGTGTTTGTCGGCATCTTTATGTTTCAAATTAAAATAACATGGATTAAAACTTAAAAAAATACATAGAGTTATACGATTCAAACAAAGCAATTTTTTGAAAGAGTATATAGATATGAATACAGAGTTGCAAAAGAAGGCTAAGTCAGTTTTTGAACAAGATTTGTTTAAACTGTTTAATAACAGTGTATTTGGTAAGACTTTAGAGGATAATGAGAAAAGGATTAGCGTTAAAATGGCAAACGTATGGTGCGACGAAAAGAATAAAACAAAAAAAAAAAATTCTGCTGAACAGCTTATAGCGAGACCCAATTTTCACAGCGCTACGGTATTCACTGAAAATTTTGTGGCAGTCCAAATGAATCCTGAAAGTATAATTCTTGATAAACCAATTTACATAGGTTTTTCGGTTTTAGAAATATCCAAGAGTCATATGTGTGATTTTCACTATTCTGTGATGAAACCATATTATAATGAAAAACTTAAACTTTGCTATACAGATACTGATAGCTTTCTTTACTCAATTCAAACTACAGACTTTTATAATGATTTGAAATTTAATTTTTATTCTTATTTTGATACTAGCAATTATCCTGAAGATAATCAACATGGTATCAAAACGCATAACAAAAAAGTGCCTGGCTTTTTTAAAGATGAAATGGGAGGACAAATCATTAAAGAGTTTGTAGGTCTCAGATCTAAACTTTATTGCATTAAAACAGAAAAATACGAAGTAAAAAAAGCAAAAGGTGTACAAAAACGCGAAATAAAGAAAATGCATTTGGCAGACTATTATGATGTTTTAATGAAAAATAAAATAATACGCAAGAATAATGTAATTTTCAAATCACTTAAACATGAGCTATTTACACAAGAGCAAAATAAAATAGCGTTTTCTGCGAATGATGACAAACGTGTTATCTTAAAAGACAAGATATCGACTTTAGCTTGGGGTCATTATGATAGTTTTTTTTTAGATCTAACCATGTGTGAGAGTTACTTATTAAGCTTCAAACGTAGAATTTTAGAGTAATAAACAATGTAATTGTACATATGTTTTAGCTGATTTGTATACAATGTTCACCATATTTAAAATGATAATAAAGACAAAATGTATTAAGTACTTAATTTATTTTATTAAGATTCCCACACACATACCTAATAAGTTAAAATAATATGATGCTTCATGTGACAAATGTAGTATTTTTTACTCTTTATAATTGAATATTGTCAAGTTCAGACCTGTCCGGACTTGTCCAACACGTGTGAGTCTGCACGTCTATGGTTGTTGGAGGTGCGGGGAGTGTGGAGTCAAATTTCTTGCTTACTATGTAATTTGTAGCGCAACAAAGGTGTATCGATTACCTCATTTCTCATTTGACATTCGTGGTGTAAGGTGTGTTTAACAAAAATCTCAGTATGTCTGAATCGAAATTAACTTCTCCGTCGGGCAGTTTTGTTGCTGGTGTAGACAACAGAATTCCAAAGTTTATTCTTCGGATCGAATTATTAAAGACAGAAGAATCAGAAAGAAAAGTAGTGGTGCAATCGAAAGTAAAGTCTCAGTACTTAATATACGATGAAAGTGATAATTTGCTTTACAAAACTTCAGAACTACTTCGTGAGATTACAGCACAAGTCAGCGATCGAAATGAAAAGGCGTGCAATTTACAAACGTAAGTAATATTTTTAGAGATAAATAAATATTAAGGGATATTTTGTTAGTTAATCCATTTTCAAATTCGTATTATATTTGTTACAGAAATCATCAATACAACTACAGTCCTAGTTATTAGAAGACCTAACGCCCGTCGGCCAGCCAGCATATATCAATCGAGAAATTTTGTTGATTAAGTGATAGACAAAAAAAATAAAAATAAATATATAATTAGTTTAATATGTGTAAGGTTTAAATACATTGTATTATACGTGATGACTACATTATAAAATAAATTAAACAGTTTAATCATAGATATTGTTTTAATATAATAATAATAATAATACGGTTATTTGTTATTGATAACCCTATTAAACTTTACCTCAAAATAAACAAAATAAAACAATTTAATATTCGATAACTATTTTTTATTCCGTAAAAAATTTAAACTGGTACATATGATTATCGTAATACCATTTTAATAAACAAATAGCTGTTTTAAGTGCACATTGTTTTTTATGATTAACACAATTGATATTACATTCTTTATATCTCTCATGTAATGATGATAGATTCGGACAGCCCTTATCTCCTATATCTACTATGGTACAATTATCACATATATTTTTTATCCATTTCACTTTTTCACTTCCTTTTACAATAATATTTTTTTCTTTTATATATAAAGGAATAATACGTTTAAACTCTCTTGAATCAACAAAACCCTCACTCCATCGGATTCCCCGATTTTTTTCTAAGCAATTGGTTTGCTTCTTTTCTTCTGGTGATAAAGTCATGTACGCGTATGGTGGTTTCACAAGAAATACTTGGGTCCATTCAATAGTCGCAATAGCAAATTCTTTAACAATAAAGTCATTCTTGTCGTTTTTAAAACCCTGAAGGTCAACAAATATTGTTTCCGGGTGCATTATGAAATCTTTCTTACAATGCTGCTTAAAGGTTTGTATTCAAATATACAGTCGTTCAATATCAGACAGTAAGCCGAAGTATTATCCGGTATATCTTGATCAGCTTCAATTTCTAATCTTACATCGACGGATCCTTTCAATGTTTCTTGTTGACGACAGCAATCAATAACAAACAAAGGCGCAATATCTCTAAATTCTTTTAAACTTAACAACGGGTCTGGTCGACGTCCGTAATATGACTGTTGGAATTTACAATATTGCTCATATAATAAAGAAACTTTTTGATCAGAAAAGCTTATGTTTAAATTTTCATATGGGTAGTATGTGGAATTCAGGAACACTTTTACATCAGTTAAATTACAATGATCAAATTCAGACATCGAGCTGGTTGCATTTAGCTTTCGACCAGTTTGTAGACCAATTATAACATATCTAGGTTTTTCTGTCTGTGAGGATGTTTTAATGGACCAAGTGTGTTTTCGGGATTTTGGAAGTAACGGATTCTCATACAGATCCCAATTCCTAAACGCTAAAGTGATTGAACGGTCTTTTTCTAAATTCCTCAGTAAACCAACCCTTTCTCGATCTGATACCTTTACGTGAGGAACACGCCATATTATTTTATGTATAATAATGTCTTCTACAACTTCTTTATCATTAAGTTTTAATGAGTTCAAATTTGTGTTACTTCTTAACAAAACCAATTCATGCTTACTGTTCATGATAATTTTTTTATAATCTTCCGCAAACCCAAGTATTTTATCTAATGGTATGGATACAGAAAATGTTCCGTTGTTTTTTGCTGTAGTGCCGCTAACAGACCATCCCCAAACTTTTGCAGGCTTTGAGTCACTCTCCGTCATTGATAAATATGATTTTATTGTAGTTGTTATACCTGCATTTTTTATTTTATCGATTTCAATCCCGTTTAACTCATATCTTATTTCTTGAAATAGGAACAAAATAGGGTTGTTAATGAAATTAATTGTATCCACGTATGCCTTAGTATCACTTTTATAAATCTTTACAGCTCCCTCCAAGTATAGAGTACTAGCAGAAGGTAACACATACAAATCTTGTTGATTTATAGGTATTCGAATTTCATCATTCTTGTTAAAGCTTGTGACGTATGGTTTGTACGAATGGAATTCGAAACTTTCTATGGTATTATCAACAGCTGGAGTATCCAACACGTTTAAGATATTCATTTTAATAGTCCAATAAATTTGAGAAATTCTCTATTTTCTTTTGAGAGCTTTTTAAGTTTTTTTGTATGTACTTGTTTGAGAGAAACAACTTTCGAACTGACACATTTTATTGAAGTACTCCTGGTTTTATTAAAATCTAACATATTTTTCTTAGATGTAGGTATAATTGTATTTCTTCACCTCGTAAATTAATCAAATTATTAGCTTCGTCTAGAAGTTTAATATTGATCTCACTTATACTTTGTTGGTTTACAGGAAAATAAATCAAATTTTTTGGTATTTCAACTAATCGATATCCTGGTGGAACATTAGGGACAAATTCGTAAATAATATGTTTAGGTTCACCGTTAACAAATGATCCACTGACAATATCACATTCTATCCGCACTATGGTTGTTGCTAGAATGTTTACTGGAAAGCGAGACTCGTGTAATATATTAGCTTTTAAGGTCTCCTTCCCAAAACCAAACAAATGTGCACATGAATTCTCTTTTTCGAAATGAATATCTTTCGAACATAATAATTTAACCTTAAGTGTATTGTTATTTGCGGTCAGCTTTAAAGTACATAGTTTTATATTATTTTGTAGAACATCAACTATATCCTGTAGTTCATATGACCCTTCTGGTATCTCAATCACTTCATTTTCATCATAATAGAATTTATTATTTCTTCTATCTATATTTGGTATTGAGTTAAAAGTCGAAAAATATATCAGTGCACATTCATATATTGAATTTAACTCTAAAGGAGGTGAACAATTTGTTGACAAGACGGTCTCATGACCAGTAATAGACACAGTGAAAGCCATGATTGAAATGAAAGATTTTGGTTTCAACACATGTTTAAATTTATTCATACTTTTTCCAAAATGTTCTTAAAAATTTCAAACACAAATGTCCACAATTAACAGTATTAAAGTTTTGAATTCGATCATAATTATAAACGATTTTAGTACCTTTCATGTACTTCAGGAATTCCAGTGGAGGTTTTAAATTTCCATAACTATTAAAATATTCACAATAATTATCTGCTTTTACGTAAGCTACCCAATGTGTGCCTTTGTTATTACAACTGTCTAAGTTTACTATTCCACATTCAATTATATTAGGCTTCTTTGGTAACGTATCTCTCATATATACACCTCTAAAATATGGAATATCATCGGCATGTTCAAGTATATCGATGTTGGTGAGCGCACGTATGGGTAGCCGTTTATTTAGTTTTTTGAACCTTTGACAATTAATCCAGCTCCTGTTTTATAAGGTTTCACATATAATCCTTTTCCTATAGCAATAGACTCCATCATTTTGTTATGGCGTTCTGACTCTTGTAGATTTTTTTGGGCAGTTTTATAATCATTCACCGCTTTTGCAATACCAGCAGCTCCTCCAGCCAGAGAACCTAAAGCTGACAGCCCGGCAAATATAGGTATTAATGGTAATATACCTCCTGTTTTAGGAACAGGGATTATGCGTGGTAATTTAATCCTTTTGTTTTTCTTAAATATTTTTTTTGCAGCGGCATAAGCTGTTCGTATTGCTATGCTTTCATCCTTTATGTTTTTTAATTTAGAACGAATTTTACTGATATTACTCTTGAATGAACTAACTCCTGCTCCTGCTTTTAATTTAGCTTTCATAACATTTTTCACTAACCAGGAAGCTACTTTTTCACTTTTCTTTGCATCTTTTGATTTCATTCTCTTTTTTTGCCATGTTCATTAAATCCAAATCTGCTTTATGTCGAATATTTTTATTTTTATTTATATATGCAATATCGTGGTGCATACAAGCTGTATCTAATGGATTTATACCTCGATCACCTTGTAATAATCTTTTCTTTAATTTAGTACCAGGACCGCAAAACTGATATCCCGGTAAATGTAACTCAACGGGTAAATTGTCAATAATATTATTGAGAAGTCCACTCCCTTTCATTGATATTTATTTAATGAATTGGTTTTCAATTATTTATCAATTTATATTAAAGAAGGTCATTAATTGTAATCCAACTATTTTCTTTCTTGCTTAGTCCTAACCACTTTACAAAAAGTTTGTTGTTCTTCTTTTTTATAACTTTTTCTATAAGATAAACATCAGGAAACTTTGATTTTTGTAATTCATACTCGTAGAATGATCCATGAATTTTTTCTTTATGCATGTCTTCAAGAAGGTAGGTAACGGGATTGGTTTCATTCACTTTTATTATTTTAAATATTTCTGTTGACCAATTTGGAGTGTAACCCTTAGAAAACTGGGATTTGTACTTGCTGATACGTACTTTGTCACCAATTTTATATTTGTTTTTACATGCATTGTATTTTTTTTGTGATTTATCAATATTTTGTTTGACCAAATGTTCATTGGTTGCATTAACAGCAGTCGGTTTATATTTCGTTGTACGATGTATAGTGTTATTGTAACATCTTACGATGGATTGTATTTTTTTTCCAACCCATTGGTATTTCCCATGAAAACTAAAACTTTTGTAGAGCTTTGTTTTCAAAGTTCTTATCAATCTTTCAACTATAGATGCTTTTTTAGTAGAATATGTTGAATAATGATTTATGTTATATTTGATCATAGTTTTTTTCCATAGTGAATTATAAAACTCTTTCCCTAAATCCGTTTGTAAATTTTTAGGAGTACGTCCCGATACAGTTATAACATTCCGGATAGCTTCTTGAATTTCTTCTTTTGTTTTAGTTTTGACTGGTACTGTCCAAGCAAATTTAGAAAATGCATCAATTACAACGAGTATGTAATTATAACCTTTGTTCTCCTTTGAATATTTTTGCATGTCTATTAAATCAGCTTGCCATAAGTCATCAATACCTTTTAAAATCATAGAACGTCGTTGAAATTTTTTTCTTGCGGGTTTATGAAGCTCATTTACGACACACAATTTACTCATTTTTATTTATTATCCTTTTTAACTATTTGATTTATTTCGTCCTTAGTGTAGTAATTTGCGTCTAATATTACGTGTAGTTGTTCAATAAATCGTTTAAGATATGAATCTACGATATTATTTACTCTTATATCGACCTCTTTGTTCGTGTAATACTGTTTTAGTATAAAATCAACATACTTTTTGTGTACCGCGTCGTCGTCCGACAAGGGGTCCGCTAATCCTCGTAACCTACTTTGTTTTAAGTAAAAATGTCCTTCTTCTGACTTTTTTAAAGCATTGTTACTAAACACTTCAAAATAATCTGGTACACGTAACCGTTTATGAACATGATGTCCAAACTTATCCACATTCATGGTTGGAATATTAAAGATGTTTACCCTTAGAATTAAAAAGATGAACTGAAAGTTATTACTAATATGAAATCATATATTCTATTTCACTATATTTGCTTCCCGTAATTCTTCAATAATAGATATTATTTCATTGTTAAGTCCTGTGTTGCCAGCGTCTCTGGAAGCGATGAGTATTTTTAATCTTTCTACCAATTCATTCGGATCATCCCAATAAATATAATCAGTATTTTGTTTTACTTTTTTAAATACATCGATACCTTTTCCTTCAGCTAAACTTTCGTTGCTTGTAGTTACGTCACTTTTTACGAGTTTAAAAAGTGGTTTAATTATATAATTGTACTTTGACCCTTTGTTGCTTTTTATAGGTTTTTTAGGATCAAAATCTCGTCGGTGAGCATTTGTTTCTATCAATATTTGTTTATATTTTTGTTTGTCATCGTTATTTATAATTTCTAAATTAGGAGTATTCTGAGTTAACAATTGCATCAAGCCAGGACTTTTTTCATATCGCTTTCCACCAATATTTATAAAGTTCTCTTCATCGAACACCCTTAAATTTCCCATCAGAAGCTTTCCTCGATCTGAACGAAGACCAAAAGTAAAATTTTCTATAATATCTGAAGATAATGACCATGATAGAGACTGCTTATTTGGAGTTGATTCAGAAGGAGCAGATCTAAAGGAATCGTCTTCCTCAGATGAAGGTGGTGTGCTTACTATCACAGGCTGCACAGTTTTGTCTGGTATAACCAAGTTTTCGTTGCAACTTTCATCATCATCACTAGAAGAGTGAGTGTTCCCTTCATCCGTATATTCATTTTCTTCTTGTTTATAGTTTTTTTTAATATATTTAGCATCGAAAAAGTTACTCGGGTTATTTTGTACACTGATTTTGTTAAGCGGTTCTGTAATGGGTTTCAAAATAGATTCCATTACTTTATCGTTTTTATTTTTTACTTCTTTCATCATTCGTATTTTTTTCTTAATACTAGCAGCTGATTTAATAATCTGCCTTTTAAGTTGTTTTTCTGTATTCATGTTCCTATCGCCTAATCTACTTGGAAGCAAATATAATAATGGCGTAATTTTTTGGATGTCATCTAATTTATCTTTAGTTTTTTACTGCATCAATCAAAAATAACAAATGTATCAAAGTTCTTTCTATAACAACCCTTATTCTTTTCACAGTCTTTATTAATTACTACGTAGCTATATGGATCCTTCCACACTTTTGAACATAAATTTCGGAATTGGTACCAAGACATATCAGAACACACATGTTCGTCATAAACGTGTTTTAGATTTACATCATCCTGTTTAAATAATATAATTAAGTTGGAATTATCTCTTATAAGTTGTTTAGGAATCTTCGTATAAGTTTGATTCAAATAAAAACAGTCTATATTTTTGTGTCTTCCCATTGCAAAGTAATCACGAATATTACTTTGGTTTTCACATGCAACATCGTCAAATATAAAAATTGAATTTGGGTTGGCTTCGCTGGAAGATATTACTTCATCGTTTTCACAATATTTATTTAACGAAACACTTGAAACCATATCAATAACTTTTTCTAAGAATATGTATTTAGGTTGATACAGGGATTTAGAATAGATGTAAAGGTTATTGTATCTCAACCCGTTTTCATGCAATAAAAGACCAATCATCAAGTTTGTCTTTCCACAATTAGAAGGCCCACAAACAATACAACGAATAGAACTAGGTAATAATGTTCCATGACGCAAAACGTTATCTCTTTGTACTGAACACAAAGGTTCCAGTTTTAACGTCTCTTTCTGTTTTTTAAATCTCATATCGATTTCTCTCGAATGTCAACTTTTCACTGTAGTCTTAGCTATAATAAGCATTTTTTATTTGTATTGTTTTTATATACCTACTTATCTTTAATTATACCTGATTTTTAAATGCCCAATAATACCCTACTAAAGTATCGCTTCACTCTATTCAGGACGCCCAGCTTTTTAGCCGCCGTCTGAGCCTTGTACTCGATGGTCGCGCCGAAGTTTAGATTTGATGTCAACTCCATGCCTAGAAGCTCAAGCCTGTCAGTGACTGGGACAGATGTACCCCGAAAAGTAGGTGTCCAGTCGAAAGGACTCCTTTTTGCAGTGAAAAGACACGCCTGTGTTTTGGTGGCATTGAATGAGACCAGATTGTCGTCGCCCCATTGGGAGACAAGACTTAAGGTCAGATCTGTTCGCTCTACCATGCTGCCCTGTTACGCCTATCTAATGTATCTCTCAGACTGCCATTTGCCACAAATTCACTTTTTATTTTGGAAATAATATTTGCTCATAACTTACATAATATTGATTCTATGAAGATTTTTTTCTTATGAATTGGAGCAAAACAATCATAAAATGCATTCCTTATTTAAATTTTTTCTTATTTTCAAGTGTGTAGTAAAATATAACGATTTTAATATTTTTGCTCCTTTATTTCTCATACAAATCGTGTTACGCGTGGTACTGTATCTAAGATACATGAGATAGCCGCGTCAAGAGCAACATTTTATTGAAATGCTAATCTCCTACAAGTTTAATTACAGGACATAGGCAAAACAGTATAATCTCAGATTATTTACTTCTTGGATAGTATACAGGTTGATCTATTACGGTGTGGTTGTGCCTATGAAAAAATCTGAAAATACATCAGATTTAAATGTAAGGTAGGTATCTCATCTATTACATACATACATCAGCCTATAGCAGTCCACTGCTGGACATAGGCCTCCCCCAGGGTACGCCATAGGGCACAATCTCCCGTTTTCGCCATCCAGTCGCTACAGCCGCCTTCTTTAAGTCATTGGTCTACCTGGCCGGAGGTCTTTCAACACTTCGCTTGCCGAGGCGTGGCCTCCACTCGAGAACCCGTTTACTCCACCGTCCGTCGGTTCTACGAAAAATGTGCCTAGCCCACTGCCACTTCAGTTTGCTACACTGCCAGACTATGTCCGTTACTTTGGTCTTTTTGCGGTCTCATTCCGGATTTTATCCATTATAGAGATACCGAGCATAGACCTTTCCATAGCTCTCTTAGTGACATGTAACCGGTGGGCCAGTTTTACTATTGGGTTCCACGTCTCGGCTCCATAGGTCATGTCTGGCAGGACGCACTGATCGAACACCTTGGTCTTGAGGCATTGTGGCAAGGGTGATTCCAAGATATGACGCAACTTCTCAAATGCTGCCCAGCCCAGCTGTACTCTTCTGGTGATTTCAGCCTCAAAGTTGTCTCTACCCAGCTGTAGAGTTTGGCCAAGGTACACATACCTCTGGACAACTTCAAGGCGACCGGCGGCGGCTCGGGGATGATGTGTTGATTGAACATGACTTTCGTCTTGTCCAAGTTCATCCCGAGTCCAACACGTCTCGAGGCGACGTTGAGACTGGTCAGCAGACATGGTGTAAAAAGGAATTGCCCGAAATAATTAAAGACATAAAACTTAACCACTTTTACCATGAAACTCAGGTCAAAATATAAAAAAATACTTCCCATACAAAAAATGTCAGCTGACCAAGTCGTCTTGTATGAGAGGTCTAAGAGGTATAAGAGGTTATTGATTTTTACACTGTATAAGGTAATCTATTAGTAAATTTAAAATTATTAAGGGAAATCAAAAATTACAAGAGATAAAAAATTTATGCTGCAAATCTTTTAGCTTGCTTATCGTGTAAAACACTGACATTGAAGGTTGATCAATCGAAGACATTTGGGGAGCGTAGAATTGATGCTGTGGACATTATTAACGATTGCTAAAAATTGTGTTAACTTAGGTATAGAAGATATTTAATATATGGGGAATATTATAAAAAGAATCAAAGCAAGTTAGATAAAATCATTTAAAGTTATTATTATAAAAACCAATTAAACAATGAAAATTTCCATAATTAGATAATGTCTTTGAGAAGATGATATAAAAAAGCTAACATTATAAAAAAAAAGTGATTACCTAATAATTAATTAAAAATTATTTGTGCTCTACGTCATCGATTTTAATTTTATTTTATTATTGATGGGTTTGCTCTTGGCTCCAGTCTAGGTCATAGGACAGAGACAGGGTCTAAGATGGAGCAAGCTCACCCAGAAGAAGCCTGTTCACTCTTACTTTGAAGAGATTACGGTTGTATGCGTTTGGAAATACAGACGCAGGTAGTGAGTTCCACTCTTTAGCAGAAGCGCTTAGTCCGAATTGGTGGAATGGCAACCAGGTATGGATGGTATCCGGCGGTGCGTCTGGGTGTCCGATGGTAGAAGGGAGCTGATGGAACAAGGTCGTGAAGCTCTTGAGCACACTCTCCGAAGTACAATCTGTAAAAAACCGACAAGCAGGCAACCTTGCGGCGATGTGCCAGGCTATGTAGCTTGGTGTCCACCAGTTTTATGTGGCCTATGAGCCTCTTGGCCCTGCGTTCCACCGAGTCAAGAGCGGCAAGTTAGTATTTGGCTGAGCCATCCCAAAGGTGACTGCAATACTCCATGCAGGATCGGACTTGTGCTTTGTAAAGAGTTAAAAGCTGTCCAGGCGTAAAGTAACGCTTCACTCTATTCAGGATGCCCAGCTTCTTAGCCGCCGTTTGAGCATTGTACTCGATGGTCGCGCCGAAGTTTAGATTTGATGTCAACTCCATGCCTAGAAGCTCAAGCCTGTCAGTGACTGGGACAGATGTACCCAGAAAAGTAGGTGTCCAGTCGAAAGGACTCCTTTTTGCAGTGAAAAGACACGCCTGAGTTTTGGTTGCGTTGAATGAGACCAGATTTTCGTCACCCCATTGGGAGACAAGACTTAAGGCCAGATCTGTTCGCTCTACCATGGCCTTTCATATCGAACGTATTTCATCCCCACTGGTGTTTGCACCTGTCAAGTATCTCTCTGAAACGGTACTATCATCTGCGTATCCAACAATCTTTTGTTTTTCTCAATAATCATAATAATAAAATCTTTCAAATGAGTATGAGCAGTTCAATACAATCTCTAATGTATTAAGAGATCACAAAATATACTTATAAGCTATGTTTAAAACATGCAATCGAATTAAAATTATAGAAAATGGAGATCAAAAAGTTTACACTAATTTGAAGCTTTTATTGCACCGCACTATCATCTAAATCCTTGACATTATCCTTGACATAAAAAAATGTGTTGATATTTATCAACACATTTTTTTCAAATTAAAACAAACACCTTGTATTATTATGTTCACAAAAGGTATTCTGAATAAAAGAAGTACTAAATAATAGAATTGAAATAAACACCATGTACCTTTCAACTCTAACTTCAACGGCCACAACAGTCCACTGCTGAACATAACCACGCTTGGCAGGCGGATTGGCGAGTGCAGTGCCAAGTGTTGCATTTACAGGAAGCGCTGCTGCCCATTCTCTGGTTAACACTCCATAGCCATAGTCGCCTCATCGACACCCATGGGTAGAAACTTATCTCCTAATGGCAATTCGTTTCGGACGCCGACAAGTTCATACAAGCTTTGTTTTGCCTATCTCATGTAACTCAATATGCCGGAGGTCCGCGCGACTCGTCTCGATGCGTACGGTTTTGCGTATCTCATGTATCTAGAGTTATAGTAGATACGCAAAGCTACTCCATACAAAAATTGAGTTACATGAGTTTTGTTTTTTGGATGTAATATTATAATGATTTATATTTCTTGTAAATATGAACTCGTACGTATATAAATGGGACCTAAAGAATACGATTAAGCTTGTTACGCGTAACTCATGTAACTAAAGATAACGTAGATAGGCGTAACAGGGCAGCATGGCCTTTCTTAACGAACGTATTTCATCCCCACTGGTCCCTGCACCTGTCAAGTATCTCTCTGAAACGGTACTATCATCTGCGTATCCAACAATACCATGCCGAAGGAGGTCATTGATGTGCAGCAGGAAAAGAGTTGCAGAGAGAACAGACCCCTGAGGAACTCCGGCATCAATGGCCATTAGGTCAGAGGAGCAGCCGTCAACGACTACTCTGATGGACCGTTCACTAAGGAAGTCTGAAATCCAAGTACAAAAATCAGCTGGGATGCCATAAGCAGGAAGCTTGCTGAGCAGACTTGCATGCCAGACCCTGTCAAAGGCCTTCGAGATATCGAGTGAAACGGCAAGTGCTTCGCCGTTTTTCTCGATGGCTTCGCCCCAGCAGTGCGTGACATACACAAGAAGATCACCAGTAGACCGCCCCCGGCGAAATCCATATTGACGGTCACTGAGAAGATCATTGTCTTCAAGGTAGGTCAGCAACTTACTGTTAAGTACCCTCTCCATGACCTTGCATAGGATGGAGGTAATGGCAATTGGACGGTAATGGGCAGGGTCGGCACGGTCGCCCTTTTTGGGAACTGGTTGCACATTAGCAAGCTTCCAGGCCCCCGGCACCGTTCTTTCTTAAAGAGAGAGGCGGAACAAGCGTGTCAGCACAGGAGACAGTTCAGGCGCACATAGTTATGTGTATTGCGATCTCCGACATCGAAGAATCGCAACGAGGTACAGTAGGTGGTTGCTTGGAGCCAGCGTCCAGACGTGAGTTGCTTGCAAACAAGGAAGCGAACAAATATGCTTTCTCACTTGCAGAGTGAGCCAGCGATCCATCAGGTTTCAGCATTGGAGGTAAGGTGGGACGACAGAAATTAGTTTCAACCGCTTTGGACAGGGACCAAAACTTTTTACTACCCGGAGGGTGTGATGCTAGTTTGGCCCCTATTCGTCCGACATGGTCAAAACGTGCCTTACGTAAAACCCGTTTGCAAGACTTGGTGGCAGAGTTGAAGGTTCTTTTCTTTGCGCGAACGCTACGTGCTCTTAATTTGCAGTCGCGAGCCTTGACCCAAGCTTGGTATGCTGATTCTTTACGCGCCTCAGCTTGGGCGCATTCTGCGTTATACCAAGGCTGGGCTTTGTGAACTAGCGGGATGTCGGAGAATGGAATAAAATATTCCATCCCCTGACTGGATCAGTTGTCAGCAGCAAGTCCAAGCAATTGGGTGTATGGCCTTCGATATCCGGTATCCGCGTAGCTACATTTACCAGCTGGGTCAGATCTAGCGATAATACAAACTTGCGCGCCTCTAGCCCAGCATGGTCAGTTTTCTGGAACGGGAACAACCACTCCTTATGGTGGGCATTAAAGTCCCCCAGAAAAGTTAGCTTCGCTGTCGGGTATCTTTGCTGTGCTACGTCTGTCGTTTCAACTAGGTAATTGAAAAGCGCTGTCGTCTCCTGGTCACCGCTGTGCGATCGGTAGACGCCGACATATAGAGTTTTCTCCACGCCAGAGTCCTCCAGTAGCCAAATGGCAGAAAAACCCGATTTCTCAAAGCAACGGAGACGACGACAACAAATGTCATCGCGGACATACACACAGACCCCAGCTTGCTTCTTGAACTTATGCTCAAGAGAGTATCCCGGGTAGTTGAGGTACGCCACATTTTTCTATTTTAATAAATTATTTTAACATCGCTCCCAATAAGATTTTTGTAAATATATTCAATGTTCAGACACGCGAATTTACTTTTTTATTATATGTATAGATTTGTCATAAACGCGTGAAAAACATTGCCATACTTAATAATAATATTATTTTTCACAAACTAATAAGTCTTAATCAAAACTATATTTTTTTCTGAACTACACAAAAATTAAATTTTAATTTGGAATACTGTGCATAGTACTGGCCAAAATTGAAATTCTCCTCTATAGTTATTGACATTCATTCATACACGTGTTGTGACGTTGTACAAAGCAAAGAAACAAAGTGGCAACAGCGCACATAAGAAAACCACCAATCATAAAAACGGTGGCCTGTGATTGGTCCATTTGAATCAGATCAACATTTGATGGAGCGGATTTGTATAAAGAATGTTATGAATTGATCGTATTTGTGCTTTTAAAGGGACAGCGATTGTTGATCTGATCGGAGCCACATTTGTATGCAGGGTCATACATTAGATCAACAAAAGCTGTCGGGATCAACAATTGCCAACGGATCAACAATTAACTGATGCTACAACCCGTATGATCAACATTTGCCGAGTTGATATATCTATATATATATATTATATATAAATATATAGCATTACCTTTCACTGTCTAATTAGTTCGTATTAGTCGTATTTATATATATATAAATATATATAAATACGTAATGCTCTTTTACTCTTTTTTATTCTTAGCTATTTCTTAGCTATTCTTGAAATACTGTGAAAATATAGCAAGTAAGGTGATAAAACGTAATAAAGTGTAAGAAAGTATGCTGTCATAATATAATGTAGTATATTAGTGAATAGCAGAAAAAATAAGCATATAAAATTAGATAATAAGAAAAATGTATGTTGGTGAAGACCCATCTGCTACAGTATTCTTATCCTCGGGATTGGGATCCATGGCGTAGGAACTCGAGAAATCAAAAAGAACGTGCAGGTGATATTTTATTCTTCAGGAAAATTCGCACAGTTTCCAACTCAGTAGGAATGGTAGACGAACCAGCAGGTTCACTGGAGAGGTGCTCACTCCTCGGCGATCAGAAAAAGAATGCCAGAGCGCCTGCCCAATGACTCCGCCCTCGTGAATTGCCACCGGTAGTGACGTCACGGCGTTCGCCTCCATTTTACAATTTTACTTACAGACTAAAAGAATCAATTGACCAACTTTGAATCAAAACTGTACAAAAAATAATTGACGCTCTATCTCACATCACGACACGGCCAGACTGACGGGTCACACGTCCTCGTGTGCATCTGAAACAACCAGACAAAAGTGTAGAGCAAATGTTATGATTGGCAGGCTCGGCCTACCTGATTATCACAAAATTTAGAAAATGTCTGATATCAAGCATTCACATTTTTTAACACAGCTAAAAAAAATACAAAGTAAAAAAAAATAAATCAAAGAAGAAGCTAAAATCATGATTTTTCGCCTAACTAGTGAGCTGCATAAACTCACTTCGGGCCACTCCAAGTCAGCCAAAGGTACCGTTTTACATAGTACGTTACATTAGGCCACTCCATGTCAGCCAAAACTAATAGTCTCATAGAGACTTCGAGCCCCCGCCGTACCATCAGCCGCTCACCGCTCTCTGGACGACCATAATATGGCCGCAGTTACGACTACGACTGACGGATACAGTGCAGCCAAATAAATCATGATTTCACCTTGTTTTTTTTTCTCTTAATCGATTAAATCTTACTAGTTGAGGGACCAGGAACTTCCTCATCACTTTCCGACTCTACTGACGCTTGATCAAAAGGCATCTTCCTAATTCGGTCATGGGCGTACTTGTATGTTCTATTACCAGTCAATGATTTTAACAAGTAACGATCATTATCAAGCAACTCTACAATTTTGAACGGGCCTTTGAATTTGGGATCCAGTTTTGTCTGGTTCCTTTCTTCATTCTTCAGTAGCACAAGATCGCCTACCTCAAATCGCACTACTTTTGCTTTATTTTTATCAAATCGATCCTTTTCATAAACCGCACTCTTTTCGATATTTTGTGCCGCGTGTTCTCTAATTTCAGCAATATCAACACTCGACTCAACATTATTAACAGTTGAGTACCAAATTTTAAAACACTTCCCGTGTTAGGTATACAATTTTTTGCGAACTTGCAAAATTTTCGAGTGCGGGCAGGATTTGAACCTGCGACTTTCGCATTACTAGTGGCGACGCCTCTTCCATCTGGGCTACCGCAGCTCATTTCTTGCCCGCCAATTTTGCAAGTGTATTTTAATGCCAGTAACGCTTGGCATGGCTCCATCTCTTGGGTTAGTTTTGCAACTAATAACCGGCGACTAATTCTATCTTTACAGATTGAATGTAGTCTAAGCGATAAAAACCAGCGATAAATTGAGTACCAAATTTTAAAACACTTCCCTTCAATTTATCGCTGGTTTTCATCGCTTAGACTACATTCAATCTGTAAAGATAGAATTAGTCGCCGGTTATTAGTTGCAAAACTAACCCGGTAGATGGAGCCATGCCAAGCGTTACTGGCATTAAAATACACTTGCAAAATTGGCGGGCAAGAAATGAGCTGCGGTAGCCCAGATGGAAGAGGCGTCGCCACTAGTAATGCGAAAGTCGCAGGTTCAAATCCTGCCCGCACTCGAAAATTTTGCAAGTTCGCAAAAAATTATTTACAGTTAAAAGATTCAACGGTCTAGCTACTTTTCCCACTAAAAGTTCTAAAGGACTGGCTTTGGTTACGCGATTCACCGTAGAATTTATTGCTAACTGAACATCCTCCAGTGCATCCTGCCACGATCTGTCAGAAGTCTCTACAGATGTCAACATACTCTTAAGGGTTCCCATCACCCTTTCAACTTGTCCGTTCGCGCGACTTGCGCATGTAGCAATAAGATGTAACGTGATACCATGACTCTCGCAAAAATCTTTAAAATCTTTACAGGCAAACGAACGGCCCTGATCCGCAATGACACGACATGGTTTACCAAAAAGAGAAATTGCATACTTCAGAGCTTTGATTGCATTTATCGAGTCAAGACGTAAAGTGTGGTACAATAAAACAAACTTCGTAAAAGCGTCTATCATAACGATAACGTATTCTTTGAGGTCATTCTTCCCACTAAGTTTCCCTGAAATGTCAACATGCAAGGTATGCCACGGAACACTCACTTTTGGGATTGGATGAAGCTCGATTTGTTGTTTACCCGTCGTGGACTTCGAAATTTGGCAAGTCATGCAGTTGTTTATGAATTTACGAACGTATTTAGCAATGTTCTCAAACCAATAGTGTTCGTAAATCATTTCAAGCGTCTTTTCGATACCTAAATGCATGACTGCTTCATGCACGTGATTAACTACTGACCAACGGAACGCCCTTGGCACAATCGGCAAGCATCGAGTACGATTGTTACGCTGAATTTTACGGTAAAGAAGACCGGATCGCAACTCGTATGTTTTTGCGCCATCAGGGGAAAGTTCGTCATTTTTTAACTTGTTTACTATGGTTTGGATTTCTTCATCACGCAACTGTTCAGCTAAAAGCCAATTTTCAGATAAAGTAGCCAAATCTACTCGTTTTTGTTCGACCTTTTGGTATGTTAACTTTGTAAGCTCCGGTACTAAGTTGCGTGATAAGAAATCAACATGACTCATCCGCCTACCCTCGCGATAAATGATGTTAAAATCGAACGCTTGCAGAAATGCCCACCAACGGTGAACTCTAGGAGTGAGATCGACTTTCTTACGAGATGCCTGCAAGGAGTTACAGTCCGTGACTACCGTAAACTCTCGCCCGTGTAAGTAGTGTCGGAAGTGCTTTACAGCATTTACAACGGCTAGAGTTTCTAATTCGTACGAATGATACTTTGATTCCGCATTAGTTGTTCGTTTACTGAAATACTCTACTACGTGCAATTTGCCATTAACCTTTTGAAATAGGATAGCGCCATATCCTCCAGCACTTGCATCTGTATGCAATTCGCATGGAAATTCCGGGTTGTATATCATAAGAACTGGTTTATTCGTAAGAATTGAGATTATCTTTTGTCTGATTTCTTCGTGATCGGATTTCCATTCAAATTGCTTACAGGTGGTCAGTTTAAACAAGGGAGCCATGATTTGGGAAAAGTTAGCAACAAACTTCCGGAAATAAGAAGCAAGTCCAATAAACTGCCTTAGTTGGTGAACGTTTTCCGGAGGGGGCAGTTTAGTTAAGGCTTCGATTTTTCTCGGGTTCGGCCTCACTTCGCCTGCGGTAATTTCATGGCCTAAGAATTCGACACGCCGCTTTAGGAAAGTACATTTCGACATATTCAAAGAAAACCCTGCTTTAGTCAATGCATCTAAAACCTCACGTAAACGATCTAAGCCCTCTTGTTCATCCACCGACGGAATAAGGATGTCATCTAAGTAAAGAACGGCATATTTGTTTGCTAGTTCGCCTAAAGCATTTGATACCGCACGTTGGAATACGCTAGGAGCATTACGCAAACCGAATGGCATTCGTACGTATTCGAACTGTCCGTCAGGCGTTACAAAAGCAGTACGTTCTATATTTTCCTCGCTTACGGGAATCTGATTAAAACCGCTAGCACAGTCTAAGCAAGTGTAATAGTTCGCGCCTGCTAACCTCGCAATTTGGTCGGATATAAGCGGCAGAGGAAAGCGATCGGGTATCGTATTACTATTAAGCTCCCGGTAATCGACGCACATGCGATTTGATGCGATCGCTTCCATCTCGCTTTTTGACCAATACTATAGGGCTCGCAAACGGGGAGTTACTTGGCCTAATTATTTGAGCGTGCAGCATTTCGTCTACTTTATTACGCACAATTTGCTTTTCATCTGGACTGAGTCGATAGGGACGACGCTGAACCGTACGAGTTGGATCAATCAAGCGGATTTCTAATTCACCTGTCGTAACGCGAGTTTTTTGTAAACCATCCGTAAAAGAATGAGAAAAACTATTTAAAAGAGAAACCAATTTTTGTTTGTTTTCGTCGGATATATCGGTGTCAACGTTATTGGAATCAAAAACAGGCAATGTACTGCAAAAATTAGCTTGTTTCTTTTTCAACAAAATTATGGGGGTAGTATCCGAAAGCTGGACAGTGAAAAGTGACAACAATTCCTGACCTATCAACACATCATGTTTTAAACAATCATCCGGCAAAACGTGAAACAAAACTGAAAATTCTTTTTCGTCTATCAAAACTGTACTTAGAATCTGTTCAGTGCAAAATACAGTGGAATTACCAATGCCAGTGACTTCTACAATGTCATTAAACCGAACCCCAGTGAATTTTTGTGCTAAGCTCTGTTTAATTAGAGAACACTTGGCCCCAGAATCAAAATAAAATGGGTACGACTCACCGGAGTGCTGGAGTTTTCCCTGCACACCCTGGATCTGGCACAGGTCCACCCGACGTTGCTGGTGTGCGCCGTTTTGCCCACCGCGCGCGCCGCTGCTGCCACCCGTACCGCCAGCGCTGCCACCCGCGCTGGTGCTCGCATTGGTCATGGTGCAGTGTGATGAGATATGTCCTCTGTCTCCGCAACGGAAGCAGATGATGCTCTTCTTCGCCTCCGTATGTGTTTTGATTGTGTTGGAAGTACTCGGTTTAGTGTTGAGGAACGGTGAACTTTGCTTGGCAATGGATTTTTGCTTGTGACGACATTCTATGGCTTTATGGCCTGGTTTTCCACATTCATGGCAAGAGAACAAAGCAGGTGAGTGATGTTTGAAGCGTTTAACATCGTGTGCGTAGTTGTCTTTCTCGGGATACTTTCGCTTCATGCTTGAAAAGGACTTCAACTCTTGAAGAAGCTTGGTCCTGGTCTTCAACTCGGTGGTGTGAGCAAGACGATGAATTCGTGAATCAAATTGCGCCGTATGAGCAAGTACGTATGATATAGCAATTTCTTCAGCGGTCTTGTCTTTCCATTGAATCATTATTGATGTCATGATTCTACTTGCATAAGCCGCTAAGCACTCACCGTCTTTTGGTCGCCCGTTACTCACACTGATCAAGGTAGCCGCTGCAGTTTCGCTACTGGCGTATCTTGCAAGAAATAGGTCCTTGAAGTAGGCCCACGTTATGCCCACGTGAGAAACTTGAGACAGCCAGACTGAAGCATTCCCTCGTAGCGCCTTACTGAGTGCAAGAATCAGTTCTCCTCCTTCAAGTGGTCGCTCGGTCAGGCAAATGTCGACGGTAGAACACCAAGCACGTGGATCAGCTATAGCGACATCCGGGTTGAATTCTGGTAAGGTTATCCTCGTGAACGACGGCCCTCGAACAGCTTCAATCATCTTCATCATGGTACGGCTCTGCAGCTCGAACATAGCTCGCCACTGGTCATTATTGCTGAGGTTGGTGGCTGGTTCTTGATTTTCTCGAGCGAATCGCACTTCTGATGTTGGTGAAGACCCATCTGCTACAGTATTCTTATCCTCGGGATTGGGATCCATGGCGTAGGAACTCGAGAAATCAAAAAGAACGTGCAGGTGATATTTTACTCTTCAGGAAAATTCGCAGAGTTTCCAACTCAGTAGGAATGGTAGACGAACCAGCAGGTTCACTGGAGAGGTGCTCACTCCTCGGCGATCAGAAAAAGAATGCCAGAGCGCCTGCCCAATGACTCCGCCCTCGTGAATTGCCACCGGTAGTGACGTCACGGCGTTCGCCTCCATTTTACAATTTTACTTACAGACTAAAAGAATCAATTGACCAACTTTGAATCAAAACTGTACAAAAAATAATTGACGCTCTATCTCACATCACGACATGTATATCAAGAAACATGTAATGTAAACAAGTAATGTAGAACCTAACCTAACTCGGCACCGATTGTCTTTTTTAGTATTTAAATAAGAAAACAAGTTAAAACAGTCTCCAATCATGTTGGAGGTATAATAATAATAGTAATAAAAAAAAAACCTAACCTAACCCAACCTAACCATAAAATTAAGTAAAAGAAATATTGTGCCAATATGCATTATTTATAGAATTAGAATATGTCCCTCAAACTAGGTAAATAAGATTGAAAATGCAAAACTAGCCTAAGATTATATAGAATTAGAATATGTTTCTCAAAGTAAGTAAATAAGATTAAAAATGTAAAACTAGCCTAAAAAAATTTCAAGGTATTAGATCCTAGAAATAAAAGTAACATAAACGTAAGATACTGTAAATTAACCACCAAACCCGTCTAACAATGAATGTAAGCGGAACCCAGGACTCCCGAACTTAAAACCCGGAGCCCTGATCCAAAAAACATCCAATTAAGGACTAAATAAAAACAGAAAAAAGAGTCGTCGAAGTCCGAGTTGAGCTTATAAAAGACTCTGACCACCATGTCAGAGGAATAGTGGCAAAACTTACAAAAAAAAAACCTAACGTAACCTAACCTAATCTGTTCCACCCGGATTACAGTGCATCAAAGTGAAACTAGTGAAAAACCTCATTTTTAGAGGTTAAGTGCCTCATTTTTCGACACAAAATCGCATGCGCTGCTCGATTAAGCGCGGTAACACTGCAATTTTCAACTTGAGATAGGAAGGCATCAGGTTGTTGCACTTCCCCCCACCATCAAATCCAGCCGGACGCAGCGCCTCTTGGAGTAATTTAAGACTGAAACTTTTGACAACGTGTTTTTAACCTGACTGAAAATCTAGAATACGCAACGCAGACACCTGAAATTTGCAGAGCATCTTGAAAAAGCCGTACAAGACTATTGAAATTTTCAAAACTGACGTAAGTCTATTACTTTTTTTTTTAATATTTCAAAATTAAAACTTTGCACCTGAATATTTCAAATTTGGATCAATACATCAAAATTTTTTAACTACTATCTTTTGCGCGCTAATTATTGTAGTATTCACAGTTACTACTTCGCCGGCTCAACGACCCAAAGTGAGTCTTGGCCTCCGATACGAGATTCCGCCACTTGTCTCGGTCGTGTGTGGTTTCTCGCCAATCGCTTGCCAGAAGCTCGCGAAGATCCGCTTCCACCACATCATATCACCGGTACCGGGGGCGCCCGACCGGTCTTCGGCCAGTCGGTAGACATTTGTACGCTTTTTTGACTCCCCGATCTTCACCCATTCTCTCTAGGTGTCCAAGCCAGCGAAGTCTATGGGCTTTGGTCTCTCCAATGATGTTTGCGTCGGCTAACAGCTCTTCCACTTCGGCGTTTTTCAGGAGTCTCCAAGTTCCATCCAGCCTTTGTCTTTGACCAAAGATTTTGTGAAGGATCTTTCTTTCGGCCACCAGGAGTTTACTTTCCTCTTTAAGCGTCAGCGTCCAAGCCTCACATCCGTACATAAGAATTGGCCTAATGACGGTCTTATAAATACGTTTCTTGGTGTTTCTGCTGAGAAGCTTGGACACTAACACCTTATGCAGAGCAGTGCTACAACGCAGGGCGTTTTGGATGCGGATATCGATCTCTTCGTCCCGAGTATTGGTTTTTGTGATTGTACAGCCCAAGTATTTAAATTTAGCCACTCCATTGTAGTGATTATCTCCAACAGTTAAAGTTTGACGAGTTGGACGAGGAATTTTGAAACGTCTCATGTGAAGATATTCAGTTTTTTCGTGGTTGATCCTTAGGCCGACTTTCATTGCCTCCATTTCCAGGACTGTGGCGGATTTTTGTACGTCCTTGCGTTTTTCTCCCAGTAGCGCTAGGTCGTCAGCGTAGCCTATTACTTTATGTCTGCCATTTAATTGCACTCCAACATCTAGTGACATCACTTTTCTAAGAACATATTCCAGCACAAAGTTGAAGAGCATTGGCGACAAAGCGTCTGTCTAATTCCAAGCTAAACTCCCGCAGTGGAAGCGATTTACACAGGTAAATTTCTAGTAAAATACCAGGAGTTCAACTGAAGGTAGACAATGGCCGCGTTACGCAGCGCTAAATAGCATACGCTGCACAATATAGCAGCGCATACTATGAATTAAACGTGAACCTAAATCTATTTAACTTAATTAACTAAGTTGAGTGAAATTGGCAAATGATGTGTTCTGACCTTTACATAACTCAAGTCGGCAGTAAATACCGTCTGCCGATCTGGCGTTACGTCACACGTATTAGCACTAGATTATAAGTAAGTACCTCCAAATTATATCACCCCACGAATTCCGCAATTCGTACTAAGGAGTCACAATGATATGGTACAACAAATATGACTAAAGGGAACACACCATTAACACGAATAAACAGTTTTATACTAAACAACTAGATTTATCACTTACAGTTAACGCCGGTCCAAATGCATAAAATACCCAACGGAGAAAGGAAGTATGAAAGGAAAGGATGTCGGAGATCGCAGTACACATTAAAGAGGTTCGAAGAGTATTGTGCAGTCTAGACGTGAACAAGGCCAGCGGACCTGATGGCATACCAGCGAGAGTATTAAGACTATGTGCGCCTGAACTGTCTCCTGTGCTGACACGCTTGTTCCGCCTCTCTCTTAAAGAAAGAACGGTGCCGGGGGCCTGGAAGCTTGCTAATGTGCAACCAGTTCCCAAAAAGGGCGACCGTGCCGACCCTGCCCATTACCGTCCAATTGCCATTACCTCCATCCTATGCAAGGTCATGGAGAGGGTACTTAGCAGTAAGTTGCTGACCTACCTTGAAGACAATGATCTTCTCAGTGACCGTCAATATGGCTTTCGCCGGGGGCGGTCTACTGGTGATCTTCTTGTGTATGTCACGCACTGCTGGGGCAAAGCCATCGAGAAAAACGGCGAAGCACTTGCCGTTTCACTCGATATCTCGAAGGCCTTTGACAGGGTCTGGCATGCAAGTCTGCTCAGCAAGCTTCCTGCTTATGGCATCCCAGCTGATTTTTGTACTTGGATTTCAGACTTTCTTAGTGAACGGTCCATCAGAGTAGTCGTTGACGGCTGCTCCTCTGACCTAATGGCCATTGATGCCGGAGTTCCTCAGGGGTCTGTTCTCTCTGCAACTCTTTTCCTGCTGCACATCAATGACCTCCTTCGGCATGGTATTGTTGGATACGCAGATGATAGTACCGTTTCAGAGAGATACTTGACAGGTGCAGGGACCAGTGGGGATGAAATACGTTCGTTAAGAAAGGCCATGGTAGAGCGAACAGATCTGACCTTAAGTCTTGTCTCCCAATGGGGCGACGACAATCTGGTCTCATTCAATGCCACCAAAACACAGGCGTGTCTTTTCACTGCAAAAAGGAGTCCTTTCGACTGGACACCTACTTTTCGGGGTACATCTGTCCCAGTCACTGACAGGCTTGAGCTTCTAGGCATGGAGTTGACATCAAATCTAAGTTTCGGCGCGACCATCGAGTACAAGGCTCAGACGGCGGCTAAAAAGCTGGGCGTCCTGAATAGAGTGAAGCGATACTTTACGCCTGGACAGCTTTTAACTCTTTACAAAGCACAAGTCCGATCCTGCATGGAGTATTGCAGTCACCTTTGGGATGGCTCAGCCAAATACCAACTTGCCGCTCTTGACTCGGTGGAACGCAGGGCCAAGAGGCTCATAGGCGACATAAAACTGGTGGACACCAAGCTACATAGCCTGGCACATCGCCGCAAGGTTGCCTGCTTGTCGGTATTTTATAGATTGTACTTCGGAGAGTGTGCTCAAGAGCTTCACGACCTTGTTCCATCAGCTCCCTTCTACCATCGGACATCCAGACGCACCGCCGGATACCATCCGTACCTGGTAGCCATTCCACCAATTCGGACTAAGCGCTTCCAGTCATCATTTATAATGCGCACAGCTAAAGAGTGGAACTCACTTCCTGCGTCTGTGTTTCCAAAAGCATACAACCCTAATCTCTTCAAAGTAAGAGTGAACAGGCTTCTTCTGGGTGAGCTCGCTCCATCTTAGACTCTGTCTCTGTCCTATGACCTAGACTAGAGTCAAGAGCAAACCCATCATTAATAAAAAAAAAAAAAAAAGTTCAGGGAATGGATCAAATGGGGAATTCCGTGGGTACTTACAGGGCTGGGTGGAAAAGATATCGACACCCAGCATTCCACTACAGCCTTGGCGCGTTATTCACTTCAAATCACTCACAGCTTCTGTTCGTATTTCACTTTGATATTAGTCATTACGCGTGACCCAACACGAATTAGGGCCGTACAAACGCGAGCCGATATGGCCACTTGATGCCTATTCAACGCGACGCTCACGTGGAAGACGTCGAGACATCCAACAATCACTAAGCCTGGTATTCTAGTATAACCCAGGAGAACCGCAATAATACGATGCATCAACACGCGCGATCTCAAATTGAATCGTCCATTACACGCGGCATCACAAAACGCGTGGCGGGAAATCCGTACAAAACACAACACGTTCTCGTCCGAACGGTTTTGAGTGACTGGCCGCGGTGCAGAAATCACCGCTTGGCGCCGTCAGGCGGTCTGCGCGCACGTCGCCAGTCTCGCCCTGCGAGTGAGAAAGGGACAACACACGCCCAGAGCGACGCGTGCGAAATCGCGGCGCATTCATAGACCGTCATTAATACCTAACTCACCCCAGCATAGCAACGCTAAATTAAACATTCACCCGCCCTAGGCCGAATCCCTTAGGCCTATTCACTACTGGGGAGACGAGATAGCGTTGCTATTGCTCGCTTAAGAACTGAATCCCCTACCTGAACTGTCGCGACTCGAGGAGTGCCATCACTACCTGGGAACAAGTTGAGAATGCGCCCTCTGCGCCATCGCAGTGGCGGCAGGTTGGCATCCTTAACCAGAACGAGATCTCCGATGCGAGGGGGTTCAGTTCTGTCCGTCCACTTAAGGCGTTGCTGCAGAATGTGCAAATACTCAAGCGACCATCGCTTCCAAAAATTCTGAGACATTTGCTGCAGCAACTCATAACGCGTCAAACGATTGCTACTGACCTCTGTGTAGGGGTATTCTGGCAAGGCGTTAAGTGGTCGGCCAATTAAGAAATGCCCTGGTGTTAGGGCCTCCAGATCATTCGGATCTGAGCTAAGCGGACACAAAGGACGTGAATTGAGAACGGCCTCAATTTTACAAAACACGGTCGCTAGCTCCTCAAAGGTTAATATCGTTAAACCTATAACGCGCATCAAATGCGTCTTAGCGGACTTTACAACCGCTTCAAATATACCACCCCAGTGGGGGCATCCTGGTGGATCGAACACCCAGTTAATGCCCTGACGGGAGAGGCTCGTGCCGATAGCTTCCTCGTTTTCCGATAAAAACGTTATAATTTCTTTCATACATCGATCAGCGCCCTTAAAGTTGGTACCACAGTCCGACCTGATCAGCGCTGGTCGCCCTCTTCGCGACACAAATCTATCTAAAGCTGCTAAGAAAGCCTCCGTAGTGAGGTCGGCCACGAGTTCCAAGTGGACGGCCTTGGTTGCTAGGCACACAAACACGCACAAATACGCCTTGATTGACTTCGCGTTGCGAAGGCGTGATGCCTTTACCATAAAAGGCCCCGCAAAGTCCGTTCCCACACCCGCAAACGTCCAGGCTTCCGTCACCCGGTCCGGTGGGAGGTCTCCCATCTGAGGTTGCATTGTGGCTGCCTTCAACCGATAGCAAGGCAAGCACCGAAACACAATGCTCCGTACCGTACGTCGTCCAGACAAGATCCAAAACTCGCGCTGCAGAATAGCCAAAAGTGCATTGCAGCCCGCATGCGAGTTTTTCTGGTGACGATCCCTAACTATAAGTTCTACCAAAGGTCCCTTCTTTGGAAGTAACAGCGGATGCCGTGCTGAAAAGGGCAGGTTAGCGTTCCGAAGTCTACCTCCAACCCGGAGCATTCCATGCTCGTCCACGAACGGGTTGAGGCGCACAAGACCTCCCTTCAGCTTTCCACGGCCATCCCTGAGCAGCCTGACCTCTTCCTCAAAATGTTCCGCCTGGACGACCCTAACCAATAAACTTAGAGCCGCATTCCGCTCCGCAGGCGAGAGGACAGGTGCCAAGTTCCGTTCTGCTTGAGGTTTTCTACAGTTGTTCACGAACCGTTTGATCCAACCTGTCACCCCTAGAAGTTTGTCGAGGGAGCTGTATCGTTCCAGCAAGAAAGCCGCACTAGGCTTAGGTACGATCTGCCCTACGTTCACTCGCAAACCTCGATCAGGTGGCCCAAGCGGCGACCCGCACTCATTGTATGGCCATCTCTCAGGTGACTCAGTCAGCCACTGAGGTCCCCACCACAGTGAGTGACCTACCAAATCAGGGGCCCTACATCCCCGTGAGGCGCAGTCCGCTGGGTTCTGTTCTCCCGGTACGTGTCTCCATACCAACGGAGTTTCCGATCCTTTAATCTGTGACACCCGATTTGCCACGAAAACCTCAAGAGTATGTACCGACGTCTGTAACCAGCACAGAACTATCCTACTGTCGGTCCATGCGTACACCGTTTCATCCAAAGTGATGGTACCGCGTAGATTACTAGCGACATGATGTAGCAAGCGCGTGAGAAGCGCTGCTCCCGCCAATTCCAACTTTGGAATGGTCCATCTTGTCCTAACCGGAGCCACCTTACTCTTGGCCATAACTAGACGCACGTCTACAGTTCCCGTTGAACTGACTGTCCGCAAATAGACAGCTGCCGCGTACCCTCGCTCCGAGGCATCACAAAACCCATGTAGGGTAGCCTTACATCCCACCGATGGGAGCAATTTGCGAGGTATGGCGATGCGTACGATCCCTGGTAAGGTGGTCACAAACTTGGTCCAATCATTCAACAGCTCTCCGGAGAGCTGGTCGTCCCAACCCAAGTTTGCCATCCACAACCTTTGCAAGAAGCACTTCGCCATGAACGTCACCGGTGCGATCCACCCGTTAGGATCGAAAGTTCTGGCGATCGTCGATAATACCGAACGCTTCGTCCAAGTCTTCTGCAAAAGGTCTGGCTCGATCTGATACGTAAAGACATCATGCGTTGGCCTATATTGCACCCCTAGGATGCTCAACGTATTTGGATTGTCCGGGTTCTCGAAAAGGTGCGGGTCCTGCTGGAACTCACCTGGCAACCCGGCCAGGAGCTCTGGACAGCTGGACAGCCATTTCCGCAACTCATAACCTCCTGATTCCATGATCGCGATCAGCTCGTCTCGTAGTAGCAGTGCTTGTTGCACGCTATCTGCACCCGTGCAGATGTCATCCACGTAGACGTCGCGATCCAGTACTGCTGCGGCCCGAGGGAATCTTACCCTTTCCTGTGCGGCCAACTCTCGCAGCGTGCGTACTGCCAAAAACGGACTTGGCTTCAGACCATACGTTACCGTGTTAAGCTCATAAGTGACCATCGGCTCGTCAGGGCTCTCACGCCACAAAATCAGCTGGTACCGACGGTCATCCGGGTGTATAATTGTTTGGCGAAACATCATTTTGACGTCTGCGACGAACGCTACTTGGTGCAACCGAAAATCTGTGAGGATGTCCACAATGTCCCGGTTCAACTTGGGAGCCGCGTGCAGACACTGGTTCACAGACACACCATTCGATGTAGGAGCAGAACCGTCAAACACTACCCGTATCTTCGCCTCCGGTGACTTCAAAACAGCCAGGTGTGGTATGTAGTAATGCTCGACACACCTCCAATCTATGCTGGACACCGACATGTGGCCTAACTCTAGGTACTCCCTCATGAATTCGATATACTTCTGCCGAAGTGCTGCATCTCGCTTCATCTTTCTCTCCATAGCCAGTAGTCTCCGTTCCGCGATCTGTCGCGAACTACCTAAGGAGGGGCGGTTTGGGAGAAATGGCAGCCTGGTAACAAACCTACCTGACGAACTTCGTGCAGTGTTGTACTGATAGAACAGCTCGCACTCGTCATCCTCTGGCTTCCGTCTATCCGCTGTGGGTGGCTCCTTAGACTCCCAAAACCTCTGCAGCACCTCCGACAACACACTACCATAGAGAACCGTATCGCCCTCTGGTAGGTCCTGAGGTCTCCAAACTGGGCCAAAAATAACATACCCCCCTGTGGTATCAACGGCCACTAAACCAGTTTGCTGAAGTACCCGTTTTCTGCCACACCAAAATCTCCCGAGGACGTCTGACCCGAGGAGAACGTCCACCGTACCAGGAGTATCAAATTCAGGATCAGCTAGCTCTAAGCCTGTGGTTAACCCTCGTACCGTTGACGGTAACCGAACCTGAGGAAGTTTCCCTACCACTTCATCCAGCACCACTGCTGAGGCATGATAGCTGACCCCTGTACCTGTATTACCTAATGTGAACTCGAAGTTCACCTGACCCCGAACGTCAGGCACATCTACACCTCCAATACCTACAGCCCCATCCGTTGTGGGCCTTATATTTAAGCGTAGCCTACTCACCAGCTTACTAGACACAATACAACCCTGAGCCCCTGTATCTAACAAGGCTCTTACCTGTATGCTGCGGCCACCGTATCCCCATACCCAAATCATTGCCGTAGGCAACAATACCGTAATTGGCCGGGGGGCCGAAGCTGGCGTGTAGGCGGCGATTACCTAGCAGGAATCTAAGCGCGGAGTGTCCGCGTCCTGCGGGGGGGTCCCCTCTCTCCGTACACCTTCGAGTGGGTCCCACTCCTGCTGATAGGGACCTCTGGTCCTGTACGCCATGGCTGGCAGCCTATAGTAACCCTGCGGCAGGCGCGCGTACCGTGGATGCGCCTGTAGCCGCGGGTGCTCAGCCAAGGGGAGAGGCATGCGTGGGTCATGGGAACTCACAGACAGACAGACAGACAGACAGAAACACTTTATTGCTCACATTAATAATCATAACATATACAAGAACAAAAACAAACAACACAATATAAGCAAAGGCGGCCTTATCGCTTTAAGCGATCTCTTCCAGGCAACCCTGCACACTAAGAGAAAACATTGAAAAACACACTGTAAATAGCAGCGGCAACACATAAAAGACATAAAAACATTAATTTAACAAATCTAAGTAACTTTTTAAACTAAGTAAAGTTTTAACTAAACAATATTAATACCTACCAAATAATTTTTAATATACTTACATACATACTAAAATACAAAATATTATATGTATGATAGATATTTTATATAAACATACATATTATATTAAATAAACAACTAAATATATAAGATAATAAATATTATATGTTAAATGCAAACAGATTTCGCAAGAAGATGCTTGTGTAGTCTAGTTTTAAAGATGGCAAGTGACTCAGAGTGACGTATATCATGAGGTAACTCGTTCCACAAGTGTGCAGCTCTTACAGTGAACGACTCTCTAGAGTATCCACTCTGTGAGTGTTCACGTTGGACTCTAAGAATATTATCCACTTTGGATCGAACATTCCGACAGTGGTCTACACCCAGGTACTGAAAGCACTCCTTCAGGTAGGGAGGGGAGAGGGGATCATGAAGGATTTTGTAAAGGAGATGAAGGACATGCTCAGCACGGCGCAACCTGATGGGGAGCCACTTCAACAACTTCCTGTACTCCGACACATGATCAAACTTGCGCAACCCGTAAATGAATCTGATGCAGATGTTCTGTAGTCGTTCTAACTTGTCGAGGAGATCCTCATTGAGGTCGAGATAGCAGACATCTGCATAGTCTAGAATAGGAATTAAGAGAGATTGCGCAAGTTCAATCTTGGTTTTAATAGGGAGCAGGTTTTTCCACCTTTTAAGGGACCCGAGTGCAGCAAAAATTTTCCGACTAACCTGTGAGACGTGGTGTGACCACGACAATGTACTGTCGAAAAATACTCCCAGGTTTTTGACAACCTTGCTATAGGGCAGAGTGACACCATTGAATGTCAAGGGTGCAACGCCATCATAATTCGGTCGGTTAATCTGCTTTGAGCCTCCCATAACAATGACCTGCGACTTGTTCGGATTTACCATCAGGCCGTGCGTTTGACTCCACTGAAGGACAGTCGCAAGATCATTGTTAAGAGCACCAATAGCTGAGTCAAGTTCGTTAGGATGGGCTTGGGTATATATTTGTAGGTCATCCGCATATAAGTGATAGGAAGAGGAAAGAAGAGGAGTAAGAAAGTTTATGAAGATGGAAAAAAGGAGAGGAGACAGTACTCCACCCTGAGGCACACCCGCAGTTATATCTGTGAATCCAGAGACTTTACTGTCAACACGAATACATTGCTGCCGTCCTACAAGGTAACCGCTGAACCAATTAATTACCCCGTCCGAGATGTGCAGCGAGCGCAACATGGCAAGAAGTATGTCAAAATCAACCGTGTTAAAGGCGTTACTAAAGTCCAGCAACGCCAATACCGTTAGCTGTTGGTTCGACATACCCATGCGCACATCATCAGACACTTTAGTAAGTGCAGTCACTGTACCATGCCCAGGGCGGAATCCGGATTGGAAAGGGCTTAGCAATTGGTGTGTATTAATGTATAAACTGAGTTGCTGGTGGACAAGCCGCTCCAGAACTTTGGAGAGGAAGGGGAGGATAGATATGGGACGGTAATGTGACAAACTGGATGGGTTGTTCATTTTGGGAATAGGAATAACTGCAGCTTTACGCCAACAGCTAGGGAAAGTGCCAGTACTAAGAGAGAAGTTGAAAATGTGACAAAGTATAGGTAGAACTACACTAAGGCTAAGAAAAATCATCCTTCGACTGATGCCGTCAAGGCCTTCAGCGTTAGATTTGATAGCAGAAATATTTTTTTCAACTTCTCGCATAGATACAGGTTTAAAGGAAAAACAGGAATATGGAACATGTGAAGAGGATGATATGAGTGAATTTATGGAGGTTTGTTTGGTCGACGCAGGAATAGGACAACAGGATGTAAAGTGACAATTTAGTGAATCGAGGTCAAGGTTGGAAGTGAGAGAGGTTTTCTTTTTACCTATACCCAAAGAATTGAGGAATGACCACACCTTTGCCGGATCACCATTTTCAACCGAGGCATGGATGTGCTGGCGTTGCGCATCCCTGCACAACCTACTACAGCGGTTACGCAAAACCTTGTACCGCTCGTGATTGGCTTCAGTAGGATCATTCCTATATTTGACTTTAGCAGCGTTCCTTCTAGCCATTGCACTTTTAATGTCATCGGTGAGCCACGGTGCAGGCAAGTGCTTTAGCTTGACCGGCCTAAGAGGGGCGTGGACATCGAACACTTGAATTAAAATAGAATTAAAAATTTCGAGTTTCTGGTCAATGTCTGGTGCTTGGAAAACGGAGTCCCAGTCTATTTTGCTAAGATCAGCCATGAACTGAGTCGTATTAATAGAAGCAAAACTCCGTTGCATCACAACCCGGGGCTTAGGTTTGGGACAGCGAATTTTATATGACAGAAAAACAAGATCGTGGTAAGAGAAAGCCTCAGCGTTAAACTGTCCGTGAGAGCTGACATGATCAGTTGACGATACCATAATAAGGTCTAGCAAAGACGGGGCACAGTTTGGGAAGTGATGAGTGGTAGAAAGTGGAAGGATATTTAGATTAGCAGAGTTAACAATTGATGTAAGCTTACTGGAACGACTAGTATACTGCGGCTCACTGTTAATGAGGCAGGTGTTAAAGTCGCCCATAATGATAGTGTGATCAACAGTGGGCACAAAGGTTTCCAAAAGAGCGTTAAATTTAGAATAATAGTCAATATTGAGATTGGGATTATAAAATACACCAAGGAGCAATTTTGAGTGACCAAACATAACTTCGATGAAGAGATGCTCAGACGACTGGGAATATTCAGAGGGGGATTTATCAAGGATAGTGAAAGGGAGATGACTTCTAAGGTAAATAGCAACTCCACCACCGCCTTTACCAGACCTGTCATTACGGATGAGGTGAAATCCGGGAAGAGAGTACGCTATAGAAGGAAGACACGGCTTCAGAAAAGATTCAGATACAAGAATAGCGTGAATATTAATGTTGTGTGAAAAAGTGGACAGTAAGTCTGAATAATGTGCCGGGATGCTTTGAGCGTTAATATGAACGGCGTTGAAGTTTTTTGGAAACGCTGCAAAAGCCAATTCCACCGAGATATCGAGTCCTTTAGAGATACTGTGGAAACTGTCCTCTGAAGACTGAGATACTGAAGTAAAAGATAAAAAGTCACTTCCGCCACCAAGACCATCACTATTAAAACTATCGTCCAAGTTACTAGTAGCTTGCATTATATAAATAAAATAGGTATATATAAGATAATAATAAAATATAATAAGAAATAAATATAAATCACAATAGTTAAATATATAAAAGTTACAATTTAAATTCTACCCCCTGACAGTGTTTGAATAGTAGTTAACGAAAAATAGGTAGTAAAAAAGTCATAAAATTATCAGCACAAGCCAAAAAAGCATTATAAAAATATTTAAACAAACAAACTTAGCTGTATGGCCCAGCTCCGTGCCCAATCCTAAATGCTCAATACTGTAGCTAGCTACATAAACGCACCAACCAACAAACGTCAGACGCATGTCAGTTGTCCGAAATGACGTTCAACAAAATAACATAAGTAACCTACAATATTACAATAAAATTGTGTTTTGTGCCGAAAAATAGCGAGAAAACACGAAGCAGTGCACGTGATCACAAAAAACAGAAACGTTACCTATCTTATACAGATACCTACGATACTGGACATTCTACACATAATGCTTTGAACTCCGCCATGGACTCAATTTTCTTCTTGTTGCCATCCGGTGTCTTAATGTGTATGCAGCCATCTCGAGTCCAGCACGATGTTACACCGTAGAAGTCCCTAGCCGCCATGAACACGGTGTGGCGGGATTTAGTTAGGAACTCAGAAAGCGTAACTTTCGTTCCCTTGAGCGCCTTCTTGGAGTTCCAAACGCGTTCACGTATAGCGGCGTCGGAGAACTAAACTACAATCGGCCTAGGCTTCGACTTGGCCTCTTTCTTGCCCAAGCGATGGCTACTGCGTATGCTGGTCACAGTCAAAGCTGAGATATTGCACTTAGCTGCAATGGCTGCCACCACTACCGCCGAGGTGTCTTCCTTATCCGCCTCTGGCACTCCATGGACAAGCAGAATCTTGCGGCGATGATGCATCTCAAGGCGGTCTTGGCCACAAGCAAGTGCTTCTACTTCCGCACGCAGTATAGTGACAGCATTAACAACAAATGTCTTAAATACTTGAAATTCGGTATTTAGTGCAGCAATAGTGCCTGGTGGCTTACGGACAGGTGTTTGCTTCAGCTCCGCTTCAAATTCAGCCATCTTGGTGTTGAAGGTCTTGACCATCGCCTCCATGCTTGCTAGTACCTTTGAGTGATCCATTGTGATGTGTATGTGGCAGTTTCAATTGAAGTGCAGTCCAAAGTAATATAGGAAAGATTTCAGGATAACAACACTGCAGGTGGGTAAATGCTATCTATGCATTTATAAACACCATAAAATTAAATAGTATTATACTGATTAAGTATTTTTAAATCAAAATAATTTGGAGAGCAAAAATAAACAATGTTGCCTAAGCGACTACCCACAGCAAAAAAAAAAAAAAAAACTCACCATGTTGTTCAGACCCGCCGAGTACTGCATGTACTGGCCCTGGTGTTGGCACCCGCCCGTAGCATCACGTACTTGTGATGGGTGCCCCTGACCTTGGACCTGTGACCACCTACCCTGTTCCGGCACCTGCTGCCGAGGTGGTGACTGTCTCGCGCGTGGTGAAGGGGGCATCACCTGCTGATGTCCCTGGCCTCGTCCCTGAAACCCTGGTGGAAGAGGACTCCTCCTTGGAGGGGGTGGGGAGCGTTGCTCCCGTCTAGGTAGGGCAGACTCCGTCCGCTGACCCGCGTCAGCTCTGCCTCCGTAATCTCCGCTGCGGTTCATGCATAGGAGCTGATGGTGGGCACCCTGGCAGTACCTGCAGTTGGTGCTTGATGGGCACTCTCGCACCTGATGCGGCCCCATACACCTAAAGCACCAACGCCGTTGCTGCACCACACCACGACGTTTCTGCACCCGCTGTGCAGCGAACTCCTCACACGCAGTCACCTGATGCCCCGCCTCTCTGCAGTAGGCACACCTCGATTCCAAATTAGCGACATTGTATCGCCTGGGTGGCCTACTCTTACCGTCTCGCGCCTGTGCACCCGGCCGTTCCGGGCGGCGAGCGGCCGCAGACTCCGCGTGAGGCGACTCTCCAAATTGGGCATCTACCCGCCTGCACTCGGCCTCGAGGAAGGACTTGAGCTCCTCGAAGGTCGGGAGGTAATCAGATGTCTTACCTCCGTGTGACTGTTCAAAACGAGCGGCCATGTCGCTCGGCAGGCGGCGCAACAACGTGTGGACCAGGATATAATCATAGCCTGACACCGGCATCCCCTGTCTCTCAAGAGCGTTCACTGCAACGCAGACAGGGTTGAGGACCTTGGCCCTGAGGTCCGTCCCTCGTGTGATGGTCGGCACGGTGAGCCACTGTTCCAGGAGTTGGTCAATCATGAGACTGTATCTGTTGTATTTGTTGCTGTATCTCTCGATCAGCAAACCGCGGGCCGTCTCGTAACTTGCATCATCGACTGGTAGATGCTTTACCAGCTCATGGGGCTCACCTTGCAGCTTGGCCATCAATTGTGCCATTTTATATGCCGGCTGCAAGTCAGTGCGGTTATGAATCACACTGTCAAACAGATCCTGGAATCGGGTCCAATCCGTGTAGTCCCCGTGGAAGACCGGAATCGCCACAGCCGGCAGGGGCACTTGCACCCCCGGTCCCCGCGGACCATGGGGTGGGTCCGGCTCCCCAGCTCTACGCCTGGTGATCACAGCAGCCGCCTGCTGGATCTCCTGCCCCATCTCCATGCACTGGGTCACATTCGTCCGGACCGTAAGTTTGACCTCCTCATCAGGCGTCCCATCAAATAACTCCTCGCATCCAGTGAGGCAATCCAACACCTCCGCGACCCGTTCGTCAATCCGTTGCGCACAAGCGATGAGTGCGTCCTCTCGGTCCCCGCGACCGACCATCGCCTGCTTAGTCGCGAACCAAATTAGGTGCGTTCTAATTTTTGCCTGAAGCTGTGTAATTGTGGGAGCCATGGTACCAACCCAAAGTAACACCGAACCTTACAATAAAAAACAATAATAGACAATCGGCCCTGATCCTACCGTTAGGATATCCGCACAGGGTAAACACAACGATAATAACAAGCAATTCACTAATTGATTGGCCCTGATCCTACCGATAGGATATTCTACACAGGGCACACACTACAATCACAATAAATATATATATTTTTTTTTTATGTAGGTAGATTAAAAATCTTATACTAAAATAATCTTAAATCTAGTGGTTTTCTGAACCACGCTCTGCTACCAAAAATTGTCTAATTCCAAGCTAAACTCCCGCAGTGGAAGCGATTTACACAGGTAAATTTCTAGTAAAATACCAGGAGTTCAACTGAAGGTAGACAATGGCCGCGTTACGCAGCGCTAAATAGCATACGCTGCACAATATAGCAGCGCATACTATGAATTAAACGTGAACCTAAATCTATTTAACTTAATTAACTAAGTTGAGTGAAATTGGCAAATGATGTGTTCTGACCTTTACATAACTCAAGTCGGTAGTAAATACCGTCTGCCGATCTGGCGTTACGTCACACGTATTAGCACTAGATTATAAGTAAGTACCTCCAAATTATATCACCCCACGAATTCCGCAATTCGTACTAAGGAGTCACAATGATATGGTACAACAAATATGACTAAAGGGAACACACCATTAACACGAATAAACAGTTTTATACTAAACAACTAGATTTATCACTTACAGTTAACGCCGGTCCAAATGCATAAAATACCCAACGGAGAAAGGAAGTTCAGGGAATGGATCAAATGGGGAATTCCGTGGGTACTTACAGGGCTGGGTGGAAAAGATATCGACACCCAGCATTCCACTACAGCCTTGGCGCGTTATTCACTTCAAATCACTCACAGCTTCTGTTCGTATTTCACTTTGATATTAGTCATTACGCGTGACCCAACACGAATTAGGGCCGTACAAACGCGAGCCGATATGGCCACTTGATGCCTATTCAACGCGACGCTCACGTGGAAGACGTCGAGACATCCAACAATCACTAAGCCTGGTATTCTAGTATAACCCAGGAGAACCGCAATAATACGATGCATCAACACGCGCGATCTCAAATTGAATCGTCCATTACACGCGGCATCACAAAACGCGTGGCGGGAAATCCGTACAAAACACAACACGTTCTCGTCCGAACGGTTTTGAGTGACTGGCCGCGGTGCAGAAATCACCGCTTGGCGCCGTCAGGCGGTCTGCGCGCACGTCGCCAGTCTCGCCCTGCGAGTGAGAAAGGGACAACACACGCCCAGAGCGACGCGTGCGAAATCGCGGCGCATTCATAGACCGTCATTAATACCTAACTCACCCCAGCATAGCAACGCTAAATTAAACAGCGTCCCCTTGCTTGAGACCCGTGACAACGGAAAATTCATCCGTCAAATTCCCTTCTACTCGAATTCTCATCCTGCTAATCCCTGTGGCTACCTGAATCATGTCCACCAGCTTTTTGGGAATATTAAAGTTCCTCAGTATTGTGAACAGCGCACTTCGGTCTATACTGTCGTAAGCTTTGGCAAAATCTACGAACAGTATATGGATGCTCTGGGCGTATTCCCACCTCTTTTCCATTAGCTGTTTAAGGAGGAAGATCTGGTCAATAGTACTGCGGTTTGGTCTAAAGCCACACTGGTAATCACTAATGATATTTTCTGCGTATGGCTCCAGTCTCTTGAACAGTACATAAGACAGTACTTTGTACGCTGTAGGTAGCAAAGCGATTCCACGATAGTTTGAGCACTTCTTTTTCGATCCCTTTTTGTGGATAGGACATATGACGCCAATATTCCACTCTGCTGGCTGTTGTTCTTCTTCCCAGATTTTAAGTAGCAGCTCATACAGTCTGGATTGAATTGTGCCACCGCCGTACTTCCACACTTCGGATGGTAATCCATCTATCTCCGAGGCTTTGTTGTTTTTGAGCCTCATAATAGCTTGTCTGACCTCTTCAAAGGACGGTGGGTCAGCATCGTCTATGATGTCTTCGGACAAGCGGGGTACAGCTACTTCAGGTGGAGGACAGTTGAGCAGTTCTCGAAAGAAGTTGCGCCATTGATTCCTGATTTCGTCTTTAGCCGTAATAAGATTGCCATCGTGGTCTTCAAGTGTTTGAGTGGTGGGTTGATAGCCTCTTTTGCATGATCTTACTTCCCGATAAAACTTTCTGGTTTCAGTTGCTTTTATGAGCATCTCCATCTCCCGGACCATATTCTCAAGGTGATTTCTTTTGGCTCTTTTAATGATTTTCTTAGCCTCTATCTTAACTTCCCTATATTTATCATTCCACCTCTCATCTTGTTCAGAAAGAATCTTGAGTTTTCTTCTCTCTTCTACGATGTTTTCACAATCCTGATTCCACCATTTCTTCTTCCTTTTCCTCTTCCTTCTGCCAAGTGTTTTTATTGCTGCTGTTTTAACTGTGTTTTTGACGCATTCCCAATTCTTATCTATACTGTCATCTACTACTAGTTCTTCAAATCTATTTCTTATTTCTAGTTCAAATTTTTTCCTGTAATCTTTGTCTTTAAGGTTATCAACATCTATGGGCTCCTCTATTTTACAAAATTTTGGTCTATCAACTTTTATTCTTGCCCTAATTTTTATGCCTAGTAGATAGTGATCACTGTCACAATCAGCACCTCTAAAGGTACGTACATCTTGGATTGTGCTTTTATGTCGGTCATCTATGAGCGCATGGTCTATTTGGTTTATAGTTCTGCCATCTGGTGACTTCCAGGTACCTTTATAGATCTCTTTGTGGGGGCACATGGTGCTTTTTATAACCATAGCTTTAGATGTTGCAAAGCTGATGAGCCTCACGCCGTTATCATTAGATCTTTCATGTTTGCTATGTCTCCCAATTGTTGGTATAAATGCGTCTTCTCGTCCCACTTGCGCATTCAAGTCACCTATCACAATCTTAGTATCGAAGCTTGGTAATTGGTCATAAGTGGATTCTAGTTGTTCATAGAAGTTATCTTTATTACTTTCATCGGCCCCCTCAGTTGGAGCGTAGGCATTAATAATTGATATATTGGTGAATTTACCTTTAATGCGAAGTACACAAAGTCTGTCAGAGATGGCATCGAATCTTATCACATTACCAATTTACTTTCTTAAGACCATAAACCCAGTGCCATATACGTGATGTCCAGTATCACCACCACTATAGAAAAGTAATGCATTATTATCTACATTACATTCTCCCTTCCCGGGCCACCTCACTTCTTGGAGTCCTGCTATTCCTACATTGTACCTCTGCAGCTCTTTGTTTACTTGGTATAAAGCACCGGGTCTATAAAGAGAACGCACGTTCCATGAGGCTAAACGGATATCCATAATATCGCGCCGTGAGTCGTTTTTAGGATCAGATCGGTTTTTCTCTCTTATCGGTTTCATAACAATACTTTTTTTACATGAGAGGGCTGTTAACCCGCCGCACAACCCCCATAATGCTGGAGGACCACACCCGTCGTTGGTCAGCGAGTCCATCGGACTTAGCCGGCTAGCGTAGTTAGACTGTACTACCGACCCTTCCCCTATCCGCCACCCAGGGGACGCTCCTCTACGCCGTGAGGGTCAGCGCGAGGAGTATTCACAGTTAGCTCTTTTTAATTTTTTATTAAAAATCCCGTGATTTCAGGATTTTCAGTTATTTCTTTCTCAGTTATCATCTTTTTAAATTTTTTATTGCATTATCTCTTGTGTCTTTACTTTACCTTTATTTAGTATATTTTTGTAAAATTTTCAGCTTTCAGGTTGCGGAGTTATAGATTTTCTTCCAATTTTTCTATATTCATTGTAAAATAATACTTTTAAAATTATTTAATTGATATAATTGACTTCCTTAGCCTATTTACGTATTATATAAGCCCAAACACTGGGCTGATATCTCTAGAATTGAAGTTTTTGCCAGTTTGCTACTAAATTTCAAAAGTGGTACTAAATTTCAAAGTCAATTAGCTCCGGACTAATTAACTAGTTTTTACAGTTTTTAAAAGCGCTGCATCTAAAAAACCTGACGCAGTCATTTTCAGGCTTTTTCAGGACCTGAAAATTTTCAGCGCTGAAACTTATCATGGAAAAACAAGACGGTGAAGCCCTTTCACCTGACACCAGTCTCAGGTCTTTTGGACCAGTACTTCCGGCACAATTCGCCTTTTAAGTCGGACTTTGACATTTGGGCTGCTATCTTGTTTTTCTTCAAAACATCTTTTTTCAGCAACCTGAAGTCATAACGAGTAGCGCTTTCGGTTCTTCCATCGTTGACAAATAGTCCTTATAGTCACACGTTTTCAGGCAAATCCAAGCTGAAAATTTTCAGGATCCTGAAAAAAGTTCAGGAAGAAAGGGGAGCTCAGGCTGATTGTGGAAAACCCAACACCAAGGTCCTGTGACCATCGTATCGGGCGCAATAAGCATTCAAACATTAGGTTTGACAGTTTAGGCAGCCATCTTGAAAAATTTAAAACATTGATTGCATCCGAACCAGAGATCGTAGAGCAGTGGTTTTTTCGGTGTTATACCTGGCTAACTCCCCTTCTTAGAGTCTATGCCATCTTTTGTCTCTTCAGTTGTTTTCAGGATCTGAAATTTTCAGGCTCTGAAAAAAGCTCAAAATTACAGAACTCGTAGTGCTCAATGAGCCCAAAAGTTTGAGCCCAGTCTCGGGAAAATCGGAACACCACAGCCCAAATAAATCCAGTGTTACCAAGTTGTGACCAAAATTAAAATACCCGTAACTTTGAAACGGACTGAGCTACAGAGTCGAGACTGGTGTCATCTGGAAGGGCTTAAAGAGCACTTTTAGATTTTATCATAAATTCAACTCTACATAGAGCATATTTTATAAATAACCGTAATTTTTTATTTATTTTTGTTTAAAAAAAAAGAATTACCAAGGCTAGGTTTAGGCATTACTTGACCTACAAAAGAATTCTTTTTGACCAGACTCTACGTAGAGTCAAATATTTTCTTTACATTTATTATTTAAATTTGCAGCGTCTCTACACAGAGACACTATACATTTTACTTTTATTAGTGGTAAGACTGCCCTGTCTTCTACGGACAGGACAAATTAATTATTATTTTTGAACACTGGGGCCCCTGTTTTCATAGAAAGAATCATGTCAAATAAAGGCACTCGTACCGTACCATCGGGGAGCCTCCGATTGAATTTCGCTGATGTGAACGCTTCAAAATCCGGACAAACGCCAAAATTGGCTAATAAAACCAAGCCACAGACAAGCGTCACGCAACAGGGAAGCGGCAACCAAGCTCCTAAAACTCTCTCGCGTCGATCAAATAGACTCTATCAAGAGGCCAAGACGTAATTAGAGCAGTCAAAAATGACCACAAAAGAGTCTGTCATAAGCAAACTCACCAGCTTATATAACTGCGTCTTAGAGTACCAAGAGGCCGCCCAACGGCAACACGTAGAAATAGAGAGACTGAAAGCCCAAATGACACAAGCACTTCTCGAAAAGGAAACGGAGTACTGCATAAAGCTTAAACAAACAACATCGAGCTTCAAACAATTTGACGTCAGTGCCCCAGTTCTAGAAGTGACTAAAGAAATAAAAGCAATAAGGGACATAATAAGCTTTGACGTCATTGGAAAACTTGACGTTGCACGCAGGGAAAATGTTTCAGCAATGCAGCTTCTTAAAACAGGAGCGGGACATGGTGAAACCACCAACAAATCTACGCAGGAATCCTTCTCATCAAACGAACTGATCAAACAATTAACGTCTGACCTAAGGGAGCACAAGCAGGCAGTAAAAGAGTGTAATAAACACACCTCAGAACTTTCACTAGCGATTACAGAATGTAAACAACATACCACGGAGCTTACTAGCCAGCTCAAATAAACCCCTCATATTAACACAGACGGAAATGCATTCACATACGCGCAAATGGTCTCAAACAACATGAAAATAACTATGAAAAAACCACTGCACTCAATGATGGTGTCCTCTAAAAACGAAAAGGACACTAGCCAATGAGGTCATGACCAAAATCAGGGACGTGGTAGACGCAAAAAAGGAAGGTATAATGGTCGACCGCATAAGAAAAGCCAAAGATCAAAAGATTATTGTTGGCTGTAGTTCAAAACAAGCACTAGACAGAGTTAAAAAGAAAATTGATAAGGCAGGAAATTTGCAAACGGAAGAAGTTCAAAACAAAGACCCACTTATTATTCTTAAAGGAGTCATGTCCTATAACAGAGACGAAGACATAATACAGGGTTTAAAAACGCAAAATGCAAATGTCTTTGGTGATATTCCGCCGGCCGACATGAGAATGAAGGTCACCGTCGGAAAACGAGGAATGAGCACCAAAACCACATCATTTTGCAAGTGTCTCCCCAGATCTGGCAGAAGGCAACTAGTGCGGGCAAACCGCATGTCGATATACAGCGTGTCCTAGCTTTAGGCCAATCACCTTTGGTGCAGTGTTCCCTCTGCCTTGGTTACGGACATGGAGACCTACACATGAGAAGTGAGTGTCCGCAATTGGACTTAGGGGAACCACCCACCTGTAGAAATTGCAAGTTGTCAAATAGGGATGACATAGGCCATAATGCTTTTGATGTGAACTGTCCAACCAGAAAGAAATGGGACAATATAGCACGCTCTAGCGTAGCATACAGCTAAAGTTGTGGTGGACAATCAAATCAGCCTGAAAAAACAGCGAGGTTACCAGGTCCTGCAGGCAAATCTTCAACGCAAAAAACTAGCCACTTTAGAACTTATACAAGAGGGCACTAAAAGAAAAACCAGTTTTGCACTAGTACAGGAACCATACACTGGAAACACCGGAGAGCTCAAACATCAGAGAGGCATTAGAATCATACAAAAGTCAACAAATAGGATAGGGCTGGTAAAGGCGGCAATAGTTGTCTTTGATAGCGATATAACAGTCATAGAAGATCCCGTCAACACAACCGAAAATATAGCAGTCGCTAACTTAAAGACAGACAAATTGAATATACTAGTGATGTCGATATATTTTGAGGACACTGTGCCCATAATCCCATATCTAGAGCAAATCAAAGAAATAATGTCGCAAAACACAAACACAAACATTTTGATAGAAGGAGACTTTAATGCTTGGAGCCCTTGGTGGGGCAGTGTATCAGAAAATCAGCAGGGAGAAGATCTTGCGGGAATGATAGAGGAGATGAATCTGCATGTGTTAAATGTGGGACACGTACCTACGTTTGACACAGTCAGAGGAGGATAACTCTACCAGAGCCATGTCGATGTCACCTTGGGTAGCGACAATATGCTGGGTCTTGTTCGGAACTGGGTAGGCGACAGGGAAGTGACAAGTTCTGACCACAACACGATAGTTTTCGTAATTCGCCTAGAAAAACACGCGAAGCCGCGATTGACGAGCACCACACGAAAGTACAATACCAAAAAGGTAAATTGGTCTGAATTTCAAAATGATTTGAAAGACAGGCTAAGTGAAGTACAGCTTGATACACTAGCCGTCAAACATATAACCCAAATAAAGGACCTGGCTACAGTGGTAGGTAAATACGTAGCTGCTGTGGACAGAACTTGTGATGCTGTTGTTCCCAAGATTGGACCAAGCGCTAGCAACAGGTTGCCTTGGTGGAGCGACGAGCTAGAAGAACTCAAAGCAAAAACGGCAACCTTTAAAAGAAGAATTTCTCGGGCAGCACCTAGAAGGCGCAAACACGTCATTGCGGAGAATCTCAGAGAAAAAGAAAAATACGAAAGTACTGCGATGCAAGCACAAACAACTAGCTGGAAGGAGTTTTGTTCAAAACAGGATAGAGCGAGCGTCTGGGATGGAATCTATAGGGTTATTGTAAGAACAGCCCAAAAACACGAGGACCAGCTCATGGTGGAGGATGGTAGGGCTTTGGGCCCGGTAGAGTCCGCAGAAACACTCGCAGCCACCTTCTTCCAAGTTGACAAAAAGGAAGAAGATAATTCAGAACACACTAAAATAAGGGCAGAAGCCGAATGTGAAGATAACAACAATAACTCCACACATGACCCTCCATTCACACTCCAAGAGCTGAGAAAAGCAATGTACAGCTTTAATTTGACTGATGATACAGGTCTGATAGCAAACCTGTATCTCGGATCACGTCAACACAGGACCTTGATGATAAAATTGGACCTGTCATCAAACAGGTTTAAAGGCCCGCAAAATTTCAGAATGCCTAAACTAGCAGAAGCTATTTTGCTACACCGGATCCTCGAGCAAGTGTCACACATAAATAAGAAAGGATTTTGTTTGTTTTTCTTTGCTATTTTTGTCTGTAATATAAAATGTTTGTTCAGCTCCAACCACACATACACACAATATCTACAAATTAACAGGAACGATTTTCACATAAATCTAACTAACCTACACACTATTTATCCAAAACACGAATAAACAAGACTACACAGCATAACTACACCAAGCATAAAGAAGTAACCGTAACATCCCTAAACAATACGTACCGAAAAAAGAAATCAACTATTGTCTGGTCTCTAATAACCTTAAACTTTTCGTTAATTAACCAGAAAGTGCGAAATACGCAGTACTATTTTACCCTTACATCGAATGGAAATGGCTAACTTAGACATTATAAATAATGAAATCGACTCCCTACACACTGATAACTCGTATCTCTGTCTACCATCAGAATGCATAGAATACACAAAAACTTTTGAAAATATTGCGATATTACATCTAAACATCCGTAGCATAAATAAAAATATCCACGAACTTGAAATTCTACTCAACGTGTTAAAAATTGGGATTGATGTCATAATTCTCACTGAATGTTGGCTTAGTAAGGTTGTTAATTTGCCTTACCTTCAAGGTTATAACTCCCATTTTACTAAAAATACGATGAATCAGAATGATGGCATTGTCATTTACTCAAAAATTGGAACAAAATGTAAAATATCAGAGCCTTATTTCAAAAACGCAAATTGTCTTACGTGTGTCATAGACAATAAGTACGCATTAGTTGCCATCTACAGGTCACCATCTTACAACACAAAATAACAAATAGATCTCTTTATGGATAGCTTAAATAATGTTTATCATAATTTAGCATCTTTTGCTAATATAGCACTCATAGGAGACATAACATCGACATCAAACAGAACAAATCGGATGATCGCAGCCTCGATTACCTTATCTTAAATGCATCTCATGGTTTACTCCCGACTCATACATTTAGAACTAGGGAAGATAGATGCTTAGACCACATAGTTTTAAAGACAAAATTTAAAAACATAAGTTTGGTTCTAGAGACCCACATTACTGACCACATGCCCGTTTTACTTTGTATCGAAAAGAAAAAAAAGAGTTCGAAACTTTCATAAGACCATTAACAAAGTAGATAATTTGGCAATAAGGACCGAGTTAGAACAAACAGATTTTTCTAATATTTTAAATACTTCATATGCTAATGTAGCCGCGAACAAATTTATACGTATGCTGCAAGCTACAATTTAAAAACATACAAACACTGTCAAGGTAACTAGAAATAAACGAGCTATTAAGCCGTGGATAACGCCTGGTTTAATAAAATGTATCAGAAATCGAGACAAACTCCATCTAAAGACTAAAAAGAATCCCGACAACATAATAGTTAAGACCACCTTTATACGCTATCGAAACTTTTGTAATCGACTATTACGAAAACTAAAACGAGAATATGAACAATATCAACTCTTGAAGGCAGGTAAAAATCAAAAACAACTTTGGAAAACCATAAAGGTAGTTACCAATACTCATTAAACTATCTCTGCGCCCCTAGATCTTCTAGAAATAAGTCATAGCCCACAAGCTTCCGCAAATTAGGTCTGTGAATTCTTTACCGATGTTGGTTTCCGTCTTGCAAACAACCTAAGATTGCAAAACCAACATCTTAAAAACAAAACAAACAAACAACAAATTAAAAGCTTGACTACCACTACTTGCACCAAAGCAAGTAGTGGTAGTCAAGCTTTTGGCTAGTTCTCTTCGAAACGCGTTCTCCTGATAATTCCGTCATCATTTTTCAATTTATGTTTTTTGGTATTTTGGGGGCATTGCGTCATACTTTAGAGGAATACAGATAAAATTATGTGAAATGCTTTTTGGTCGAGTAATTACAAAGTTATAGCTAGCCCACTATTAGCTGTGATGGAATCAAGAGAACTGTATTCGCTGTATGACGGATCTAACAAATATGGTTCAATTGGCCTTGTTCATTAGTATTAACACAAGTAACATATACATACACATTAATTATTGTGGTATAATGAAAAATTTTAAATCCATTTTGAATTTGAATTAGATTTTCATGAAGAAAATTGAGTCCCACTATTTAGGTGACGGATCTGATAAAAATGCCCACAATTTGGGTGACGGATCTGATAAAATGTAATAGTGTTTTTGTAAAACATAGTTTTAGTTTGTTTATTTTATAATAAAAAGGAATATATAGTAGTAAAAGAAGTGAGAGAAAGTAAATAAATGAAATAAAAGGATATGTTTAAATCTGAATATTTATTTTGAATGATTTTTTTGGACTCTTGGTTGTGCTTCTGGTTGTTTACATCAAATACTCCAAACCTTCCATGTCTATTTGCTAGCAGAAGCGACCCATCAGGATAAACAACTTTTGCTTTGATGCCATATCTGTATCTCCTATAGTTTAGGTAGGCTCCTGGTGGTGCACCTGGTGGTCTTTATCAGGTACTCTAAATCTTAGAACTCTATATGCTTGCAGAAACGACCCATCAACCTGAACAACTTTTGCTTTGGTGCCATATCTATTTGATATTTACGTATGTATTTGTATGTCTTGTATTTGTATACTATGTATTTATATTTATATATTGTATTTGTATTTATAGTTCTATTAGTTTAGGTATGTGTATTTATTAAATAATTATTTATCATATTGTATTTTTCTTTAACTTTGTGTGCAATCTTGTCCCCGCACGTATTTATTTCTTACTAAGTTTTACAGGTTGGCTGGAAGAGATCTCTTTATAGAGATAAGCTCACCTTTGTGAACTACTTTTAAGACAAAAACTATTGTATTGTTAATGCACAATAAAGAATATATATATCTGTATCTCCTATAGTTTAGGTGGACTCCTGGTGGTGCACCTGGTGGTATACATCAGGTACTCCAAACCTTCAAACTCTATAAGCCAGCAGAAGCGACCCAGCAAGCTAAACAACTTTTGCTTTGGTGCCATATCTGTATCTCCTTTACTTTAAGACGGCTCCTAGTGGTGCACCTGGTCGTCTACATCAGGTACTCCAAACCTTCAAACTCGATATGCCAGCAGAAGCGACCCATCAAGCTGAACAACTGTTGCTTTGGTGTCATATCTGTATCTCCTATAGTTTAGGTGGGCTCCTGGTGGTGCACCTGGTGGTATACATCAGGTACTCCAGACCCTAAGGTGATGACAAAAGGTAGCCTATGTGTTAATTCATGTTACCTCGATATGTATGCCAAATTTCCTGCAAATCGGTTCAGTAGTTTTTGCGTGGAGAAGTAACAAACATATCGCAATTATAATATTAGTAGGAAGGATATATTAGTAAAATATAAACAAAAGACCCAACCGTGGGCACCGATTTAGTCCCACTTTTACCGAATCTCTTAATTCCATCCATCATTGCACTGATGACGGAAAGTGATGGATCTGATATGAGGGATCTGATAACCAAAGCATATTTTTTGGCTTTGTGGCAAACTGATAGCAAGCAAGTACGAATGTTACACACAATGACCTTCAATTAGCAGTGGTACATCATATTCCCTTGAAAGAAAAACTCACATTTACATAGAATTAGAGAAAATCGCAATGAAAGGTATGACAAAATCATGAAACAAAATGACAGATCTGAAATGTCTTAGCTTCTTGTGCGGATTTCCATTTATTTGCAACGTGTCTGCCTCGTTCAGATCCTGGGAGGTGACTAAGGTAACGTGCAGGCAGGGTTATCATACGTCTCACTCTAACTGTTAACGAATGACAAGCGCCATAAAGGGTGCGTTTGGATATGAGACGAGTTCTTGACACCAATGATTAAACGAGATTATCTATGGCAAAATTACTTTTCAATTATTATCAAATGTCACCATATGATACTCTCCATCACTATCCAACAATATGTAAGTAAACCTATGTACGTATGACCAAAACACAAGATTTAATTCAGTTTCACTTTGCAAAGTAGGGTTGGACACCACCTACAGAATCTAGAGAACGACGTTTTAAATAATTATTTAAAAATATCTATAATAATTACAACCATTTCGTGAGTTTGCTTAAGGAATTAAAGGTCTTTACTTCCAAATAAAAAATCGAGAAAAATATATTATCATCAGATCAATGTGTTTTCTGGTGCCACTCATCAGTTCCCTCATCAATGAGAACTAGCCTTTTGAACCTGAGCAAGGAGTCACCGATCCACCGACAAACTCTCTGGCCATCTGGGAAGTTGACAATGATGAAATTGATAAAATCATTCAAGGCCTGCGTAGTAATAGCTCCACCAGATGGGACGGTGTTTCACCAATTATTTTAAAGGAGTATCGCCATGTTCTTATCCCAATAATCTGTCACATCTGTAACTGCTGCATCAATACAGGAACATTCCCAGACGCCTTTAAACTTGCAATAGTCCACCCTATACACAAAGCAGGTAGTAGAGATAATGTCAGCAATTATAGACCTATATCTGTATTGACCGCTTTGTCCAAAATTTTAGAAAAAATTCTGAATAAAAGACTCCAATGTTACTTAGATAAAAATCATTTGCTATGTAAGAATCAATATGGGTTCCGGTCTGGCCTGTCTACGGAGGATGCTGTTATCGATCTAACCCAAGAAATAGCAGTTAATCTGGACAACAAACGCAAGTGCATTGGAATATTTTTAGATCTCTCAAAGGCATTCAACACTGTCTCTGCTCCTATACTCCTTCATAAGCTAGAACAGTTAGGGATCCGCGGGATATCACTTCAAATGTTCACCGACTACCTAACAAACTGGAAACAACGCGTCAAAATAGACTCATGGTACAGTGACGATATGATTGTAACATGTGGTGTTCCTCAAGGCAGCATTTTAGGGCCCACGCTGTTTCTAATTTATATTAATGAGCTTTGTAAGCTCAAACTTCCAAACTGCCACATTTACACATATGCAGACGATACAGCTCTAATCATAAATGGTAAAAACTGGGAAAATGTTCGACGCGATGCATAATTTGCACTTCAAATAATAATGAAATGGTTAAATCTAAATCTTCTAACACTAAACCTGGATAAAACTAATTACCTCCTCTTCTCTATCCGGAACAACACAAAACCTAATTATCAAATAAAAGCACATACATGCTCGGATTTAGGTGATTGCAGCTGCCAAGAACTTGAAAGAGCAGATGCTGTCAAATATCTAGGAGTGCAAATAGATGACTGCTTGAACTGGAATAAGCAAATTGACACTATGTCAACTAGAGTAGTGCGTCTTTTATACCTATTTAAAACCCTAAGAAACTCAGTCAGCTTCGAAGTTTTAAGATCAACGTATATTGCTCTTTGCCAATCGGTCATTACCTACTGCATTGTCGCATGGAGTGGCGCGTTTAAAACCACAATGATTAAACTAGAGCGCGCGCAGAGAGCTGTCTTAAAAGTTATGATGAAAAAGCCATTTCGATTCCCAAGCGATGAATTATACTCACTATGTAATGTTTTAACTGTGAGACAGCTCTATGTGTTGCTCGCTACTCTAAGGAAACATCAAAGCATTCCACTTCCGGACATTAACAATCGGAGGAATGACCCTGATGGTGTACCCCACAAAATGTCTTTCGCTAAACATCAATTTTACGTGGTAAGTATTCTAATTTACCGAAAACTTAATAGGATACTTAATTTATCAAAACACAATAAATTTAATGTGAAGAAAAATCTTACTGCTTGGTTATCATTGCAAAATTACAACGAAACAGAGGAACTGCTGGTGTTTTTGTCTTAGTGCTTAAATGCTCTGGGATGTGAACGCTATTCGTTCCTTTACGCTCACACACACACACACACACACACACACACACACACACACACACACACACACACACACACTGACACACACTCACACACACTGACACATACACACACACAAATACACCAATTAGTTTATTAAAATTTATCTTTACTTAGCTCTTTATTTTAGGTACATAGAATAGATTAGATTATTATAATTTTTGTTATATACAGGGTTATTTTTTAGTCAGTGCGTAAACTTATACCATGATATCAGAATCGTTAATAGGAAATTTTAGGCAAATAAAAAAATATGTTTTATTTTTATTATTTTTTTATTTTTGTCTGTCTCATAAAAAATAAATCATGGACACACTACTTTTCAATCGGGGGTGCGTGAAAATGGCAACAGCGCTCGCGCAGCGCACCCTTCAGTCAGTTTCAGACTTTCATTCAGTTCACGCTTTGATTTCGTCGCGGGCGGGCGCGCACCTGCGTGACACTACTTTTCTCGCCAATCCTGAACTGATTTCGCGATGTCGAATTTTACGTTTCGCGAGTTTTACGAACTGGTGCGTTCGTACTTTTTAAGTGGGGAAAATACCCGAGCAGCCCAATTAATGTACGCAGACGAAAGTTTACCTCGACTGCGTAATGCTGGCGTTGTGGACCCTCGTGTCCCGAACCCAAGAACATTCCTCAACGTTATGCAGCGGCTGTTGGATCACGGGAAGTTTACGGTAAGTAACTATTAATTAAACGACTATTGTAATTAGCTACCTACTGCCTATCTAGTGTTCTAGGTAAACTTTTCATTTTGACGGTCCTAAGCCCGTAAAAGTATGAAGGGAAAATTGGAATCACCTTTTTAAAGACTCAGCTACACAAGACCGGTGCGCGATAGCCGCGTTCCGGCCATACGGTTTTTTTTATGAATGCCCGATCAAATCACACCCTGTTATTTTTGTGTAAGTAGACCGTTTTTAATCTTTATTCCTAAATAACCACTCAAGGTTAGTTCACACTGACATAGTAGCAACATTTTAGTGTTTAATCAACTTTGACTGTCATACTTTACTGAATTTTTCGCTCCACTCTCATAAGCGCACAAAATTGCCGTTTACTTTACTAAAATCATCGAAGGGCAGGCACGCGCAATACGAGCTACCTCATATCATCAGTGTACATAAAGCTTTATAGCAGTGCAGATGAATTTCCCGCCACGCCGTGCCGGCGGCGGCGGCGCGGCGCTGTAAGACGCGGTGACTAATCGCGACGTTGTCAAACCATCACAACCTCTGTTGTATGCAGGTTGTGTAGGCTTTTTAGGTACTATCAGCAACGGCACCAGTTGCCATTAAAGTCTTTACTGGTTATTTTTAAAGAATATTAGAAAAACCTTTGAATGTTGATCTTTTAAAATGGGTATCAATCTTTTCTGGTTATTCTTGTTAACTGTAAGATAAACCATTCTTAAGTTGATCACGTATGGATAGTTACTCGAGGTGCTGTACAATCCCGAGTTACCGTTACGGATTAAACATTTACATGTCTTGCTTATGCTAGTAGTAGCTGCTAATTCTTAATCAAACTGGAAAAAATCCAACTACGTGATTAACAAAATGATCTTGTCTCTCCGCATAAACTAGAAACAGGGACCATCAAATCAAGAGACCAACTTTCAAACAACTACACCACGGAGGCAGTTTAAGTGTAGGTACTTAGTTGTTGTAGGTATCACCCGCACGCATCCCGGTACCAATAGCGGTCATTAACCTGGACTGGTCATTGACCTGTGCTGTAGGTAGAAGCTAGAACAAAGTCAGCTGATAGGTATAACTGGGCCGCGCGCGACGTTGCCATACCGAAAGATAGCTAGTGAACCTAATAGGGTGATCCACACTTACGTACGATCCTGGGATAAGTTTAAGTGCGATTATTTCAATTTTTTTGTTCTAAGTCAGGTGTAAAAAATAAATACATGTTTTCTAAAATTTGATAACCATTGCGTATGTTGAAGCTGCGCACTGACTAAAAATAATCCTGTATATGTCGGAGCATGGCGTTTCAACTCAGAACATTAGGTCGAGGAACTAACCAACTTATGTTATTACACACTAGTCACGTGTAATTTGAAGGAGTTATCACCATTTTTAAATTAGTCGGGTTATAGATAAAATTATTTTGGTTCAAATCGAGAGATGGCGTTGTTATAGAAATCTCATGTGGATGTTCCTTTTTTCATTGATATGGTATCACCAAACAAATTTTAAGCGAATCAGTAGTTTTTGTATCAAAATGGCAACACAGTATTTGGCTTAGACGTAATACGTCTCTATTTACGCAAAAACATAGCTACTGAAACATTATTTTCAGGTAAAACAGTTCGCATATTGCTTCGTTTAAATCTACGTAGTAATAAAATTAAAGACGCTATATTTTTGAATAAAATTATAAAATTATTTAATCCAGAAATTTTAAGATTAAGTAAATTTAAATGGGAAACGGAACGTTTTATCCGCCATTTTGATCGCCATTGACATTTCATTTGTTGGATGGATGTTTGTTGTGATTTGTGCGTGTGCGCCGGCCGATGGATTTGTTTTCTGGATTTTTTACGATTTTAACGACCTGGCGATACTTTGGACACCGAGAATTCCCTCAGCGACTGACTTGGAAAAACATTAGGACTCCGACGGAACTGCTTCAACGACTGGACTCAAGCTTGAAATACTGGACCCTGCTGCTAGTGATTTGGATTTTTCTGACCATGTCTATCAAAAAGTGCTCCGTTCCCAACTGTGAAAAAAGCCGTAAGTCAGCCTTTTACTACCTTCATGGATAGAGTATACATATTACTAAACTTTACTAATATTACTAAAGTAATAAACAGGAACCTAATCTGAATCAAATTAGACAGATCTACCGCCCCGAAATTAGGATACTCTGACCTAGTTATCTATTATTTACTACTTTTTATGTATGAATAATATTTATTGCAATGAGAAACAAAAAAAATACCTACTATGTATTTTACAGGATAAATACTAAAGATCTCATATTTATTCATTCAATTGTTACTTTGCAGGTGCAGAAAATACTATACTTCACGTATTTCCAAATCCTGTTAATGATTTTCAAAGATTTAACACTTGGAAGAATGCCATTGGAGGTGAAATTACATCACTGGATAATGATGTTATCTTTAAACTTCGAAGAGTCTGTCATAACCACTTTGAGGCCAAATATTACACTAGAAGCAAACGACTGAGTTCTAATGCAGTACCTACATTGCATTTACCTGGTAAGTTTTTAATTTCAAAGTATTTATTTTAATTAGGTATTTCTTTGTGACCTACGGAACCGAGAAGTGGAACCTGACAGTAAAACTGGCCCATAGGCTACATGTCACTCGGAGGGCTATAAAAAGGTCTTTGCTTGGTAACTCTATTATGGATAAAGTCCAGAATGAGACTATCCACCAAAGTAACAGGCATAGCCTGGATGTGGGCTCGACACATCTGTCGTAGAAGTGACGGACAGTGGAGTAAGCAGGTTCTCGAGTGGAGGCCAAGCCTCAGCAAATGTAGCATTGCTCACCCTCCGGCCAGATGAACCGATGACTGGAAAAAAGCGGCTAGTAGCGATTGGATGGCGAAAACAGGAGATTGTGCCCTATGGCGTACCCTGGGGAAGGTTTACATCTAGCAATGGGCTGCAATAGGCTGATCTTTGTATGTATGTATTTCTCATAACTCTGACAGCATAAGCATTATCAGGGCATGTTCACGTCATCAGCTAAGCAAGTGACCCAATGGCTTTGCCGTAGGGAAAGTATGCTTCTGCGGCATCAGGGAAACTCCCTGATTAAGTACTCTCAATTGGTGTCTCGATTGGGTTGCAGTTGGCCAAAATTTAAATATTGACGGATTTCAATATTTTAATTATGTTTTATCAATTCAGAAATATTTTATTTTTTATATTATAAGTCCACTTCAAAGAATGCCCACTCTGTTGCATATCTCTGCTTATTTGCAATTTTCTTTTTTTATTCTAGGTTTTTCAATTGGTTTAAGAAGACCATTACAAAATATAACTGCCAGAGTAACAAATCAAATGGATCAACCTGAACAAGAGGTCATTCCCATACCATCATCTTCATCACAGATGCAAATAAACGCTCCAGTGCCTTTGGTGGAACCTACAACAGTACAACAGGCCCCACCAGCATCAAAAGGTAATTATAATTAAGAGTTGATGCAGTCCGTCAGTCAGGTTAATTAGGTCAGACATTGATCGATCATTAGGTCAGGTTTGTCGTGATTTTCATGACTTGGTCAAACTTTTATTAGGTCAGTTTTGATAAGGTTATTTTGATTTTATGTTTCACTGTGTCACTCTTAGGTAATATCTACTTTTTATTAGGGTTCTGTAGTCTGTCTGTCCGTATGCCCCGCTTTAATTACTTCGCCAGTTTTGCACTTAGAGACATGAAATTTGATATGGAGATAGCTCGTATTGACGCAAGTTTAAAAATGTCAGCCAAAAAATAAAAAATGTATTTTTAGACCCCCTCCCATACAAGTGAAACGGGGGCAAAAAATTTTTTTTTCTCGTTCTATTAATGGGGTATCGTTGAATAGGTCTTACAAAAACAAGTGAAGGTTTCTTTGACAAAAAGTTGATTAAATGTTTCTGTCTCAAGATATTTGCTTTTAAAAATGCGCTCTTGGCCAATTTTTAATTTCTTATTTTGCTTTTATTTTCAGAACCATCCCTGAAGAAGGCAGGCGTATTTGGATCTCCAGAATTTATTGCTCTAGGCAATAAAATAAAACAGCTACAAAAATCAAAAGACAATGCTTTGAAAAAATTGAAAAAGGCTCTGAAATTGTCTGAAAACAAAACATTTCAAAAGACATTACAGAAGTTTTCTGCAGCTGCAATAATATTTACAATGTTGCAATTCAGGGAAGTCGGAAAAAATAAGTTGGGAAGACGTTTCAGCAAGGAAGAGAAAATTATGTCTTTGGCAATGTATAAACAGGGTCCTCGTGCCTACAGATGGATAAGGAAGTTCTTCGTATTGCCGTCCCCATTGACTTTAAGTAAAATGATAAGCACAGCAGCAATTAAACCCGGAATCAACACCAATATATTTCACCAATTAAAAAAAAAGGCGAGTAAAATGAGTGCTCATGAAAAGTTGTGCATTCTCATGTTTGATGAAGTAGCCCTCACCCCTCATTTTGACTACAGTAAAAGAAGAGACACAGTTGTTGGCTTTGTTGATGACGGAACAAAGACGAAAAAAGAAATTGCTGACCATGCATTAGTGTTCATGATGAGGGGTGTACAAAAAAATTACAAGCAGCCTGTGGCCTACTCCTTCTGCTCAAAAACAACACCAAGGGAAGATTTAGTTGCTCAAATAAAAACAGTCATAAAAAAACTAAATTCCATTGGCTTCAAAGTAATAGCCACAGTCTGTGACCAAGGGGCCACAAACGTGAGTGCTATAAATTATCTCATAAATGAAACGAAAGCAAAGTACTTACGGTGCAATAAAGAAATGAAACACTCAGTGTTTGAAATAGATGGAGAAGAGGTGATTCCGTTATACGATGCACCACATCTGTTAAAAGGAATTCGTAATAACCTATTAAACAAAGATTTAAAGTGCAAAATAGATGGAGAAGAAAAAATTGCGAAGTGGGAGCATATTGTGCAACTATACAAACAAAACCCAGCCTACCAGGGCATACGACTTTTGCCCAAATTAACAGAAAGGCATGTCATTCCTCAAAAAATTGCAAAAATGAAAGTAAAATGTGCAAGCCAAGTATTCAGCAGAACAGTTGCAGTAAATATGGGCTTTTTAGCAAGTAAGTAGCTCTCTCTGTTTTCTGACCCTCCTTTCGTTTGTTGATCCTATGTTTTCTTGACCCTCTTGATCTGATCCTATGATTCCTAGATTAATTAAGTTAAAGTATATAAATATTTAATAAGTTAACATGTTTAATTTTTGTATAATAAGTAAATATGTTTCATTATTTCTCAAGCGTTTTCTCACTTATTACAGATAATGGACTACTGCCAGAAGAGTATAAACAAACAGCAGATGTTTTGCTTTTCTTCGATGAACTGTTTGACTCGATGAATGGAAGTTATGTCAAGGCAACGAAGAAAAAAGGAAAAGCCCTACTGGGACCAGTAACGCCAAGCTCAGAGCATAAAAAAGTGTGGGCAAAAGCCAAACCAGTATTAAGATCAATGTCTTATATTAAAGGTCATTCTTATACAGTCGTGCCCTCAATCAAAAATTGGCTCTTAACTATAGAAAATGTAGAGTACATGACCCTGAGATTAAAAGAAAAATATAACTTAACATCAATATATATGAGACATTTTAACCAGGACCCCTTAGAAAACTTATTCGGTTCTATTAGAAGCCATGGCTACAGAAATACGTCACCTACATGCGCTGGCTTCGAAGCAGCCTATGCCTCTTTACTAGTAAATAATTTGAGCAATCAGCATTCACCGGGGTCCAACTGCGAGGAAGACGAATGTAAAGTTTTTAGCTCACTGAAAAACATATTTTTCACTAAAAATGAGACCTTGACTCATATTAATGAAGTAGATTTCGATGACTTGTGTGTTCAATTTATAGATTTAAAAAGTAAAACGAATGACATAAAAGTTAAAGCTCAATTAGAATATGTGGCGGGGTATGTCGTTAAACAATTAAAACAAAAAATTTTCAAAAACTGTCGAGAATGTAATTCATTATTCTGTAATAATGTTAATAAGGGAGATGAATCTGCAATTAAATTTAAAGAGTATTTCAAAAATAAGTGTTTATTGACATACCCCAGCATTGAACTGCAAAAATGTTTTTCAAACATACAAGATATTGTTATACACATAATCAGGAAAAAAAGTGAAATTAATAATATTAAAACATATATAAGAACTTTACTCTCTGTGGTCATGGACTATCGATTCATTAAATGTGAAAAACACAAAAAAGAGATTATTCACAAGTTAGAAGATATAACAATAAATTTATTGTTGTATAATTGGGCCAAAGATACAAATAAATTATTGAAAGGGATAAGAGGGGATTGTGATGAGAATGACCAGGTACAGAAAATGAGTGTAGATTATTTCAAAAAGAGATTAAGTAAAAATAAATAAATACTTGATGAAAAATTATTTTCTTGTTTAATTAAAGCTTATATATAATGTGACTATTAACACTGTAATGTGGCGTAAAAAGAAATTATCATTTTCTATTTACATCTCACATTACAGTGTTAATAGAAAAGAAATCATTGAAAATAATAAATATTCCCAAGCGAGCAATAAAAGAAAAGTTTTCGGTTCTAATCACGAGATGTCGCTGACACAAAATCGTCGAGTCACAACTCTATCTCAGCTAATATAAAAGGTACTCTGTGTGTCGGAGATCGATCAAACTCTGGTGGGTATTGGCTGAAATTATTTGACAGTTCGCGTTTGGTTATTATTTTCTTCCGTTTGATAGCTATTTGATTCTTGCAGAAACGAAACGCATAATCGCTGGCAACACTCAAATAGGCGATGCGCTTTATTCACGCGCAGTTAGCTATCGACTGTAAGATAGACTGGAGTGACGTTAGAAGCGTTGTAATGCGTTCTCACAATTCATTGTTGGCTGCGTTCGTGATAGAGAAACGGAACTCAAGTGGGTTAAGGAGTAAACAACTTTGACAGTTCCAGTTGGGGTGTCGTTCGATGTGGTCGTTTTGAAGTTAGGTTTAGAATCTGGTAAAATCTTGGGAATCCTGGAGTGTTCGGAGAAACTGTGGTCGTCTAGCGTTGGCGGAGCACTAGATTCGTATTGCCAGTGGAATATTTGTGGAGATCATGAAGTGTGTGTTGGTTATTGTCGTCTTTCCCCAAAGTTGTAGCTGAGGTTTGTGAAATGCAGAGATTGAACGAGTTTGGTGATAGTTGCTGCTGTGGTCTCTTTTTATTTCTGTGGGCAGTGGATTCCAATGGTGTTCGTAGTTGAAGGTTAGTGTCAATCGGTATCTTTGGTGTTGTGAAGATACGTTGACGTAGATCAGCGTTTGTCTAAGGTTCTTACGTTGGTTTGTTAGATAGGTCGGTTGTAGTACGGTTACACCGTGCCTGACGATGACCTGCCAGGTCGAAACAGCCTAATGGTATCGACGTTGTGGCTTATCATTTCAGTGGCTGAAGATAGCATTTGACGATGCAGCATTCTACAGGGTTCGATGATTATACGCCCACGACGTGTTGTTCTGTATCCTGACGTAAGGCTATACTTCCTCAGTGTTTTAGTGTCATCCAGACTTGCTGGTTGATTAGTTTTGGGGTCCATTCTTTATTGTTTTCTTTAGCGAACCAGATGCAGCATCATCCTGATTTAGCGGCATCCTGATGTTCACGGCGTGCGTACCTGAATGTGTCCAGGTCTTTTTCATTGTGTTCTCTTCTCTTTTTTTCTTTTTTTTCGACATATATATTCTATTTCTATAAGTATAAGCAAGCAATATCCGTTTTACGGTCGTTAACGCTCTGCCTACCCCGTAAGGGAAATAGGCGTGATTTGTGTATGTATGTATGTATGTGTATAAGCATCTTAAGTGAATCCATTTGTAACGTTGCGGTCGTTTCACTACATCCTTAGATACAGGAATTAATTTTCTTAGTTTGGGATGTAGGGGCATAAAACTCCTGTTCACTGTAATATGTTCACAATTATAATTTATAACGATTAGTTTTTAAGAGCAGATCTGTAAATCTTTTAACTCTCTCTCTCTCTCTCTTTTCGTGTGGGACACCGAGTCGTCTAACGACCCGATGAACCCTGGTGTCAGAGTTTTTCAACTTAACTAGTTTTTTAACTAAATAAACTTTATTATTATAAACCCTAAGAAAGCGCCGGGTATAGACGGCTTTACCGCTGACATATGCGTGAAGGCAATCGAAGCAGACAAAGAGCTATTTCTATAGATACTCAACAAATGCCTTGAACTAGCGTTCTTTCCAGGCATTTGGAAGGAAGCAGTAGTCGTGATCCTGCGTAAACCAGGTAAAACAGACTACACGCAACGCAACCTAAAGCCTACAGACCGATAGGCCTCCTTTCAATCCTGGGAAAGATACTTGAAAAAATGCTTATCTGCAGGATAAAGTGGCACATACTACCAAAGTCAAACCAGAGACAATATGGATTTGTGCCGCAGCGCAGCACGGAAGACGCCCTCTACGACTTTATGAGCCACATTCTGATGAATGTAAAGAACAAGATGCTGAACATCGTGGTCTCGCTCGACATAGAGGGCGCCTTTGATAGCGCGTGGTGGCCCGCCATTAAATGCCGACCAAAAGAGAAGTAGTGCCCCCTAAATCTTCGTCTGCTGGTAAACAGCTACCTGGACGATAGACAAGTTAAAGTCAGGTACTCCGAAGTAGAAGTCACAAAGCCGACCACCAAAGGGTGTCATCAAGGATCAATCGGCGGATCTACCTTCTGGAATGTGCTCCTTGACCTTTTGCTTGACGCGATTGCGGAACAAGGCATATATATCCAGGCTTTCGCGGACGATATTGTCCTGGTCTTCTCCGGCCATTCGATACCCGACTTGCAAAACCAAGCTGAGACCGTCCTAGACCGAGTGAATGACTGGGGAGTAGCAAATAAATTAAAATTTGCCCCACACAAAACCAACGTCATGGTAATAACCAAAAAACTAAAATATGACACCCCAGTTATTCGCATGGGGGGTGTAACCATACAGGTCGTAGATGAAATTAAACTGCTGGGCCTCATGATTGATAAAAAGCTCACGTTTAATAGCCACGTGGCTCAAGTTTGCAGAAAAGCTGCTAACATATATCGACAACTAGCAAGTGCAGCAAAAATCAACTGGGGACTCAGCCCGGAGGTGATCAGGACTATACAGGATTATTTTTTAGTCAGTGCGCAGCTTCAACATACGTAATGGTTATCAAATTTTAGAAAATATGTATTTATTTTTTACACCTGACTTAGAACAAAAAAAATGAAATAATCGTACTTAAACTTATCCCAGGATCGTACGTAAGTGTGGATCACCCTATTAGGTTCACTAGTTATCTTTCGGTTTGGCAACGTCGCGCGGCCCAGTTATACCTATCAGCTGACTGTGTTCTAGCTTCTACCTACAGCACAAGTCAATGACCAGTCCAGGTTAATGACCGCTATTGGTACCGGGGTGCGTGCGGGTGATACCTACAACAACTAAGTACCTATCTCACAAGTACCTACACTTAAACTGCCTTCGTGGTGTAGTGGTTTGAAAGTTGGTCTCTTGATTTGATGGTCCCTGTTTCTAGTTTATGCGGAGAGACAAGATTATTTTGTTAATCACGTAGTTGAATTTTTCCCAGTTTGGTTAAGAATTAGCAGCTCTACTACTAGCATAAGCAAGACATGTAAATGTTTAATCCATAGCGGTAACTCGGGATTGTACAGCACCTCGAGTAACCATCTACGTGATCAACTTAAGAATGGTTTTTCTTACAGTTAACAAGAATAACCAGAAAAGATTGATACCCATTTTAAAAGATCAACATTCAAAGGTTTTTCTAATATTCTTTAAAAATAACCAGTAAAGACTTTAATGGCAACTGGAGCCTTTGCTGATAGTACCTAAAAAGCCTACACAACCTGCATACAACAGAGGTTGTGATGGTTTGACAACGTCGCGATTAGTCACCGCGTCTCAGCGCCAGACATAGTGGCGCCAACTATCCAATTTTTAGAAGAAATCTGACGCCGGCGCCGGCCAGGCCGGCCGACCGCCGGCGCCCGCGCCGCGCCGCCCCGCCGCCGGCACGGTGTGGCGGGAAATTCATCTGCACTGCTAGAAAGCTTTATGTACACTGATGATATGAGGTAGCTCGTATTGCGCGTGCCTGCCCTTCGATGATTTTAACCAAATTATCCTTAAAGTACAACTGCATTTAAGTAAAGTAAACGGCAATTTTGTGCGCTTATGAGAGTGGAGCGAAAAATTCAGTAAAGTATTAGGCCACTAAAATGTTGCTACTACGTCAGTGTGAACTAACCTTGAGTGGTTATTTAGGAATAAAGATTAAAAACGGTCTACTCACACAAAAATAACAGGGTGTGATTTGATCGGGCATTGATAAAAAAAATCGTATGGCCGGAACGCGGCTATCGCGCGCCGGTCTTGTGTAGCTGAGCCTTTACAAAGATGATTCCAATTTTCCCTTCATACTTTTACGGGCTTAGGACCGTCAAAATGAAAAGTTTACCTAGAACACTAGGTAGGCAGTAGGTAGCTAATTACAATAGTTGTTTAATTAACAGTTACTTACCGTAAACTGCCCGTGATCCAACAGCCTCTGCATAACGTTGAGGAATGTTCTTGGGTTCGGTACACGAGGGTCCACAACGCCAGCATTACGCAGTCGAGGTAAACTTTCGTCCGCGTACATTCATTGGGCTGCTCGGGTATTTTCCCCACTTAAAAAGTACGAACGCACCATTTCGTAAAACTCGCGAAACGTAAAATTGGACATCGCGAAATCAATTCGGGATCGGCGGGAAAAGTAGTGTCACACAGGTGCGCGCCCGCCCGCGACGGAATCAAAGCGAGAACTGAAACTGACTGAAGGGTGCGCTGCGCGAGCGCTGTTGCCATTTTCACGCACCCCCGATTGAAAAGTAGTGTATCCATGATTTATTTTTTATGAGACAGACAAAAATAAAAAAATAATAAAAATAAAACATATTTTTTTATTTGCCTAAAATGTCCTATTAACGATTCTGATATCATGGTATAAGTTTGCGCACTGACTAAAAAATAACCCTGTATATATCGCGGTGGTGGAGCCAATTGTCTTGTATGCAGCAAGTGTATGGGCAGATGCGGCCCAAAAACTTACCATACAAAAGAAGCTCCTCTCCATACCGAGAGGCTTTGCGCAGAAAATCTGCAAATTATACAGGACGGTATCTACAAACGCGGCATTCATCCTTTCAGGGCTCATCTCTCTAGACTTCTACTACTAGAATCCAAGAGTGCAAAAAACTTTACGAGGCAAAGCGGGGGCCACCATTGCCGGATTTAATTGGTGACCGCCAGGTGGAAAGGTGGGAGCGGCACTCTCTTGTTGGCATGAAAACAAAGAAATCCTAAATAAAAAGTTAAGACTCGAACCTTTCTGCACGGTGTTCCAGGCTGAAATGCTGGCACTAAAAGAGGCAACATCCCAGATATTAAAGATGGAGCATGAGGAATTTAATATACTGAGTGACTCAAAACCAGCACTGGATCTCCTGCAGAGAGAGTCGTTTCACCCGATAGCCTACGATATAAATAAAAATATTACAAAAATTAACTTGCAAGGCAAGACCCTCCGGCTATTCTGGATAAGAGCCCACGTCGGGACAAGTGGTAATGAAAGAGCAGACGAGCTAGCCAAAGAAGCAGCTCTTAAATTGAAGACCTCGGCGCACTATGGTGAATGTCCCGTTTCATTCGTGAAGAGGAGCCTTAGACAGGAAACTGGTCGCGAGTGGAACGAGAGATACACCAAAAGTGAAACCGCTGAAACAACAAAACTGTACTTTCCCGACGCAATCGCGGCATACAAGCTGGTCCATAAAATTAAACTGTCGCCGAAACTAGTTCAAGTGCTAACTGGTCACGGCGGGTTTGCGGATTACCTACACAGGTTCAAATGTAAAGATAACCCAGCTTGTATCTGCGACCCAGATGTTGCCAGAAACAGCAACTTATATAATGACAGATTGTTCACAATTTGGAAAAAAGAGATTCGAGCTAGAACAAAGATTTGGTGCAAGTTACCAACAAATCTTTGCACTGGTTTTTAAATAATATAGAAACTAAGAAATTATTTATAGAATACTGTTCTGGTGTAACAGAAATTGTTATAAATAGAAATAAGTCTTACAGATTTAAGCGATAGATATGAAACTGTAATTGATAAAACTAGTGTAAGGTTAAATAAGTTTTAATATTAGTTGTAAGTACATACTGCACTATGTACATTCTACGACAAATTGATAAAAGTAGGAAGATAAAAAATCAAAGATAAAAAGAAAAAAAAAAGTCTTAGAGTGTAAAACGGTGGAAGTAGTGCGAGTAAAGTGCATCGCTTGTGCATTTGCATTAACTTGCGGTCGTACGCGTGGTGCATTCAACTAGCTGCATTACTAGCCATCATAAGTGCGGAAGAAGCTAAATACCTTTCTATCTAATTCAATCAAGATGGATTTCCGCAAAGTAACGCCTGATACAATTACTTCAAAAAACCATGCACAAAAAAAAAAGAAAAAGAAAAAAAAATGTGTATGTAAGCAAACAAATTGTTAAATAGGTTAACAATAGCTAAGCAGTACACTTCTTTATAAATCCTTTCAGAAATCATAAAATTACTAAGAATAATATAAAAGCTCAAGTGTAATACGGTCAGAGACACACGTCCCTGGTAAAATTGGTATAGGAAGAGAAACGGCGAATGGGTTTTTAGCCGGTAAAAGTCCGGCACTACCTGGGCCACATTCCCAGGTGTCCTTTTAGGATTTTCCCATTCACCGATTTTCTTTTAGGTAGATAGAAAAAAAAAACCTAACCTAACCTTACCTAACCTAACCTAACCTAACCATCTAAATTCCAAATCATTAAGGAAGCAGAAGCAGAAATTCACGAATTGCGACAGATCGACCACAAAGCGGAACCAAAACAAAAAGTTCCGACTGAACCGCAGATAATAGAGCCTACTAAAGGAAATCGTCCAATCGTAGAGCAACTGAAGGAGCAGAACCGGATCTTGCAAGAGAATGGAAGAAAAATTGACCAACTAAGGGATAAGATAGAAGAACAACACCAACTCTTAAGGCAGAAAACTTATGCAGAAGCGACGACAATCCAATCCACTATGAAACCACTACCGCAAAGCGCCCTCCACTCCGTAGTCGTGACGTCCCAGGACGAAAATGACACAGGGGAACAGGTGCTAACGAAAGTTAGAGAGGCAGTTAATGCCAAAAACGGATGGATTAAAGTGGAAAGGACAAGAAAAGCTAAGGATCGGAAAATTATTATGAGCTGCAAAACGGACGAAGATAGACAGAAAATAAAGAACAAACTGGAAAAAGCGGGGAAAACCCTAGTAGTCGAAAAAGTTAAGAATAAGGACCCTCTCCTGAAGCTCATTCTATCCTATAATAACGACGAGCAAGTTATAACTGGGTTTAGAAACCAAAATCGTGACCTGTTCCGCGATCTAAAGGAGAAAGATGATAGGGTTGAAATAAAGTACACAACAAGAGCCCGAAACCCACTTACCCGCCACGTAATTCTCAGCACATCCCCGGCCATATGGAAGAGAGCTGCTGAACTTGGAGCAGTTTACATCGATCTCCAGCACGTCCCAGTATCGGACCAGTCCCCACTAGTGCAGTGCTCGAGATGCCTTGGATATGGTCATAGTAAAAGGTTTTGCGTAGACCCAGCAGACCTATGTAGCCATTGTGGAGAACCACATCTCAGAGCGCAGTGCCCGGCGTGGCTGACGGGCGCCGAACCATCATGTAGGAACTGCACGACAGCTAACCTAGATAACTGTGGGTACAATGCGTTTAACAATGATTGCCCCATACGAAAAAAGCGCGACCTCATAGCGCGCTTGTCGGTAGCGTACTGCTAAGGGCACCTAAGTAGTGAACCGCAAATATCAAGTACTAGCTCTTACCCGTGACTTCGTCCGCGTAAGATAGTTTTTTTAGTAAAGTAAATATGTATATTCATAGTAAGTATGACAGTGATATTAGAATAGTTCTTATCTCTGCTGTTTAAGGATGACTTGCTTGCTTCTGTTGTTAAAGGGACAATTCAAAATTTGCTATCCAGTGTACTGCCCTGAGAGATCAATATTTATATAACCGTTGAATACAAAATTCAGTAGATAACAAAAAAAATCGTCGGTAAAAGTTACCAATATCCTTCCTCAACTTATTCCCATCATACTGAACAACTTTTGTTTTAGAACCATTTCTGTATCTCTAATAGTTTAGCTGGGCTCCTGATGGTACACCTGGTGGTCTACATAAAGTACTCCAGATCCTCAATGTCCGTGTGAAAAGAAGCAGCTCATCATACTGAACAATTTTTGTTTTAGAACCATGCCTGTATCTCTAATAGTTTAGGTGGGCTCCTGATGGTACACCTGGTGGTCTACATAATGTACTCCAGATCCTCTATGTCCTTGTAAAAAGAAGCAGCCCATCATACTGAACAACTTTTGTTTTAGAACCATGCCTGTATCTCTAATAGTTTAGGTGGGCTCCTGGTGGTACACCTGGTGGTCTACATAATATACTCCAGATCTTCAATGTCCTTTTGAAAAGAAGCGGCCCATCATAGTGAATAACTTTTGTTTTTGAACCATGCCTGTACCTCTAATAGTTTAGCTGGGCTCCTGGTGGTACACCTGGTGGTCTACATCTGTACTCCAGACCCTCGAATGATAATAAAAAGTAGCCTATGTCCGTTCTCGGAATGTTAGCAATCTCTGTGCCAAATTTCATGAAGATCGGTTCAGCGGTTTGGCCGTGAAAGCGTAGCAGACAGACAGACAGAGTTACTTTCGCATTTATAATATTAGTGTGGATATTAGTGTGGATTTCAATGTAACCTCCAGCGCAAAAAGCTTGCAACAGAAGAACTGATGATAGAAGCGACTAAAAGGGGGGCTGTAATAGCCTTGGTTCAAGAGCCGTACGTGGGCGTTTCTGAGTGCATGAAATCATACCGAGGAGCTAGAGTATTCCAAAATGCTGGTGCAGGAACAGTTAAGGCAGCAATAGTCATTTATGATGCTGACTTGGACGTCACACAACATCCAGACCTCACCACAAACAACATCGTTGTGGTGAACGTTAATACCAAACATTGGAAACTTACTCTGGTCTCTTACTATTTTGAACCGAACCTACCTTTAAGACCTTACTTGGACCAACTTACGAAAGTTGCAAAAACCATCCCTCAAAGGCTTATCGTTGGAGGCGACTCAAACGCGATGAGTTCTGGGTGGGGTAGTCCGGAGATCGATCACAATGGAGACGATATGGCGGGCACACTACATGAGCTAACCAATTGACTTCGAACTTATCATGAAGCGTTTCGACGCGATTTCCAATCAACTCAAACCTCTTTCTACGCTGGTTGCTGATGTTCATGGAATTAAAGGAGATATTAAAGAAATCAAGGAGTCAGCCGCAGCCACGTCCAGCCGAATCGATGTCGTTGAAACAAGAATCATGCAAGTCGAAAAGTCGCAGGAAGATGTCAATGGCCTGAAAACTAGGATCTCCGAGCTTGAAGAGGATCTTCAAGCCAAGGAACAATGGTTAAGAGCTAACAATGTAGAGATTAAAGGTATTCCACAGAACCAAAATGAAAATCTTTTCGATATACTGAACAGGCTGTGTCTAATTCCAAGCTAAACTCCCGCAGTGGAAGCGATTTACACAGGTAAATTTCGAACAAAATACCAGGAGTTCAACTGGAGGCAGACAATGGCTGCGTTACGCAGCGCTAAATAGCATACGCTGCACAATATAGCAGCGCATACTATGAATTAAACGTGAACCTAAATCTATTTAACTTAATTAACTAAGTTGATTGAAAATGGCTAATGATGTGTTCCAACCCTTACATAACTCAAGCCGGTAGTAAATACCGTCTGCCGATCTGGCGTTACGTCACACGTATTAGCACTAGATTATAAGTAAGTACCTCCAAATTATATCACCCCACGAATTCCGCAATTCGTACTAAGGAGTCACAATGATATGGTACAACAAATATGACTAAAGGGAACACACCATTAACACGAATAAACAGTTTTATCACTTACAGTCACGTGCCGGCGCAAATGCATAAATACCCAACGGAGAAAGGAAGTTCAGGGAATGGATCAAATAGGAATTCCGTTGGTACTTACAGGGCTGGGTGGAAAAGATATCGACACCCAGCATTTCACTACAGCCTTGGCGCGTCATTCACGTCAAACCACTCACAGCTTCTGTTCGTATTCCACTTTGATATTAGTCATTACGCGTGACCCAACCCGAATTTGGGCCGTACAAACGCGGGCCAAAATGGCCACCTGATGCCTATTCAACGCGACGCTCACGTGGAAGACGTCGAGACATCCAACAATCACCAAGCCTGGTATTCTAGTATAACCCAGGAGAACCGCAATAATACGATGCATCAACACGCGCGATCTCAAATTGAATCGTCCATTACACGCGGCATCACAAAACGCGTGGCGGGAAATCCGCACAATATGCGATACCCTCCCGTCCGAAAGGTTTTGAGTGACTGAATGCGGCGCAGAAATCACCACCCGGCGTCCACCAGGCGGCCCGCGCGCACGCCGCCCCCTCGCCCCGCGAGCGAGAAAGGGACAACATATGCCCAGAGCGATGCGCGCGAAATCGCGGCGCATTCATAGACCGTCATTAATACCCAACTTACCCCAGCACAGCAACGCTAAATTAAACATTCACCCGCCGTAGGCCGAATCCCTTAGGCCTATTCACTACTGGGGAGACGAGATAGCGTTGCTATTGCTCGCTTAAGAACTGAATCCCCTACCTGGACTGTCGCGACTCGAGGAGTGCCATCACTACCTGGGAACAAGTTGAGAATGCGCCCTCTGCGCCATCGCAGTGGCGGCAGGTTGGCATCCTTAACCAGAACGAGATCTCCGATGCGAGGGGGTTCAGTTCTGTCCGTCCACTTAAGGCGTTGCTGCAGAATGTGCAAATACTCAAGCGACCATCGCTTCCAAAAATTCTGAGACATTTGCTGCAGCAACTCATAACGCGTCAAACGATTGCTACTGACCTCTGTGTAGGGGTACTCTGGCAAGGCGTTAAGTGGTCGGCCAATTAAGAAATGCCCTGGTGTCAGGGCCTCCAGATCATTTGGATCTGAGCTAAGCGGACACAAAGGACGTGAATTGAGAACGGCCTCAATTTTACAAAACACGGTCGCTAGCTCCTCAAAGGTTAATATCGTTAAACCTATAACGCGCATCAAATGCGTCTTAGCGGACTTTACAACCGCTTCAAATATACCACCCCAGTGGGGGCATCCTGGTGGATCGAACACCCAGTTAATGCCCTGACGGGAGAGGCTCGTGCCGATAGCTTCCTCGTTTTCCGATAAAAACGTTATAATTTCTTTCATACATCGATCAGCGCCCTTAAAGTTGGTACCACAGTCCGACCTGATCAGCGCTGGTCGCCCTCTTCGCGACACAAATCTATCTAAAGCTGCTAAGAAAGCCTCCGTAGTGAGGTCGGCCACGAGTTCCAAGTGGACGGCCTTGGTTGCTAGGCACACAAACACGCACAAATACGCCTTGATTGACTTCGCGTTGCGAAGGCGTGATGCCTTTACCATAAAAGGCCCCGCAAAGTCCGTTCCCACACCCGCAAACGTCCAGGCTTCCGTCACCCGGTCCGGTGGGAGGTCTCCCATCTGAGGTTGCATTGTGGCTGCCTTCAACCGATAGCAAGGCAAGCACCGAAACACAATGCTCCGTACCGTACGTCGTCCAGACAAGATCCAAAACTCGCGCTGCAGAATAGCCAAAAGTGCATTGCAGCCCGCATGCGAGTTTTTCTGGTGACGATCCCTAACTATAAGTTCTACCAAAGGTCCCTTCTTTGGGAGTAACAGCGGATGCCGTGCTGAAAAGGGCAGGTTAGCGTTCCGAAGTCTACCTCCAACCCGGAGCATTCCATGCTCGTCCACGAACGGGTTGAGGCGCACAAGACCTCCCTTCAGCTTTCCACGGCCATCCCTGAGCAGCCTGGCCTCTTCCTCAAAATGTTCCGCCTGGACGACCCTAACCAATAAACTTAGAGCCGCATTCCGCTCCGCAGGCGAGAGGACAGGTGCCAAGTTCCGTTCTGCTTGAGGTTTTCTACAGTTGTTCACGAACCGTTTGATCCAACCTGTCACCCCTAGAAGTTTGTCGAGGGAGCTGTATCGTTCCAGCAAGAAAGCCGCACTAGGCTTAGGTACGATCTGCCCTACGTTCACTCGCAAACCTCGATCAGGTGGCCCAAGCGGCGACCCGCACTCATTGTATGGCCATCTCTCAGGTGACTCAGTCAGCCACTGAGGTCCCCACCACAGTGAGTGACCTACCAAATCAGGGGCCCTACATCCCCGTGAGGCGCAGTCCGCTGGGTTCTGTTCTCCCGGTACGTGTCTCCATACCAACGGAGTTTCCGATCCTTTAATCTGTGACACCCGATTTGCCACGAAAACCTCAAGAGTATGTACCGACGTCTGTAACCAGCACAGAACTATCCTACTGTCGGTCCATGCGTACACCGTTTCATCCAAATTGATGGTACCGCGTAGATTACTAGCGACATAATGTAGCAAGCGCGTGAGAAGCGCTGCTCCCGCCAATTCCAACTTTGGAATGGTCCATCTTGTCCTAACCGGAGCCACCTTACTCTTGGCCATAACTAGACGCACGTCTACAGTTCCCGTTGAACTGACTGTCCGCAAATAGACAGCTGCCGCGTACCCTCGCTCCGAGGCATCACAAAACCCATGTAGGGTAGCCTTACATCCCACCGATGGGAGCAACTTGCGAGGTATGGCGATGCGTACGATCCCTGGTAAGGTGGTCACAAACTTGGTCCAATCATTCAACAGCTCTCCGGAGAGCTGGTCGTCCCAACCCAAATTTGCTATCCACAACCTTTGCAAGAAGCACTTCGCCATGAACGTCACCGGTGCGATCCACCCGTTAGGATCGAAAGTTCTGGCGATCGTCGATAATACCGAACGCTTCGTCCAAGTCTTCTGCAAAAGGTCTGGCTCGATCTGATACGTAAAGACATCATGCGTTGGCCTATATTGCACCCCTAGGATGCTCAACGTATTTGGATTGTCCGGGTTCTCGAAAAGGTGCGGGTCCTGCTGGAACTCACCTGGCAACCCGGCCAGGAGCTCTGGACAGCTGGACAGCCATTTCCGCAACTCATAACCTCCTGATTCCATGATCGCGATCAGCTCGTCTCGTAGTAGCAGTGCTTGTTGCACGCTATCTGCACCCGTGCAGATGTCATCCACGTAGACGTCGCGATCCAGTACTGCTGCGGCTCGAGGGAATCTTACCCTTTCCTGTGCGGCCAACTCTCGCAGCGTGCGTACTGCCAAAAACGGACTTGGCTTCAGACCATACGTTACCGTGTTAAGCTCATAAGTGACCATCGGCTCGTCAGGGCTCTCACGCCACAAAATCAGCTGGTACCGACGGTCATCCGGGTGTATAATTGTTTGGCGAAACATCATTTTGACGTCTGCGACGAACGCTACTTGGTGCAACCGAAAATCTGTGAGGATGTCCACAATGTCCCGGTTCAACTTGGGACCCGCGTGCAGACACTGGTTCACAGACACACCATTCGATGTAGGAGCAGAACCGTCAAACACTACCCGTATCTTCGCCTCCGGTGACTTCAAAACAGCCAGGTGTGGTATATAGTAATGCTCGACACACCTCCAATCTATGCTGGACACCGACATGTGGCCTAACTCTAGGTACTCCCTCATGAATTCGATATACTTCTGCCGAAGTGCTGCATCTCGCTTCATCTTTCTCTCCATAGCCAGTAGTCTCCGTTCCGCGATCTGTCGCGAACTACCTAAGGAGGGGCGGTTTGGGAGAAATGGCAGCCTGGTAACAAACCTACCTGACGAACTTCGTGCAGTGTTGTACTGATAGAACAGCTCGCACTCGTCATCCTCTGGCTTCCGTCTATCCGCTGTGGGTGGCTCCTCAGACTCCCAAAACCTCTGCAGCACCTCCGACAACACACTACCATAGAGTACCGTATCGCCCTCTGGTAGGTCCTGAGGTCTCCAAACTGGGCCAAAAATAACATACCCCCCTGTGGTATCAACGGCCACTAAACCAGTTTGCTGAAGTACCCGTTTTCTGCCACACCATAATCTCCCGAGGACGTCTGACCCGAGGAGAACGTCCACCGTACCAGGAGTATCAAATTCAGGATCAGCTAACTCTAAGCCTGTGGTTAACCCTCGTACCGTTGACGGTAACCAAACCTGAGGAAGTTTCCCTACCACTTCATCCAGCACCACTGCTGAGGCATGATAGCTGACCCCTGTACCTGTATTACCTAATGTGAACTCGAAGTTCACCTGACCCCGAACGTCAGGCACATCTACACCTCCAATACCTACAGCCCCATCCGTTGTGGGCCTTATATTTAAGCGTAGCCTACTCACCAGCTTACTAGACACAATACAACCCTGAGCCCCTGTATCTAACAAGGCTCTTACCTGTATGCTGCGGCCACCGTATCCCCATACCCAAATCATTGCCGTAGGCAACAATACCGTAATTGGCCGGGGGGCCGAAGCTGGCGTGTAGGCGGCGATTACCTAGCAGGAATCTAAGCGCGGAGTGACCGCGTCCTGCGGGGGGGTCCCCTCTCTCCGTACACCTTCGAGTGGGTCCCACTCCTGCTGATAGGGACCTCTGGTCCTGTACGCCATGGCTGGCAGCCTATAGTAACCCTGCGGCAGGCGCGCGTACCGTGGATGCGCCTGTAGCCGCGGGTGCTCAGCCAAGGGGAGAGGCATGCGTGGGTCATGAGACCTCACCATGATGTTCAGTCCCGCCGAGTACTGCATGTACTGGCCCTGGTATTGGCACCCGCCCGTAGCATCACGTATCTGTGATGGGTGCCCCTGACCTTGGACCTGTGACCACCTACCCTGTCCCGGCACCTGCTGCCGAGGTGGTGACTGTCTCGCGCGTGGTGAAGGGGGCATCACCTGCTGATGTCCCTGGCCTCGTCCCTGAAACCCTGGTGGAAGAGGACTCCTCCTTGGAGGGGGTGGGGAGCGTTGCTCCCGTCTAGGTAGGGCAGACTCCGTCCGCTGACCCGCGTCAGCTCTGCCTCCGTAATCTCCGCTGCGGTTCATGCATAGGAGCTGATGGTGGGCACCCTGGCAGTACCTGCAGTTGGTGCTTGATGGGCACTCTCGCACCTGATGCGGCCCCATACACCTAAAGCACCAACGCCGTTGCTGCACCACACCACGACGTTTCTGCACCCGCTGTGCAGCGAACTCCTCACACGCAGTCACCTGATGCCCCGCCTCTCTGCAGTAGGCACACCTCGTTTCCAAATTAGCGACGTTGTATCGCCTGGGTGGCCTACTCTTACCGTCTCGCGCCTGTGCACCCGGCCGTTCCGGGCGGCGAGCGGCCGCAGACTCCGCGTGAGGCGACTCTCCAAATTGGGCATCTACCCGCCTGCACTCGGCCTCGAGGAAGGACTTGAGCTTCTCGAAGGTCGGGAGGTAATCAGATGTCTTACCTCCGTGTGACTGTTCAAAACGAGCGGCCATGTCGCTCGGCAGGCGGCGCAACAACGTGTGGACCAGGATATAATCATAGCCTGACACCGGCATCCCCTGTCTCTCAAGAGCGTTCACTGCAACGCAGACAGGGTTGAGGACCTTGGCCCTGAGGTCCGTCCCTCGTGTGATGGTCGGCACGGTGAGCCACTGTTCCAGGAGTTGGTCAATCATGAGACGTTTGTTGCTGTATCTCTCGATCAGCAAACCGCGAGCCGTCTCGTAACTTGCATCATCGACTGGTAGATGCTTTACCAGCTCATGGGGCTCACCTTGCAGCTTGGCCATCAATTGTGCCATTTTATATGCCGGCTGCAAGTCAGTGCGGTTATGAATCACACTGTCGAACAGATCCTGGAATCGGGTCCAATCCGTGTAGTCCCCGTGGAAGACCGGAATCGCCACAGCCGGCAGGGGCACTTGCACCCCCGGTCCCCGCGGACCATGGGGTGGGTCCGGCTCCCCAGCTCTACGCCTGGTGATCACAGCAGCCGCCTGCTGGATCTCCTGCCCCATCTCCATGCACTGGGTCACATTCGTCCGGACCGTAAGTTTGACCTCCTCATCAGGCGTCCCATCAAATAACTCCTCGCATCCAGTGAGGCAATCCAACACCTCCGCGACCCGTTCGTCAATCCGTTGCGCACAAGCGATGAGTGCGTCCTCTCGGTCCCCGCGACCGACCATCGCCTGCTTAGTCGCGAACCAAATTAGGTGCGTTCTAATTTTTGCCTGAAGCTGTGCAATTGTGGGAGCCATGGTACCAACTCAAAGTAACACCGAACCTTACAATAAAAAACAATAATCGGCCCTGATCCTACCGTTAGGATATCCGCACAGGGTAAACACAACGATAATAACAAGCAATTCACTAATTGATTGGCCCTGATCCTACCGATAGGATATTCTACACAGGGCACACACTACAATCACAATAAATATGTTTTTTTTTTTATGTAGGTAGATTAAAAATCTTATACTAAAATAATCTTAAATCTAGTGGTTTTCTGAACCACGCTCTGCTACCAAAAATTGTCTAATTCCAAGCTAAACTCCCGCAGTGGAAGCGATTTACACAGGTAAATTTCGAACAAAATACCAGGAGTTCAACTGGAGGCAGACAATGGCTGCGTTACGCAGCGCTAAATAGCATACGCTGCACAATATAGCAGCGCATACTATGAATTAAACGTGAACCTAAATCTATTTAACTTAATTAACTAAGTTGATTGAAAATGGCTAATGATGTGTTCCAACCCTTACATAACTCAAGTCGGTAGTAAATACCGTCTGCCGATCTGGCGTTACGTCACACGTATTAGCACTAGATTATAAGTAAGTACCTCCAAATTATATCACCCCACGAATTCCGCAATTCGTACTAAGGAGTCACAATGATATGGTACAACAAATATGACTAAAGGGAACACACCATTAACACGAATAAACAGTTTTATCACTTACAGTCACGTGCCGGCGCAAATGCATAAATACCCAACGGAGAAAGGAAGTTCAGGGAATGGATCAAATAGGAATTCCGTTGGTACTTACAGGGCTGGGTGGAAAAGATATCGACACCCAGCATTCCACTACAGCCTTGGCGCGTTATTCACGTCAAACCACTCACAGCTTCTGTTCGTATTCCACTTTGATATTAGTCATTACGCGTGACCCAACCCGAATTTGGGCCGTACAAACGCGGGCCAAAATGGCCACCTGATGCCTATTCAACGCGACGCTCACGTGGAAGACGTCGAGACATCCAACAATCACCAAGCCTGGTATTCTAGTATAACCCAGGAGAACCGCAATAATACGATGCATCAACACGCGCGATCTCAAATTGAATCGTCCATTACACGCGGCATCACAAAACGCGTGGCGGGAAATCCGCACAATATGCGATACCCTCCCGTCCGAAAGGTTTTGAGTGACTGAATGCGGCGCAGAAATCACCGCCCGGCGTCCACCAGGCGGCCCGCGCGCACGCCGCCCCCTCGCCCCGCGAGCGAGAAAGGGACAACATATGCCCAGAGCGATGCGTGCGAAATCGCGGCGCATTCATAGACCGTCATTAATACCCAACTTACCCCAGCACAGCAACGCTAAATTAAACAGGCTGGGTGAAAAAATTGCTTACCCTGTTTCGAAAAGCCTGGTCAACTTTATTACTCGAGTCCCAACCCGCGACAGCAGTAATCAGAAGGCGAAACCGATTATCATTTCGTTCGTGAATCGCTACACCAAGGAGAATTTTGTTGCTGCTGGACGTCAATTCAAGGATCTCCGTGCTGCCGATATCGGCATGTCTGGATCTGAACGGATCTACATCAACGACCACCTTACAGGCAGAAACAAAGAACTTCTATCTAAAACCAAAAAGTTGGCAAAGTCGAAGAATTTCGATTTCATTTGGGTTTCCCATGGAAAAATACTTGTTCGTCGCAACGTCAACTCCCATATTATCCACGTGAAATCAGAAAAAGACCTTTCAAAAATAAATTAATCTTAAGTCTTTTGTTACTTTTAATGTTAAATTTGAGAATCGCTTTCTGTTTAAATTCTTTGTCGCATTATTGTAGGCTTCCCTCAGAAATCTTTATTTGTTGTAAATCTGTATTTGTCTTTCTTACTCATAACGCAACTGAGGCTCAAAGCACTGCACTTTCATATATATTATTATTGATTCAATCATTGGTTATGCTTCTGCCTGCTTACCGTGCATATAGCTCTTTAATTAACGTGCGTAACCTTGCACGAATGCTCATAATATGTCAAACGTCGTCCTTGGTACGTATATCTCACATTTTCCGTTTCTACTACATTTTCTCTTACCTTAATGCTATTGGCTTTAACTCACTGCTTGGTGCTGAAAACCCTTTGAATCCTCTAATTCCTTGTTACTTTTCAATTATAATGCTTTATTTGACCCTATCTGTGTTTTACATTTTGTTTAGTAAACTATTTAACAATGGTTAATTTTAATATATTTTATCAGAATGTTCGGGGACTGCGCACAAAGACAGATATATTTGCGCGAAACCTACGTCTTAGTAACTACGACGTGATCGCACTTACCGAAACCTGGCTCCTGGAAGGAATTTCAGATAGTGAATTGTTCGACGACAGGTACTGTGTATGGCGAAGAGACCGCGATTATGCACTTACTGGCCAAACGTTAGGGGGCGGGGTGCTAATAGCAGTTAAACGTGATTTTAACACTTTTTGTGATTTAAGTTGGTGTTCTTCAGCTGAAGATCTGTGGATATCTATTTCTCTGCCTAACTCACAATTAAGTCCTAGTGTGAGAATTAATTTTTGTATTGTCTATATGTGTCAGCAAGGGCGTGGCAACTCATTCGGCACCCAATTGCAGAATTTCCAAAATAATCTGACAGATATTATGACCCTTCATAGCCATGACAAATTCATAATCATGGGGGATTTTAATTTAAGTGATATTACATGGATTCCCCCCAATTCTGACGATGGCCTTATGCCAACTAATGTCACTAAGCAAATTCACATTGACTTTATCGACACTCTGAATTTCTGTGACCTGAAACAATTTAATGATGTACCTAATATAAATAATCGATTTCTTGATCTAATTCTTTCCAATGACCTTGTAACTGTCTTTCCATGCTCAGATCCCCTTGTACCTGAAGACTTAAATCACAAATCTCTGTGTATAGTGCCACGTTTTATTGATTTTGTGCCTCTGAAACCACATGAGCGCGTCATTTACTGTTACAAACGAGCAGATTTTAATAGCATTCGTAAAAGCTTATCAGAGTATGATTGGGATGGGGCGTTTTCTGGTACAAACATAAACGAGGCACTTGAAATCTTTTATAACTTCCTAAATGACCTCCGCACCAAGTTTATTCCAACGTGTAAATTACGAAATCAGAAATACCCTCCGTGGTATAGCCCACCACTAATCAAAATGATCAAAGAGAAATTTAAATTCAAAAGTAAATTCAAAGTGTACGGTAATAGGTCAGATGAATTGTCCTTTAAAACGCTTCGCGACCGAGTCTCGCTTGCAGAGACTGATTGCTACAACAATTATATAACCAAAATTGAACAAAGCGTTTGTTCAAATCCTAAAAAATTCTTCTCGTACTTTTTGGATAAACGGAAAGGTGGTGGGACATACCCGTCATCAATGTCCTTGGAGGGTAAAACCTGTACTTCAGGTGAAGATATAAGTGAGTTATTTGCTACATACTTTAGTTCAACTTTTCTTGATGATATTCATGCTCAGAACGGTTCTGCCACTATTACTCCGGTCATTAATGTTAATAGTGGCTTTCATTTATCAAAAATCGAAGTTGAAACTGACTCTGTGCATAAAATGCTCAAAAACCTGGACCTTAAGAAATCTGCGGGACCCGACGCTTTACCTGCAGTGTATATTGTTGAATGCGCTTCTGAATTAGCACTACCCGTTTCCTTATTATTTAAAAAATCTCTATACGAGGGTGTTGTTCCTGTAAAGTGGAAAACGGCTTTTATAACACCGATCCATAAGAAAGGGATCAAGAATTTAGTAGATAACTACAGGCCAATCTCCAAGTTGTGCCTGTTAGCGAAATTATTGGAAAGAGTTATCTTTAACCAAGTGTACAACACTTTCAAATCCTTGTTCATTCCAAACCAACATGGATTTCTTATGGCCAGATCCACTGTTACAAATTTAGCAGTATTTAATTATTATTTGACTGAACAAATGAGCCAAGGACACCAGGTAGATGTGTTGTACACTGATTACACTAAAGCTTTTGACCGTATTCATCATAATACCCTACTCTTAAAATTAGCAGCCCTCGGAATAGACGGTAGATTATTGAACTGGTTTAGATCTTACCTTACTGAAAGGAGCCAAGCAGTTGTGCTCAATGGTTTTTGCTCTACTTGGAAAAAAATACCGTCAGGTGTTCCTCAGGGTTCCCTACTAGGTCCTCTACTATTTACATTTTTTATTAATGACGTTGGTGCATGTTTTCAGAATTCAAATTTTCTCCTCTTTGCTGATGATATGAAAATTTTTGGTTCAGTTAACACTATATCTGATGCTTTACTTCTACAAGATGACCTAAATAGGTTTGACCAATATTGCATCTCCAACAAACTCGACCTTAACGTCTCTAAATGCTATTGTATTAGTTTTACTCGCAAGAAAAATATCTTCCACTTTAATTATACTTTGAAAAGTCAACCTATAGCTAAAGTAACTCAAGCTAGAGATCTCGGTGTTATACACGATAGCGAGTTGAATTTTATCTCGCATATCGACGTCATTACTAAAAAAGCTTCTCGTGCCCTTGGTTTTATTTTTAGATCGTCTAAAGCATTTAAATTAATGAAAACCCTGAAAATACTTTATTGTACCTTTGTGCGCAGTCATCTCGAGTATTGTTCGCAGATATGGAACCCCTGCTATAATGAGCATATTGACAGACTTGAAAGGATTCAAAGAAAGTTTACGCGTTACCTAGGCTTTAAATTCAAATTACCCAAAGTGTCATACGAAGACCGTTGTGCCCGAGTACATCTCTTACCTTTGAAAACCCGCAGGGATATTGCCGACATTATCCTGTTGGCCAAAATAGCACGGGGTACAACTGACTGCCCAGATCTGCTCTCGAAAATTGGACTTCATGCACCTGGCAGAGCGCTTCGTAATCGACCTATATTTGCAGTACCACGTTCTTATACCAATTACAGAAAAAATTTCTTCATAAACAGAGCCGTACGCTTATTTAACGACATTTGTACTCAGGACGACAGTATTGACCTTTTCTCTTCCAGCATCAATGCATTCAAGTTGTTTTTCATAAAGAAATTGCAACATTTTAATGTGCGCAAGGACCAATGATTGAATACTACTCATAATATCATCAATTAACGAATTGTTCGTCATTTACATTGCCGTTGATTACCTCTGGGGTGCCTACATCGATGTCGATGTATTTTTGCGCTTTTTTGTGTTATTTTTCTTTTCTTATATACTTTTAGTACCATATGTGGATGCTTCTAATTAGCCTGTTTGTACCTAAACTCGTAGTACTTTTTGTAAATTGGTGCTGTTAGCATTCCTCAAAAAATAAAAATAAATAAAAATAAATAAAAATAAAATGAGCTCGACCTAAATATCCTCAACAAAGGCAACATACCAACTTTTGACACTGTTCGCGGAGGAAAGCGATACACTAGCTTTGTTGACGTAACGGCGTGTACTACTGATCTACTTGACCTTGTGGATGACTGGAAAGTCATCACAAATCTGACTAGCTCCGACCACAATGGAATTAGCTTTAACATCAAACTACAAAAATCTACCGGAATGAGTGTAAAGCGAACCACAAGGTTATATACAACACCAAAAAGGCAAACTGGGCAGTGTTTTTTGAAAAATTCAAAGAACTAATAATAAATTACAACCTGACATCTGAAACTATTCAAAATATTCAAACAACGGAAGAATTAGATCAATTTATAGAGAAGTATAACCAAGCCGTAACGGAATCCTGCAAAGCAGCAATACCTATCAAAAAGAACAACGAAACAATCACCCTGCCGTGGTGGACGGAGGAACGTGAGAGGATGAAGCAAGAGGTCACAACAAAAAAACGCAGAATTAGGAGAGCCGCGCCGGTGCGAAGGCAAAAGATGGTGGAAGCGTATGTGACCGCCAAAGAACAGTATGAAATGAAGGCAAAGGAAGCGCAAATTGGGAGTTGGAAAGAGTTTTGTAATGAACAAGATAGGGAAAGTGTATGGGAGGGGATATACCGTGTGATAGGAAGAACAGCAAAAAGGGACGAAGACATACCTCTGGAAGAAAATGGCGTTATACTCGATGCAAAAGGCTCGGTGGAACTGCTAGCAAAAACGTTCTACCCAGAAGACTTAGAGGAGAACGACAATCAAACGCATCAGAAATCAAGCAAAAATTGTAAACGTCAAACAGCCAGAGGATCTCCAAGATCCTCCGTTTACAATCACAGAATTGAGTACAGCGGTAAATTCCTTCAATCCAAAGAAAGCGCCAGGTGCGGATGGTTTCACTGCTGATATATGCAGTCACGCGATAAAAAATACCCAAAACTTTTCTTAGAAGTACTTAACAAATGTCTGAAACATCACTACTTCCCAGTCGTCTGGAAAGAGGCTACGGTCATTGTGCTGAGAAAACCGGGAAAAGAATCGTAAGTGACCCCAAAATCCTACCGGTATTGGGAAAAGTATACGAAAAAATGCTAGTTGCAAGGATAAAACACCACATGCTCCCAAGACTGAACCCAAACCAATTTGGATTTATGTCTCAGAAGAGCTGCGAAGACGCTCTCTACAAACTGATGCAACACGTTCACACTTAACTTGACGAGAAGAAGATTATAACCGTCGTGTCATTGGATATAGAGGGGGCCTTTGACAGCGCCTGGTGGCCAGCAATTAAAGCTCAACTGGCTTCAGGGAACTATCCAATCAATATTAGGAAGGTTATAGACAGCTACTTAGACCATAGAACGGTAACCGTGCGGTACAGCGACGAGACCTTCACAAAGTCTACGAACAAAGGATGTGTGCAGGGATCCATAGGCGGATAGGCTGTTTGACGTTTACAAATAATCTCAAAAGAAGCTGCTACTACTGCGTACCACGGATACATTGGCTCTATCTTACGTTATGGTATTTTTATTTGGGGGAATTGTTGTGACATAGAAAAATTATTTATTACGCAAAAGAAGTGTATTCGAGCTATATTTGGACTAAATCAACTAGATTCTTGCCGTCCGTATTTTATTTAACACAAAATATTAACTGTTGCCTGCTTGTACATCCTCGAAGTTTGCGTTTTCGTCTACAGGCATGGTTCGATGTTCGAAACAAATAGTGTGGTCAGCACGCGTGAGCTTCGTTCTCAATTTAAGAATAAATTATACAAACCACATGCTCGGCTTGCTCTAATAAAAAATAATTCCCATATGATGTGTATTAAAATTTTCAATAAGTTGCCGGATGATTTTAAGTCATTACCTTTTGGAAGGTTCAAGAGATCACTCATGGTTTGGCTCGAAGAAAAGTCTTTCTATGACTTGCGAGAATACATGGAAAGTAAATAGTTGCTATGTCAGTTGTTTGTTTACTGAGGCTTATTATCATTTAAATTTATTACTAGAACTTAATTTTGTATTTTTGACATATTTGATGGAATTTTGACATTGTTGGATTTGTATAAGTGAAATTTTATTTCTTGTAAATTTATGTATTTTATTAATTGACATTGTGATAGTATCGAAATTTTATTGTATATTTGACATTATGTATTTGATAGAAACTTAACATTGCTGGATTTATTTATGCTTCTTCGCAATGTCAAGTCAATTTAGTCTGAACTCGCTACAGCTCTTGGGTTAAAAAAATATTTGAATCAAGTTAAACTTCTTACTTACTTTGTTGTTTGTTTTGTTGCGGCGTAAATAAGCTGTGTAATTGTTTTTGGACAAAAATCTGCAGGTTTATGAGTTTTGCGACACAATACGAATAATGCCTGTCTGTTCTTCGGAGTGACGCTAATAAGTGAAAAATAAGTGCTACAGTGTTTATTGGGATTTTATCTCAACCATTTCGTGAGTAGAACAATCCTCCAAATGTACTCATTTACTTGGAATTTGGAAAAACAATCCGTTTGGGATCAGTGAACTTGGGCTTTGAAGGTGTATTAAAATCGATCTAATATCATTAACCGTCATCAGCTGATTCTCAGCTGTTCAAACACCGTTGCCTTTGATAAAGAGTTCAATTTCGTCGCTTCTATAATTGATGAGATGGTGTGGAGGTCTGCAGTGCATACTTTTTTTAATGCGGTGATTTGTACGACCCGAGTTCGATCCCCGCGTGAGGCGAGACTTTTTGCGTTTTAATTAACTTGTTCTGTGAACTTGTTTGAGTGCCTCCTTTCGGCGTCTACCAGAAGTACATCAAACTAATGTAAGGGTTCAAAATGTTGCGGTAAAAGGTACAACGATCAGGTTGCCTTGATATTGCTAGTTTGCTTAAATTTCGGCACAGAGGGCGTGCGTGGACCATGGAATTGGAAATAAGAAAATCCCTCTGCATTTAGCCTGTAATGAAATTGCCTACCAATAATTAAAACTGGGTTATTTTTTGTTCTGTTTATTAAAATTTTATTTTTAGTGTTTTTGGTTCAATAGCTTTTCTAAATATTATTGTATAAGAACTTTGATTCTGATATTATTATTTTTTTATTATATTCACACCTTATGTCTGGACAGTGTTAGACAGGGTGTTAAAGGTGTTAGACAGGGATGTGTTGCGTCACCATGGCTGTTCAACCTATTCATGGATAGTTGTTTGACAGATTTGAAAGAGTGTGAAAATGGACTGAGAATGAATGGGTTACTCGTCAAATGTCTTCTCTATGCTGATGACCAAGTTATCCTTGCGTCGTCGGCTGAAGAGTTGCAGAAGATGGTAACAATTATGAATGAGGCTTTGAAAAAGAAAGGAATGAAAGTGAATGTAAGTAAGACGAAATCAATGGTTTTTGAAAAAGAAGAAGGTATGACGGAGTGTAACATTATGATAGAAGAAGAGAGGGTGGAGCAAGTGAAAGAGTTTGTATATTTGGGATCGAAGTTTACATCAGATGGAAAGTGTGAAAGTGATATTGAAAGGAGGGTAAATGCCGGCAACATGGTGAATGGAGCGTTGCATGCCTTTATGAATAGCCAGACAGTGTCTAATAAGGCACGTCTGGCTGTGCATAGAGGAGTGTTAGTTCCAACACTTATGTATGGGAGTGAAAGTTGGGTATGGCAGAAAAAGCATGAAAGTAGAATAAATGCGGTAGAAATGAGAGCGCTAAGAAGTATGATTGGAGTGAAATTGAGTGACAGGATAAGGAACAGTGTGATTAGAGAACGTTGCGGTATAAAAGAAGACGTAGTGACTGGTATAGAAAAAGGAATGCTGAGATGGTTTGGTCACATTGAGAGAATGAATGAAAGAAGATTAACGAAACAGGTGTATATGGCGAGTGTGGATGGGAACGTTGGAAGGGGAAGACCAAGACGCACGTACTTGGATCAGATCGGGGACGTCCTAAAGAAAGGTCAGGTCAAGAGTACCCTAAACCGACGAGCATGTATGAACAGATTGATGCATGTTGAAGAAGCGAAAGAGGTATGTCAGGATCGTAGCAAGTGGAAAGATGTAGTCTCTGCCTACCCCTATGGGAAAGAGGCGTGATTATATGTATGTATGTATGTATGTATGTCTGGAAATGAATCTATTCTGAGTATGCTTTGTCCCGGTATTTAATTAAAAACATTTATTTGCTTTTTCTTTTTGTTACCTATTAATTAAGTAATGTAATGAAGTAATTATGTTTTATGTTTGCATCTAATATATTTGGTTGATTAATATTGTAATACTTGACATGTTTTGAATTTTTTTTAATAAAATTGAATCTTCGAATTTTTTTTTTTATACTTAATTCATTTATTTTGTCATACCTAATAGTAATTTTGCTTTTATTATTAATTTTGGAATTTTGGCATTTTGTACATATATAATATTGTTTATATTAATTTTGTGAATGGAAATAATTCTTTATTCTTATTTAAATTAGGAGTTGCCACACTTCTCTTTGATTTAGATGTGGTCTATTTTATAATTTTACATTGTGATTATCAGTAGTGAGTTGTTTTTATTTTTATTTTATTTTTTGCGAAGGGCACCAAAACGTTATTCTTAGTTGGTTGAATATGTCGCTTGCTGTTCCAGCGACGGTTCAACCTAACGCGGATGATATTCCGTCGAGTCCTTCTGGTGACGCTGACGAATACTTAAGATGCGAACTTTGTACCGAGCCTCGCTTTTTCAAAGGTAGGCGGGGGCTCAAGATTCATATGAGCAGGATTCACCGTGTGCGGGTCTCACCTTCAGTTAATCTTGTCCCTAACAGAAGTCAGAATAATACAATAAGTACTCCCGGGGTTGATGGTCTGCAGAATGATTCACCTGACTTGCCCCTTTGGAAGCTTTTAAGTGGTTTTAAAAACAACGTTCCAGTTGTGAAACGAATTCCTAGGGGGGCGAGGTTTGCGGTCGCTTCGGCTCTTCGTAAGACTATTGATACCGTAGTGACAAAAAATGACAGGACTAGTTGGGTGAACTTATTAACCTTTACATACCGTACGCTGCATGTCAGTAAAGAGGGTAAATCAGCTTCTTTAATTAAAAAAATTAAGGGAAATTGCTCTGCTCCGCCCGCATTACATGATTTTGACCTGATTACTAATGCGCCTACCAGTTTTAATGTTCTTAAAAGAGTTGAGGACAAGGTCAATGACGGAGATCTGAAGGGGGCGGCCCAATTGCTCTTTTCCAGTGATGTTCTGGCTCCTGATAATAGTGAGACACTTGACGCTTTGCATTCCAAACACCCTTCCCCATTGGCCGTGACTCAATTACCAGTTCCACCTACAGGCTCTGACACTACTCCTATCGTTACTGTCGACGATGTGGAGAACGCTTTAATGTCCTTTAAGAGCGGATCTGCAGCGGGATTGGATGGCCTTTCACCACAGCACCTAAAGGATTTGATCACATGTTCAATCGGAGATGTTGGTAGAAATCTTTTGCAAAGTTTGGTGTCTCTCGTAAGTTTGATGCTCTCTGGAAAGGTGTTGAGTGAAGTAACAGATTTGTTTTATGGCGCAAATCTTGTTGCTTTAAAAAAGAAGGACGGTGGTATTAGGCCAATTGCTGTAGGTAATGCATTGCGCCGTTTAGTTTCGAAAATTTGTTGCAAGAAAGTTCTGCCATTCCTCAGCAGCAAATTTGAACCAAAACAACTTGGTTTTGGCATTAAAGGTGGCTGTGAAGCAGCTGTTCATGCGACTAGGGCATTTTTGAGGCTGAACGGCGGCGAGGTTTTGCTGAAGGTAGATGTCAAGAACACCTTCAATACCGTTGATCGTGGTGTTCTTCTTAATGCCGTTAAAGAACATATCCCGGCAATTTACCCATACCTACATCAATGTTATGGCGCTCCAACTAAGCTTTTATACAAGGACAATTTTCTGATGTCTGCTTCAGGCTGTCAGCAGGGCGACCCCCTCGGCCCTGCCATATTTAGTTTGGCGATACATCCTATAATTTCGGCGTTGAACTCGGATCTAAACTTATGGTATTTGGATGATGGGACTTTAGGAGGTAGTGCCCATACTGTTGCAGCGGATTTGAGAGCATTGAGGGAGGCGTTTGCAGTTATTGGCCTAGAGTTAAACAATGCAAAGTGTGAACTCTTCGTTCATCCAACGGTCGACTCGGTTACCAGAAGTTCTGTAATTGCTAATTTCACCTCTCTAGCTCCAGATATCAAAATTTTGGAAAACGATTCACTTCGTCTTCTTGGTGCCCCAATTTTGGATGAAGCATTGCCTTCTTACATCGAGGAACAAATTCAACACTTTCAGGTTTCGTCAGATCGTTTACACAAAATTAACTCCCACATGGCTCTCTTTATAGTTAGATTCTGTTTGTTTGTGCCTAAGTTCATGTACATCCTCCGCTGTACACAACTCTGGAAATTTCAGAACTTGATGCAAGGCCTAGACCGAACCATCAGGGAGACCTTATGTACCATCCTCAATTGTGCTCTCGATGACACAGCCTGGATCCAAGCCTCACTGCCTGTGCGTTTTGGTGGGTTGGGCATCAGGGGTGTAACTTCGGTTTCTTTGCCGGCTTTCTTGTCCTCGGTACATTCTGCTAGTCTCCTTTGCGGTAAAATTCTTAGCCCTTCCTTGGGTTCCGTGGAGATTTCAGGTTTGGCTGAGGCGGTGGCAGTATGGCGGGAAAGTTGTGACTAAATGCCGGTTGCCCTACATTCCCAGAAGCAGTGGGATGAACCTCTCTGCAAACTTGTTTTGAAGAGCTTAATTTCTGGTTGTTCGAACGCAGTGGAGCGCGCGAGGATACTGGCTGTGTCGGAGAGGGAGTCTGGGTTATGGCTGCAGGCACTTCCTTCTGCTAACTTGGGAACATTGTTAGACGATTGCACGTTGTCGCTAATTGTTGGGTTACGTTTGGGTACTGAAATTAATGAACCACATAAATGTATCTGTGGGGAAGCGGTTAATCGTCTGGGACGCCATGGCCTGTCTTGCCAAAGGAGTGCTGGTCGTCAGTCACGTCATGCCAGTTTGAATGACATCATTCGCAGAGCACTCATTTCCGCCAAGGTACCAGCGGTTTTGGAACCGAATGGTTTGTTTAGGGCAGATGGCAAACGGCCGGATGGAATGTCGATGATTCCGTGGAAGTTAGGCAAATGTGTTGTTTGGGACGCTACGTGTGTCGACACCTTAGCTCCCACACATGTGCCATCTACATCCCGTTGTGTTGGGGCTGCGGCTGCTGCAGCGGAGGTTCTTAAGCGCCGAAAATATGTGGATCTCTTAAATAAGTATGTTTTTGTGCCCTTCGCAGTGGAAACTTTGGGTCCGTGGGGTTCAGAGGCCAAAGGACTTATTTCGGATATTTCAGCGCGTCTCCGTGAGGCGTCAGGTGACCCCAGGTCTGGTAGCTACCTCGCTCAAAGGTTGAGTTTAGCAATTCAAAGAGGGAATGCTGCCAGCCTATTGGGCACTTTGCCTCGTGGAGATGCGTTGGAGGGAATATATTATTTATAATTTTTAGTTTTAAGATGACTTTATATTGTAATTGCAATTGTTTGTTTAAATAAAGATAATCTCTCTTTATGTTTTAATTTTATTTTTTATTATTTCTTTTTCATTTTATTATTTTGACATTGTGATACTAATTTAAGAACATGTACTATATAATGCATGATATTGTTATTATTATTATTAATTATTGTCAATCATGTATATGCCTGCAAAGGTAGTTTTCAGTGAGACACCGAATTATAATTTTTTGCGAATGTATCTGCTTACCATTGTACCTGATAACTTAACATGAATAAATGAATTATGACCAATTCTTTGGAATGTGCTGCTGGACCCCCTACTGAATACCCTCGGAGCTAAAGGACACTACGTGCAGGCGTTTGCCGATGATGTTGTTATGGTGTTTGATGGTCAAACTGCACTAAATGTAGAAAGACAAGCCAATGCCGCCCTCGAGGTTGTGCGGGCGTTGGGTGTTTTTTTTTTTTTTTTTTATTAATGATGGGTTTGCTCTTGACTCTAGTCTAGGTCATAGGACAGAGACAGAGTCTAAGATGGAGCGAGCTCACCCAGAAGAAGCCTGTTCACTCTTACTTTGAAGAGATTAGGGTTGTATGCTTTTGGAAACACAGACGCAGGAAGTGAGTTCCACTCTTTAGCAGTGCGCATTATAAATGATGACTGGAAGCGCTTAGTCCGAATTGGTGGAATGGCTACCAGGTACGGATGGTATCCGGCGGTGCGTCTGGATGTCCGATGGTAGAAGGGAGCTGGTGGAACAAGGTCGTGAAGCTCTTGAGCACACTCTCCGAAGTACAATCTATAAAATACCGACAAGCAGGCAACCTTGCGGCGATGTGCCAGGCTATGTAGCTTGGTGTCCACCAGTTTTATGTCGCCTATGAGCCTCCTGGCCCTGCGTTCCACCGAGTCAAGAGCGGCAAGTTGGTATTTGGCTGAGCCATCCCAAAGGTGACTGCAATACTCCATGCAGGATCGGACTTGTGCTTTGTAAAGAGTTAAAAGCTGTCCAGGCGTAAAGTATCGCTTCACTCTATTCAGGACGCCCAGCTTTTTAGCCGCCGTCTGAGCCTTGTACTCGATGGTCGCGCCGAAGTTTAGATTTGATGTCAACTCCATGCCTAGAAGCTCAAGCCTGTCAGTGACTGGGACAGATGTACCCCGAAAAGTAGATGTCCAGTCGAAAGGACTCCTTTTTGCAGTGAAAAGACACGCCTGTGTTTTGGTGGCATTGAATGAGACCAGATTGTCGTCGCCCCATTGGGAGACAAGACTTAAGGTCAGATCTGTTCGCTCTACCATGGCCTTTCTTAACGAACGTATTTCATCCCCACTGGTCCCTGCACCTGTCAAGTATCTCTCTGAAACGGTACTATCATCTGCGTATCCAACAATACCATGCCGAAGGAGGTCATTGATGTGCAGCAGGAAAAGAGTTGCAGAGAGAACAGACCCCTGAGGAACTCCGGCATCAATGGCCATTAGGTCAGAGGAGCAGCCGTCAACGACTACTCTGATGGACCGTTCACTAAGGAAGTCTGAAATCCAAGTACAAAAATCAGCTGGGATGCCATAAGCAGGAAGCTTGCTGAGCAGACTTGCATGCCAGACCCTGTCAAAGGCCTTCGAGATATCGAGTGAAACGGCAAGTGCTTCGCCGTTTTTCTCGATGGTTTCGCCCCAGCAGTGCGTGACATACACAAGAAGATCACCAGTAGACCGCCCCCGGCGAAAGCCATATTGACGGTCACTGAGAAGATCATTGTCTTCAAGGTAGGTCAGCAACTTACTGTTAAGTACCCTCTCCATGACCTTGCATAGGATGGAGGTAATGACAATTGGACGGTAATGAGCAGGGTCGGCACGGTCGCCCTTTTTGGGAACTGGTTGCACATTAGCAAGCTTCCAGGCCCCCGGCACCGTTCTTTCTTTAAGAGAGAGGCGGAACAAGCGTGTCAGCACAGGAGACAGTTCAGGCGCACATAGTCTTAATACTTATTTATTTATTTATTTATTTATTTATACTTTATTGCACATCGTACAAAAGGCGGGCCTAATGCCAGACGGCATTCTCTACCGGCCAACCAGAAGGTAAACAGAGAGAGAAAGAAGCGGGTGCACTAATGAGAAAATAACACTAAGGAAAACAACATGTCAAAACGACTATCAAAATAAATACCTACCAATACATAGTTATTACACATAAAAATATACTTACACAAATACTTATACCAATAAATAATACTCTCGCTGGTATGCCATCAGGTCCGCTGGCCTTGTTCACGTCTAGACTGCACAATACTCTTCGAACCTCTTTAATGTGTACTGCGATCTCCGACATCGAAGAATCGCAACGAGGTACAGTAGGTGGTTGTTTGGAGCCAGCGTCCAGACGTGAGTTGCTTGCAAACAAGGAAGCAAACAAATTTGCTTTCTCACTTGCAGAGTGAGCCAGCGATCCATCAGGTTTCAGCATTGGAGGTAAGGTTGGACGACAGAAATTAGTTTCAACCGCTTTGGACAGGGACCAAAACTTTTTACTACCCGGAGGGTGTGATGCTAGTTTGGCCCCTATTCGTCCGACATGGTCAAAACGTGCCTTACGTAATACCCGTTTGCAGGACTTAGTGGCAGAGTTGAAGGTTCTTTTCTTCGCGCGAACCCTACGTGCTCTTAATTTGCAGTCGCGAGCCTTGACCCAAGCTTGGTATGCCGATTCTTTACGCGCCTCAGCTTGGGCGCATTCTGCGTTAAACCAAGGCTGGGCTTTGTGACCGAGCGGGATGTCGGAGAATGGAATAAAATATTCCATCCCCTGCCGAATCACGTCCGCAACCGCATCTGCACAACACGAGGGGTCACGCGAGGAGAAGCACAAAGTTTGTCGAAAATAAACTTAAGTTTGCGCCGCATAAAACCAGCGCTATGGTAATCACGCGTAAGCTTAAATTCGACACACCACGGCTGCGCATGGGCGGGGTTGACATTGGTATGTCAAAACAAATCAAGATGCTGGGAGGCTGGGATGAAAAGCTCACTTTCGACGCGCACGTGACAAATGTCTGCAAAAAAGCTATAAACGTTTTTAAACAACTTTCTAGAGCTGCTAAAGTGAGCTGGGGCTTACACCCAGAAGTGATAGGTACCATCTACACAGCGACCGTCGAGCCAATCATTATGTACGCGGCGAGCGCCTGGGCGCCAGCTGCTGAAAAACTTGGAGTGCAAAGAAAACTTGGAGCCGTGCAGAGAGGTTTCGCACAGAAAATGTGCAGGGCATATCGCACGGTTTCCCTGTATTCAGCACTAGCTCTGGCGGGAGTGCTCCTACTTGATCTTCGAGTGTGAGAGGTGGCTGTCGTGTATTGGATCAGAAGGGGGGAGTACCTGCCCGGGCTGGGTGACAGGGAGATTGAACAGTTAAAACCAGCCATGGAAGCGCCACATCCAGCAACTCTCACAAACTTAAAGCTCACATGCCTCAAGGATGAAAGCGATGTGGCAGCAAATAGTATGTATGTATGTATGTAATAACTTTATTGCACCAAATAAAAATAAAACATAGAAAAACACAAATTACAGAAAAGGTAAGGCACAAAGGCGGACTTATCCCATTAAGGGATCTCTCCCAGTCAACCTTTGAGAAATCCAGAGGACATGGTGTGCGCAGGTAAACTATGGTACGAGGTAGATGCAAAAAAAAAAGTCAAATCGACACTTAATATAGCTGTCAAAGAATAATAAGTATATGTACATATAATCCTACTTAAATATTTAAATACCTATCAATATAGAAACATACATAGTATAATAAATAATATATTAAATATAAATACAAGCCCTATAAATCGTCAGAGTTATTTAAGTTAAAACCCCAAAGTTTTCTCATGTACGACTTGAATGTTCCGATATTTTTGCTTTTCCGAACGTCCGTCGGAACCTTGTTCCATAATCGTGCTGCGTGGATAGTAAAGGACTGAGCGAATGTTTTAGTCTTGCAAGCTGGTGCCTGAAGTGAAAGGTCACCACAGGATCGCAAACGTGCGTTATCTACATTATGAAAATCAAACCTCTCTCGTAGATACTGAGGAGCAGCGGGATTAAATAGCACATTGAAGAGGAGTGACAAAGTATGGAGGTCTCTGCGTTGACGAATAGGCAACCATCTCAACCGCTCTCTGAAATCCGAAACATGGTCAAACTTCCTTAACCCAAAAATGAACCGGATGCACTGGTTTTGGAGACGCTCCATCTTATTTAGAAGTTCTTCAGTGAGGTCAAGGTAAGCCACATCACAATAGTCCAGCAGAGGCAGCAGAAGAGCTTGAGCCAGCATCGTCTTCGTTTTTAGAGGAAGGAAATTCTGCAACCGCTTCAAGGAGTGGAGTGACGCATACAGTCTTCGGCTAACCTCGTTCAACTGATGTGTCCATGACATTGTCTGGTCGATTTAAATTCCCAGGTTCTTTACTTTAGAAGAATAAGGGATAGGAGAATCATTGAGAATTACCTTAGGAGTATCGACCAGATTCAGTTTTGCTATACGCTGATGACTTCCGATGATAATAGCCTGAGACTTAGCAGCATTTAACAGAAGCCCATGCCTCTCTGCCCAACCAGCTATCGAGGACAGGTCAGAATTAATTCTGTCAATTGCATGGTGCAGTCTATCGGGGGTTTCAGCTGTGTATATCTGCAAGTCATCAGCGTAGAGATGGAAAGAAGAAGTCAGTGAAGACGTAATGCCGTCAATGAAGGCAGAAAATAGCAACGGCGAGAGTCCTCCCTGCGGCACCCCAGCCTTGATCCTACACCAGTTCGAACGTCTGTCATTTGCTTTGACTAGCTGATACCGGTCCGTTAAATAGGACCGAAATCATGCAGCAGCCTCAGGAGCAAGATTAAGTCTGCGAAGCACCGCAAGAAGGATTTCACTGTCCACTGAGTTAAAGGCACTGCTGAAATCCAGGAGAACAAGAACAGTCAGCCTACGTCGTATGTCGTCTGTAACCTTAACCAGCGCGGTCACCGTACTGTGCCCAGCGCGGAACCCAGACTGAAGTCGGTTAAAGAGCAAGTGGCGGTTGAGATGCCCTGTTAGGCGCTGGTGAACGCAATGCTCTAAAACTTTCAAAAGAATAGGGAGAATGGATATGGGTCGGAATTCTGAAGATACGGTGGCATTACATTTTTTAGGAAGTGGAATCACATGGGCGTACTTCCAAGCCTTAGGAAAAATACCAGAAGACAGGGAGCAATTTAAGATATGTGTAATCGTGGGAGCCAACAAAGAACAGAAAGGAATAATCGTATCCAGACTAAGTCTATTCTCACCAATTGCTCTCGTCTTGATAGACTTCAAAACCCTCACCACTTCACCCACCGTTAGCTGTCGAAGCTCCAATGGCACGGGCGCAGATAAGGAGGACTCTGCAAGTTCAGACAGCGTTCGAGTTTTAACTTCAGGTGCCATGCTAACAGGAGAAGAACCAAAGTACGGTCGGATTCATAAGTGGAGTCATAGTTAGTCCACGTAACAGATTGCAATACGGGTTATTATCCTCTGTACTTACTTTACTAACTTACGCACACACGTAAGATTATCGACTGTAAGTAGAAAAGTCCACCTTAAGGCGTAGCATTAAATCTTAAACAGATTACCACCTATAAGCGACATCTATGTAATCTTTGAAATAATTACTCGGTGATAGCCTATTCGCCACCACATCACCACAAAGTATACATCACACTGGTTTGTCTAAAACTGTATTATAGCAATTATAGTTATCCTTATTCGTTCACTTGTAGTAAAGCAATAGATAACATATCTTTATTTCGTCAAATTGATCACAAGCAACCGTAGCTTAGCGGTAATAGTTCTTACCTTCTAATCAGAACGGAACCGGGTTCCCATCCGATCTCTGTATGTTGATTAATGTTTTTTTTTATGTTTTTACCATATTTTCTCCAGTAATAATTATTTTATATAATATTTTTCTATATATTCATCTATGTATTATATCTATAAATGTTTATTGTAAATTATGTATCAAAATATTATATCTAAAAACATAAACCTATAATATTGTAATAAAACAAAAAGTAAGGTAAGAAATTATTTTATTATAGTTTATACTTGCAATTGTCGGCACTTGGTGAAACTCCATTGTTATGATTTTGATTCAAACACTTGTACTCGTTTCACTTATTTTTTATTGTCGTCCCAACCGGTTTCGCTTAAATAAGCGCACTATAATCAAATGTATAGAACTGTTTTCGATGTATTTTAATTGTATATTTTAGTACGAAAAGTGTAATTGCCCCCTGAAGATGCTTATTTAAGCGAAACCGGTTGGGACGAAAATAAAAAATAAGTGAAACGAGTACAAGTGTTTGAATCAAAATCATAATTATTTTATTGGTAGGTATGGTATTACTTTATGTAAATAACATAATGACATGAATGAGAACTTTTGGTAGCCATAAGATACGAGTATGTAAAAAACTACATAAAATACTTGCTGTCGTAATACTTAGTTAATAGTTTTGTTTGAATGATAAAACACAATATTATGTAAAATGATATTAAGTGTTCATTAGCTGAAACATCGATAGGTAATTATTTATAAGATCATAGGAATGATCCAAATCTTGGATTGAATCTTTCAATAAAGTTATTTAAGTAATAATTTCGTTAGTAATTATTTTATTGTTCTATGTTTAACGATGATGCACTTTCTTCGGAAGTAAAAGTAATTGTAATAATAATAAATCAGTTATTTGCCTACATCTCAAGGTTTAAGCATAAGAATAGATAATAATACTAGCGTATAGAAACGAAACTCCTTTGTCTGGGCCCCAAATGCCGCGCTTTAAATACCTACTTCCCCCCGCAGCCCGTAACGCCCCGCGCTTTAAGTCGGGGCTGTCACGTGCCAATAATTTTATTCCAGACTAGCGGCCAGTCAAGCGGTTGCGACCGCTGCTAACAGTTTTCCCGTGGGAACAAAATATTTACCAGTTTTAAAGTCTTACCTTGCCATTTTATTGTTAATAGGTAGGTACAGAACTTTAAAATAGGTGCAAAAATGGCGCCGTGTGGTGCCAGATTAGAATAGCATTTTTATTGTAAAACGCGTTCTCCCTTTGAATACAACACCTTGCACTCTGCTCGCTAATCCATCCGCCAAACATACGTGCTTATTTATAATTATCAGCTAAAAATGACTTAGGCACCTAGGTACTTTAAATTAGAAAATGGAAACTAGGTACCTACGTAAGTAAAATTAGGAGTACACACAACAATTACGTATAATAACGAATGGCAGGTACCTAGGTATTTACTGTAAAATCATCACTTACCTTGGCTCATCTTTAGGCAAATTAAAAAAACTTAGATGCAGAGTCTTCCTCGCATCACTTTTGCAGCTATACACACCACAATAATTCGGCATTGCAAAATTTTTCACAAATTCGACCCGCACGACGAACGTTTCCGCAGCGAAGCGCACTCCCGACTGAATTATTCGCTAAGAGACAGCCAGACGGATTGACCTTGAGCGCGTCTGGAGCGGGAGTGTCATCTCTATGTGATTTCTACTCTATGGTTTAAGCTTAAGTACTCGTTTTCGTAATGAAAAGATATTGAAGCAAGGCCTTAAGATAACTGACTAATAATGATCAATCTTATATAAATATATATCGATGTTTTAGCATAATTTTATTGATAATGTAATGCTCCACAAATACCTACTGCAATAGTAGGCGGGTAAGCGGGTAAACAGAGGTTGAGTGAGCAACGATTTATCGGGCCCGCTTCGGCATACATTGCTGATTATTTTGTGTATATTCATATATTGTAATGAAATATACAAGATAATCAGCAATGTATGCTAGATCGAGTCAGATTGAAATCTTAAGTAAAAATCGCCGCTTACATAATTAGTATTTGGTGTTACCTCCGCTGTTTTCAACAACACTTAATAAACACTTAATAGACTCGACCAAATAAGTGCATATATCTGTTCCTCTGGTACTCTCCCACACTCCCAGGCAGTGAGCCTGTAAAGCTTCTGTAGTTCTTTCATTGCGCATGTTTGCACCATTAAACCCCATACATTCTCTATGGGATTTAAGTCCGGAGATTTTGCTGGCCAACGAATAACTTGGATATCTGGGTGCTGGATAAACCAATTATTCACCACGGCAGCTTGATGCACTGGACAATTTATCCTGGACAAATGCAAAACGAGGAACTTCACTAGCAGGATAAACAGTTAAACATTTCGCACCGTCGTCGGTAGCATGCTTTCCTGTAGCATATCAACATAATTAGCGGCAGTTGCACGCCCTGTTTCTTGTGCTACTAATTCGCCTAGACCAGAACGGCAGAACCATTTTCTTCATATTGTTACACCATCATCCTCCGCTGTGAATCATTAATAAGACGAGTCGAGTTTTTACGCTACCTTCCTCTTCAAAACGTGTAACCCAACGTTTAACAGTCTTCCACTAAAACAAAGTAGCATTATTAATAAAAAAGTTTATACTAATCGGTTCACAGCTACCAACATACTATGAGTCAGAGTTTTTAATATTTAAAATACAATTGTAAAAACTAAACTATACTTACGGCCAGACCAGTCTGATTAGCAATTTGAGTTAAATTAAATCCAATATCATGCAGCGCCACAGATAATTGCAGCGCAACAATACGCTGCCTATCCTGCAAACTGATATTAGTATGCATTTCGAAGAAATAAACACTGAAGTTTAATAAATAAACTTAGGTTAAAAAAATAACTTAGCACACGCACTATCTCGCAAACGATCTAGCAACAACTAAAATGTAATTCAAAATTTACTAAATTTTGCTTCATTTGATAAAATAAAAACTACAACGAAGATGTCGGGATTCGAACCATTGTCTCCACAATAACGGTCAAGAATTAGCTTGACCGCGCTACTGACCAAGCTATCGAAGCTAATGACTCATGTAGTGAAATAGTCAATACTACTCAGCCTATTATACAATGGTAGTTCGTCAAATTATAGTATGTTATACGTCATTTGTGTCATTGTGTGAGTGTCGCCGCGGGTGCGAGCGACTTGTTTTCTGAGGTTTGTGTTAACTATGACTCCACTTTTGAATGCGACCGTACCTGTTGAGAGTATCAAGGTCCAAGCTGATGGTCGAGTCCGCCTTTGAGTCACCCACACCCAGAGACCTTAGATACTTCCAAAGCTTGTGGGGCGGGCAATCCTGTATAAACGAGTGAATGTGTTTCCGCTTAGCACTCCTACACGTCTTGTTGCAGTGATTGCGGAGCCTATGATAGGAATTGACGTTTTCCTCACTTGGATCCCGTCAAGCTCTGATGCGCGCTGCATTCCGCCGAGTCATCAAGCGCTTTATGGCAGGGGTGAGCCAGGGTGCGGGGTAATGTTTGACACGGACTTCTTTAAGAGGAGCGTGCTTGTCGTAAAGAGAGATAAGGAGTAATTGAAAAGCCGTCACCTTATCATCAACATCTTCACCCGCAAATACCGGCCCCCAATCAGCCGCAGCAAAGTCACGCTCAAAAGCCTCCTTGTCGATTTTGCTATAATCCCGAATAAGTATGGTCTTATGCCTACGCTTGGGAGGCCTAATTTTGAATGAGGCATAAATGAGGTCATGCGCAGAAAAAGAAGGAGCGTTAAACTGACCGTAGGCGGCAACTAGTTCAGGAGATGAGCTGATAGCAAGATCCAGAAGCGATGGAGGACCATTATGGGGGAAATGAGTGGCATCCAAAGGTAGTATGCTCAGATTAAGAGATTCTACGAGAGAAGTGAGCTTCTGCGAACGATGATCGTTCCTCAGTAGACATGTGTTGAAGTCACCCATCAAAACTATGTGTTCGTAGAGTGGACGTACGGTTGCTAGGGAGGATTCCAGTGAGTTGAAGTAATTAATATGCATGTTAGGGCTATAGAAAACTCCCAGCAGTACCTTTGTGTGGTGCAGTGTGACCTCCAAAAATAGATACTCAGAAGAGTTGGCCACACTTAACGATTTCTCTACTATCTTGCAAGGCAAATCATTTCGAAGGTAAATCGCCACACCTCCACCTCCAACCACTCTGGAAGAACGATTACCGGTCACAGCAGTATAATTTCTGTCGTTTCTAATTAACCGGTAACCGGGAAGCGAGTATAGGTTCGACGGAAGCGAGGGCTTGAGAAATGATTCGGATATCAGAATCGCATCAATGTTTTTGTTACCTTCAAAAGTAGCAAGAAGATCACCGTGGTGGCATGGTACACTCTGTGCATTTATATGGACAACATTAAAGTTTCTAGATAATGAAGAAGAAAAAGTGGCTTTTATGCTGTCTCCTAAACACGGCATATCCGGCAAATCGGATACATCACCATTGACACTTAGAAAACTACATGAGGACGAAGACAGCGAGAAATATTCGGAATCAGAGTCATTCCTTAAAACATCGGACATTTATTTGGGCTTTTAAAGTAAATAATATAAAAATGTACTTAAAATAATATACCTAATAAAAATACTTAAAATAATTTAACAACAATAAATAATGAACCAAATTTTTTCTCTTTGTATATTTACAACCTGTCCTCAGGGTTGCTCGCCGGCAGCTGTAAAACACATCAACAGTTTATCAACAAACAGTTAAATAAACTATTAAATATGAAAGCACAGAAGGGTTATCAGGAGGCACTGCAGGATCAGCCGGAAAATCCTTTTCAGGAGGTTCCATGGTGGGCGCAAGTTAGCGGGCGAGGAAACAGAAACTAGCACTTTCGCTTCATGAATCACACTCGTATAATGTCCAGATAGTAGATTTACAATTAATGTACACTTATAATTAGTATAACGTCCACAGAACACGTAGTATTCGCCCTTTTCTTGATCTCCCAACAAAATCAACTGTCAGAGCAAAATGCGCCAAACTAGAGTCCCGTGTTACGTCAAATTGGATGCGTTCAGAAATTTGGTTAATCGATTTGTATAATCGATGAGATGAGAATCGATTATGATGATCGATGACAGCTTGGTTCGATGCGCCGTCACGGCCATCACTGACTTTGGCACGTCCTCGTGCGTTTAGTGTTTACCACCATTCAGATCTGCAAAAGACAAAATTAGGAACGGTTTTTAGACGCTCGTCCAATCCTGACTACAACAAGGGGAAACATCTACTTAAGAATGTTCTAGGAGTACTATGGCATAGACCGGGCATACTAGGCCCCTTCGACCAGCGTAACATACAGCAGGGGCGTGGCCCGGGCATACTAGGCCCCTTCGACCAGCGTTACATACAGCAGGGGCGTGGACTGGGCATACTAGGCCCCTCCGACCAGCCAAACAAATATCAAACGCGTGGACCGGGCATACTGGGCCCCTTCGACCAGCTTTATCTATGACTGACACAAATGGAAAACTACTCACTTTCATGCACTTGGGCTTGGTGCGCCATTACTTCAAAGTCGATATGTTCTGACGTTGCACTAAGTGTATCCGAATATTCAGAGTCAGCAGTCAAGGTGCTGGCACAAGCACTTGCTGAGAGAGTGTCACTATCGTCATCGGACAGCTCAAACATTTCTTCTTCATTAACCGCCGTCTCGGCCTCTTCACTGTCAACTAAACTTGTAGCGATCTGAACTAAACCCTCTAACTCTCTTGGCACCAAACGCAGATTTTCATGAGAGTACTTATAGATGCGGTTAGATTTTTGAATACTCTTAAGTTCATATCTATCATTATCTAATACTCGCACTATGACGAACGGACCCTTAAATTTAGGGGAAAGCTTCGTCTGGTTACGTTCACTACATTTTAAGAATACGTAGTCCCCTTTTAAGAATGGTTTCACTTTTGCCCTGCCTTGATCAAATCGTTCCTTTTGTATTGCAGCTTCTTTTTCTATATTAGTTGACGCATGTGCTCGTATGGTTTCTAAATTTAAATGAGTAGACGTTGCAGATACAGAGGTATCTGGGGCAATTTTTGCAAGTCCTAATGAGTTTGCGCGAATCCCTAACATTAGTTCTGTAGGCGTATAACCTGTGACTCTCGACCTACTGCTGTTTAGAGCTAGCTGGACATTGTCCAGTTCGTCACGCCATACTTTGCTACTATCATTTTCAATGATAGTTAATAGGCTTTTCAGGGTCCGCATCACCCTTTCCACCTGTCCATTAGCTCTTGAAGTACCTGTGGCAATCAAGTGAAGCTGTATATTGTGATCAGCGCAGAATTGCTTAAAGTCCGCACTAATATAGCATCTACCCTGATCAGCCACGATTCTTTTGGGAGCCCCAAATAATGATACAGCCTTTTTAAGAGCTTTGACAGCACAAGTAGCATCAAGAGACTGGGTGTACTTGAGCAGCACATATTTGGTGAAGCCATCGATAATGACAGAAACGTACTCCTTTCTGTCACTCTTTCCACTTAGCTTGCCCGTAAAATCAATGTGAATTGTTTCCCATGGCGTGTCAGATTTGGGAATGGGATGCATTCTAACTTGTTGAGTCCCTGAAGTACCTTTGGAGGCTTTGCATACTATGCACGAGTCAATGAATTTTCGGACGTTTTTAGCCATCTGCGGAAACCAGTATTGTTCATAGAGCTTCTCAAGCGTCTTCTCGGGTCCTAGATGCATAAGTTCTGTGTGAACCAGATTAATTAATGTCCAAATTAGGGAGCGCGGTACTATAGGCAACCAGGAACTTGATTTGTTGCGTTCGATTTTTCGATATAGCACGCCATCTCGTACGTCATAAGTATGGGCAATAGCTTCAGGAAGCTCACCGTTCTCATGTTTGTGAGCTAGGTCTTGAATTTCACTGTCACGCATTTGTTCCACCTTCAACCAACTGTCGTGAAGTTCTACAAACCGTACGTCTTTATGACAAACGGTTTGCTCCGAATCAATGCATCCTGCAGGTGATTCTGTCGGTAGTGGGTTTCGTGACAAAAAATCAGCGTGTGCCATACTTTTGCCTTCATTGTATATTATATCGAAGTCATAGGCTTGAAGGTAAGCCCACCACCGATGGACACGCGGGGAAAGGTCGGTTTTTGCTTTTGAAGCCTTCAATGAATTGCAATCACTGACTACAGTGAAGTGTTGGCCATAAAGATAATGTCTATAATTTTCAACGGCACGTACCACCGCTAAGGTTTCCAGTTCATAGGAATGATATCTGGATTCGATTTCAGTGGTACGCCGACTGAAATATCCGATTACATGAGGCATATTTTCTTTCCTTTGTATTAAGACGGCTCCATAGCCCTCTGAGCTGGCATCCGTATGCAACTCACATGGAAGACTCGGGTCAAATATAGTCAGTACTGGCTCGGAAGTTAGTATTTTAACGATCGCGTTGTGTGCGTCGTTCTGGTTCTGGGTCCACGTAATTGGCCCCTTTAATTTCGTGAGCGGGTATAGCGGACTAGCCACGTGAACGAAATTTGGGATGAAACGTCTGAAGTATGATGCCAGGCCTAGAAACTGCCTAACCTGTGTGGCAGTTTTTGGAGTTGGAGCGTCAATCAGTGCTTGCACTTTCTGAGGATTAGGCCTTACTTCACCTGCTTGGATGACATAGCCGAGATAGGTAATTTCAGTTTTCATAAATTTGCATTTGTTAATGTTAAAGGAAAACTCTGCCTCCGAAAGCGCTGCAAGAACTAAATCTAATCTTTGAAGACCTTCTGTGACATCTTTTGAGAAACAAAGGACATCATCCATGTATGCCAAAGCAACAGTGTCTTTTAGAGATTTCAACGCCTTATTAATGCACCTTTGGTAAACTGAGGCAGAGTTACGTAACCCAAAAGGCATGGCGAGATATTCGTACTGCCCTTCTGGGGTTACGAAAGCGGTACGTTCGACCAAGTTTGGCACCACTAAAATTTGGTGATAGCCAGAGGCCATGTCTAAAGACGAGAAAAAGTGAGCGCCATTTAAACGGTCGATTTGCTCGTCTATTCTCGGTAGTGGGTAGTGCTCAGGACGAGTATTTGCATTTAACTCCCTAAAGTCTACGCACATCCTGTCGGTACCATCTTTCTTTTTCACCAATAGAATAGGGCTGGCGAATGGGGACGTACTTTCACGGATTACACCAGCATCTAGGAGGGACTGAACTTTTTCTTTGACTATATCTTTTTCAGAGGGGGAAAGCCTATAAGGTCGCCGTTGAACTATTTTATGGGGGTCGATGGGATCGATTTTCATTTCACCTGTGTTTACTCTACGCGTAGGAACCCCTTCAATAAAGAACTCACTATATTTTTTTAATATGAAAATCAATGCATCTTTTTCCTTTCCTCTAAGATCAGTGTCTATTGAATTATAGTCGATTTTGTTCTTGACTTCACAAGTATGGACTTTTTTTTAGATCCGTGAACTTTAAAGAATCGCATTGCATTCCGGCGTGTATACCCTGACTTAATATATCGCGTCCAATCAAAATTTGATCCGGGACTACATCATCATCCACGACGTAAAATAAAACTGATACATCAATTCCATCTATTTTGACAGGACTAAGGATTTGAGACGAACATTGAACGGTACCCCCACCAATACCAGTTAACAAAACTAAATCATTACGCACGGTTCCGGGAAGTTTTTCTACAACACTTCGTCTAACTAGCGAACAAGCAGAGCCGTTGTCAAAACTAAATGAAACAGTCTCACCGGATGATGTCGACAGAGAGCTCCGTTGCAACTTGCACTCGCAGAGATGAACATCTTTCCGTACGGGCTGCTCATTTCCAGTCTTCTTGTTTGGGCAGATGGTGCTGAGGTGTCCAGGTTGTCCGCAAGCAAAACAGGTAACAGTTTTCTCCGGTTTCACTGGTTTACTTAACTGGGTACGGTCGCTATGTTCACGGCGTTTCCGACAGTCTTCAATTTTATGTCCTCGGTTGCCACAGTAGCGACAACTTCCTTCGAATCTTGAATTCGTGAAACGAGGTCTCTTTGATTCAACTTCATTTTCATCTGTATCTTCAAAGCGCTTTCTTAGGTTAACCCCTTTCAATACTCGACATAGTTGAGCTCTTGTAGTGATAGTATGCGAATTCAATTCACGCCGTATAATTGGATCACGCTGGGTGAGAATAGAAATTGCAAATCCAGTGATGGCATTTTCCTTCATCTCAATGTCAGGGATTCTTTCTATTAGGTTCCAAAGGCGTAATGCAGCTTCGGATGCCGTCTCTTTGTTACTTATTTGGAACTTAGTAACGTCGTCGAAATAGTCTTGCATGAGCTTAGGTTTGGCAAACCTGGCGAGAAGTATATCCTTGACAACTGGCCACTTTATATCTGTAGTGTTCAGTCTAGTGAGACATGTGGCCGCACGTCCCTTGAGAGCGTGCGTGAGCGCCAATAATAGTTCAGGGCCCTCTAACTTTCGACTGTTCACAATCACTTCGGTTATTCTGCACCAACCTTCGATATCAGATTCTGAGTCGTCTGGGTCATATTTAATTAACTGTGGGGCACTGTACCTTGGCATTGTATCCAAATTAGCTTGATTAGATTGAAGTAGCCTCGATAACAATGTTTCCATTCCACTCAAGACACGTACGGCAGTGGTTTCATCCGAACCTGATTCCTTGTTTTTTTTCGCTTCCTCATGATGTTTAGGCCCTTCACATCCCACTTCTGATGAAAGCACAGAAGGGTTATCAGGAGGCACTGCAGGATCAGCCGGAAAATCCTTTTCAGGAGGTTCCATGGTGGGCGCAAGTTAGCGGGCGAGGAAACAGAAACTAGCACTTTCGCTTTATGAATCACACTCGTATAATGTCCAGATAGTAGATTTACAATTAATGTACACTTATAATTAGTATAACGTCCACAGAACACGTAGTATTCGCCCTTTTCTTGATCTCCCAACAAAATCAACTGTCAGAGCAAAAGGCGCCAAACTAGAGTCCCGTGTTACGTCAAATTGGATGCGTTCAGAAATTTGGTTAATCGATTTGTATAATCGATGAGATGAGAATCGATTATGATGATCGATGACAGCTTGGTTCGATGCGCCGTCAAATATTACAACTAGGCAAACAAACGACAAACAGTAAACCTAAATGTTCTAAAGTCCAATAATAATACAACTTGGCATTATCAGTCAGTTACCGAACACAAAAAAGAAAGAAAAAAAGAAAAAAAAACGCAACGGAACGCAATCTGACAGTCCGTCCAAATGGATGATAGTGTTCTGTGGCACGGGTTGACAGTTGCCTTTTTATAGGTTATGTTATGAATTGAGTAAGAAAATGAAGGTTGATTTGAGTTGATTTAGAATTTAGAACAGCTTTGTACGACGGTGTGTGACGAAAATGCATAAGTTGCCTAGTATTAAGATAGCCGCAATGTTCGAGAAGAATGAAGCCCGACGATCCTGCAATCATTTGGATTTAGGCGCCTTCCCACCTCGGTTAGCACCATCGTTGCGAACCGCGCGGTGTGGATTTGGGCCCCGAGTCTTCGAAGCCGCAGTTTTCGAGTCACTCGACGCTATAACAATGCCGACGTTGCTGCTTGTGGCAGGCAAATTCGGTGCCGCATTTGATGACTGAGCAGCAGGCGCACCCCGAAGGGCGACCACCGACTCGAGATCCTTTTTACTGCCTATCTTCCTGCGCTTGCCATCCGGACAAACTGCCACAATTTTACCATCCATGGTCCAGCAGTCTCTTACTCCAAGAGCTTTCCTAGTCTCTAGGAAAAGTGCATGACGTGCAGGGGTCAGGAACTGTGATAGCGTGAACCCTGTTCCTTTCAATCTCCGCTTGGCCAGCCAAACCTCATGCCGGGCATCATTGACATAAAAGCGAATTAAAACTGGACGAGGGATCTCAACACTGGCATTCCTGCCAAGGCGATGGCATGCTTTTAATGAGCTGATTGTAACATTTGGGATCTGCAGTTGATTATTGCATATTGAAGTGATAACTTGTATCAGGGATTCATCCTTTTTCTCAGGTAGGCCATGCAGTAGCAAGACATTTGATCGTGAGCTCATTTCAATATCTTCCAGTGATAGATAATGAGTTCTATTTGTGCTTTCAGATTGGAAACAGCCGCCATGATGAAGGTTTTAAATTCATTGAACTCACTTGCCAGTGTGGAATTGTCCTGTTGAGCTGGTGGGATGGATTGTTCAAAGTGAGCCAGCTTACTTGTGAATAATGCTGCCAAATTATCCATGTTCTTGCTGAGTTCTGCAATTCTGTCCATTGTGTCTGAAGGGCTAAGTTTAAGTTGTGATATTTACTGCTATGGTGATTGGAATGATGAGAGAACAGCTGACGACGTGGTGGTTGCACTTATTAATTCATTAAATAAAAGTGAGTTGATAATTTTTATGTATTATTATTTTTAAAATTAAATATAGTGGAGCTCTATGTAAAGGCGTGTTTACATTACGCCTACCCGCGCGCGAAAAAAGTATCTGTGCAGTTAAGATTTTTACAGATGGCAGCAAGATTGGCGGGAGGGTTGTGCAGCACTCTCCGTGTGGGAGGGTGAAGCAGAAACCAAGACAGTCAAACTTTACCTGCTGCCATACTGCACAGTCTACCAAGCCGAACTGCTTGCCATCTGCGAGGCAACAAGGCACATAATTAAGCAAGCATAAAGAGTCTACGTTCGGTATATATAGCGATTCAATGGCGGCACTACAAACCATTACAAATCTCGGCTCTCTCCACCCACTAGCTGTAGAAACTCGCGAGATCATCACTCAATTATCTCGACAGAACAAAATAGTGACTTTGTATTGGATTAAAGCACATTCTGGGTTGGAGGAAAATGAAAGGGCTGATCAACTTGCCAAGGAAGCTGCCTCTGCTTCAAGTAAAAGAAAACCAGACTACGATTTGTTTCCCACCTCATTTGCCAAGCGACTGCTTCGGCAGGGAATCTATACACAAGTGGAATGAGAGATACAAATCTGGTGAAGTAGCTGGGACCACTAAACTAATTTTTCCGGCGTAACTGCGGCTTATAGCATAGTGCGAAAGTTCGAACCAACAAATCTGAGTACACAGTTGTTATCAGGTCATGGAGGGTTCTCTGAATATTGTATCGTTTTAAGTGTAAAGATAGCCCTTCATGTATCTGCGACCCAAGTAAACTATAATGTGGGGAGTTATAGGAACGAAGTGAAACAACCGAAGCTTGAGTTAATACTAAAAATCTTTATTAAAATTATAGCCCTTTTACAGTAAGGTGGAAGTTATTCATAGGTACAGGAATGTCACACGATTGACGTCAATTATTGGTCTTGTTACAATAGGATCATTCAAGTATCATCTAACTGAACTCTATCCTTCCTTATATGGAATACGATAGTTAAAGGTTCTCGTTACAAGTTATTAACATGATTCTTTTGTTATTTCTGGAACACACGTGTAAAAGCTCTTGTTACTAGTTTGTTTACTTAGTTCTAAAGTACCTACCTACTACACCTTCCCCCTTTGAGAGAAAAAAAAATTAAATGAATACATTTTTTTTTTTTTTTACATTTCTTCTCCTATTTTTTCTTTTATACTAATTCTAGTGTAATACACATAAAATAGTGGTATAATGATTATAAAATATAATATTTCTTACATTAATCTATTCATGAAATAATTTTGTTCGATTTTTATGAATTAATTTTACTTTTCCTTTTTCTATTATTTCTACGTTTGGACTTAAATCTCTTAACACAATATATGGTCCTGAGTATACACTGTCTAATTTTGTTCTGTTTTCATTTATTATCAATATCTTATCATTCGGTTTGTATGAAACTGGTTTTACATTGATATCATATTTCTTTTTCCTTTCTATTTTACTTTTTAACAAATTATCTCTTGCTTCTTTTTGTGAAACTTGTAGTCTATACTTTAACTCTAGTGGATAACTTTCATGATTATATAGAGGTTCGACATGAGACGTAATATTACTTGGTAACCTGCAATTTTTTCCGAATACTAATTCAAACGGTGTGAATTTTGTTTCCGTATGCACTGATGTATTAAAAGCAAAACACCAATATGGTACCCACTTACTCCAGTGTGTAGAATGTTTTTCTGTTTGTATACGTAAATACGCACCTAAGGTTTTGTGTGTGTTCTCCAATGCTCCAATACTCTGATGGTGATAAGCAGTTGATGTTAAATTTGTAATGTGCAATAATTTACTTACCTCCTGAAATACTGTTGAAATAAACTCTGAACCCCTGTCTGTTGCAATAACCTCTGGTATACCATAACGTAGGATATAATTATTTACAAATGTTTCTGCTACCTCTTTTGAGTTTTTAGTAACCATAGGATAAGCTTCTACATATTTTGTTAATTCACATTGCAAGGTTAATATATACGAATAATTGTCTTCCTCTTTCTCTAATGGGCCAACTATATCAAGAAATACCTTTTGAAACGCACTGTTAGCTGTAGTAGTTAAAATCATTGGTTCTTTCGTATGAACTGAGTATTTTTCTTTTTGACATTTACTACATTTTTTAACGTAGTTCTTTATATCTTCTTCTAATCCTCTCCAAAAATACATTTTCTTAATATTATTATACATTCTTCTTACTCCTGCATGTCCACTTGTAGGTAACATGTGATAATCGTTTAGAATTACTTTCTTTTCATCGTTATCTTTTATTTTTATTACATCATGTAAAATACATAATTGGGGACCGGTCTAATACTTTGACTTTTTAATCTCATTCGCTAATTTTTCAACGAATACATTATTATATTTATTCTTCAATATTATTACTTTATCAATATTCCATTCTTTACATTTCGTACCAAGCTCTCTCACAAAGGCGTCTCGCGTCATTTGTGATGGAGAAAATGGTTTTATGTATAACATTTTATCTTCTTTTATATATATCATTGCTCGTGATTCATCATTTATATATCTTTTATTTCTTACTTTATGAAGCTCCTCTATCGTTATACTTTTTATTTCTACACTCCCTTTTGGTTTATTTGCGAGTTCTACAACTTTCAGTTGATCAGGCTGAATATTTGTAGAATCACTTACCTTTATTTCATTCAAATTTTTATTGATTGCACCATTTTTTGCAATCTCTCGCTTTCTCATTGCCCTAGTCATTACATTTAAACATTTATTCATTTCTTTTAAGTCTTTTGATGTTAGTTTAATTCGTGATAATACGTCTGCTACCGTGTTTGCTTTTCCTTTTACATATTCAACCGTAAAATTGTATTCTTCCAACGCTAGCCTAAATTTCAATAACCTACTTGATGGATCTTTCATATTAAACAAATATATGAGAGGTCTGTGGTCAGTTCTTATTATAAAATGTTGTCCATATAGGTAAGGTCTGAAATACCTAGTTGCCCAAACTATTGCCAATAATTCTTTTTCTATTGTTGCATAGTTATGTTCTGCTTTATTTAAAGATCTACTTGCATATGCAACTGGACGCCCGTCGTTATTGGACAGCACAGCGCCTATACCGTAGCCTGATGCGTCTGTGTTCAAAACAAACTCATTTCCTGGACTGAAATTTGGATATTGTAAAATAGGTGGAGAGCTCATTGCGTCCTTTAAACATTGAAATGATTTTTGACAATTGCTATCCCAATTAAATTGAACATTCTTTTTACTTAATTTATTTAAATGATAAGCCTTATCCGCAAAATTCGGAATAAATTTCCTGTAATAATTCGCTAATGCTACAAAACTTTTCACTTCTTTCTCATTTTGTGGTATTGGGTAATTTGTAATAGCTTTTATTTTTCCTGGATCTGGTTTGATACCTTCTGCTGATACTACATGTCCCAAATACAATACTTCCTTTTTTAAAAATTCACATTTTGTTGGATTTAACTTTAATTTTACTTTCCGCAATCTTTCTAAAACATCGGTTGTTTTTATTATGGATTTCTAAATTTCTTCCAAAAACCACTATGTCATCTAGGTACACAAAACATTTTTCATAAGTTAATCCAGACATAGCTATAGTTATCATTCTACTGAACGCGCTCGGGCTTGTTTTTAGTCCCATTGGCATACGTGTCATCTGATATTGAACTGAATTAAATGCTGTATATTTTCTTGACTCTTTTTCTAGCTCTAATTGATAATAACCTGAATACAAATCTAAATGGCTAAAATATATTGATCCTGATAGAGAGTCCAAAATTTCAGTTATGTTTGGTAATGGGAACTTGTCGTCCTGTATTCTTTCATTTAATTTCCTATAATCACTTACAAGACGCCACTTTTTCTCCCCTGACTCATCTACTTTCTTTGGAACCAATAATAATGTACTTGACCACTCACTCTTTGCTGGTTCTATTATTCCATCTTTTAACATATTATCTATTTGCTGTTGTATTTCATTTTTTTGTGTATGTGCTAATCTATAATTTTTTGCAAAAACTGGGTTTACATTTTGTTTTAAATATATAGCTTGTTTGTTTATATTTGTGACTGTCAATTTATCTCCCGGTAATTGAAAAATATCTGCGTATTTAGCACACAGTTTTTCTATTTCTATTTGTTCTTCTTTATTTCAATGTTTTAAATTTAATTTGGAAAATAAAGTTTTAACCCTATCAGCTTTTTTTTCACTTCCTTCGAAATAACAATAGTGGTAGTCATCTAACTTGTGTATTTTTGGCTTTATTTCTGTTAACTCTATTTCTGTCTCGGTCTAATTCCAAGCTAAACTCCCGCAGTGGAAGCGATTTACACAGGTAAATTTCGAACAAAATACCAGGAGTTCAACTGGAGGCAGACAATGGCTGCGTTACGCAGCGCTAAATAGCATACGCTGCACAATATAGCAGCGCATACTATGAATTAAACGTGAACCTAAATCTATTTAACTTAATTAACTAAGTTGATTGAAATTGGCAAATGATGTGTTCCAACCCTTACATAACTCAAGTCGGTAGTAAATACCGTCTGCCGATCTGGCGTTACGTCACACGTATTAGCACTAGATTATAAGTAAGTACCTCCAAATTATATCACCCCACGAATTCCGCAATTCGTACTAAGGAGTCACAATGATATGGTACAACAAATATGACTAAAGGGAACACACCATTAACACGAATAAACAGGTTTACACTTACAGTCAACGTGCCGGTCCAAATGCATAAAATACCCAACGGAGAAAGGAAGTTCAGGGAATGGATCAAATCGGGATTCCGTGGGTACTTACAGGGCTGGGTGGAAAAGATATCGACACCCAGCATTCCACTACAGCCTTGGCGCGTTATTCACGTCAAACCACTCACAGCTTCTGTTCGTATTCCACTTTGATATTAGTCATTACGCGTGACCCAACCCGAATTTGGGCCGTACAAACGCGGGCCAAAATGGCCACCTGATGCCTATTCAACGCGACGCTCACGTGGAAGACGTCGAGACATCCAACAATCACTAAGCCTGGTATTCTAGTACAACCCAGGAGAAACACAATAATACGATGCATCAACACGCGCGATCTCAAATTGAATCGTCCATTACACGCGGCATCACAAAACGCGTGGCGGGAAATCCGCACAATGCGCGATACCCTCCTGTCCAAACGGTTTTGAGTGACTGAGTGCGGCGCCGAAACCACCGGTTGGCGCCGTCAGGCGGTCTGCGCGCACGTCGCCAGTCTCGCCCTGCGAGTGAGAAAGGGACAACACACGCCCAGAGCGACGCGTGCGATCGAGCACCGCGCCGCATTCACAGACCGTCACCAACACCCAACTTACCCCAGCATAGCAACGCTAAATTAAACATTCACCCGCCCTAGGCCGAATCCCTTAGGCCTATTCACTACTGGGGAGACGAGATAGCGTTGCTATTGCTCGCTTAAGAACTGAATTCCCTACCTGAACTGTCGCGACTCGAGGAGTGCCATCACTACCTGGGAACAAGTTGAGAATGCGCCCTCTGCGCCATCGCAGTGGCGGCAGGTTGGCATCCTTAACCAGAACGAGATCTCCGATGCGAGGGGGTTCAGTTCTGTCCGTCCACTTAAGGCGTTGCTGCAGAATGTGCAAATACTCAAGCGACCATCGCTTCCAAAAATTCTGAGACATTTGCTGCAGCAACTCATAACGCGTCAAACGATTGCTACTGACCTCTGTGTAGGGGTACTCTGGCAAGGCGTTAAGTGGTCGGCCAATTAAGAAATGCCCTGGTGTCAGGGCCTCCAGATCATTCGGATCTGAGCTAAGCGGACACAAAGGACGTGAATTGAGAACGGCCTCAATTTTACAAAACACGGTCGCTAGCTCCTCAAAGGTTAATATCGTTAAACCTATAACGCGCATCAAATGCGTCTTAGCGGACTTTACAACCGCTTCAAATATACCACCCCAGTGGGGGCATCCTGGTGGATCGAACACCCAGTTAATGCCCTGACGGGAGAGGCTCGTGCCGATAGCTTCCTCGTTTTCCGATAAAAACGTTATAATTTCTTTCATACATCGATCAGCGCCCTTAAAGTTGGTACCACAGTCCGACCTGATCAGCGCTGGTCGCCCTCTTCGCGACACAAATCTATCTAAAGCTGCTAAGAAAGCCTCCGTAGTGAGGTCGGCCACGAGTTCCAAGTGGACGGCCTTGGTTGCTAGGCACACAAACACGCACAAATACGCCTTGATTGACTTCGCGTTGCGAAGGCGTGATGCCTTTACCATAAAAGGCCCCGCAAAGTCCGTTCCCACACCCGCAAACGTCCAGGCTTCCGTCACCCGGTCCGGTGGGAGGTCTCCCATCTGAGGTTGCATTGTGGCTGCCTTCAACCGATAGCAAGGCAAGCACCGAAACACAATGCTCCGTACCGTACGTCGTCCAGACAAGATCCAAAACTCGCGCTGCAGAATAGCCAAAAGTGCATTGCAGCCCGCATGCGAGTTTTTCTGGTGACGATCCCTAACTATAAGTTCTACCAAAGGTCCCTTCTTTGGGAGTAACAGCGGATGCCGTGCTGAAAAGGGCAGGTTAGCGTTCCGAAGTCTACCTCCAACCCGGAGCATTCCATGCTCGTCCACGAACGGGTTGAGGCGCACAAGACCTCCCTTCAGCTTTCCACGGCCATCCCTGAGCAGCCTGGCCTCTTCCTCAAAATGTTCCGCCTGGACGACCCTAACCAATAAACTTAGAGCCGCATTCCGCTCCGCAGGCGAGAGGACAGGTGCCAAGTTCCGTTCTGCTTGAGGTTTTCTACAGTTGTTCACGAACCGTTTGATCCAACCTGTCACCCCTAGAAGTTTGTCGAGGGAGCTGTATCGTTCCAGCAAGAAAGCCGCACTAGGCTTAGGTACGATCTGCCCTACGTTCACTCGCAAACCTCGATCAGGTGGCCCAAGCGGCGACCCGCACTCATTGTATGGCCATCTCTCAGGTGACTCAGTCAGCCACTGAGGTCCCCACCACAGTGAGTGACCTACCAAATCAGGGGCCCTACATCCCCGTGAGGCGCAGTCCGCTGGGTTCTGTTCTCCCGGTACGTGTCTCCATACCAACGGAGTTTCCGATCCTTTAATCTGTGACACCCGATTTGCCACGAAAACCTCAAGAGTATGTACCGACGTCTGTAACCAGCACAGAACTATCCTACTGTCGGTCCATGCGTACACCGTTTCATCCAAAGTGATGGTACCGCGTAGATTACTAGCGACATGATGTAGCAAGCGCGTGAGAAGCGCTGCTCCCGCCAATTCCAACTTTGGAATGGTCCATCTTGTCCTAACCGGAGCCACCTTACTCTTGGCCATAACTAGACGCACGTCTACAGTTCCCGTTGAACTGACTGTCCGCAAATAGACAGCTGCCGCGTACCCTCGCTCCGAGGCATCACAAAACCCATGTAGGGTAGCCTTACATTCCACCGATGGGAGCAATTTGCGAGGTATGGCGATGCGTACGATCCCTGGTAAGGTGGTCACAAACTTGGTCCAATCATTCAACAGCTCTCCGGAGAGCTGGTCGTCCCAACCCAAGTTTGCTATCCACAACCTTTGCAAGAAGCACTTCGCCATGAACGTCACCGGTGCGATCCACCCGTTAGGATCGAAAGTTCTGGCGATCGTCGATAATACCGAACGCTTCGTCCAAGTCTTCTGCAAAAGATCTGGCTCGATCTGATACGTAAAGACATCATGCGTTCGCCTATATTGCACCCCTAGGATGCTCAACGTATTTAGATTGTCCGGGTTCTCGAAAAGGTGCGGGTCCTGCTGGAACTCACCTGGCAACCCGGCCAGGAGCTCTGGACAGCTGGACAGCCATTTCCGCAACTCATAACCTCCTGATTCCATGATCGCGATCAGCTCGTCTCGTAGTAGCAGTGCTTGTTGCACGCTATCTGCACCCGTGCAGATGTCATCCACGTAGACGTCGCGATCCAGTACTGCTGCGGCTCGAGGGAATCTTACCCTTTCCTGTGCGGCCAACTCTCGCAGCGTGCGTACTGCCAAAAACGGACTTGGCTTCAGACCATACGTTACCGTGTTAAGCTCATAAGTGACCATCGGCTCGTCAGGGCTCTCACGCCACAAAATCAGCTGGTACCGACGGTCATCTGGGTGTATAATTGTTTGGCGAAACATCATTTTGACGTCTGCGACGAACGCTACTTGGTGCAACCGAAAATCTGTGAGGATGTCCACAATGTCCCGGTTCAACTTGGGACCCGCGTGCAGACACTGGTTCACAGACACACCATTCGATGTAGGAGCAGAACCGTCAAACACTACCCGTATCTTCGCCTCCGGTGACTTCAAAACAGCCAGGTGTGGTATATAGTAATGCTCGACACACCTCCAATCTATGCTGGACACCGACATGTGGCCTAACTCTAGGTACTCCCTCATGAATTCGATATACTTCTGCCGAAGTGCTGCATCTCGCTTCATCTTTCTCTCCATAGCCAGTAGTCTCCGTTCCGCGATCTGTCGCGAACTACCTAAGGAGGGGCGGTTTGGGAGAAATGGCAGCCTGGTAACAAACCTACCTGACGAACTTCGTGCAGTGTTGTACTGATAGAACAGCTCGCACTCGTCATCCTCTGGCTTCCGTCTATCCGCTGTGGGTGGCTCCTCAGACTCCCAAAACCTCTGCAGCACCTCCGACAACACACTACCATAGAGCACCGTATCGCCCTCTGGTAGGTCCTGAGATCTCCAAACTGGGCCAAAAATAACATACCCCCCTGTGGTATCAACGGCCACTAAACCAGTTTGCTGAAGTACCCGTTTTCTGCCACACCAGAATCTCCCGAGGACGTCTGACCCGAGGAGAACGTCCACCGTACCAGGAGTATCAAAGTCAGGATCAGCTAACTCTAAGCCTGTGGTTAACCCTCGTACCGTTGACGGTAACCGAACCTGAGGAAGTTTCCCTACCACTTCATCCAGCACCACTGCTGAGGCATGATAGCTGACCCCTGTACCTGTATTACCTAATTTGAACTCGAAGTTCACCTGACCCCGAACGTCAGGCACATCTACACCTCCAATACCTACAGCCCCATCCGTTGTGGGCCTTATATTTAAGCGTAGCCTACTCACCAGCTTACTAGATACAATACAACCCTGAGCCCCTGTATCTAACAAGGCTCTTACCTGTATGCTGCGGCCACCGTATCCCCATACCCAAATCATTGCCGTAGGCAACAATACCGTAATTGGCCGGGGGGCCGAAGCTGGCGTGTAGGCGGCGATTACCTAGCAGGAACCTAAGCGCGGAGTGTCCGCGTCCTGCGGGGGGGTCCCCTCTCTCCGTACACCTTCGAGTGGGTCCCACTCCTGCTGATAGGGACCTCTGGTCCTGTACGCCATGGCTGGCAGCCTATAGTAACCCTGCGGCAGGCGCGCGTACCGTGGATGCGCCTGTAGCCGCGGGTGCTCAGCCAAGGGGAGAGGCATGCGTGGGTCATGGGAACTCACCATGTTGTTCAGACCCGCCGAGTACTGCATGTACTGGCCCTGGTGTTGGCACCCGCCCGTAGCATCACGTACTTGTGATGGGTGCCCCTGACCTTGGACCTGTGACCACCTACCCTGTTCCGGCACCTGCTGCCGAGGTGGTGACTGTCTCGCGCGTGGTGAAGGGGGCATCACCTGCTGATGTCCCTGGCCTCGTCCCTGAAACCCTGGTGGAAGAGGACTCCTCCTTGGAGGGGGTGGGGAGCGTTGCTCCCGTCTAGGTAGGGCAGACTCCGTCCGCTGACCCGCGTCAGCTCTGCCTCCGTAATCTCCGCTGCGGTTCATGCATAGGAGCTGATGGTGGGCACCCTGGCAGTACCTGCAGTTGGTGCTTGATGGGCACTCTCGCACCTGATGCGGCCCCATACACCTAAAGCACCAACGCCGTTGCTGCACCACACCACGACGTTTCTGCACCCGCTGTGCAGCGAACTCCTCACACGCAGTCACCTGATGCCCCGCCTCTCTGCAGTAGGCACACCTCGATTCCAAATTAGCGACATTGTATCGCCTGGGTGGCCTACTCTTACCGTCTCGCGCCTGTGCACCCGGCCGTTCCGGGCGGCGAGCGGCCGCAGACTCCGCGTGAGGCGACTCTCCAAATTGGGCATCTACCCGCCTGCACTCGGCCTCGAGGAAGGACTTGAGCTCCTCGAAGGTCGGGAGGTAATCAGATGTCTTACCTCCGTGTGACTGTTCAAAACGAGCGGCCATGTCGCTCGGCAGGCGGCGCAACAACGTGTGGACCAGGATATAATCATAGCCTGACACCGGCATCCCCTGTCTCTCAAGAGCGTTCACTGCAACGCAGACAGGGTTGAGGACCTTGGCCCTGAGGTCCGTCCCTCGTGTGATGGTCGGCACGGTGAGCCACTGTTCCAGGAGTTGGTCAATCATGAGACGTTTGTTGCTGTATCTCTCGATCAGCAAACCGCGAGCCGTCTCGTAACTTGCATCATCGACTGGTAGATGCTTTACCAGCTCATGGGGCTCACCTTGCAGCTTGGCCATCAATTGTGCCATTTTATATGCCGGCTGCAAGTCAGTGCGGTTATGAATCACACTGTCAAACAGATCCTGGAATCGGGTCCAATCCGTGTAGTCCCCGTGGAAGACCGGAATCGCCACAGCCGGCAGGGGCACTTGCACCCCCGGTCCCCGCGGACCATGGGGTGGGTCCGGCTCCCCAGCTCTACGCCTGGTGATCACAGCAGCCGCCTGCTGGATCTCCTGCCCTATCTCCAGGCACTGGGTCACATTCGCCCGGACCGTAAGTTTGACCTCCTTATCAGGCGTCCCATCAAATAACTCCTCGCATCCAGTGAGGCAATCCAACACCTCCGCGACCCGTTCGTCAATCCGTTGCGCACAAGCGATGAGTGCGTCCTCTCGGTCCCCGCGACCGACCATCGCCTGCTTAGTCGCGAACCAAATTAGGTGCGTTCTAATTTTTGCCTGAAGCTGTGTAATTGTGGGAGCCATGGTACCAACCCAAAGTAACACCGAACCTTACAATAAAAAACAATAATAGACAATCGGCCCTGATCCTACCGTTAGGATATCCGCACAGGGTAAACACAACGATAATAACAAGCAATTCACTAATTGATTGGCCCTGATCCTACCGATAGGATATTCTACACAGGGCACACACTACAATCACAATAAATATATTTTTTTTTTATGTAGGTAGATTAAAAATCTTATACTAAAATAATCTTAAATCTAGTGGTTTTCTGAACCACGCTCTGCTACCAAAAATTGTCTAATTCCAAGCTAAACTCCCGCAGTGGAAGCGATTTACACAGGTAAATTTCTAGTAAAATACCAGGAGTTCAACTGAAGGCAGACAATGGCCGCGTTACGCAGCGCTAAATAGCATACGCTGCACAATATAGCAGCGCATACTATGAATTAAACGTGAACCTAAATCTATTTAACTTAATTAACTAAGTTGATTGAAATTGGCAAATGATGTGTTCCAACCCTTACATAACTCAAGTCGGTAGTAAATACCGTCTGCCGATCTGGCGTTACGTCATACGTATTAGCACTAGATTATAAGTAAGTACCTCCAAATTATATCACCCCACGAATTCCGCAATTCGTACTAAGGAGTCACAATGATATGGTACAACAAATATGACTACAGGGAACACACCATTAACACGAATAAATAGTTTTATCACTTACAGTCACGTGCCGGCGCAAATGCATAAATACCCAACGGAGAAAGGAAGTTCAGGGAATGGATCAAATCGGGATTCCGTGGGTACTTACAGGGCTGGGTGGAAAAGATATCGACACCCAGCATTCCACTACAGCCTTGGCGCGTTATTCACGTCAAACCACTCACAGCTTCTGTTCGTATTCCACTTTGATATTAGTCATTACGCGTGACCCAACCCGAATTTGGGCCGTACAAACGCCAAAATGGCCACCTGATGCCTATTCAACGCGACGCTCACGTGGAAGACGTCGAGACATCCAACAATCACTAAGCCTGGCATTCCAGTACAACCCAGGAGAAACACAATAATACGATGCATCAACACGCGCGATCTCAAATTGAATCGTCCATTACACGCGGCATCACAAAACGCGTGGCGGGAAATCCGCACAATGCGCGATACCCTCCTGTCCGAACGGTTTTGAGTGACTGAGTGCGGCGCCGAAACCACCGGTTGGCACCGTCAGGCGGTCTGCGCGCACGTCGCCAGTCTCGCCCTGCGAGTGAGAAAGGGACAACACACGCCCAGAGCGACGCGTGCGATCGAGCACCGCGCCGCATTCACAGACCGTCACCAACACCCAACTTACCCCAGCATAGCAACGCTAAATTAAACAGTCTCATTTGCATTTAAAATTTCCACTGGTATTTTCCCGTCAACTGGTGTACTAATTGTACTTGCTATAAACACTCCCTCACATATCTCTTCCGCACAAACCACACAATCTTCACATAAATTTGTTTTTATGTAATGTATTGATTCTGTTCGTGGTGCCAAAATTACTCGCGATTGCTTTTTCCTGTTCTCAAAACTTAATGTTATGTTTTTGTTGTTCTTTGTTGTAAAAGAAACTTTATTAGTTTTATAGTCTATTATTGCTTTATTCGTTTCTAGAAAATCACTTCCTATAATTCCTACTGTCGAACATGGAAGCGATTTAAAAATATAAAATTTTTGCGCGAATACTTCTTCTCCTATCTGTAGCTTCAAATTAGTATATCCTAATGCCGACGCATTACCACCAATTCCTTTTACTTTCATGGAAGTTCTTATTATTTTGATATTATGTTGTTTAATGTAGCTATACTTAACAGCTGATAATGTTGCACCAGAATCTACCATCCATGAATATAAATTATTGTTTGTTTCGATTTTTATAACTACTGAATTTCCGCTTGAAAGAACGTAATTATTCACGAAAAAACTCATTCAGATTGTAGTCATTTTCCTCATCATTCTCCTCATTTCTTGAATTATTTGTCATTATGTTAATATTTGGTTTGTTTCTACTATATTTATATTCTCTTTGGTTGTTATGCTGATACTTACTCGCGAATCTTCCTTTTTGGAAACTGCCTCGATTAAAATTCCTTCCATTTCCTCTACTATTTGGAACGTACTTTTGTGGGTTATAGTTACCATTATATCCATTATTTCGCGTGAACCACGATCTTTGCTGGTTAGATCTGAAGCTACCTCTCGCCTGTCGTCCACCGCGATTGCCTCTAAATCCTGTATAATATGGCTTATACGTACAAATTACCTCCGAACCTGTCTGTACCGCAACCTCCTCATCTAATGCAGCTTGTATAGCATCCTTGAGTGAGCTAAAATTCCTTGCTGCTATTATAGTACTAAGTCTACGATTACGTAAACTATCGGCGAATCTTTTTATTGCAGTCTTTTCATTTAACGGTTTTAGAACCTTAAAACTGTTAGAATCACCGTTGGCCTGTGAAACTGTTAGATCTACAAACAATTGCGATATTTCCTGCCCAAAATCTCGAATAGTTGAATCGTTTTGACGTGTCTTCTGTAATTTTGTTTGAATCGATGTTGCGGCTTTTTGAGGTAATAATTTACTTCTCATGTCCTTTACCAATTCATCAATTGATGGATAACTTTCGCTTAATCTTAACTTTGCTCCTGGTGTTAATCTGCTTTTTAAAACAAAATTTACTAATTGTGTTTTGCATGCTGCTCCTGGTAAAATACTTCCATAGTATTCTATGTTATCAATCAATTGAAGAATCGACGTTTCGTCGTTTGTCATTACAGGTAATAAACCTAACGTGGTTTTCAAATTAAATTGTTCCGTTTCCGCCATTTTCTCTACTTTGCATAAGTTTTCTACGTCACTAAATACAGCTATAAACTATTCTTTCTTTTTATCAATATCTTCCAAATTTTTCTCCGCAATTAATCCTTTTTTTATTTGTTCACCTATTTCCGTTAGCAATATTGTATACTTTGCATGTATTACCTTAGCTTCATTAAGTTTATCGATTAATATTTGACCCTTACGTTTACTAGGTCCTATCTTAATTAAATAAGTTCTTAGTTCCTCTATATGTTTTATAACTGTTTTAATTCTATTCGCCATAAATCAATACATGTTATGGTTAAACTATAATAATTTTATTAATTAATACATACGTTATGTCCTTTGTTTTACCGCTGCTGCTTTAAAATCGCCGTAGATACACTTACTCACGCACTGTCATCTCACCACTCGGCAAACTGTACATCACGTTCCCACTTGATTCTGTATATCCACACGAGTCGTCCCTGGTAAACGAGCTCCATCTCTGCTAACGCCTTAGTGTTATCCGGAAATTCCACATCGAATGAATTTGTTATCATAGCAAAATCCTGTTTTGTTATTTTTCTTGGGCACATCAATTAATGTCCCATGTAGCCTTCAATGAAGACTTCTATTATTTGTCTTCCTTCTTTTCCCTTGGTAAATTTTATTGATTGCAGGCTTACGTTTGTGCTTTCACAAAATATTTTAACTTGTTTTTCAATTTCATTCAGGTATGAAAATGCTTCCATTATGCTGTTTGGTGTTTAAATATTTCGCCTTGTGTGCGCCTGTCAATTTTCTTGTTGAAACAGATGTTGAGATAACGTAACAGCACAGCAATGACGATCAACAGGAACCCAATTACGAAGATGAAAATGTACCAATCAATATAGTTTATCCCTTGTGAAATTATATTTTCTTGGGTCAATTGATTATTTTTCCCAATTTGCGTAATAATGTCACTCTGACTATTAGTAGCACTCGGTATCGCGACTGGAGGCCGACTAGTAGTAGCCTGATTCCCCATTATAACTACCGGTATTTATTGTTTATAATCACATGATAATCGTCGCAACTTGAATTCGATGCGCGCTACCAAATACGGTACACACCCGACTCCAACCCACAAGCAGGCCCACTGGCAAGGGTCGCCATATAATGTGGGGAGTTATAGGAACGAAGTGAAACAACCGAAGCTTGAGTTAATACTAAAAATCTTTATTAAAATTATAGCCCTTTTATAGTAAGGTAGAAGTTATTAATAGGTACAGGAATGTCACACGATTGACGTCAATTATTGGTCTTGTTACAATAGGATCATTCAAGTATCATCTAACTGAACTCTATCCTTCCTTATATGGAATACAATAGTTAAAGGTTCTCGTTACAAGTTATTAACATGATTCTTTTGTTATTTCTGGAACACACGTGTAAAAGCTCTTGTTACTAGTTTGTTTACTTAGTTCTAAAGTACCTACCTACTACAAAACAAGAAACGGTACCCCACATTATTTTAGAATGTCCAGTGTTCGGAAGCGAAAGATTTGATATAGAAGTGCAACTTGAAACAAATCTAACAAAAGATAATGTAAAATGTGTAATACTGGGCAAGAAAAGAACAAAATTTTTGAGTTATTGCTTAGATATAGTCAAAAAAGTTGTAAATAGAAACAAGTAACAAAACATATGATGCCTGTGTATTTTGTAATATACTGTACATCATAGATAAAATCTTAACTTGTAACAAAATTAAAATAAGAAATAAGCTAAATGTACTGTAAAGTTATAAAATTGTTTAAAATACTGTTATTAGAAATAAGAAAAAAGTTAATATAAACTTAATAAATAATGCTGTCACCCAACCCCTTCCTAATATATAATATAAGGCATGCTTATAATAATAAGACTTGTGCGGGGCTCCCGTACGAAAATCCGGAGCCCTGTACCCCAAAAATCTGATCAAGGACGAGTAATAAAAAGAAAAACACATACAATTAAAAAAAAAAAAAACCTAACCTAACCTAACCTTACCTAACCTAACCAGTTGCGTCCCCTCTTCCGCCGCGTTCGGATCAGTTTTAATGCCGCTCCGCAGTTAAAAAATCAAAATAATATGAAATAGTGCTCCGATTTTCAATAGTGAGGTGTTGTTAGACGGGAAATAGTAAATCCTACATTTAACCGTTATATTGCCTAGCCGGACTGCAGTGATATAAGCAGAGGAATCAGAAAACCATCATTTTTGATGTTAGTTTTCAAATAATAACTTTTGAAGCCTCGTATTTCCTGATTGGCATTGCTGCCCCCTCATTAAGAAACAGTTTTTCGGAAGTGATTCATTTGCCGCATGATAAGCGATACTCAAAACATTTTATACTTCACGCGTTTCCAAGAAATCATGAAAAAAACAACTAACACGTGGAACTGAAAACAATGAAGGAGTTTAGTTGAGACCCTGAATTGTTTTATTTAACAATTTATTGTACACAAGAAAATACAAAAACATAGAACATATGGAAAAATGGTACAACAGGTACTGCTTATTTCTAAAGAAATTTCTTCCAGCAGACCTAAAGAAGCGTGAGTAGATTAAGGATGTACGGATAATACGTGCACATATAACAGTTTACTTATAATTTTATCATGATCAAAACACAAATCAAATAAATATATGACTAAAAATAAAAATACACATATATATAACTATATATACCTATACAATATATTATAATACATAAATGAACTACACAAATTACGGAATTAAGGAAAGATAATGCTCTTTAACACGTTTTTTAAAGATAACTATGGAGCGGCTATCTCGAACAGTGGGCGGAAGAGAGTTCGACAGTCTGACAGCATGGACAGAGAAAGAATAAGAGTAGAAATCGGTACGATGGGAGGGCATAGAAAGGAGAGTCCTGACGTTTGTACGACAGGGCTTGTGAAGAGGACGAGAGAAAGAGAAACGTTCACGGAGATACGAAGGCGAAGAAGGATTGTGAAGAATATTAAAGAGAGTACAAAGAATGTGAGTATTCCTGCGAAAACGGATTGGGAGCCACTTGAGTTGGGATCGAAACTGAGAAACGTGGTCATATTTTCTAAGTCCAAAGATAAAGCGGATGCACAAATTTTGAAGTCTCTCAAGTTTATTTAAAAGTTCCTCAGTGGCGTCCAAATAGCAAGCGTCAGCGTAGTCTAGGATAGGAAGAAGCAACGTTTGAGAAAGAGAGACCTTAGTAGAGAGGGGCAAGAAACTCTGCAGGCGCTTAAGTGAGTGAAATGAAAAGTGAATTTTTTTGCTGACTTCATTGATGTGAGATGACCAAGAAAGGTTCGTATCCATTACGACCCCAAGGTTTTTCGCGGTATTGGTGAATGCTATAGGAGTACCATTATACTGAATGATGGGAAGCATAGTGGCATCTATCTGTCTGCGCATGTATGGGCTGCCGATTACCATGGCTTGGGATTTCTTGGGGTTGACAAGTAGACCAAAAGATTTAGCCCAATTAGAGATGCTAGTAAGATCAGCATTGATTTTTTCAACAGCATGATCTAAGTCAGAAATATTAAAGTGACGGTAGAGCTGCAGGTCATCGGCGTAGAGATGGAAGTTTGAGGAAATGACTGACGTAACAGTATTAATGAATATTGAAAAGAGAAGAGGTGAAAGCACGCCACCCTGTGGTACACCCGCTGCAAGATCTCGCCATTCCGAGCAAACCTCATCAGAGCGGATCCGCTGCAAGCGACCACGAAGATAAGAATTAAACCAGGCAATTGCCGAGGACGATAAGTTACAAGAGCGAAGGATAGAGAGAAGTATATCGAAGTCTACAGAGTTAAAAGCACTGCTAAAGTCCAGCAATATCAGGATAGTCACTAACTTGTTTTCCATTGCAAAACGGATATCATCAGTGACTTTTAGAAGAGCTTTAACAGTGCTATGGCCAGGGCGAAAACCGGATTGAAATTGTGACAGTAAACTATTGGATGTTATATATTCAGCTAACTGCTTGTGGACAATGTGTTCTAGGACCTTGGAAAGGAAGGGTAGGATGGAAATAGGACGGAAATTGGAGTACGAGGAAGGACTGGATGTTTCCGTCAGCTTGGAAACAGGCTGATTACATCAGCCTGTTTCCAAGCTGACGGAAAAGAACTCGTTACCAAGGAGTAGTTGAAAATATGAGTGAGAATTGGTAAGAGCTCAGGAAGAATGAGGGAGATCATTCGGGAGGAAAGGTTATCATTGCCCACAGCAGTTGAAGTAATAGAAAGAATGTGCTTCTTGACATCGTCCACAGCAACAGCAGAGAAACAAAAGGAGGAGCACACTGGCAATGGTTGGCTTGAAAGAAGAGAGATAGTTTTAGCTTTAACTACGTCATCTAAGGTCAAAGGTGGGGAAGAGAAATGAGAGTTCAAAGCATTTAAGTCTACAGATCCAGCGGACGAAGAATCAATTTTGCCAATGCCAAGTGTTTTGAGGAACTGCCATACTTGAGTGGGACTACAGTCTGCGATAGATTGGTGGATGTGGCGTCTTTTTGCATCTCTACAAAGACGACTGCAGTAGTTTCTTAGGGCCTTAAACCGGGCCAAGTTCTGGTCCGTAGGAAATCTCCTATATCTCAACTTGGACCTATCACGCTTGGCCATCATGTTCTGGATATCGGCAGTCAGCCACGGCGCAGGAGTGTGTTTAACTTTCACCTTTTTAATAGGGGCGTGGCAATCATACAGACTGATAACGGCCTTTTGCAATTCCATAACTTTCACATCAATGTCGTCAGATTCGAGCAAGGGTTTCCAATCAATATTGGATACATCACGTCTTAAGGCCTCCAAGTTAATTCCCCGAAAACTGCGTAAGTGAAGAAACCTAGGTTTACGCCTGGGGGGACGTATTTTGAAAGATAAGAAAATGAGATCGTGATAAGAGAAGCTTGCGGGAAATTGACCGTGGGTGGCGATTTTATCTATAGATGATGTGATCATGAGATCTAGAAGAGATGGGACACAATTAGGAACGTGGTGAGTAGCAGAAAGTGGAAGGATGTGGAGATTAACTGCAGACAAGAGAGATTGGAGTTTATGCGTACGGCTGTCATTTTTTATTAAAAAAGTATTAAAATCACCAAGTAGGAGCGTATGCTCATAACTTGGGCAGTAAGTGGACAGCAGATTTTCTAGCGAGCTGAAATAATCTATTTGCAGGGACGGGCTGTACAATACACCAAGCAGCATTTTTTTATGGTGAAGCGTGATCTCAATAAAGAGATGTTCAGCTGAATGAGAGTAGGTATTGGGTGATGCACTGATAACCGTATGTACTATGTCAGCTCGCAGGTAAATGGCAACGCCACCGCCTCCCTTGCCTGTACGGTCATTACGAATGAGTTTAAAACCTGGTAGGGGATATTGGTAAGAAGAGAGCGAAGGCTTAAGAAAGGTTTCAGAAATGAGAATGGCATCAACAGGAGAACCACTAAAGGACGCCACGAGATCAGAATAGTGGCTAGGAATACTTTGGGCATTGATGTGTACAACGTTGAAATCGTTTGGAAGTTTAGAAAGGGAAGATTTTAACTGGTCATGAACAGAGAGAGAACCATCATCACCGTCACTGTCCGCACTGAGAAAGTTGTACGACGAGGAGGAGCATGAGAAAAAGCTATCATTGATATCAGCTAAATTATCCATAAACGTGTAGTAATAATATAATATAATATAAATAACAATATTAAATAAATACGAAGCCTACTGATAGATACAAACTATCACACTATCAGCACTTCCCGAGGTTTACTGCAGAAAAAAAAGCAGGAGAGAAAAAAAAAATAATACATCAAAGTAGAATAACAAATAAAGTGAGGTGAACGCACCCTAGCCTCGAACGAATGAAACACTAGTCCGAACACACACATAGTACCACAGCAAGCAGAGAGAAAAGAAAAAAAAAAAAAAACTGGATTGTCTGACTGACATTGACAGTTCATTCGACAGATTTCATTGAAACCTAACCTCACTTTACTAATCATAAAAGTAAAAAGAAAATTACCCGTAAGCAAAAATAACAAATTACTTACGTCTACCTGAAGAAAAATATAAATTAACCAAGATGTGGTACCCAGCATTACCAAAGAATAAAGAAAATACATCAATTTTGCCTGGGCCTTAGATTCCTAGCAGCAGCTTCGACTGCAGAAGCAGGCTTTACGGTCTGAGGCGCTGATGCCGCTGGCTTTGTCTTCGCTGGTGGCTTGCCTGGCTTGGTCGCCACCGCAGCTTGTTTGCCTTGCTGAACGGCAGGATATGATGATGTCAAACGATTGAGCTCGCTCTGGGTCTCAATTTTTCGTCGAGTCTTGTCGGGCAACAGGATAACTATTTTCCCATCAGAGGACCAACAGTTTCGAACACCGAAGTGCTTACGAGCAGCCATAAATACATCATGCCTTGACTTGGTCAGGAATTCTGAGATAATGATGCCCGAATCTTTGAGCGAGGTCTTAGAGTCCCATGCCAGCTGTCGTTGCTCAATGTCACGGAAACGAACAAGAACTGGTCGAGGCCTTGATGAAGTGGATCCGAGGCGATGGCAGGATTGTAGATCGCTTAAGGTGAGATCTGGTAAAAGCATTTTATTGCATAAAATATTGCAGACTACTTCACTTATCTTCTCATCCTTTGTTTCAGCTATCCCGTGAAATAGGAGCACCTTCCGCCGCATGAATGTCTCGTGCCGGTCCTGGCCCAGGGTCAGCAGCTCCGCCTGTGACTTCAGCTTAGAAAAAACCTGCCAAACTAGAGTCCGGAACTCTTGAAAATCATTGGCCAGCTTTGATATGTCTACAGTGCTTGAAGGTGTAGACTGAGCTGTAGCTGCCTTCAATCGCTCCTCAAAGCTCTCCATGCGTGTGAACAAAGCTGTGATGTCAACAGAGTTTGAAGAGAGCTGCGATGACAAGTCTATTCTTGAGCTGTAGTGGTGATGTGGCTTACAGTGAAATCCAAAGTGCAGTGCAGTGAAAATGTGATATTGCGGGAAGTGTTGATACTTTAACTAATCAACCCAGTTGGTTCATAAGTTAACTAATGACTTGTAAGTATTTAATTTTAATTAAATTTGAGACTAAAGCACAAAAGCTGTTTCTATGGCGACATCTACCCGCAAAAAAAAAAGCTTGTTGTGGACTAGCACCTTATCTTTTTCAAGCATTTGGAAAAAAGTTTGAAATTTTTTGACTTTTTGTTTAGTACTTATTAAATTTTTAATTTTAGTTTTTCAGACCCTCGTAATTTTAGGTCTTTACAATTTTTCAAAAATGTTCAACTGTTATCTTTTGCGCGCTTAAATATTTGATAAATTGCATATTTTATTTTATTTTTTCGTTGTTAGTATTCTGAATGTTAATTATTTTTAATAAAAATAATTTAATCTTGTAGGGTTTGGCGTTCTGAATCAAACGACGATAAACAGTACAACGGACGTTTATTATGATATAGTTCAAGTGCGTACAATTTAGCACAATTTCAGACCCAGGTAAGGTTCAGCAGGCGCTTCGACCGAAACTCCGTACTGAAGCCGCAATGTATAATAAGGCGTTCAATAACTTGAAGGCAACCTCATCAGTACATATTAGCACCCTAGGTAGAAGTCAAAATACGCGGGACACAGCCGGGAGGTCATGATTCGTGGTGAACACAACGATACCGCGTTTTAAAAAACTAGTGGCGCCATCTGTTGAGAGTTCAGTGTACTACACTCCCCCCCTTCTAGGTTCGAGCTGTCCCAGCGAGGTATGTTCTATTGTTTCTTCGGCCTCCCACGTCTTCGCGCAGCAACAGGCTTTTCTTGCTGGACAACAATCTTTCGGGGTCTTCCTCTCTTCCTTAATGGCTGCGCCAGCTGTGGTAAGCCCTCTTCTCCGCCTTCATAGGGGGTTAAAGCTGTTGTATGATAAACCCCCAAGCTGACGTCTGGGTTGCCAGGATCTGCAACTTCAAAAGAAGATGGACCATGTTTTTTTTTTATTTGGTAGGGGCCATCACGGCGTGGTGCAAACTTGGCGCTTATCCCTTTGCTTGCGTGACTAATTGGATGCAGTTTCACCATAACCTTGTCCCCTTCTTTGTAGTCTGGTCTGTTTTTCCTGCTTTTATCAGCCAGCTCTTTCCTTTTCTCTTCTGCCATTTCGTTTACTTCTTTCGCGCGCTCTAGTACTGTAGCCAACTGCAACAGCTTCGGTGTGACCTCGGGTATAAAGTTTTCCAACAATACAATCTGACGATAATCGTGGTAGTTGTCGTCTAGTGTTCTTAACTCCCGACCGAAGGTAAGGTATGCTGGAGTATAGGAAGTTGATTTGCAGACGGCTGTGTTCATTGCAAACCGTATGCTTGGTAATTGTTCAGGCCAGTCTCTGTGATTGTCATTAAGAATAATTGCCAGTTGCGTCTTAAGGTCCCTGTTGCGTCTCTCTACCGGGTTTGCTTCAGGGTGGTAAACCGGAGTGTACCCATGCTCAATCTTCAGGCAGAAAGTTACCTGTTGCATTATTGCACTGACGAACTGTGGTCCATTGTCGCTGATCATTCTTCTAGGGAAACCATACCTCAGGAAGATCTCGTTGATCAACACCATTGCGCATATTTCTGCAGTTGCAGATTCTAGACCGAAAAGTTCTATCCAGCGGGAGTTCACATCTTCTACAATGAAAATCCATGTCTTTCCGCATCTGGAGGTAGGTAGCGGGCCGAACAAGTCAAATGAAATGACCTCGAATCTTTTATTTAGAGCATGTGTTTGCAGCAGTCCAGCTGGTTTGTGATTCGATGGCTTGTATCTTTGGCATGCGATGCAGTGTCGTACGTAACTATCAATATACTTTCGCATACCAGCCCAGTGGTAGCGTCTTGCAATCGCTTGATAGGTTTTTTCTGCCCCATAATGTCCTGCCTGCTTGTCATCATGGTAAGCAGCCAAAATGTTTGCCCACTCATGTTCAGGAACCAGCAGTTGAGCGCCATCAGAAGTCGAGTCAATACTATGTCGATATAGTAGACCATTATTCATAAGGTAACCCTTATTGCTCCAATACTGCGCATCTTCATCGTCTTTGTGGCTTTCTAGTGCTTTTATTATCTTGGCCAGCTTTTCATCTTTAATCTGCTCAGCTCTAATGTCTGCAGGACTTCGAACAGCTACATCGACTGTCATGGCACAAATGCCGCATTCTTCTGTACCACTTTCGCTGCAAGGTGGCCGTGATAGTGTGTCGGCAACCACATTGATGCGCCCAGGGATGTATTTAATCGTCATATCGAATGCTTGCAATTGAAGAGCCCATCTTGCTAATCTTCCGGTAGGTGACTTCAACTTCATGAGCCACTGCAATGCTTGATGATCGGTTACGATTGTAATAGGGGAACCTTCTATATAACCTGCGAACTTTGAAATAGCCCACACGACGGCCAACGCTTCTCTTTCCGTCGTTGAGTAATTTTGTTCTGCCTTTGTCATGAGTCTGCTGGCATACTCTATGGGATGTTCTGTGTCTCCTTCACCTTGTACCAACACTGCCCCAAGTGCGTAGTTGCTGGCATCAGTCTTGATGATATACGGTTTCGAATGATCGGCCTGTTTTAAGATGGGTGGTGAAGCGAGGTGTTTCTTCAGAACTTCATATGATTTCTGTTGTTCTGGACCCCATTTCCATGGAGCATTCTTTTTTGTGAGACGAGTCAGGGGCTCAGCGAGATCGGAGAAGTTTTGGATGTAGCGCCTGTACCATGAACAGGTTTGAAGAAAGGAGTACAAGTGCTTAACGTTGGACGGTGGAGGACGTTCCAGAATGGCAGCTGTTTTCGTCGAATCCACTTCTAATCCTTCTGGGGTGATTAGATGTCCCAGGTACTTGATTCTTTCGCAACCGAACCGGCATTTCTCTTTATTAACTATAAAGTTAAACTCTCTCATTTTCAAGAAGATGTCTCTCAGATCAGATAGATGCTTAGCGAAGGTCTCAGAAAAGATGATCAGATCGTCTAGGTATGCCAGTAATTTAATATGACTAAGACTCACGCGGAATCTGTCAATGAGTCTTTGGAATGTCGAAGGTGCATTTCGTAAGCCAAAGGGCATTCTCAAAAACTTGTAAATACCGAAAGGCGTTATGAACGCAGTCTTCTCTTGGTCTTCATCGCGAACGCGAATCTGCCAGTACCCTGCTTTCAAATCTAGTGCCGTCATAAAGGGAGTCGGCTTGGCCTCATGAAGCAGGTCATCAATACGAGGTATTGGGTATATATCTGGAACCGTGATGGAGTTTAACCTGCGGTAATCCACGCAGACTCTAATCTTTCCACTTGGTTTCGGCACCATCACTACCGGAAACGCCCATGGTGATGTGCAGGGTGTTATCACTCCATCTTTGAGCATACTGTCGATTTCCTTTTTTAAAATATCTTTTCTTTGAGGTGACAGCCTGTACGGGGGAACAGCGATAGGTAAGTGGTCTCCCGTGTCTATCACATGCTCAACGCCTTGTACTGGTTTGCCGTTCGTCTGGAATATATCATCGAACTCTTGCAATAGCTCTTCAATCTGTAGTTCTTGGGTCGCGTCTAATGCAGATTTCACATCAATAGAGCAAATGCCTATGTCATCAAATAGCGACATTGCACGCGGAGATAAGTCAAGCTCAGTCTCTTCGATATTATGAATGGCATCCTGCATCATGTATTCCATTCGCGGAGAGTATCCATCAAACAGCAGTTTTGATTCCGTACAGTTGATTTTGGGAGGTGCCTCGGTTAGTTCCAATGGAATGAGCTTATAGGGTCGGCGTGCAGTTTCATTGGGAATTGTAGCTTCCACAGTTGCAGCTTCTGTAGGCTCCCTTCTATGTTTTGCAGGGCGTTCTATGTTAATTGGCGCCATGCCAACTTTCGTAGTCGTAGAATTGCTATTTGCGGAGGGGTTACTGTTTTCATTAAACATGATGAATTTCTCTTCAAACAGTTCAAACTCTTGTTTTGGATCATCAATGTAATGCCACGTGAATTGTGCAATATTGAGAATCATTCCGGCTTGTTTTTGGAAATCAATACCCAAAAGCGTACGAGTTTCGATTGATTCGAGGAGAACAATGAAAGGCGTGCGTAAGCTACGGCCATAAATTTCAACAACAGCGTCAAAAGCCAATATATGCTGTTTCCTTGCGATTCCATCTGCTTGAACAATAGTCGCAACCTCTTCGTAAAATACTTGACCTTGTTTCTGGAGCATAGTATAAAGCTCATGTGAGGCAACGCTCACTTTGGCACATGTATCCACATAGGCCTTACCATCTAGCCCATTTACCTTCAGAAAGACCATCGGCCTTGAATGTCTTTGTAAGTGGATATCGATTGCACAGAAACCTAGACTTCCTCTAGTTCCTGTAGATTGTGGGGGTTTCTTTGTGCAGATCTTACAGTTACTTCTGTAAACTCCCGGAGTGCCACATCCGTAACAAGAGAACCCTGTAGCTGAGGTACTAGGGAGGACGTCGGTTGCTTTTTCATCATTCTCTTGCCTGACTTTATCATCTAGAACCTTCTTTCGTTTACGGCATTCTTCGAAAGTATGACCAATTTTCTTGCAAAAATTGCATCGCGTTGGTTTCTTTGCACGAGTTGTTGTTGTAGGTGCAGCTACGATAGGAATGCCCTGATCTGCGTTGCTTTTCTCTTTATCCTCCTTTGCTGCTTCTTCTTTCAACAACGCTTCAACTGCGCGTGCCTGCTTGCAAAGGTCTTCAAGATCGTTTACCTTCTCACGAGGAACCTTCTTTCTAATGGACAGGTGCAGTAGACCATAGATGATGTTCAGCTGTTGCTTTTCCGAAAACTTTTCATCACTCGGGAATTCTGAGAAGAGCATTCTTTTCTTTGTGACGAAATCATCAGTTGATACATCTGGTGTCTGTTTTACAGTACAAGCTTCAGAATAAAGCATGTATACGGGCTTCTGAGGAGCGAATGCGTTTTTCAGGGCTTTCTCAAATGCTTCCCATGTAGTGACAGTGTTCTTCGTACCTTGCCACCACACCGCTGCTTCTTCGCGTAAAACTAACGGCAGTCCAGCTATGACATCAGCATCACTGATTTTCTCTATGTCCTTGAAGACCCTTATCGCCGTGAGGAATGCTTCGACGGTTTCTCTGTCTTTTTTCCCATTGAATGTGGCAACACAGGTAGCCATAGAACCTCTCTTTCTGCCTCCAACGCTTTCTAATAGGCGTTTAAATTGGTCTTCCGTTAAGTTAACAGTCATCTTCGGTTTTAGTTTCTGATGAACTGGATAAGTCGTCTGCCTTCCCGATCGCGAAACCACAAATTTCGGTGTCTTCTGACCCGCGTTGGACGCCACTGTAGGGTTTGGCGTTCTGAATCAAACGACGATAAACAGTACAACGGACGTTTATTATGATATAGTTCAAGTGCGTACAATTTAGCACAATTTCAGACCCAGGTAAGGTTCAGCAGGCGCTTCGACCGAAACTCCGTACTGAAGCCGCAATGTATAATAAGGCGTTCAATAACTTGAAGGCAACCTCATCAGTACATATTAGCACCCTAGGTAGAAGTCAAAATACGCGGGACACAGCCGGGAGGTCATGATTCGTGGTGAACACAACGATACCGCGTTTTAAAAAACTAGTGGCGCCATCTGTTGAGAGTTCAGTGTACTACAATCTAAAATATTTAAATTTTGATATTTTGCTGGATATGTGTGATAACGTCTATTTTCCCTGTATTTCGTAGATTTTTGTAAAATTTTATGTCAAGTGGATTCCGAGTTATCGAATTTTAATTGTTTTTGGTCATAAATCAGAAATTAATAGCAAATATTTAAGTTTATCATTTTAGTTAGAATGTCTTTTTACATCTATTGCAACTAGCTTAAGCCCAAATTTTGAGGCTGTAGCTTTCAATTTGGCGATTTTAGACAAAATCCGCCATTTTGTATTTTTGTGTCAAAATTTCAAAGATGTATTGCTCGAGATCCGGTTGACCTAGGAAGCTGATTTCACCTCAATTGTTAGTTGTTTACTTGTCTTTGTATTGTAAAAATAGTTTCAGGCGTTTTTCAGGCCTGATTTTTTTTATCCTGAAACGAACTTCAAAAGATTGGAGCGGTCAAGTCCTCTTTTTTGACACCAATCTCGGGCTTTTCTGACTACTGTTAACTAAATTAAAATGCTACTAACGAGTCGAATGATGAATGAGATTCGCAAGCGGGCAATCGACAGTGGAACGATGATTAACTCGATGTCTTCCTCTTTGCGCGACCTGAAAAACACACCAATAGTAACGACTGCGAAGGCGCTGGAACAAAGGAAACACATACTTGAAGGAAATATTCCAAATCTAAGGAAGGAGGGCATAACCCAAGAATTGCAAGCGATTCATCATGATCTAGCCCAGCCACAAAAATCGATGCAAAATAACCTCTATATCCCCGGATACGGTCACGGATAGACCCTACCTGGATCTCGAAGGATTACGGGAGACCATTCAAGAGGTCCTTGTCACGACGCCAATATTTTAATGTAACGAAAGATAGATATTATCTATCTAAAGTTTATAAACGACAGATAGCAGAGTTATTATCTTATTTTTTTAATAATTCAGCCAATTTGTTGGCCAACCAGACAACTGCTTCTATTGAGCAGAATATACATATAAATCTTATAACGTTGGAATCGGTTCCAAGTTCTTTAAATTAATTTCTAAGACAACAGAGAGTAAATCTGGCAGAACGCCGTCTTTTAGTAACTTGAGTGATTCTATCTTGCCAAAACATAATATAAACAATAAAAATAATATTTGTAATAAAACCAAAATTCAAAATAGCCGTGTTTTAAATATTGTACACCAAAATATTCAAGGCATAATTAGCAAAGAATTAGAAATTGAACTTTTCATGAACTGTAATAATATTGATATTCTATGTATAACGGAACATTGGCTTAGAGATTATCAGTTAATGTTCAGTTTTAGTAATCACCAGGTGGCAAGTTCGTTCAACAGATCAATAGCAATACGCGGTGGATCGTTGATACTACTTAAAACCGAGTTAAAATATAAAGAACGGCCTGATATCGTGAGCCTCTCAGTTGAGCGAACTATTGAAATAGCCTGCGTAGAACTTGAAGATCTTGTTATAATGAGCGTATACAGCCCACCTGATGCTAAATATGAACCCTTTGAAAAAGTTATGGATGTAGCCTTAGATAAAGCAACAAAATCCAATACAGGGATTATTGTATGTGGAGATTTCAATATAAATATTCTTGAAAATTCTAATATCAGTAATAGGTTTCTATCATTATTTTTATGTTACAACCTAGTGAATCGTATTTCGGTGCCAACGAGAATCACACCTACCTCAGCCAGGTGCATAGATCATATCTTTACCAACATTAAACCTGAAGATGCGGCTGTCATAAATAACTTAAGCTCCGACCATACGGGCCAATTAGCTTCTTTCAAAATTAACATTAAGCAGGCACCCAAACAAGATATTACGTGTGTACCGGTAAATGAAAGTAGGCTAAATCGATATAGAGAAAATATTTTACAAAAATTACCTGAATTGCCATATAACGAAAATCCAAATAAATTATATAACGCAGTATTTAGTCTTGCCAAAAAATAATATGACAATGTATTTAAATCCAAGAAAATTAAAGTTAACACAAAATTATCATTAAGTGACTGGGCAACAGTTGGAATTCATAGAAGCAGGCAGAAGTTATACGATCTGTATGAAGAAAGAACATATAATCAATCAAAAACTTTTGCTGATTATGTAAAACGTTACTCTAAAACTTTTAGAAACGTTTGTGCAATAGCTAAATCTAACTTCATCGAAAATAATATAAAGAATAGCACAAACGTAATCAAAACCACTTGGAAATTTGTAAATAATGAAACTGGAAAATCTAAACGTCGTAATGAAAATTATAAACTTATGATAAACGATGAAATTAAAAATACTAATTTGGAAGTAGCTGCCGCTTTTGAACAATTTTTTACTGATATTCCAGTTTCGACTACCAAATCGTTAAACTCATGCCCTATTCTCGCTGAGTCTATTCTAAAAGATAATGTAAACCATTGTGATAAATATTTTAAATTTTCTCACGTTAGTAACATTGAAATAATAAAAGTATTTAAAAGTTTACAAATAGACAGTGGCGTGTTTCCTGACTTGATGAAGCATAGTAAAGTTATTCCCTTATTTAAAGCTGGTAGTACTACTGACCCCACTAATTTCAGACCTATATCAATACCACAGATGAATAAGATAATGTACTAGGGTACAGATAGGAATCGGACCAATCACAGGCGGAGACGCTAATTATAGTTCCATTATATCAAGTGCATGTCGCTAGTGTGCTCATAGAAAGAGACAGGTATATATAATGCTATCTCTTACCACCTGCTAGTGTTGCTAGTGATGTGCCACTACTATCGATATGCATATCACGCTGTTCACTTAGTGAACATTAAATAAAACTATGTAAGATTTGTTAATTCGTTTATTAACTGTTACATATATCTAGACACGCGGTAAGCGTGTAATATAAGAATGATGTATTTATTTTATTTTATTGAAAAGAAACACAGTCTTACTTTCTTTTAAAAATTACAACTTACATAAAGATTTCTTTGCATGTTAAAACTATCCAAGGCAAATCTTATGGTATTGTAGAATCGAAGTTGGCTATATTTTACTAATGAATGTTAAACGATCCTTTACCTGAATAAATTAATTTCAGAAGTGTCTACTCAACGTGGCAACCATTTAACATATCACTACTTTTGTGGGTTGTACGATGAACTTGGCTTGTAACGTTCACATTTATGTTTTTGGTGGGAAAATAGTATACTTTGCCTAAGATTTTTTTACATGATATAAAATGAAATTGACAACCAAAGATCTCTGAAGAAATACTTCGTAGACTTACATTTAAATTAAATAGTCCCATATTTTACTCAAAGACTCCATTGGTTGTGATTCAGTTACGTAAGGAAGGAACAGTGATAATTTTTTGGTTACCTTGCCTATCATGCGTCACGCACGTATTTCATATTTTTAACAACTTTATAGCATCTTCATCTCCAAAACTCAACGTGGCCGTTGTTGACTGCAACAGGAGTACGCATTTTTCCCTTGCATCAAAGCTCTTTTTTGAGGAATGTACACTGTCGAAAAGTTTATCATAGAATAGTGGCAGAGCAGCGGTGTTACTCATCGTCGAATTTTCGTCATTTTTTGCAGCTTAAAAGAAAAACAAATAATTAGTAGGTACCATTAATTTGTAAAGTGGCTGGAATAGACTAAAATAAGTAAAGCAGTGTTAATTTCTAATTGACCACATTATATTCCGTATTTTAAAGTAGCGTATTATGGCATTGTCAAAACATCGATAGTCGATAATTTTTTGGACATCCCTTTTTTTCATACTTTTGTACTTTTGTTTAAAATAAATATTATTATTTGAAACAAAGATGATGATTTGAATGAAACACGAATTTAATACCCTGACCAAAGTAGACAGAAGAATATAGACAGAAATCTACTTACTTTTTCCATTTGGAAAACCACTGCTAATTTCTGCCGCCGTAAATAAAGGGCTAAACTGTACTATATGGGCGGCAGAGTTGGGCGTTGAAATTATTATGGTCGGAAAGACTTCAGTATAGGGTATGATAACAAATTTTAATGTAATTTATCTGATTTAACAATAGAAATAGCACACAATAAGAAACTAGAAGTAATTTTCACCGCGATAAAATTTCAGACTACAGATAACTAGTAGGCGTCGTCCGACAGTTCGTCAAACGTCATTGCATTGAACACTAGCGCTGCCTTCTTGAAATCCATGTACTACGACCTGGTAAAAGTGATTATGAACTCTATGACCAAAGTATTAATGATTAAAATTGAGTGTGGTAGATAATGTCCCCCGATTCTAGTATGGCGATTCAATAGCGTGATCAATACTACCAACACTTAGTAAAATTTTTGAAAAAGTTATTTTAAATCAATTGCAAGGACATTTTTATCGTAATAACTTAATGCACCTGCAGCAATTTTGTTTCACACGGGGTCGCTCTACTACTGATGCAGGTGTGGACCTCATCAATCATATAATCGAAGCCTGGGAGGAATCTCATGATGCAGTAGGTGTGTTTTGTGATTTGTCCAAGGCGTTTAATTGTGTTCATCATGATACTCTTGTCAGGAAGCTACATCACTACGGCGTAAAAGACCAGGGGGCCAATCGCGGTAATTTATAACGTAAATACCAAAACAAAACCAAACCAAAAACGCTACGTTACGCACTTTTCGTATCGCGGTAACCGCATGAACGGAAACGTTTCGACTTTTGTTTGGAAGTTACGCTGGAGCGGCGAACGTTCGATGTTTTAGTACGCGTTTGGTATCGCGGTAATTTTTTGACAGCGTTTTAAACCACTAACGTTACGTTGGGAAGGTCTCAGACGCTGTCAAATGAACGTTTTTGTTGTAGTTCGTCGAGAGCAACTTTTGCTGAGACGTTGGCCGTTTTAAATACGTTTTTGATCAAAAAAAATGCTTGAGCTCTATCTCCACACCCTCGATAGGGCCCATGAGGTGGACGTGGCTGAATAAAGAGCCTAGAGCCGCAGGAAGAATACCACAAGTGCCTTAATCACACGCAGCGAGTGTAGTGGACAGAGTGGCAAGTCAGTGCTCTTGGCTGTGTTTGTTTGTATGATTGCCTTGACCACATGTAGCGAGTACATTGGACAATAGAGGAAAAGTCAGTGCGCTCGCCTCCTACTCACCAAAAGCCTTGATCACACATAGCGAGTGCAGTGGACAGAGAGTGGCAAGTCAGTGCTCTTGGCTGCGTTTGTTTGTATGATTGTCTTGACCACATGTAGCAAGTACATTGGACAATAGAGGAAAAGTCAGTGCGCTCGCCTCCTACTCACCAAAAGCCTTGATCACACATAGCGAATGCAGTGGACAGAGTGGCAAGTCAGTGCTCTTGGCTGTGTTTGTTTGTATGATTGCCTTGACCACATGTAGCGAGTACATTGGACAATAGAGGAAAAGTCAGTGTGCTCGCCTCCTACTCACCAAAAGCCTTGATCACACATAGCAAGTGCAGTGGACAGAGAGTGGCAAGTCAGTGCTCTTGGCTGTGTTTGTTTGTATGATTGCCTTGACCACATGAAGCGAGTACATTGGACAATAGAGGAAAAGTCAGTGCGCTCGCCTTCTACTCACCAAAAGCCTTGATCACACATAGCGAGTGCAGTGGACAGAGAGTGGCGAGACAGAGAAATATTTTTAGCCTATTGAGTACCAAATTTTAAAACACTTCCCGTGTTAGGTATACAATTTTTGCGAACTTGCAAAATTTTCGAGTGCGGGCAGGATTTGAACCTGCGACTTTCGCATTACTAGTGGCCACGCCTCTTCCATCTGGGCTACCGCAGCTCATTTCTTGCCCGCCAATTTTGCAAGTGTATTTTAATGCCAGTAACGCTTGGCATGGCTCCATCTACCGGGTTAGTTTTGCAACTAATAACCGGCGACTAATTCTATCTTTACAGATTTAATGTAGTCTAAGCGATTTGGCGGGCAAGAAATGAGCTGCGGTAGCCCAGATGGAAGAGGCGTCGCCACTAGTAATGCGAAAGTCGCAGGTTCAAATCCTGCCCGCACTCGAAAATTTTGCAAGTTCGCAAAAATTGTATACCTAACACGGGAAGTGTTTTAAAATTTGGTACTCAATTTATCGCTGGTTTTCATCGCTTAGACTACATTCAATCTGTAAAGATAGAATTAGTCGCCGGTTATTAGTTGCAAAACTAACCCGGTAGATGGAGCCATGCCAAGCGTTACTGGCATTAAAATACACTTGCAAAATTGGCGGGCAAGAAATGAGCTGCGGTAGCCCAGATGGAAGAGGCGTCGCCACTAGTAATGCGAAAGTCGCAGGTTCAAATCCTGCCCGCACTCGAAAATTTTGCAAGTTCGCAAAAATTTTTAGCCTAGCTGAGGGAGCGAGCCATGGTGGAATAAATTTGTTAATAAAAGAAATATATATTATAATATAATTTTTTTATTTCATTTTTCTTTAGCTAGTTTACATCAATGTTGTGGCTGTTTAATTTGTTGGGGATCCCCTGCATCAGACGATGGTAGCTGTAACAATATAATAATAGTGTAAATAGCTACCCCATGTCCCATGCAAATGGGATGTTTTCCTGCTGTAAAAAGAAGCAACTTTTATTATTATTGATATCTATATATTATTTCTATCTTCCCCGAGACTACATACATACAGTTATGACCCTTTATCTCAGTTCTTTATTTCTGCTTACATCAAGAAGATCTTAAAATTTAATTGGACACTAACATGCACCTTGCTAGGGTATTGCAGTTTAGATAAAAAACTTATATAAACAAACAATTTTTAAATTAAAAAAGAAAACAGCTGCAAAAATACAGTTGCTATGGCGCTATGGCCATGTCTGATAAATAAGTGTGGGCTGTATAAGAAAAATCTATAAAGTGATAGGTTCTCAGTCTGTGGCCTAACGTGGTAATACACATAACACCCTCAACTCCCTTAGTCACCTCTGACAAACTACATCCATGGGAAAGAAATGAATTGATGCTATTCTAAGCAGTCATCACATGACAAAATTAAATAAATTAAGTAATTTTAAATTCAAATGTATATGTACCTGTAGGAATGGATCTTCAACAACACTACACCTTGACATCTTGTCCTATTATATTTGCCACGCTCAATTCCATTGAAAAGGGTGACATTTTGTAACGCCCCCCCTCTATTTAATCTATTTAACCCTATATATATATCCTATATATAAACCTATGCATATACACTCAACTACCTATCTGATAATTATTAAAGTCTGGAACTATATGCCTACTATAAACTAACGTATAAGAACTGAAATCTTGGCCTTGGATCTCGTATAGTGGGAACCCTACGCTGTGTGAGTAACCTCAGAGAGAGGAAGACAGTCTAAAGAAACACCTACAGTTAAAATTAAATCTCTACTTTATACATCTACGCAAACTTGAATATTGACCTTGGCTGAAATGCTTACGTGGCTGTTTGGTTTTGAACTTACCGTTTCAAAAACAACTAAACTTATTACTTTTGATCAATTTATCCTTAGTTATTCCCGCAAATCCCGTAAACTTATACGAAGCCATTTACTACACATAAATCCTAACATGTGATCTAAGCCCCAAAAGCCTAGTAACTCATCTAAAAGATAGTAGCATTGAATGGCTGTATGGTCTTAGTTCACTTTACCCGTTCCGACTTCCATTCCATTAAAAAAACAACAATTGTCAAGTACACTGAACGCGGAATTTTATTTATTTTACTTTCTTTCTCCAAAAATCGTGAAATATGTACAAAAGGTTAATATTTAGTTAGTTTGTATTTACTTAAAGAGTTTAAACAACCCTGTGCGCCTTTTAAACCAGTGGAACAAAGATACTCTCATAAGTTTGGTAAGTTCTTTGTTGTGTTTTCATAAAGTTTTGCTTATGATTTTTACCTGCCTACTAATAGTTTTACTGATCTAATTAAATTGATTTTTTACTCAACAACCGTACAACAGTGTGAGAAATTAATTTAAAGACTAGAAGGTTAAAGTTTCTACTATAATTCCAGTAAATATTGTTGGACAATACCAACTATAATTTGTATTCTTTTTTCAGTTTCACAACTCCATATTCTTCAGTGCTACATGCTACACTAATAACTATCCATGTTACAACAAGTTACTTATTAAATAAAAAGGAATTCAATCAACCTACAGAGTTTCAGCTAAATATCTAGGTATGTTTGAAAAACTTTTGTTTTAAGCTTGTCTATACTCCTAGTTTTTTTATTATGGTGTTCTCTAGTCATCCAACTTAACCTAAATCTCAAAACATTCAATTTACAAGAATCTTAATACTATTTCATTCCTGGAAGGCGCTGTTTCATCACTCATCCATATTAAGAAGTTACTAATGGTATTATTCTTTTACAGGTGTAAAATTTGATCCAAGATTAAGCTAGTACTCCATCCAAGACAAGCTACCTTGACTTTCAACTTTAACTAGATACTTTGAACTCTCAGAAGAAGGTAATGTGCGAATGGAAGTAGGTATTGTTACTACTAATGTTTAGGTAAGTATCGTATTTGTTCCTTTGGACAATTGTAGGAAGTGATGGTGAATAGCGCTAAGAAATTTATTTAACTTTTAACTTTCTCTAGTAAATATTAATTTTATTTTATTTCTATTACATACAGGGATGACCTGACAGAAATCTCTTACCTGGAGGACTAAAGGATCTTCTTTAAATGAAGATGAATATTGAATCAGTTTATTCGGTTCCTTACTTGAAGCGGTAAGCAAAATTTTAATTTGTAATTTTTTGAAACGGGATTGATATCTCCCAAAACAATAATAAGTAAGTAGGTACTATTCAATATCAGGAACTACATAATAACAATTAGAAATGAAATTATTTCTTATTCGTTTCTCAAAGGAGTTTCAAAGAATTTTTTGGTATACTTAGGGCTACCTAGGTTGTAGAAATATTTTACCTAAATTTTAAAATGTGTGGTTTTATCTTACAGATTTTCAACGGATAAACTACCCTGCCATGGAGAGAAGATGAAAACCCTCACAAGATCTACAACAGCTGTATTTTAATAAAAAAAAACCCTTAGTATATAATATTTCTATACACTACCATTTAAACTTTCTAATTATTTCTGCCTTTTATTATTTTCATGTGCTTGACAACATTTACTTGGAAACAATAAAGATATGCCTGTCTTTTATTACTAAAATGAATTAAAGGGGAGATAGGGGGTATTTACAATAGGTTGATAGTGAGAAGTTGAGATAAGTACCTTTAATTATTTCAACAATGAAAATCAAAGATGTTTTATTGATAACTTTTATCAATCTTCTTTGATTGAAATTTAAATTAGCATAGTTAATTATTTCCTCACTTGGAGGTGAATAAAGTGAAGCTGGTAGAAATACAGTTTGAATTCTTCTACTTCAGATGTGCGGAACATCGAGTCGACAAACTACCTGATATGTTAACTTCTTCCTACTTTATTTTATTTTTATAAGTAATTATCATTTAGTGAGACTTTTAGTTAGACTTCCTAAGGATGTAAGAATTTCTTTGTGATATCTTTTTTAGAACCCAAGTTACAACATGAAGAGGTAGAAGATTGTAAAATGTCGTAGTGCTAGTACTTATTTTGTAAAGGGCTTTAAGATTACCGCCCCGCTCTCCGCGGTGCCTCTGTGTAAGTATAAAGTAAGTTAGAGGCCACATTTGTATTTCCAGTTATTAATTTCTCGGAGGGTTGTAAAGTTAGATTTTTCCCTCATTCTGAAAATATCCTATGCAAATGTGAATCGTGTCATGCGTCACCTGACGGGATAGACTCCACCCTTCTGTCTCCAAACGATGCTAGATTCTACATTTAATGTTGTTACAATATAGAACGCCTTAGAATTTTGTTTACATTTTCTTGCAATGTTCAAAAAGAGGAGTTATAATAATGAATAAATATATACGTAACAATAAGAGCTAAATCTGGGTTGTCCACGTCCAGAGAGTACCAGCTTTGTCAAATAGGTATCTAAGGCGCTAAATTAAATCAAAGGAAGTTACGTTTTCAATGCCAAGTGTTTGGAGAGTTTTCTTTTTATCTCAATCTACTTTATTACTGATTCTACTTGGATCATCAAAGATATTGTCATGTGGTCATTAAGAAAGTGTCCCCCGTTTCCCCTTTTTTCAGAGAATTAAAAATCATTCAAACTTTTTTATAATAAACGTTCTGTGCTAAGTTGTCACATCCTTAGAGAGCTTTCCATTTTTATCTTTTGGTAAAATCTCAAGCTAAATAACCATAATCGCCCATATGGTACGATATGTCAGATTATTAGGAATATTTATAATTCCATAGCATGCGATTCTATTAAGCCTTCTTAGACAGACAACTCTGATATTAAGTAGGTATGTAATTATAGGTGGGTATATTTTATCTTGAACAAATCTTAATTCTCATGCATACAATAATGAATTTTATCTTTCTTGAATCCCTCTTAAGTAGGAAAAAGTAGGTAGGTTTTCATTTTAGTAAAATTCTTAGATCCAAAGTTCTTTGTCTCAACAATTCTTTAATTTTATTATTTCAACAGTAATAGGAGAATTTGATTCTTACGTTATTTTTCATCTTTAATTTTGTACTAGTTATTTTTAGAAACTGATGATGGCATTTGTTCTTAACGTTTGTAGATAATGATAAGATAGGGGAACCAAAATATTTGCTTCTGCATGCTTATTCAATTTTAATCTAAAATAGATCTAAAAAGAATTATTCTACTATTCTGAATTAAAATGTTTTGTCAAATAGGTGAGTTTTATTTTGAAATGAATCGAGCCTTATTTCTCAAGGGTTTTGTATTACCTACTTGAAACCTAAGGTTGGTACGTTATGCTATGCTGCTATTCGGTGACTTCTAAGATTTCCCATGCTTTTGAGAAACTTGAAACTAAGTAAGTAGGTACCTACTATTTTACAAGAAAACTATTTGCTTCAAGCATCCAGTCTACGATTTAGTTTTAAGCAAAGTTTAAGTAAGTATTTGAAAGGTTGAACTGGTTCTTTTATTTTCTAGTTCATTTCCCATTCTCTGAGATGTTTATAAATATCCCTACAAATCCACTATAGTCCGGGTACTCCGCAGACTATAGAGTTTCCCTGCCTAAGTAAAGGAGAGGCTAACAGCAGCTAAACCCTACAACCGCGTTAAATGTGACTACCTTCCTAATCTTCTGTGTAGATGGCAAAACTTAGGCATGCGCCTATATTTACAAAATTAAATGTGTGGTGTGTGGTGTGGTAGGCTTCGCCTTAAGTTCAAGACTAGTCCTCTATTCTGAATAAGTGTACTCGACTGCAAAGTCAAGATTTGTGTGATCTACCTAGTGCACCCTAAGATCTCACCGAACCTCTAGTTGTCCGAGGACTGGGTTGGAGGGGTAGGCCCAGTGAGATCAAGTGAGTTATGTTTGGAGAATGCTCCGAGTGTTTGGACAAGACAGAGGTAGTGGGCCGCTAACAGGTCTGGTCAGGTACCCTCAAGTTCAATGATTGATACATCAGATCGATCACAACTGCTACCTCCATCAAGTCCCACACGCGAACCATAGAGATTATCTAGGGCTCCGTAAATAGCCCTCCTCTCCCCTCTCTAAGGCAGAGTCCTAACAGAACCGAACCTAACGTACGTTTCAATAGGCTCACCAGTACCTACCAAAGATAGGTACCAGAAATCCCAAAGAAAAACACATTTGGTTCTAAATACACATATCTTCTGTAAAACCCCAACTTTAAATAGAAAATTCAAAACAGAGAAAGGAATTAACTGAAGTTACTGCAACAAAAGAGTTGATATTATGATAGCCTGGATAGCCATCACAAAATCAACTTCCAATTTTTAAAATTCCCAAAAGCTTGACTCTCAAATAGCTGAGTTTTAAATACTCAAGAAGAAATTACCCCGTAGATCCAAAAGATATGTGTGACGCCGCGCGAAGCCCGAAGAAGAATGAATCCTCTCTACTGGTTTGTATGGCTTATATAGGCCTCCCACACTACTCTCAAAATCAACTGTGCACCTTATCACTCAGGTAATAAGGCTCAACTCCAATAGCACAAATCCTATTCCCCAAAATATACCTTACGTCCTAGACAATATTACCCATACATTCTATTACCTGAACGATAGGGTTCATTCTACAAAATCGTCCGACTTCATAAACACAAAAACTATTTTCCATAATACACCCTACGACCTACACAATAACGGCCATACCTCCTATTACCTGAGCAGTATGATCCATCTTACAGAACATCTGATTTCAGAAGCAGTTACCTACAAATCCTACGCTCCAAAATAAACCTTATGACCCACATAATAGTGCCCATACACCTTATTATATTCGCACGAAGGCTCATCTTCGCTTGCAACTGCTATTCTGTACAAAACGGTTTCTGGTTCGATCCCCCCACGCAGCACCCCTTCTACAACTAAACGCCCAATAGCTCTTATTATGTTCGCACGAAGGCTCATCTTCGCTTGCAACTGCTATTCTGTACAAAACGGTTTCTGGCTCGATCCCCCCACGCAGCACCCCTTCTACAACTAAACGCCCAATAGCTCTTATTATGTTAGCACGAAGGCTCATCTTCGCTTGCAACTGCTATTCTGTACAAAACGGTTTTCTGGTTCGATCCCCCCACGCAGCACCCCTTCTACAATTAAACGCCCAATAGCTCTTATTATGTTCGCACGAAGGCTCATCTTCGCTTGCAACTGCTATTCTGTACAAAACGGTTTCTGGCTCGATCCCCCCACGCAGCACCCCTTCTACAACTAAACGCACAATAGCTCTTATTATGTTAGCACGAAGGTTCATTTTTATCTGTTTTGGGTATACGGCCCTGCTTGTTATATCTTGCTGTGGATACAGATCCATTATTTCGCGGCTCAGCCGCAGCGCGCCCGAACCCAACGCAGGCGTCCCAAGCTCGCACCTCCTTTATTTTATTTTTGTCCATGTTTACTTTATGTAGTGCCCATTAGCTTTTGCCTTACAAGACAATACTTAGCTATCACGAAACCTTAATTTTATTTAAGTACTACTGAACCCGTCATCAGACCACACGATTACCCTACTAACCGAATCCGTCCATCATTCCTACTCTATCTCCCGGCAGCCAGGTCGAATATTGAATACCCAACTCCAAGCCCTACTATGTAACTATTTTGTAGGTAAGTACGGTAGGAATAGGTAGGGATCAATTCTACTAGTCCTCAATATTATCCAAATTGCAACATTTTGTACTACCTATAATTGCTTTAGTAAATCTTCCTCCCTTTCTTACTGAGTATAATGTATTTTCAATAGTCCCTTTCTACAATAGGTACCTTCTATTTTGATACTGAGTGTTACATGCATACTTATGATCCGCTTCAGCTTATGTCCTTACTCCTTACTCCTAGAGGCCTTGAAAATGAACTTACACAATGTTCTAGAAATAAATAAGGAGACAAATCATACATTTTTTTTTTATTTCTCAATACCTTTTTATTATTAATTATTTAACTTCAAGACAAAAGTTATGCTTTAAAGATAGAATAGTTAGGTACATATTTGTGAATGTAATGGTACCCTCTAGAATTGAGGCCTTGTACCAGTACAATTTACTGGAGTTTCACGTCTGGTGCCATGTTGAGACTGGATGAAGCTAGATAATTTAGACCTCATCCTGTCTTACGTTGTTACAAACCTGAAAAATAGTACATCATTGAGACAAATTTAACAAGACATTGCGGTTGGGAAGAGACAACTTTGAGGCTGAAATCACCCGGCAGCTAAATTGAATCATAAAACCATTGAATCATACGTTCTTTATTTAAGTATTATATTATGTACTTACTGAAAGGCCATTAAATACACGGCGGCAATCCAATTTCTTACTTTCCTATGTATTTCATCTTATTTTCATACTTCACATTTAAAAATAGTACTGTACATTACGCGACATTATGGGGTTTAGAAATCCCATGGATCTTTAAATAAAAGTAGATGGCTATCTAATACACTTGTTTTTTTAGTGATAGCTAAATAAAACATAGAAATCAACAAAACATGGAAAACCACAGATCACTTGTACAGTTAATATTCTTAAATCTAAGAAAAGGCGTAGAGCCTGAGGTCATTATTGCTATACAGCCGTTTTACACTCATAATCGATCATCGATTATGAAAGTAACACCTAGTATTTTGGAATACTCATTGCAAGCTCTTAACGTTACAAGTTTGGTTTTACATTGGCAACGTTAACGATTAATACGTTCAGAAAAATACCGCGATAGCATTTTTGACATTAACCATTACCAAACCATTTCCGAACCGCTAACGTTACGTTGAAATTGTAAAACCTTTGACAAATACCGCGATTGGCCTCCAGGCTCTTAGTCTTTTGGAATCATATCTTAACAATAGAATTCAAAAGGTTGATGTCAACGGTGAAAGATCATCTGGATCAAAGATAAGAATGGGCGTTCCGCAGGGTTCGATTCCTGGTCCTTTTTTGTTTCTTGTATATATTAATGATCTACCATATCTAGTTAAAGAAAAACATGATATAGTTTTGTTCGCGGACGATACCTCTCTACTTTTCAGAGTAAAGAGGCAACAACTCAACTATGATGACGTGAACAAAGCTATTACCGATGTAGTGCAATGGTTTAGAGTAAATAACCTACTATTGAATGAAAAAAAAACTAAATGTATCAAATTTGTATTACCAAATGTTAAACCAAGCTCTACAATTATTAAGGTAAAGGATGAAAAGTTGGAACTTGTGGACTGAACTGTATTTTTAGGCATAACTTTGGACGCCTCGCTCCAATGGGGGCCACATATTGAGAAATTGTCGAAGAGACTGAGTTCAGCAGCATACGCAGTTAAAAAAATAAGACATCTCACTGATGTAGACACTGCAAGACTAGTTTACTTTAGCTACTTCCATAGCTTAATGTCTTATGGCTTACTACTATGGGGCCATGATGCGGATGTGAACAATATATTTGTTCTGCAGAAACGGGCTGTTCGTTCAATTTATAAATTGGGACCTCGAGTCTCCTTGAGACAGAAATTTAAAGAAATCAACATATTGACATTTGTGTCACAGTACATATACGAAAATCTAGTATACGTAAAAATAAATATAGATTCTTTTAAGAAAAACTGTGACAGGCATAATTTTAACACTAGAAATAAGAAGCAACTTGCTGTGCACATGAGCAGGCTTAGTAAAGTAAGCAAAACTTTTAAGAGCAATTGTATACGCTTTTATAACAAACTTCCTAAAGATATTCAAGACTTACCCTTAAATAAATTTAAACTAGTAATCAAACAAAAATTGTACAAGAAAGGCTATTATGAAATATCAGACTATATGCAAGATAAATCTCCATGGGTTTAATTCAAATGTATAAAGTAAATATTTTATTAGACGAAACAAGTAGATTTATCTACTGCAATTTTTTGTTATTATTATAATATATGACGTAAGATCGATAGCCTGGTTGCCTTCAGGATGGACGGGAATGTCATCGGGATCCATATTGCAGCGCAATTAAACACTTCAGTATCTTTTTAGATGTGCAATCAGTTCCAGATTAACAAATTATTTTCATAAACGTGAGTCGTCTTGTCATTTTTCACCAAAACCACCCATGCGCAGTCGATACTCCCCACCGAATATTTTCACATTTTTCCCAAGTACCCACCGAAAGTAAATATTGACATTTGATTCCCACTCACAATCACAACACGACTCGAGTCGATACATTAACAAATCAACCAGAGGGCGCACAGCGCGACTAAAGTAATTAAGGTTCTTCTATTATTCTTCAGACGTCGCTACTGTGCACGGTGACGCGACGACACGGCCAACCTGACGCTTCACACGTCTTCGTGTGACGACGCATCACTTGTAGCGGCATCTGGAAAAGGATAGAACCGCACAATAAATACTCTCATCAATTCAAAATGAGCTTTCAATAATAAAGTAATCATTAATCATGTAATGTTATTTATTATCAATGTACAATGCTTTGGTATTTTAGTGTGTGTTTTTGTTAAACAATTTTATTTAGTAATAATAAAACTCTTCTGATGATAAACGATTATCAAACAAAGCAATAAGAAAATCAAAATGTTTAAGGCTTTTCTTTATCTTAACATTTAGAAACATTCTCTAATTGCTCAATTTTTTTTTTTTTAGGTCTTTTTTTGTAAGTATCTTTCACTTGTTAGGTCTTTTTTTGTGTAGGTCTTTTTTGAGTAGGTCTTTTTTTATCAAGATACTTGCTATGGGTACCACCCATTTAATAGGTAAGATTTTTTTTTATGTTACAAGCCTTCATACGATCTTTATTTTAAATTTTTTTTCAGGCTGTCGGGAGAAAATGTCTCAGGACATAGATTGACAAGCAGTAGTCAATCTATGTCAACTGCTCAACAATCGTATCGTTTTCATTATCATAGTCAATGTCAAAGTAACGTTCAGGCATAGTTCGGAGACGGTCGTGGGCGTATTTGTATGTACGGTTACCAGTGAGGGCCTTAAGAACGTATCGGTCACCGTTCAATACCTCAATTACACGAAATGGGCCTTTATACTTGGTATCTAACTTTGTTTGATTCCGTTCCTCATTTTTCAACAAAACAAAATCACCAACTGAATAATTAACTACCTTTGCCTTAGTTTTATCAAATCGTGACTTGTTATACTCTGCACTCTTGTTCATGTTACTAACAGCAGCTGTTCTAACCTGATCAAGGCTAATGTCTAATTCCAAGCTAAACTCCCGCAGTGGAAGCGATTTACACAGGTAAATTTCTAGTAAAATACCAGGAGTTCAACTAAAGGCAGACAATGGCCGCGTTACGCAGCGCTAAATAGCATACGCTGCACAATATAGCAGCGCATACTATGAATTAAACGTGAACCTAAATCTATTTAACTTAATTAACTAAGTTGAGTGAAATTGGAAAATGATGTGTTCTGACCTTTACATAACTCAAGTCGGTAGTAAATACCGTCTGCCGATCTGGCGTTATGTCACACGTATTAGCACTAGATTATAAGTAAGTACCTCCAAATTATATCACCCCACGAATTCCGCAATTCGTACTAAGGAGTCACAATGATATGGTACAACAAATATGACTAAAGGGAACACACCATTAACACGAATTAAACAGTTTTATACTAAACAACCAGGTTTAACACTTACAGTCAACGTGCCGGTCCAAATGCATAAAATACCCAACGGAGAAAGGAAGTTCAGGGAATGGATCAAATGGGAATTCCGTGGGTACTTACAGGGCTGGGTGGAAAAGATATCGACACCCAGCATTCCACTACAGCCTTGGCGCGTTATTCACGTCAAACCACTCACAGCTTCTGTTCGTATTCCACTTTGATATTAGTCATTACGCGTGACCCAACCCGAATTTGGGCCGTACAAACGCGGGCCAAAATGGCCACCTGATGCCTATTCAACGCGACGCTCACGTGGAAGACGTCGAGACATCCAACAATCACTAAGCCTGGCATTCCAGTACAACCCAGGAGAAACGCAATAATACGATGCATCAACACGCGCGATCTCAAATTGAATCGTCCATTACACGCGGCATCACAAAACGCGTGGCGGGAAATCCGCACAATACGCGATACCCTCCCGTCCGAACGGTTTTGAGTGACTGAGTGCGGTGCAGAAATTACCGCTTGGCGCCTACCAGGCGACCCGCGCGCACGCCGCCACCCTCGCCCCGCGAGCGATAAAGGGACAACATATGCCCAGAGCGATGCGTGCGAAATCGCGGCGCATTCATAGACCGTCATTAATACCTAACTTACCCCAGCATAGCAACGCTAAATTAAACATTCACCCGCCCTAGGCCGAATCCCTTAGGCCTATTCACTACTGGGGAGACGAGATAGCGTTGCTATTGCTCGCTTAAGAACTGAATCCCCTACCTGAACTGTCGCGACTCGAGGAGTGCCATCACTACCTGGGAACAAGTTGAGAATGCGCCCTCTGCGCCATCGCAGTGGCGGCAGGTTGGCATCCTTAACCAGAACGAGATCTCCGATGCGAGGGGGTTCAGTTCTGTCCGTCCACTTAAGGCGTTGCTGCAGAATGTGCAAATACTCAAGCGACCATCGCTTCCAAAAATTCTGAGACATTTGCTGCAGCAACTCATAACGCGTCAAACGATTGCTACTGACCTCTGTGTAGGGGTATTCTGGCAAGGCGTTAAGTGGTCGGCCAATTAAGGAATGCCCTGGTGTCAGGGCCTCCAGATCATTCGGATCTGAGCTAAGCGGACACAAAGGACGTGAATTGAGAACGGCCTCAATTTTACAAAACACGGTCGCTAGCTCCTCAAAGGTTAATATCGTTAAACCTATAACGCGCATCAAATGCGTCTTAGCGGACTTTACAACCGCTTCAAATATACCACCCCAGTGGGGGCATCCTGGTGGATCGAACACCCAGTTAATGCCCTGACGGGAGAGGCTCGTGCCGATAGCTTCCTCGTTTTCCGATAAAAACGTTATAATTTCTTTCATACATCGATCAGCGCCCTTAAAGTTGGTACCACAGTCCGACCTGATCAGCGCTGGTCGCCCTCTTCGCGACACAAATCTATCTAAAGCTGCTAAGAAAGCCTCCGTAGTGAGGTCGGCCACGAGTTCCAAGTGGACGGCCTTGGTTGCTAGGCACACAAACACGCACAAATACGCCATGATTGACTTCGCGTTGCGAAGGCGTGATGCCTTTACCATAAAAGGCCCCGCAAAGTCCGTTCCCACACCCGCAAACGTCCAGGCTTCCGTCACCCGGTCCGGTGGGAGGTCTCCCATCTGAGGTTGCATTGTGGCTGCCTTCAACCGATAGCAAGGCAAGCACCGAAACACAATGCTCCGTACCGTACGTCGTCCAGACAAGATCCAAAACTCGCGCTGCAGAATAGCCAAAAGTGCATTGCAGCCCGCATGCGAGTTTTTCTGGTGACGATCCCTAACTATAAGTTCTACCAAAGGTCCCTTCTTTGGGAGTAACAGCGGATGCCGTGCTGAAAAGGGCAGGTTAGCGTTCCGAAGTCTACCTCCAACCCGGAGCATTCCATGCTCGTCCACGAACGGGTTGAGGCGCACAAGACCTCCCTTCAGCTTTCCACGGCCATCCCTGAGCAGCCTGGCCTCTTCCTCAAAATGTTCCGCCTGGACGACCCTAACCAATAAACTTAGAGCCGCATTCCGCTCCGCAGGCGAGAGGACAGGTGCCAAGTTCCGTTCTGCTTGAGGTTTTCTACAGTTGTTCACGAACCGTTTGATCCAACCTGTCACCCCTAGAAGTTTGTCGAGGGAGCTGTATCGTTCCAGCAAGAAAGCCGCACTAGGCTTAGGTACGATCTGCCCTACGTTCACTCGCAAACCTCGATCAGGTGGCCCAAGCGGCGACCCGCACTCATTGTATGGCCATCTCTCAGGTGACTCAGTCAGCCACTGAGGTCCCCACCACAGTGAGTGACCTACCAAATCAGGGGCCCTACATCCCCGTGAGGCGTAGTCCGCTGGGTTCTGTTCTCCCGGTACGTGTCTCCATACCAACGGAGTTTCCGATCCTTTAATCTGTGACACCCTATTTGCCACGAAAACCTCAAGAGTATGTACCGACGTCTGTAACCAGCACAGAACTATCCTACTGTCGGTCCATGCGTACACCGTTTCATCCAAATTGATGGTACCGCGTAGATTACTAGCGACATGATGTAGCAAGCGCGTGAGAAGCGCTGCTCCCGCCAATTCCAACTTTGGAATGGTCCATCTTGTCCTAACCGGAGCCACCTTACTCTTGGCCATAACTAGACGCACGTCTACAGTTCCCGTTGAACTGACTGTCCGCAAATAGACAGCTGCCGCGTACCCTCGCTCCGAGGCATCACAAAACCCATGTAGGGTAGCCTTACATCCCACCGATGGGAGCAACTTGCGAGGTATGGCGATGCGTACGATCCCTGGTAAGGTGGTCACAAACTTGGTCCAATCATTCAACAGCTCTCCGGAGAGCTGGTCGTCCCAACCCAAGTTTGCTATCCACAACCTTTGCAAGAAGCACTTCGCCATGAACGTCACCGGTGCGATCCACCCGTTAGGATCGAAAGTTCTGGCGATCGTCGACAATACCGAACGCTTCGTCCAAGTCTTCTGCAAAAGGTCTGGCTCGATCTGATACGTAAAGACATCATGCGTTGGCCTATATTGCACCCCTAGGATGCTCAACGTATTTGGATTGTCCGGGTTCTCGAAAAGGTGCGGGTCCTGCTGGAACTCACCTGGCAACCCGGCCAGGAGCTCTGGACAGCTGGACAGCCATTTCCGCAACTCATAACCTCCTGATTCCATGATCGCGATCAGCTCGTCTCGTAGTAGCAGTGCTTGTTGCACGCTATCTGCACCCGTGCAGATGTCATCCACGTAGACGTCGCGATCCAGTACTGCTGCGGCTCGAGGGAATCTTACCCTTTCCTGTGCGGCCAACTCTCGCAGCGTGCGTACTGCCAAAAACGGACTTGGCTTCAGACCATACGTTACCGTGTTAAGCTCATAAGTGACCATCGGCTCGTCAGGGCTCTCACGCCACAAAATCAGCTGGTACCGACGGTCATCCGGGTGTATAATTGTTTGGCGAAACATCATTTTGACGTCTGCGACGAACGCTACTTGGTGCAACCGAAAATCTGTGAGGATGTCCACAATGTCCCGGTTCAACTTGGGACCCGCGTGCAGACACTGGTTCACAGACACACCATTCGATGTAGGAGCAGAATCGTCAAACACTACCCGTATTTTCGCCTCCGGTGACTTCAAAACAGCCAGGTGTGGTATATAGTAATGCTCGACACACCTCCAATCTATGCTGGACACCGACATGTGGCCTAACTCTAGGTACTCCCTCATGAATTCGATATACTTCTGCCGAAGTGCTGCATCTCGCTTCATCTTTCTCTCCATAGCCAGTAGTCTCCGTTCCGCGATCTGTCGCGAACTACCTAAGGAGGGGCGGTTTGGGAGAAATGGCAGCCTGGTAACAAACCTACCTGACGAACTTCGTGCAGTGTTGTACTGATAGAACAGCTCGCACTCGTCATCCTCTGGCTTCCGTCTATCCGCTGTGGGTGGCTCCTCAGACTCCCAAAACCTCTGCAGCACCTCCGACAACACACTACCATAGAGTACCGTATCGCCCTCTGGTAGGTCCTGAGGTCTCCAAACTGGGCCAAAAATAACATACCCCCCTGTGGTATCAACGGCCACTAAACCAGTTTGCTGAAGTACCCGTTTTCTGCCACACCAGAATCTTCCGAGGACGTCTGACCCGAGGAGAACGTCCACCGTACCAGGAGTATCAAATTCAGGATCAGCTAACTCTAAGCCTGTGGTTAACCCTCGTACCGTTGACGGTAACCGAACCTGAGGAAGTTTCCCTACCACTTCATCCAGCACCACTGCTGAGGCATGATAGCTGACCCCTGTACCTGTATTACCTAATGTGAACTCGAAGTTCACCTGACCCCGAACGTCAGGCACATCTACACCTCCAATACCTACAGCCCCATCCGTTGTGGGCCTTATATTTAAGCGTAGCCTACTCACCAGCTTACTAGATACAATACAACCCTGAGCCCCTGTATCTAACAAGGCTCTTACCTGTATGCTGCGGCCACCGTATCCCCATAGCCAAATCATTGCCGTAGGCAACAATACCGTAATTGGCCGGGGGGCCGAAGCTGGCGTGTAGGCGGCGATTACCTAGCAGGAACCTAAGCGCGGAGTGTCCGCGTCCTGCGGGGGGGTCCCCTCTCTCCGTACACCTTCGAGTGGGTCCCACTCCTGCTGATAGGGACCTCGGGTCCTGTACGCCATGGCTGGCAGCCTATAGTAACCCTGCGGCAGGCGCGCGTACCGTGGACGCGCCTGTAGCCGCGGGTGCTCAGCCAAGGGGAGAGGCATGCGTGGGTCATGGGAACTCACCATGTTGTTCAGACCCGCCGAGTACTGCATGTACTGGCCCTGGTGTTGGCACCCGCCCGTAGCATCACGTACTTGTGATGGGTGCCTCTGACCTTGGACCTGTGACCACCTACCCTGTTCCGGCACCTGCTGCCGAGGTGGTGACTGTCTCGCGCGTGGTGAAGGGGGCATCACCTGCTGATGTCCCTGGCCTCGTCCCTGAAACCCTGGTGGAAGAGGACTCCTCCTTGGAGGGGGTGGGGAGCGTTGCTCCCGTCTAGGTAGGGCAGACTCCGTCCGCTGACCCGCGTCAGCTCTGCCTCCGTAATCTCCGCTGCGGTTCATGCATAGGAGCTGATGGTGGGCACCCTGGCAGTACCTGCAGTTGGTGCTTGATGGGCACTCTCGCACCTGATGCGGCCCCATACACCTAAAGCACCAACGCCGTTGCTGCACCACACCACGACGTTTCTGCACCCGCTGTGCAGCGAACTCCTCACACGCAGTCACCTGATGCCCCGCCTCTCTGCAGTAGGCACACCTCGATTCCAAATTAGCGACATTGTATCGCCTGGGTGGCCTACTCTTACCGTCTCGCGCCTGTGCACCCGGCCGTTCCGGGCGGCGAGCGGCCGCAGACTCCGCGTGAGGCGATTCTCCAAATTGGGCATCTACCCGCCTGCACTCGGCCTCGAGGAAGGACTTGAGCTCCTCGAAGGTCGGGAGGTAATCAGATGTCTTACCTCCGTGTGACTGTTCAAAACGAGCGGCCATGTCGCTCGGCAGGCGGCGCAACAACGTGTGGACCAGGATATAATCATAGCCTGACACCGGCATCCCCTGTCTCTCAAGAGCGTTCACTGCAACGCAGACAGGGTTGAGGACCTTGGCCCTGAGGTCCGTCCCTCGTGTGATGGTCGGCACGGTGAGCCACTGTTCCAGGAGTTGGTCAATCATGAGACGTTTGTTGCTGTATCTCTCGATCAGCAAACCGCGAGCCGTCTCGTAACTTGCATCATCGACTGGTAGATGCTTTACCAGCTCATGGGGCTCACCTTGCAGCTTGGCCATCAATTGTGCCATTTTATATGCCGGCTGCAAGTCAGTGCGGTTATGAATCACACTGTCAAACAGATCCTGGAATCGGGTCCAATCCGTGTAGTCCCCGTGGAAGACCGGAATCGCCACAGCCGGCAGGGGCACTTGCACCCCCGGTCCCCGCGGACCATGGGGTGGGTCCGGCTCCCCAGCTCTACGCCTGGTGATCACAGCAGCCGCCTGCTGGATCTCCTGCCCTATCTCCAGGCACTGGGTCACATTCGCCCGGACCGTAAGTTTGACCTCCTCATCAGGCGTCCCATCAAATAACTCCTCGCATCCAGTGAGGCAATCCAACACCTCCGCGACCCGTTCGTCAATCCGTTGCGCACAAGCGATGAGTGCGTCCTCTCGGTCCCCGCGACCGACCATCGCCTGCTTAGTCGCGAACCACATTAGGTGCGCTCTAATTTTCGCCTGAAGCTGTCTAATTGTGGGAGCCATGGTACCAACCCAAAGCAACACCGAACCTTACAATAAAAACTACCGATAGGATATTCTACACAGGGCACACACTACAATCACAATAAATATATTTTTTTTATGTAGGTAGATTAAAAATCTTACATACATACATACATAAATCACGCCTATATGTCCCTTACGGGGTAGGCAGAGCGTTAACGGCCGTAAAACGGATATTAACACCACGTCTGACAGTTTGAGGGTCAATCAGATAACTGTGTATCACTCATTAAAAATCTTATACTAGAATAATCTTAAATCTAGTGGTTTTCTGAACCACGCTCTGCTACCAAAAATTGTCTAATTCCAAGCTAAACTCCCGCAGTGGAAGCGATTTACACAGGTAAATTTCTAGTAAAATACCAGGAGTTCAACTGAAGGCAGACAATGGCCGCGTTACGCAGCGCTAAATAGCATACGCTGCACAATATAGCAGCGCATACTATGAACTAAACGTGAACCTAAATCTATTTAACTTAATTAACTAAGTTGAGTGAAATTGGCAAATGATGTGTTCTGACCTTTACATAACTCAATTCTGTAGTAAATACCGTCTGCCGATCTGGCGTTACGTCACACGTATAAGCACTAGATTATAAGTAAGTACCTCCAAATTATATCACCCCACGAATTCCGCAATTCGTACTAAGGAGTCACAATGATAATGGTACAACAAATATGACTAAAGGGAACACACCATTAACACGAGGAAACAGTTTTATACTAAAACAACTAGGTTTAACACTTACAGTCACGTGCCGGCGCAAATGCATAAATACCCAACGGAGAAAAGAAGTTCAGGGAATGGATCAAATAGGGATTCCGTTGGTACTTACAGGGCTGGGTGGAAAAGATATCGACACCCAGCATTCCACTACAGCCTTGGCGCGTTATTCACTTCAAACCACTCACAGCTTCTGTTCGTATTCCACTTTGATATCAGTCATTACGCGTGACCCAACCCGAATTTGGGTCGTACAAACGCGAGCCGATATGGCCACTTGATGCCTATTCAACGCGACGCTCACGTGGAAGACGTCGAGACATCCAACAATCACTAAGCCTGGTATTCTAGTATAACCCAGGAGAACCGCAATAATACGATGCATCAACACGCGCGATCTCAAATTGAATCGTCCATTACACGCGGCATCACAAAACGCGTGGCGGGAAATCCGCACAATACGCGATACCCTCCCGTCCGAACGGTTTTGAGTGACTGAGTGCGGTGCAGAAATCACCGCTTGGCGCCTACCAGGCGACCCGCGCGCACGCCGCCACCCTCGCCCCGCGAGCGAGAAAGGGACAACATATGCCCAGAGCGATGCGTGCGAAATCGCGGCGCATTCATAGACCGTCATTAATACCTAACTTACCCCAGCATAGCAACGCTAAATTAAACAGCTAACTGCCTGTTCATCATCGTCACATAATAAAATGTCCAAAGGCCTAGCCACACGCCCTATTAAAAGTTCCAGTGGACTTGACTTGGTGATTCTACTTTGGGAACAATTAAGTGCCAACTGTACATCGGGAAGTGCTTCTTGCCAAGACTGGTTAGTAGTTTCAGCAGCCGTAAGCATATTCTTCAGTGTGCTCATGATTCGCTCAACCTGTCCATTTGCACGGGAGCTACCGGTCGCTATCAAATGCAGGTTAATTTTGTGACCATCACAAAAGTCTTTATACTCGCGGCTTGCAAAACACCGACCTTGATCGACGATCACTCTCACTGGGGCACCGAACAAGGAAACAGCCTTCTTCATAGACCGTATACTACTAGCCGTATCAATATTATGAGTATGGTAGAGAAGCACAAATTTGGTAAAAGCATCTATCAATACGAAAACGTACTCTTTCCTGTCGTTTTTACCGCTTAGCTTTCCGGTCGCATCGATATGCACAGTGTGCCAAGGAATTGCCACCTTTGGGATAGGATGAAGTTCTGCATGAATTTTGCCTGAGTGACATTTAGCAATTTTGCAAGTCACACAATTTTCTACAAATCTTCTGACGAACTTAGCCATGTGTTCAAACCAATATAGGTCATAAATCTTTTCCAAGGTTTTCTCCCAACCCAAATGTACCAATCCATTGTGCACACTGCTCACTACAGACCATCTCAATGATCTAGGAAGAATAGGTAAACAACGTGTTCTACCATTACGCTGTATCTTGCGATACAATACACCGGATCTGATCTCATATGTCCTGGCAACATCGTCACCAAGTTTATTACTCGCCAAGTCAAAACGAAGCCCTGAAACTTCCGGGTCGCGTTCTTGTTCAGCATGCAGCCAATTTCCAGATAATTCCGTGAGATTAATTTGTAACGGCTCTACCTTCTTAATTACTTTGTCAGAATCGTTATGAGGAATCGGGTTTCTCGAGAAAAAGTCTGCGTGACACATGCTTTTGCCATCCTTATGCACGATGTCAAAATCAAATGCCTGCAGAAAAGCCCACCAACGATGGACCCTTGGTGTCAAATCCAGTTTTTTTCGAGCTGCTTTCAGCGAGATGCAGTCAGTGACGACAGTGAATTTCTTGCCATGAAGGTAGTGTCTAAAATGTTTGACTGCATTCACAACCGCAAGAGTTTCCAATTCGTATGAATGGTATCTCGACTCTGCAGTTGTAGTGCGCCTGCTATAATAAGCTACTGGATGCAGTTTGCCTTCTACCTTCTGCATAAGCACACCCCCGTAACCAATTGCACTCGCGTCCGTGTGCAGCTCTGTCTCACGGTCAGCATCATATATCGTCAAAAACGGTTCACTTGTCAGCACGCCTATTATTCTCTGTCGAATAGCCTCAACCTCAGGAGTCCAAACTATTTTACCACTACCGGTAGTTAGTGCAAATAATGGTGCCATGACTTCAGAAAATTTGGGTACAAACTGCCTAAAATAGGATGCTAATCCTATGAACTGGCGCAGCTGTGTAACGGTTTCAGGCGGTGAAAGAGCGGTTAGTGCTTGTATTTTTTTTGGATTTGGTCGAATTTCGCCCTGACTGACTTCATAACCAAGGTATTCAACTTTTTGTTTTAGGAACGAACACTTTTTAATGTTCAGTGAAAATCCTTTTTTCGTAAGTACATCCAGAACGATCTTCAGTCTTTCAATTGCTTCTTCAGGACTACTAGCTACTACAAGGACATCGTCCATATAAACCACAACGTAACTGTTAGCTAAGTCACCTAAGGCATCCATCATAGCTCGTTGAAACACCGAAGGAGCGTTCCGGAGACCAAACGGCATAGCCAGGTATTCGAATTGTCCGTCCGGGGTAATAAACGAGGTGTATTCGACGGAATCAGGGTGGATCGGGATTTGATGAAATCCCGATGCCAAGTCCAATATTGAAAAGTAATTGCCTCCATTTAAACGGGAAATCTGATCAGAGATTAACGGAAGAGGGAATCTATCAGTTAGAGTGTTATCGTTAAGTTGCCTATAGTCCACGCACATTCTATCAGAGCCGTCTTTTTTCTTGACTAATAGTATTGGACTAGCAAAAGGGGAAGAACTAGGACGAATAATGTTGGCCTTTTGCAATTCATCAACTTTTTCGCGCACAATTTGTCGTTCACAGGGGCTAAGTCTGTATGGACGTCTGTAAACCGTTTTACACGGGTCTTTTAACCGTATTTGCATTGGACTTGTATCTGCAGGTGTTGTAGGTATACCGTCCGTAAAAGATTTCTCAAATAATTTGAGCGTAGCTAATAATTCTTTCTTGAAATCTGCGGTTACGTCAGTATCAAGTGTATCAATATCAAAATAACAAGGTTTTGTTACTTCACATGAGTTTACTACATTGACACGAGAAAACTGTAACGTATCACAAAGCATATAAGACTCAAGACCCTGTGCTAAAATTTCGCGCCCTATCATAATATCGTGATTTATGGCCTGGTCTGGCATAATGTGGAAAAGAATTTCTAAATTTATTCCTTGAATCTCAACTGTTGCTAAAACTTGTGCAGTGCTATTAACAGAGGTCTGATTTAATCCAAGCATCGTAACAACATTGTTAATTCTTTTTCCCCTAAATTTACTCGCGGTACTCTCTCTTACTAGGGAACATTCGGCTCCAGAATCATAAAAAAAGTTGTACTGCTCACCAGAGTGTTGAAGCGTTCCAATTGGAGGCTTAATCGCGCAGAATTCCACCCGTTTCGCTGTCGTGGCTTGAGGTGCGCCGACGCTGCTGCCACTGGAATCCTGGCGCCGCCTGGGACATGACGATGTGTCCAATGCCTCGGCATTCGTAACAGGTGATAACTGGTGATTTGGTTGGAGTGTTTCTAGTCCAGTCAAGTTTTGAAGTCTCATTTCGTGGTGTTGTTGCTCGTACATTGTTCCTATTGTCTTTGTTGTAGATGCATTGTGATGTATGGTGCCCCATTCTTCTACAAGTGTAGCATTGTAAGTTGCCGCGACTTCGCTTGGCATCTGAGGCATCACTTGTTCCGAAAGATGCTTTTTTTTCAAAAATGAAACAGCTTTTAGCTCTTGTTGTAATTTTTTGCGATTAGTGATGTCTTGTGTAAATGACAGACGCTGGACACGTGGTTCAAACTGAGCAATGTGCGCCAAAACAGTAGAAACTGCAATTTCCTCCACATTTAAATTCTTCCATATTGACATGAGTGATGCCATAAGAGTTGCAGCGTATGAGGACAGACATTCATTCTCTTTGGGTCTCGATCCACTTAAACTGATCAAAAAAGCAGCCGGGGTTTCGGGGCAGTCGTACCTTGATATGAACAGGTCCTTGAAGTCGGACCACGTCATCCCATGAAAAGAAATCGTCGACAGCCAAACGGACGCTTTTCCTTTGAGTGCGCGACTTAAAGTCGTGATTAAGGGCGCGCCGTGCATCTGTTGGTCCTCAACGCACATGTCTGCTGTAGTAATCCAAGATTTCGCGTTCACTTCTTCATTATCGGGATTGAAATCAGGAAATCTGATTTGCTGAGTCACCGGCGTCTTCATAGCTTGAATAAGTGCCATTATAGTTTCATTTTGTTGATCCATCAGTAACTTCCAACGTTGTTCTTCGACCCCCATTTCCCTGCGTGATGCTCGTGGGGCAGTCTGGTTGCTTTCCACTTCTGATGACGTAAGATCGATAGCCTGGTTGCCTTCAGGATGGACGGGAATGTCATCGGGATCCATATTGCAGCGCAATTAAACACTTCAGTATCTTTTTAGATGTGTAATCAGTTCCAGATTAACAAATTATTTTCATAAACGTGGTGATCTCGAGTCGTCTTGTCATTTTTCACCAAAACCACCCATGCGCAGTCGATACTCCCCACCGAATATTTTCACATTTTTCTGAAGTACCCACCGAAAGTAAATATTGACATTTGACTCCCACTCACAATCACAACACGACTCGAGTCGATACATTAACAAATCAACCAGAGGGCGCACAGCGCGACTATAGTAATTAAGGTTCTTCTAATATTCTTCAGACGTCGCTACTGTGCACGGTGACGCGACGACATATATATATTTTTTTATGTAGGCATTTTTGGGCTATACATATATATTATTCGTTATTTCCAAAATTAGCTAGGGCAGCTTAGGGCCTAGAAAGATTGTTAATTTAGAGTAGGAGCACTTCTGGGCAGGTTTTTTGGGGGGTTTTTCCTGTTCAGGGGGTCCGGTTAATTATACGCATGTAAATGACACGCTTTGGAAATCTTGACTAAAATTTGAAACAAATGTCGTTTAAAATGGTGGTGGCGTAAAGTTACGTGCTGTGTAATTAACCTGGCCAGCCCCGAGGCAGTGCCTTTATTTTTATTTTTATTTTTTTATCCCGCCCGAGCCGGTTTTCTATTAAGACAATACAAAATTGTTATAAAAAGAAGAAAACTGCGTTATGTAAATTTCTTTTTTTTACAATGATCAATCATGACGTCAATAAGTGATAATGCTATCCTACATTGAATAAAGTTATTTCATTTTCATTTTTATTTTCATTTTTCACGCCAATAAATACCATTTCGCCAAACATACAGCCTATAATGGACAGCTGCATGAGCCATAATGAGAACTTAAACAGAATGGGAAGTGGCCTAAAAGATTTTGTTCCAGATTTTTGTTGTAGGTAGTATTTATATTTAGAAAGAGGGTACCTTGTGGTGACCAATAAATCAGTCGTTTCCTATTCGGCGTTTGATTAAGACACATAACCTTATTACATGGTGTCAGGTTTATAGAACCTTCGCGAAATCAGTCAAATTATCTAATAATAAACTGTGTACAGTGTTGTGTAATACACGTACGTAATTATTAACGATGCCGGACCAAGTAAAATCGGAAATAGTTGCTAGTGCGATGATTCAGCAACCAGCGCCATTACAGCAAGATGGCAACCTAGCTAGTAATTGGAAGGAATGGAAATCATCTTTTGATTATTTTTTGATCGCTGCAGGCAAGGATACTGCGCCTTCTAAAGAGAAATGTGGACTGTTTATGCACATAATAGGAAAGTACGGCCGAGAAATATTTGAAGAGTTAGATGTGTCTGATGACGTGAAGCAAGATTACAAAGCGTTATGCACTCAGTTTGAGAGTCATTGTAATCCGACAAAAAACATCAATTACGAACGTCATAAGTTTTTCGAAACATATCAAAATAATAACGATTTTGATAAATTTCTTGGTGAATTGAAGGTCAATAGTAAAAACTGTGAGTTTGCAGCGTTAAAAAATAGTCTTGTGCTAACGCAATTGATTCGAGGGATAAGAGATAATCATATGTGAGAGAGGTTACTAGCTAAACAGGAGTTGTCACTGGAGGAAGCGACTCAGTGGTGTCGTGCGGCGGAGCAAGCTGGACGTCAAGGAGCAGCGTGTGAGGCGAGCGCGGCGCGAGCGGGCGCAGCTGGCAGCGGAGCCGGCGCCGGCGCCGCCGCCGCGCTGGAGCAGGTGGCGCGTGGACCGCCCTCTCGAGGCCGCCGGCGGGCGCGGCCAGGGAACCACGGCGGCCGCCACCTGGGGCCACACGGGTCCTCTAGCGGCTTTGGACACCCGCGAAGTGAAAACTTTAATAGGTCTAACGGTGCTCGTGCCTGTGAAAAGTGTTCTTATTTTCATGGTAGTGAAACTCGCTGCGCCGCGAGTGCAGCTCGGTGTCGAAGGTGCAATATGGTAGGTCATTTTGCAAAGTGCTGCAGAGTGCGTTTTACCCAAGAAGTCGTGGAGCAGTACGACTCATACGGTGAGGAATGTGTGGACTATGAGAATGGTGAGTTACTCATGTACAATATTTCAATCGAATCTTCATTGAACGGTTCGCGTGATTCGTGGTTCTCCATTATAGACGTAAACGGAAGTGAAATAAAGTTCAAACTAGACAGTGGCGCGGACGCGACTATAATATCTTTGAACAGTTACATAACGGCCGGTTTTGATATAAACAAATTAAATAAATGTAACACCGTGCTAAGAGAAATCAGCAGACAGCAGTTGCCAGTTTTGGGCTATTTTGATGCCGTTCTCAAAATTAATAATAAAATATGTAATCAAAAGATTTTTGTTTTGGATTTAAATTGCAATAATTTATTAGGGCTCACTGCTTGTTTAGGGCTGGGTCTCATATCTCGGTGCGATCAAAGGTCATTGAACCATGTTGATGTTGATGTGTCTATATTTAATGGCATTGGTTGTTTACCAAATGAGTGTAATATACAGATTGATGAGTCAGTACCGCCGGTCGTCAACGCCACGCGTAAAATACCTATGAAATTACGTCCTAGATTAAAGAAAGAGTTGGAGAACATGGAAAAACTGGAAATAATTCGAAAAGAAGATGGGCCTACTGATTGGGTGTCGAGTATAGTGGTAGTAGAAAAGCCTAATAAGAGCTTGCGTGTATGTTTGGACCCTAGAAATTTAAATCGGGCTGTTAAGCGGAGCCATTTTCAGTTACCGACGCTTGAAGAAATTTCGAGTAATTTATCAAATGCTGGGTATTTTTCTAAATGCGACGCGAAAAATGGCTTTTGGATGGTGAAACTAACAGAAGAAAGTTCTAAGCTTTGTACATTTTCAACACCTTTCGGTAGATACAGGTTTTTACGCTTACCTTTTGGTATTAATTGCGCACCAGAAATTTTCCATAATGAAATGTATAAAATATTTAAATCCGAGGGAGTAGAAATTTATATCGATGATCTATTAATTTGGGGAAGAACCAAGAAGGAGCATGATGATAGGCTGCAGGAGGTTTTGCGCAGAGCTAAAGAGAATGGGGTCAAGCTGAATAAAGACAAATGTCAATTTGGGGTCGAAGAGATTACCTTTCTAGGTCACAAGTTTAGTAGAGAGGGGATGAGGCCAGATGAAGAAAGAGTGAAAGCAATAATGAAAATGCCAACGCCAAGTGACAAGAAAGAGCTGGAGAGGTTCCTTGGCGTAACAAATTACTTAGCTCGATTTATACCTCGATATGCTGAAGTAGCAGCACCACTCAGAGAATTAATGAGCAAAAAAGTGGAGTTTGATTGGCATCAAGTACACGATAATGCTTTTCAGAGATTAAAAAGCAAGATTAGTAGTGCGCCAGTACTGAAATTTTACTCGCCAGACGAACCAGTTACGGTTTCTGTAGACGCGAGCTCACGAGGTTTGGGCGCCTGCCTGATGCAGGGCGGGCGGCCCGTGGCGTATGCTGCGCGCACGCTTACACCTACTGAAATGCGCTGGGCACAAATCGAAAAAGAATTGCTTGCAGTGGTTTTCGGGTGTACGCGATTCCACCAATATATTTACGGTCATCATGTGGTCATTGTGGAAAGCGATCATAAGCCACTGGAAGCCATTTTTAAAAAACAGCTGAGTGAGACACCAGCACGCCTTCAGCGTTTAATGTTGAGGCTACAGAATTACTGTGTTAGGTTGCAATACAAGCGTGGGAGATTATTATTTATTGCAGACACATTGTCTCGCGCTGCTGTGGAGCCGGCCGGGCTTGCTGACCGTGAGCTCGATGATGACGTCACGGTGCATGTCAACATGCTTATACAAAATGTCGAAGCAACTCCACATATGATAAACCAGATTAAAAATGAAACTGAGAAAGATGAGGTATTAAGTAAAGTTTATCACTATTATTTCAATGGATGGCCAGCCAACAAAAGGGAAACTAGTGAAGATGTAAGAGAATATTGGAAGGTTCACGATGAATTACATGCAGTAGAAGGGATTTTATTCAGGAATGACCAAGTTATCATACCGACGTCGATGCGTGAAGAGATGCTGCGACGTGTACACGAGGGTCACCTGGGCGTGGACAAGTGCCAGCGACGTGCGCGGGATGTGATGTGGTGGCCGGGCATGGGCGCCGCCATCGAGCGCGTGGTGCTGCGCTGTGGCACGTGTCAGCGACACCGCGCCTCCAACCCGCGCCAGCCGCTAGTGCCGCACCCCGTACCAGAACTGCCCTGGCAGGTGTTGGCCACGGACATATTTGAATTTAATGGTAAACAGCACCTATTGGTTGTTGACTATTACTCAAAATTTTTTGAGATTGCATTATTACCGAATTTACAAAGTGCCTCTGTTGTAGCGGTCTTAAAAAATATTTTTTCTCGTTTTGGAATCCCTCAGAAGGTTGTGAGCGACAACGGAACCCAATTTTCATCACAAGAATTTAAAGAGTTTAGTGAATCGTGGGGATTTATTCATGTCACTAGCTCACCCTTATATCCCCGGTCCAACGGGCTCGCAGAGCGTAATGTACGCACAGTCAAAGCTTTACTGACTAAAGCACAAGAAACTGGTGAGGAATGGCAGCTAGCGCTACTGAATTTTCGTAACACTGCGCTGACAGGCGAGCAGTACTCGCCGGCGCAGCTGCTGATGGGGCGGCGGCTGCGCTCGCGGCTCCCGGCGACCACGCACGCGCTGCGTCCGGCCGCAGTGGATGCGCCAGCTGTTCGAGCTCGTAGGGAAATCAATACACATTATACAAAAACAGACTATGATAAGGGTACTCGGAATTTGCCAACCTTACGTCCTAATGAGGAGGTGCGAATGCAACGTGATAAGGAGTGGATCAAATCAAAAGTGGTAAAATTAGCTCAAGATAACCGCTCATACTGGGTTAGGGCAGAGAATGGCGGCTTGTATCGCCGTAATCGCCAGCATCTTATGAAAATACCTAACTCTACTGCTAATGCCCATCCATACAATGCAAATAGATACCTTGACTTTGATGATTACAGCAAAAACTTGATACCTAATCAGAATCATCAGAGTCCAGCGAAGGCGTTGACGCCGCCGGTGCGTCTACCAACTCCTCCACGACAGGTACCTCCGGGGGTCACTGTTACTAGAAGTGGCAGAGTGGTTAATCCACCTAAACGACTCATTGAGTTTGACTAAGAACCTTGCTATGCAATCTCGATCTTGTATACATAAAATATAGTATTTGTAGGCATGTATTCTGTATTATGTTTATAAAACAGTTATAATCAATAATCGGAACATTTAAGTAGCTAACAGCAAAATACCTAATGTATGTATTAATGTTTTAATTAATCTGTTTAGTTTTGCATGAATGAATTAAGATAGAATAGGTATGTTGCGTATGTCTATTCTAGCTAACGATGTGTGTAGATTATATATGGTAAAAGTTATTGAAAGATAATTTTTATTCATTTTAATTTTATATATTTAAATGCTTATGAATTGTATTCTAAATAACTATTAGAAGGGAGATGTTGTAGGTAGTATTTATAATTAGAAAGAGGGTACCTTGTGGTGACCAATAAATCAGTCGTTTCCTATTCGGCGTTTGATTAAGACACATAACCTTATTACAGGAAGTATACAGTCTACAAAGAACACACACAACCAGCATGGACGCCCTGAAGACTGGTATAGAAGCCCTAGAAGAAACTGTTATACAGATGAATGGCCCGAACCGAACAGCTGTGGAAGAAATGCGGAAAGAGATTCTTACGAGAGGAACATCGCCAAATACTTCTACTGGGGTGGAAGGGTCACCAAGGATAAAACACAATGCAAAGGAATCACTAATATGGGTTTATTAGTGATTCCTCAAGGCAATCCAGCTCCGAGTGAGAAATCTAGACGTCCACAAGAGGGCAGAACAGATACCTACGCAGAAGTTACAAGGAGACCGAGATTTTCTATTCTCATAGAGTCGGCCGACCCACGCCTAACCAGCACTGATGTGGTCCTCATTGTAAAAGAACACGTAGACATAGTTCAACTGGGAATAGGGGTAAATGGAATGCGAAAAGTTAAAAACCAAAAAGTGCTAATCAATTGCGATACCGACAATGAAAGGAACATACATATATATATAGGGAAGCGATTAAAAACACTGGACAAAAATTAACTGTTACACAGCTGCATCTGAAGAACCCCCAACTGCGTCTCGTGGGAGTCATGCAAGATCTAAGTGACAAAAAAATTGAGGAGGCAATTGAAAATAGTAGTTTATGCAACTGTCATATAATGGGGGTCATTAGAATGCGAGTGTCTGTTTATCACACGAGGCGTAGCCGAGTGTGATAATAGATTGACACGAGCATTCTAATGCCTAATTATATGCAGTTGCATACACTATTTTATCTACACTCTAAAAAATTAACTCAGTTGAACACTTTTCCAAACGTCCGCACCGGCGATTGCAAGGCCCGATACATGGACAAATTCAATACGAGAACGTAATATGGCTTGATATGAATTTTTGAAGATTCTTTACTAAAAGTTGTTTAGATGTCGAGTCTCTACAGCAAATAACTAAACAACTGAACAACAACTGAACAACAACTGAACAACACTGAACAACAACTGAACAACACTGAACAACAACTGAACAACAACTGAACAACACTGAACAACATCGAAATAACATCTGAACAACAACTAATCAACATCCGAACAACAACTGAACAACATCTGAACAACATCTCAACAACAACAGAACAAAAACCTATTAAAACAACTGAACAACATCCGAAAAATTACCGTACAACAACAACTGTCAGGTGCGGCGGAAGATTGCGATTTGAGTATTGGAAAAAAAAACTTCGTTTCATTTCTCAACTTTATCGTATTTAGAGTTTTCTCATTAAGCCATTACGCTTCTGTAATTTATAGTAAACCCTAGTTTTTATAGGCAGAATGCATAAAGTAGGTCATTATGCATCTGTTTTCGAATTCATAATTCGAACATTATGAGACGAGTGTAGATAAAGTTAGTAATGTTCGATAGAAGGACTGTAAAAGGTGCTGAAGAATCGTGAAAACGAAATTCTAATTAAACGTTGAAAGAAAGCGTGTATTAGCGACACCAACCGTAGTTCAAGAGAACAGCACAGATACAATAATAAATTTGACAGGTGTTGCAAATTTATAAAAATACTAGCAGCCCGCCCAGCGGTTTCACCCGCCGCTAACAATTTCCCCCCGGGAATAAGACAGTTTAATATAGCCTATGTTCATCAGGGATAATGTAAGATTCAAAAAATCTTGACTTTAATTTGAAACAAATATCGTTTTCAGATGGTGGTGGCGTAAAGTTACATGCCGTGTGATTAACCTGCCCAGCCCCATTGCATTTTGCCCCAGCCCCAGTGCCTTTATTTATTTATTTTTATCCCGCCCGAGCCGGTTTTCTTTTAGGTCATAACAAAATGTAATTAAAAAAAATTGTGTGATACAATTTTTTTTAGAATGACGGTTCATGACGTCAATAAATGATAATACTATCCTACATTGAATAAAAAAAATCAATTTCAATTAACGGTAAAAGATTTTTTGAAATCGGTTCAGTAGTTTCGGAGCCTATTCAATTCAAACAAACAATTAAAAATCCTGTTTCTAATATTAGTGTAGATCATATTATTATTATTTAAGTGTGATGACGGCTTAGAATAGCATCACCCGATTTCTTTCCCGTGGGAGTCATAGGAGGCGACTAAAGGACTTGAGGGTGTGTATTTTACGACAGAGACAAACCTTTCGTTCTTCAAAAGAAAGCCATTAGAATGATGTGTCGTGTGCCACTCGATGAACCCGCCCAGGCTTTATTCATTCGCCTTGGCGTATTAACAGTCCCCTGCCTGTACATACTTGAGGTGGGCAAGTACGTGAGGTCGCACATGGCTGAATTTCCTGCCACGATGAGGTTCTCTGCCAGAGGTGGACAAAGACTGGCGCCTACACGTCATAGACTGGAGAAGACTGGAAAGTCACTATCCGTTATGGGGCCAAAGATTTTCAATAAATTACCATCAGACATAAGGGATGCAAAGACTTACCCAATATTTGTAAACAAACTCAAAAACTTCCTGGCACAAAAGGCTTATTATAGTGTGAAGGATTTCATTGACGAGTGAATTACAAATTTGAGTCTAATTATAAATGATTTTATTTAACTGTAAGTACCATATACATACTTACAGAATATGTTATCTTACCTATTACTTGATTTTATTTTACTTACTTATTTGTTTGAATATAAATGCAATGTATGTACCTATGACATTTCTTGACAATGTAAAAATCTTACTATTTAATAAATGAATGAATGAATGAATTGCAATTTTAGGCGATGGGCTGACAACCTGTCACTATGGCGATACACAATTTTCCGAATGACCCTCAAACATATGTCAGACGTGGCGTAAATGTCCGTTTTTGCGGCCGTTTACGCTCTGCCTTCCCCGCAAGGGATAATAGGCGTGATATGTGTATGTATGTATTATTTTGGTGTAGATTTTTTTAATGCATTATTTAATGTTTTTGTCGTCTTTTTTTATACCGAGTAAGGGACAGTGTGCATGAAACAATACTGATAGGGTGCATGAAACATAAAACTGGACAACTTTCCCCTAGAAACATATGTCAGGAAACGCCAAAAAAATTACCTTCCATACAAAATCACAATCAGCTGACTGCATTCACTATGGGAAGTCAGTTTTTTTACTTTTCCTGAAATATGTTCCTAGGGGAAAGTTGTTCAGTTTCATGGTCTGCATGTACCCTATCAATATTTGGAAGGCTATCCCTTACACCCTTTAATACAGTAATGATTAAATGTAATCATTACACTGGTACGAATAATGTGGCGTAGTTTCTACATTTTTAAATGAAAAAGTAGTTATTGTGGCATAACTATAATAGTTAAACATATGGTATCGCAGACATTATTATAGATATTGATGTCCTCTATAAAACTGTAGTACATCACTTTGCTCTATTATCAAAAATTTCCACAGCGTACCCGATATAAGATATTTTTTTGGTACATTTTTCACACGTTGGGTTACATTATCGAAATTTTCACGCGGATCCCTATTTTTTTCTGGTATAAAATATAGCCTATGTTCATCAGGAATAATGTACGATTCTAATGGTGAAAGAATTTTTAAAATCGGGCCAGTAGTTTCGGAGCCTATTCGATGCAAACAAACAAACAAACAATCAAATCTTTCCTCTTTATAATATTAGTGTAGATTTTATTTAAATGTTGGAAGAATCCAACATGTTGCGGCCCCAAAAGAATTATATTAACCTGAACACTAGTTAAAATTAAAATATAGAATATTTCCGCAAAAATTGCAAGTCAATATTTTTATAAAAATGCCATTCAATGGTAAGTATAGTGAGTAATATTTTGTTCACATTACAATGAAAATATGTTTTTCAATTTAAGTGTAAGGAAAAAGTTAGAAAATTTAAACATAAAAAATATTTCTATGTTTGAAATAGTTTACAAAAACATAAGAAAATAAACAATCCTAAACTTTAGATTTAGGTAGTTGTTTTACCTTAAACAAAATTATCTTACTAAGTTTACGAAAACATAAGAAAATAAACAATCCCAAACTTTAAACTTAGGAAGTTGTTTTACTTTAAACAATAAACTAGGTATTACTTAATATTATTAGTGCAGAGTCACTGCATCTCACCAGCAAAAAAAATAACATCTGTCGGTACTTATGTTGTGCAATACATAAGGTAAGTATATGAAATAACTTATAGATTTAAATGGTAAGTATATAAAGCTATGACTCTGATTTATTAGGTATCGATCTCATCTATAGGTAATGCACACACCTTTGTAATGGATCTAGTGTGGGTATGTCCATTAGGGAGTCTTAACCTCTACCGCTCTTACAATATTATCTGTCCCAGGAAATACTTTGATAACTCTTGCGATTGGCCAGTGTAACGGTGGCGAGTTATTTTCACGTAATATTACAAGAGTTCCTACATCTATGTTAGGCATTACCTTCCTCCATTTAGGTCTAGATTGAAGAATATTTAAATAATGTTTATTCCAGATTTGCCAGAAATTTTGTTGCATTTTAGTACATACTCTCCAAAATTTCAGTCTATTTTCAGGAATTTCAGACACGTCTTTTTGTGGATATGTATTTAAAGCTGTACCTGTTAAAAAGTGACCTGGGGTCAGATAGGTAAAATCATTGACATCGCTAGACAACGGAATCAAAGGTCTACTGTTTAGTACTGCTTCAATTTTACACAACACAGTGTTAAGTTGTTCATAAGTTAATACAGATTTTTGCACAACTCTTTTTAAGTGGTATTTTACACTTTTTACTCCAGCTTCCCAGAGGCCACCAAACACGGGCGAATAACATGGAATGTAATGAAATTCAGTGCCTTTTTGTGAAGCAAAATTATGCACCTTTGTTTGGTGTTCCCTGGAAGCATGTAATTTAAAACATTCATCTATTTTAGTTTTAGCACATTTAAAAGTAGATGCATTGTCACAATAAATATCTGTAGGCCTATTGCGACGTGAAATAAAGCGATCTAGACATGCCAAGAAAGTATCTGTCTTCAAATCTGAACAAAGTTCTAAATGCAAAGCCTTTGTCACAAAACATACAAAGACACAAATGTAACCAGATGACAGTACTGATCGACGCATGGATGATTGCTTTATATTTAGGGGTCCTGCAAAGTCGCAGCCCACTTTTGAAAATACTCTACATTGGTTGACTCTATCATAGGGCAATGACCCCATTAACGTTTCTGATACATTCTTTTTTAGTTTGAAACATATTATACATTTATGTATGACTTTTTTTATTTCTCTAATACCATTTAAAAGCCAGTATTTTTGATTTAAAGATGCGAGAAGTAATCTTTGACCTGCGTGAAGGTTCTTTTCATGCTCGCTTTTTATAATCAGTTTGGTAACGCGAGAACCTTTAGGCAGAAAGATTTGATGCTTTTGTGAATTAGGTATATTTGCATTTTGTAAACGACCTCCGATCTTGACTAGTCCTGTGTCAGGATCTAGAAACGGACACAAAGCACTTAAATTACCGTTTACAGGTTTTTTAGACCGCAGTGAAGTTATTTCATCTTTCATGTATTTTTGATGTTCATACTTAATTATTAAGGACAACGATTCATTTATTTCACTACTAGTGATGTAGTCGTGTCTGGTTTTACCTTGTTTTGTGCGAGTATTACGACAGAAACGCAAAACGTAAGAAAGAACCCTCTGCATTTTATTTATATCTGAAAATTTATCGAGAAAATCAAGACACAGTTCCGACTTATTAGAGACCGTACAAACCATCGCGCTCGAGAACCCGGCAGCTGGTTCCTTTTTCAACTCGGGAAGACTCTCGGGAGTAGGCACCTCAATTTTAGAAGCATTGTAATCAATGTTATGAAGAAATTGTGGCGCGTTCCACCAGAGCTGATGCTGCTCCAACTCGTGCGGCAAGACACCTCTGCTCAGGCGATCAGCTGGATTTTCACTTGTGTTGACATAAGACCATTCGTAGCCTTCTGTAAGTTGTGAAATTTCCTTTACTCTATTAGCCACATATGTGCATAGCTTTGCAATATTTGTTTTGATCCATGCCAAAACGACTTGCGAGTCTGAATACAAAACCGTGCTGTTTATTATCCTTTTTAAAGACAAAGTATTGTGTTCTCTCTTGATTGTTTGAAGATATGATGCCGAAAAGCTCTATCCAGTAACTTTATGTAGAATTATTTAATTATAGTGTTTGAAAATGTATGTTCCTTTATATTTGTGAATCTTTGTAACTACTTGGATTTATTTCTGTTTTTGTTACAATGTTTATGTTTTTTAATAAATAAATAAATAAATAAATAAGCTTTGCGAGCAACAAGGCCGCATTGAGCTCGAGTCTTGGAACTGTAAGACTTTGGTTGAGCGGATTGACCCGAGATTTAGAGCAAAGCAACGAAATTTTCACATTACCTGCTGAATCAATCACGCGTAAGTATACGCAAGCTCCGTAAGCTGTAAGCTGACTCGCGTCCGCAAAACCAATTAGTTGCAAGAAAATAGCATTTTGTAAGTTAGTATAGCGTTTCGAACAAATAGGCTTCATTGCTGACAAACTCTCGTAAAACTCAAGCCAGAGAAGATGTAATTCGTCGTGAAGACATGCATCCCATTCCAAACGAGCCTGCCAGAGTTTTTGCATAATGATCTTTGCACTAACAACGATAGGGCCAGCAAGTCCAAGTGGATCATAAAATTTGCTGATGAAGCTTAGAACTTCGCGTTTGGTTTCAGGAATTTTTTCGCCTGAAATTGGTGCTGAAAGCATGAAAGCGTCTGACTTGACATCGAAATTTATGCCTAATGTTTTCATGCAAACACTATCCTTTTGAAGATCAATCTCATCGAAATATCGTTTGTCTTGGGGAATATCGTGCAAAACTTCAACTCTTTTGCAAGACCACTTATGTAGTTGGAATCCTCCCAGGTCCATAAGCTTGCAAAGTTGCTCCTTTGACTCCATTAACGTCTCCAGAACATCACTGGTTGCCAAGACATCATCAACGTAAGTTTGATTTTTTAAGATAAATGCTGCATTTGGAAATTCGTTTTTATACCGGTTAGCTAACTCTATCAAGCAGCGAGTTGCTAAATAAGATGAGCTTTTTTGCCCATAGGTTACTGTGTTGAGTTGAATACACTCAATTTCTTTGCTTGGAGAATCTCTCCATAAAATATTTTTTTTTTTTTTTTTTTATTAATGATGGGTTTGCTCTTGACTCTAGTCTAGGTCATAGGACAGAGACAGAGTCTAAGATGGAGCGAGCTCACCCAGAAGAAGCCTGTTAAGGCACTGGCACTCCCACACACTGACGGAACGCAGCAAGCTACTTGGCGCCAGACTTCAGTGGGATGGTGTTCGCGTGCCAGGCGGCCCCTTACGGCCCCCTTAAATATTTTGTAATGAACGAAATTTAGGATTTAATGATACTGCTCTGAACATATGTTTGATATCAGTGACAAATATGTATTGTTCAAAACGAAACAGTATTAAAATATCAAACAATTCTTTTCGCACAACGGGGCCATTTAGTAACAAATCATTTAATTATACTTTTTTGTTTGTTTTCATTGAGTTATCGAACACGGGTCTACATTTAGTGGTTCTTTTATCCATCCTGACTACAGCATGATGTGGTGAAAAATAAACTGGATCTGAATTGAGGTCATATTGGTTAATATTGATTTTTGTACCATGACCTAATTTTAAGTACTCATTTATGAAATCAGTATAAAGTTCTAACAAAAGTGGGTCTTTTTGTAGCTTTTGTTCTAGATTTAGGAACCTTTTTGTAGCTAGATACAGTGAATCACCTAGAGTTTCATTGATGGAGTCGAGGGGCATCTTAAGTGGCAAAGCAACTTCAAAAGAATTATTTTTAAGTTGGACAGTTTCCTGAAATATCATGTTTCAAATTCTGATTGCTTTTCTGAAAATATCTCTGGAACTTTTTCAGTATCCCAAAATTGTGCAATATTATCACTCAAGTCAGAATTGCATGTAGAACAAATCAAAGATACAACCTTATTTCCCGGACTACCACCAGGAGGAAAAGGTAGATTGCCGCCGCCGACTACATAGCCGAACGCCGTGTGTAGAAGTGTTGGAAGGTAAGTAGGCTGGGACGCATTGGGTGCTAGTGGAGATGCAGGCTGACACTCGAGGATCACGTCTGGCTCTGGAATCTGGAATAGAATGTCCGCACCTAATAATATGTGAACATCACTCGGTTGGTCAAAAGTTTTGTCAGCTAGAGTGACATCAGGGGGCAACACAAACCTACTCATATCAATTTTCTGAGGTGGTTGCTTTGTAGTGAGTTCATTTAGGACAAAACAAGTGACTTGAATGGTGTAGTTCCTAGAAAGTGAGTAAATGGTAAGGGTAACATATTGATCTACTTCAATTTCAACATTCCCAATTCCTACTATACCTGACTTAGCTGATTTAGGTTTCAACCCAAGTATATTGACTAGCTTGGTTGAAACAAATGATAGCTGAGCACAACTATCTAAAGCCGCCTTTACATGTACCTCTTGTCCATTTCCTGCAATAAGTTTTACCCTAGCGGTTGGAAGAAGTACTTGTTTAGATGTAAAAGCATTATGGGCCATTAAAATGACTGGATTAGTATCCTTGTCTTCATGTACAAGTGTGTTATGTAGTTTTGATTTACAAACACCACATTTGAAGTGATACCTGCATGGCTTGGCATGAAAATTTAAACATAATAAACATAAGTTATTATTCTTTACAAATGCCAGCCGGTCGGCAACTTGCAATGACTTGAACTGACTGCATTCAAATAATTTGTGTGATGAGGACTTACATTGTAAACATCTTGAAGGCGGCCCTCTCACCATGGTAGGTGTCATGGCCGCAGCCGCACATACCATCCTGGGTGACTGCTTACCAACCTCACTTTGGGGAGGTCGCTCCGAGTTCTCAAGTGCAAGGGCACGGTTTTCTAGAAATTCAATAAGTTCTAAAACTGTAGGTTCCTTTTTACGTACTAATTGAAAGTCTTTATTGCATAAAAAGTCTAGTTTGCGTAACACTATGCACAAAACAATGGGGTCCCAGTCATCGACTTTACAGTTTAGATTTTTTAGAGCTGCTAGCTGCTGTTTCACTGTAGACACAAGTTGTCTTATGTTATGTGAATTTGTTTTATTTAATTGAGGCATATCCAATAAGAAATTAATGTGATCACATCTGATTTTATACTCATTGTTGTAGCGATCATCTAGTATTTTTAAACTTTCAGAGTAACTCTCATTCACTAACGGCATATTTTTGACCAGAGTTAATGGTTCATCCCTTAGAAAGCTGCGTAAGTAGTGAAGTTTTTGTATATCTTGTAATTTTGGATTCTTATCAACAAGAGAATTGAAAAGTTCAATGAATGATTTGTACTCCGAATATTTGCCTGAAAAGGGTGGAACCACCACTTCTGGTAGCCGTGTTGGTGTATAAGAATTATTGTCATCATTACGATGATTACACGGTTTTGTTTCAAATTTGCTTGACAATTGCAAGATTTTTGTTAAAGTGAGAGTATATTTCTCTTCCACACCATCTGAATCCTCGCTTTCATTGGGATTTAAGCCAATAATTGTTAGGTTATAGTTTTCATAGCGAAGATAATTGGAGCGAATATTATCTTCTTTTATTTTTAAGAACTCCTTAGACAGCAAAGATGCAGCTGTTTCAGTTAATTGTGCAAAATAATTATGTTTACGCGTGATAGTACCTTTGACGACACCACGTTGCCGGTTTAAAGTCGCAATTTTCTCCGAGTCCACCATCTTGCTTGTTTACGATTTTAAATCACTGTAGTTTATTACGTTTATGTAAAAACAATGAAGCGTAAGTTCACTGAGTGACGCAATTATTCACAAATTTCACTGAGACGACGCAAACGCAACGAAATTCCACGCCTCAGCAAAAACGTTCTGATGAAAACAAGACGAAAAGATGGCCGGCGAGTAGACGATCAACCAATTCAATCGATCAATCTGTCAATCGAGTAAAGGTGCGTTCAAAACGTCAGGCGCGATGAGGCGAATACGACGAACAGCTTTACTGTTTTACGAAGTGGCGTAAACAATACGCAGTAATGCGCACACTGCTTGGAGAAGTTTAAAAAGTTGTAGGTTGTCGTTTCTTGTAGCCATCGCCCTTGACAAGGTTATTTGAATCGAAGAACAAAGGAATCACGGTAAATCTTGAATTCCACCTATGATTGAACGACCAATATGTAGAAGTATTATGTTGCACTTGTAGTTGGGCACTTCGCCGCGTAAATGATGGTAAGCAATGCTCACGGATGAAGGCAAAATGTAGAAAACAAGATGCAAATACCTTTCTTGTACACATAGGTATACTTGCGGTTGACGATGTTGACGTCTTTCGGCGTATATTATAGCGTTATTACACGTTATAAAACTGCAATATTGCCGCTTTCTTCAAGTTTCTTGGTGGCGTACACGGGGAAGAAGGGCCTTTGGCGTACAAATACTGCACAAAGACTGATGTAGCTTCTGGATACACCCAAACTGCACACGCGAAAAACACTAACACGATCCTCGTTTTTAGGCGAAGGACCATGAAAAAGTTAGTAATGTTCGATAGAAGGACTGTAAAAGGTGCTGAAGAATCGTGAAAATGAAATTCTAATTAAACGTTGAAAGAAAACGTGTATTAGCGACACCAACCGTAGTTCAAGAGAACAGCACAGATACAATAATAAATTTGACAGGTGTTGCAAATTTATAAAAATATTTTATTTAAATGTTGGAAGAATCCAACAGCAATACTTAAACAGAATGAGAAAATTATCGGACAGATAGACCAGAAACACAGAGTAATAAAAGTTATTAGAAGAGTAAAGGGCCGAAATGTAAACATGGCCAACATCATAGTTGAAGTAAGCCCCGGTTGTTGGACAGCACTCAAGGACCAAAAGCTTCAAATAGGCTTCCTAATCGTACTTGCAGTTGACCAGTCACCTGTTCTTCAATGCTATAGATGCCTAGGTTTCGGGCACAGGGCCCATGAGTGCCAAAACAAAGGTATGATCTGTGGGTACTGTGGAGAGAAAAATGATACGCGACAGTGCCGCAACAGGGACAAAGAACCCTTGTGTACAAACTGCAAATATGGCAGCAAGAATCACCCAGCATACTCATCTGAATGCCCAATATGGTGAAAATGGGATAGAGTAGCAAGGTCTACGATTGCATATTTCTAGCCAAGGCTGCACACACGCAGTTTTTCAAGACTCACAACTAGATAAGAGATTAAAAATTTTACAAGTAAATCTGGGCCGAGGGTTTGCAGCGACTAAAGAGTGTACCCAAAGCGCAGTTGCTAACGACGTTTCCATCTTGCTATGGCAGGAGCTCTACATTGGGGCAAACGGGTTCGTAACATCTAAATATAGAACAATTCAGAAGAGTTCAGCCGCAGCAGTAATAATTCTGGACCCGAGCATTGTAATAATAGAAAATCCAAATATGATCACAGAAAATATTATAGGGCTAATCGTTTGCTATGGTAATCACAAATTGGGAATCATTAATGTCTACTTGGAAGGAGAAGGCGATCTAACACAAGACCTTAGTAAAATTATTGAAATTTTGGACCTAATGAATATTGAGGATGTGCTATTGGCTGGAGATTTCAATGCGAAGAGCCCCTGGTGGGGTTGTGATGGAGAGAATGATAGGGGAACTCTTATAACAGAAGCGCTAGCGCAGACGGATATGCATGTACTGAATCAAGGCCAAACAAGCACATTCAGTGTATACAGAGGAAATCGCTTATATTCCAGTATTGTCGATGTAAGTGCCTGCACAAGTGGACTGCTGGACAGAGTCACTGAGTGGAAAGTCGACGAAGACTTCGTTCACCTGTCAGACCATAATGCGATAACCTTTAAAATAAACATTGGGCGGAAAACACTTTAAACTCGAACCAGGACCTCCACGAGACGATTTAACACCGCAAAAGCGGACTGGATGAGTTTCGAGCAGTATTGCAAGCGGAACTTTCCAAAAATGAAGTAGCAGTGGACAAGATTGCTAATCTAAGTACATTCGCGGAGATTGAGCACATTGCTGAGAGATATGTAAAAAGCGTAGTAACTGCTAGCGAAAAATCTATTAAACTTATCTCCAAGGTTCTAAAAAACATAATAACCTGGTGGATGGAAGAACTTGATACCATGAAAGCCTAGATGAAAAGGCTGCGCCGTAAAATTCGTTCAGCAAACCCCCGCAGAAAGCCATTTGTAGTACAGGAATACCTCAAAGCAGCTGAAGAATACAAAGCAGCTATTGTGTCTACACTCACTAGTAGTTGGAAGGAATTCTGTTCCAAGCAAGACAAGGAGAGCATGTGGTATAGTATTTACAGGGTTATAAGGAGGTGCGCAGTAACTACATACATACATACATACACACATCACGCCTATATCCCTTGCGGGGTAGGCAGAGCGCAAACGGCCGTAAAACGGACATTTACGCTACGTCTGACAAATATGTGAGGGTCATTCGGAAAATTGTGCATCGCTATAGTGATAGGTTGTCAGCCCATCGCCTATAATTTCAATACACACCCTCGAGACCCTTAGTAACTAGGGAGGAAAAATTGCTTCGATCCCCATCAGGTGGTATCTTGTCTCCCGCAGACTCTGCCGCATTATTGCTGGACACATTCTACCCAGCTGATGACCCTAATACAGACACGGATGAGCAAAAAAGTGTAAGAAATAGGGTTTTCAAATTGGAGGAAAACCTAAGACAAACCCACAATGAAGAAATGACACCATTCACCTATCAGGAACTTGAGGCAGTTCTTAGCAATATAAACCCTAAGAAGGCGCCAGGGGGCAACGGTTTAACCTCTGACATATGCAGTAGATCCTATTACATCTCAAAAGATATACTTCTAGCTATATATAACAAATGCCTGGACCTAGGATATTTATCAAAATTATGGAAAATGGCAACAATCTGTGTCATCCCAAAGCCAAACAAAGAGGACTAACTGCTCCCAAAGTCGTATAGACCAATAGGACTGTTGCCCATTTTTGGAAAGATCCTCGAAAAAATGTTCGCAAATAGACTTCTGTGGCAGCTGGGCAGTCAGAACCTTCTAAGCAGTCGCCAGTACTGATTTTTGCCACAAAAAAGCACTGAGGACGCTTTGTACGACGCGATCTCGGAAATAAACACAGGCCTTAAAATGAAGGAGCTGACAATGTTGGTTTCCCTGGACATTGAGGGGGCTTTTGATAATGCCTGGTGGCCTGCGATTCTGAATCAACTTGCACTAAAAAACACGCAGCCACACCTACTGAAACTTATTATGAGCTACTTGTCCCAAAGACAAGTAACGGTAAATTACGCTGGTGAAGAAGTCAGCAAAAGGACAAATAAAGGCTGTATCCAAGGCTCCACCTGTGGTTCCCTTCTGTGGAACGTTTTGTTGGATCCACTTCTCCAGAAAACATCAAAGGCAGATGCGCATGTCCAAGCTTTTGCTGACGACATTCTTGTGATAACAAAGACTAAAACAGGCCAGGAGCTGGAGCGGAAAACCAACGACATCTTGAACACTATCGCAGAATGGGGTGCAAGATTCAGGTTGACTTTTGCACCCCATAAAACTCAAGCTATTCTTATCACCAGAAAACTTAAATTCGAAGAGCCTAATCTGAAAACGAACAGTGCCCCAATTAAACTTTCGGACAACTTGCGCCTCCTAGGAGTTACAATCGATAACAAGCTCACGTTCACAAAACACCTAGATGAAGCGATCAAAAAAGTGATAGGCTTGTACAAAATGATTTCTAGGACAGCTCGAGCACAATGGGGACTAAACTCTGAGATAGTGCGAACAATTTACACCGCAGTAATAGAACCCATACTGCTGTACGCATCACGCATATGGGGCGCAGTTGTCAATAAGAATTACATTAAAGAAAGACTGGAAAAAATCACAAGGATGTTTTGCCTTCTGATCACAAAGTCACACCGTAAAGTGTCACTGACTTCATGCGTCACACTAGCCAGGGTCTTTCCGCTGGACATAAGGGCCTCAGAAAACAAAGAGTTGTATGAGGTCAAAAGAGGAAAGCCAATTTTGGAACTACCAGGAAGAGAACTAGAGAAAGACATTAGCCCTTTTAGCTTACCCCACCCTGCATTTAGGGAAAAACTAAATTTTAAGCTTGTAGAAACCCAAGATGAGGTCAACGAGATAGCTCTGTCTACCCCGTGTATTTACATCGACGGCAGCAAGCTGGAAGGAAAGGTAAGGGCAGCGATAACAGCTTGGATAGGAGGGGAGGAACAAACTGAGACTTCCTTCAGATTAGAAAGCTTTTGCAGTGTTTATCAAGCGGAACTCGCCGCGGTACTGAAGACCCTGGAACTGATGAAAAAACATCCACAGCTTTGGAGGGCTAGTCTATTCTGCTATTCCAGATCAGCTTTAGAGAGCATAGCTAATCCAAACTGCCTGCATCCGCTGGTCCACACCATCCAAACAACAACAAACAAGCTTAATACCCTAGATGGTGAGTTAAACCCTTATTGAATCAGAGCTCATGTTGGAATTATTGGCAACGAAAGGGCAGATGAATTAGCCAAGAAAGCTGCCCTGACAAACAAGCGCAGACCAGTCTACGACAGTTTTCCCATCTCCTACGCAAAACGCCTATTCAGGGATACTTCCTGTGTAAAGTGGCAGGAACGATACGCTGTAGCAATAACAGGAGCTTTCACAAAAAGATTTTTCCCCGACTCAATCAAAGACAGCATACAATATTTTGAAAAGAATAAAATTAAATAATTTCAGAGCCAAAATTTTTACAGCGGCCTCAGCATGCGTCCCGCGAGAAAACTCGCGCGACTCCGGTGTGCGAGTTTCGACCCGCGAGCAATTTGTCGCGGTCAGCCACATGCATTACCTCCGCGACTTCTATATTTCTTCCTCTCGCGGGAGACAAAGCTGGGCTGCCAAGGTTAAAAACAATTGTATTATTGCATGTGCAACACTGTTTTCATTCGGTCAGTCGGAACCTAAAAACACCTTTTTTGACGTAAACTTGTCGTTGGAAACTGGCAAAGAAATGGGCTGCCACAATGCGCAACAAATTATGTGCACTAAATAATAAGCGTCAAATAATAAATATCTACACTAATCTACACTAATATTATAAAGAGGAAAGATTTGATTGTTTGTTTGTTTGTTTGCATCGAATAGGCTCCGAAACTACTGGCCCGATTTTAAAAATTCTTTCACCATTAGAATTCTACATTATTCCTGATGAACATAGGCTATATTTTATACGAGAAAATACTGATAGGGTACATGCAGACCATGAAACTGAACAACTTTCCCCTAGGAACATATTTCAGGAAACGTAGAAAATCTGACTTCCCATAGTGAATGCAGTCAGCTGATTGTGATTTTGTATGGACGGTCATTTTTTTGGCGTTTCCTGACATATGTTTCTAGGGGAAAGTTGTCCAGTTTTATGTTTCATATCAGTATTCAAAGGGCTGTCCCTTACTCGGTATAAAAAGACGACAAAAAACATTAAATGATGCATTAAAAACATCTACATACATAAATCACGCCTATATCCCTCACGGGGTAGGCAGAGCGTTAACGGCCGTAAAACGGATATTAACACCACGTCTGACAAAAGCTTGAGGGTCAATCAGATAACTGTGTATCACTATAGTGACAGGTTGTCAGCCCATCGCCTTAAATTGCAATACGTACACGTCCCTCGAGTCCCTTACTCGGCTCTTACGACACCCATGGGTAAGAAATGGGGTGATGCTATTCTAAGCCGGCATCACACGGTAAAAAAATCTACACTAAAATAATACATACATACATATATCACGCCTATTATCCCTTGCGGGGTAGGCAGAGCGTAAACGGCCGCAAAAACGGACATTTACGCCACGTCTGACATATGTTTGAGGGTCATTCGGAAAACTGTGTATCGCCATAGTGACAGGTTGTCAGCCCATCGCCTAAAAGTGCAATACACACCCTCAAGTCGCTTAGTGGCCTCCTACGACTCCCAAGGGAAAGAAATCGGGTGATGCTATTCTAAGCCGGCATCACACGGAAAAAAAATCTACACTAAAATAATAATACACATATCACGCGTATTATCCCTTGCGGGGTAGGCAGAGCGTAAACGGCCGCAAAAACGGACATTTACGCCACGTCTGACATATGTTTGAGGGTCATTCGGAAAACTGTGTATCGCCATAGTGACAGGTTGTCAGCCCATCGCCTAAAAGTGCAATACACACCCTCAAGTCGCTTAGTGGCCTCCTACGACTCCCAAGGGAAAGAAATCGGGTGATGCTATTCTAAGCCGGCATCACACGGAAAAAAAATCTACACTAAAATAATAATACACATATCACGCGTATTATCCCTTGCGGGGTAGGCAGAGCGTAAACGGCCGCAAAAACGGACATTTACGCCACGTCTGACATATGTTTGAGGGTCATTCGGAAAACTGTGTATCGCCATAGTGACAGGTTGTCAGCCCATCGCCTAAAAGTGCAATACACACCCTCAAGTCGCTTAGTGGCCTCCTACGACTCCCAAGGGAAAGAAATCGGGTGATGCTATTCTAAGCCGGCATCACACGGAAAAAAAATCTACACTAAAATAATAATACACATATCACGCGTATTATCCCTTGCGGGGTAGGCAGAGCGTAAACGGCGCAAAAACGGTCATTTACGCCACGTCTGACATATGTTTGAGGGTCATCCGGAAAATTGTGTATCGCCATAGTGACAGGTTGTCAGCCCATCGCCTAAAAGTGCAATACACACCCTCAAGTCCCTTAGTCGCCTTAGACGACTCCCACGGGAAAGAAATCGGGTGATGCTATTGTAAGCCAGCATGACACTAAAATAATCATTTTATAATCTACACTAAAGGTGCTATTCCGAACCGGTACGGATAGTATCAGTAGTAGGGATAAGCGGGATTTGGACCACTCGTGACCTATTGAGGCTGTTCGGGGGTGCCTGACAAAAAGCTCGTCACATATGATTGTTGATCCGCGATTTGATATCAAATTTATCCGCGTATGTAATAAAATTGATCCGCGGTTTGATATCAAATTAATTCGCGGTTTGATATCAAATTAATTCGCGGTTTCATATCAAATTAATTCGCGGTTTCATATCAAATTAAGTCGCGGTTTGATATCAAATTAATTCGCGGTTTGATATCAAATTAATTCGCGGTTTTTGTACAAACTACTTGCTCATTGAATAACTTATCATGTTACATATTTTGATATCGCTATCAATTTCACTTTATACCTACATTTATACCTATCAATTATCAACATAACTTAATTTAACCTAACCTAACACCTCTACACCGATTTACCTGCTGCTACCTTCGTAATGAAATGTTAATCAATACCTATCGCATATCATATTTTGATATTGCTATCAATTTCACTTTATACGTACTTTTATACCTATCAATTATCAACATAACTTAACCTAACCTAACCTAACAACTCAACACCGATTTACCTGCTTCTGCCTAATTAAATGTTAATCAATACCAATCACATATCATATTTTGATATCGCTATCAATTTACTTTATACCTACTTTTATACCTAACACCTTAACGCATGTTTACTCTACTAAACATGTCGCTACAAGTTACTTCTTTTGAATTGGGAACAATGGCTTAGCCTGCCGCCGGTCTCTTTATCTCTTTGACTATTTCAACAACAAAGCATTTTTAAGTGTTTGCCCTGCCTTTCTTTTGCACGCACCGCCTGTTGTGAATATTTCTAAATTTATTTCTATGTAAATGCAATTTTGAAATGTTTTTATTATCCTTTGATTGTAAAACCTTCCTTTCATAAAGCCGTCTTCCGCTTAGGCATACAATGGACACGATTTTAACTTGTCGATACATGCTTACTAGTGTATCAGGCTCGGTGGCGGTTAACAGTATTACAAAAAAATGCCACCGCGGGCGGTGGTCTTGCTATATAAGCGGAACTTACGCGTCAGTCTTCACAAGTTGTTTCGAGTTGTGACGTATAGTATTAAAAAAATTATCTAGTGTTTGTGAACGCCGATTATAGTATAAAAATAAACCTAGTGTTCGTGTTCGGAGTGAAGACTTCTACCAAACGCCATGTCCCGGTCTACAGCTAGCTGCATAGGAAAAATGGAGGTAAGAATACTTTATTTTATTTCTCTTCTTTGTTTTATACTGTTTCAAATTTATCTAACATGCGTAGTACTTATATGTAAGGTAAATATTGAGGGCTACGTCCATTAGAGGACTGCTACTGGCTGTTGTGATGTGTGTGACGTGACATACTTATTTACAGTTGTTCAGGAGAAATATTGTTGTAATTATGTGATGATGTTGTCTAAATAATATAGATATAATATTTTCTTTAGTTTGCGCAACTATTACTCATAATTAAAAGTCTTTTTATAAAATTCCAAATAAACAAAGCTTTAAATCCATATTTTTTTATTAATTTTATTATAATATAGATATGTCAGCGTAAGTCATTAACCTGAGTTTTATTAAAGTAAATTTTATTTCAGCATTGTTCTCGTTACCATCAATAACATACATCCGTGTTTTGTTTTAGGGATCGACAATTAACGTTGATGACTTACCAAACACATTCAAGAATTACTACTTTGCCGCATCAAGCGATGATGAAACTGAGAATGCATTTACTATTGTCGAATCCGATCAAAAATCACCAAAGCGAGCAGGCAGCGATAATGGCATCGATCAATTTTTCGACACACCGAAAATCAAAAAACAAAAGAAAGTGCAATCTTCCACAGTTGGGATGGCGCGAAACGGTGGTGTATCTTATATATCATCAAACACTAATGACGCAGCAAACGCAACCCATCTGGTTAAAGTGGAAGTCTACGATCTCAAGAAATTAGCCAAAGTGTCGTCAAACAACCACTGGAAGCATGCAGATGTTCGTGCCAAATACTACACAAAGGTCACGGACAATGTTTACGATCGCAGCAAGGAATTAATATACGACATCACGAAAAACGTTTCGCAATCACAAGATTGTAAAAAATACTTTTTTGATAACTAATTTCATAATTCTCAAGCAGCTAAAATAGAAAAAACAGTAATCACCAACACGCTTAACAATAGAGCAAATCCCTTTCTACCTGAGGCATATTTTCGGCGTTCACGAACACAGGATTTTAATACTTTATTACGCATGACAATGGGTTCACAATGCTCCTTAAACCAAGGATGGAAATGACAAAAGAGTCGAATTCACTACTTAAGCGAGTGATTTCAAGCTTCGCAAAACAGTCAGTATCAGACTTGTGCTTGTGCAGTACACATTTATAACCAAAAATGTCTTTTCTTACTAAGAAAATCATCTCAACGATACCAAAAGATGTCATTCTCGCCGAATACGCAAGATACATCAGGTTTTGGTATATAAATAATCAATTACCCGAAGCATTAATTGAAGACAGTGATATCAAAATGTTTTACACCCCGTGCGAAGGACATTCTAAAAAGTTCAGTGAAGTGTCAGAAGATACGATTGATGGAGTATTTCGCATGAAGGCGTATTGTGGAGAGTGTCATATGTCATACTCGAAACCTGTAGAGACATGTAGTGAAACCATTCATCCACTCAAAATAGACTGGAGCTACGAGGAAGAGAAAGAACTTGAAGAAATAATGAATAGCGCCCAATCGGATGACTATGTTTTACCATCATCTACATATTCACCTACCTTGCAATAATTTTTCTGTTTTTTTTCGTATTTTAGTTAGGCTTCTTAGTTTGTATTATTCTTAGTTTGTATTATTCTCAATAAATTTAATTGAATTATTATTTTATGTCTCTTGTTTTCTTTCTCTTTTTTCTAAAACACTACATGTTACTTCTCACTTAATGCTAATAAAATAAAAGACCTGTTTATAAGCATATACCATTTATTTCATAAAACACACATTGACATAGCCGTTTTTTAAAGCTAGATACAATTTAGTCTTATTAGCTAAATTATAATGGTAACATTCAACTCAAAATACTACTTGAACGAGGCTTTAAAGATTTCGTTTAGTAAAAAATCATTGTCAAATGAATCCTTAGTAAACATGTTATTAAAATCTTTAAGACTTAGGCCTCTGTATTTTAAATACAAATACACTAAACAATATTCACCACATAAAGATGAAAAAATGCTTTGAATAGCTTTATGGTTGTATTCCCATCTGCGTGAATTTCTTTTTAAATAATTTAAATGATAACCTTCAGGTTTACGACCATAGCTGTCGAAATATTCACCAACACCATTTGAATGAATAACAATTGCTACCCAGTGCGAACCCGGTTATGTATCAGGATCTAAATTACTTATCAAATACACCGGTGAAGTCATAAAAATAGGTAGACAATTAGCGGGGAACACATTATCAGCCAAAGAATGATGAATCATTCGCAAGTATTTTTTTATGGCCAAAGTATTCATATTAAAGTCTAATTTACACAAAAATAAAAATGCATCTGAGAGATATTGCCAGTCCATCATCTTATATACTACTTAACTACTAAAGTCTACACTAACATTTCTGTTCTTATCTATTTCAATTAAATTATCAAACTCCGCATACACAATACAATTAATTGTTTCAGTTAAGGCGTTTTCAAACTTTACTTCTAATCTGACACTTCCATGTTTAATCAAGTTCCAATGTGATGAAGAATTAGCACATAAATCGGGTGTTAAGTCAAAAGCCATTAAACAATAACCTTTTGCATATCTATCCTTATTTATGCCATTTCCTTCATTTCAAAAATGAATACCAGTTCCAGAAAAAAGTGTATGATACATAACAGTATGCAACCCACTACTGAATTGTGGTTGTAATGCTTTAGAAGGAATTTGGATTCCGTCAATATACAAACTAAACGTATTTAAACCATAGTTGTCGAAATCATACGGATTTTTGCTAAAACTACCATTAAAAGCTGTATTATTCACAAATCCTATAATACAGCGTTTAGGTATTTGACCTAGAAAAACATTATCTAGCGTTTTGCCTTGAATACCAGACGGAATGGTTAAAACTTTTACTTCAGCCCGTGTGATCGGATATTTAGCAGTTGTAGTAGCTAATACTTTTTGATGAGCGAGTAGTACACTTGGATTTATTCGAGCTTTACGCAACATTAACGTAGCATCAGTGATAGCTACTTTGACTTTGATATCATTTGTTGGTGCCATCAAGTTAAATGATTCCCTGGAACGTATTAGTTTGATACACATGTCAACACCAGTAATTAAAAACTTTTCTTGATTAAAAATATCCCCGTGTAAGTGCCCTATCATTTCTACCTCTTTGCTATCTTTAGTATATTTCAGCCTAGATGAGTATCCTTTATTATTTTCATCAGTGTTATTCATTTTTCCTGCAGTGTCTTCATACCACATGGCACATGTAAGATGGGACTCTTTTGCTGCAGGCGCATAATTCAATAATGTTTCAATGTATGCACGATATCCATATGTGTTATTTGGTGGAGATATGAGCTTTTGATTTAGATATACATCTAACTGGCTGAACATTGAATGAAGCCAGTTATTTACTGGTGCTACTGGCGTTTTTTCAGTTTCAATATTAGACAAATCTTGATTTAATATTTTAGCCTTCACATGAAGCAATGTATGTGATAAGTCAATATAATCATCTCCGGAACCAGGGATTTGAAATTCTATAGGTCCATCGTCGCTAAGAGATGAGATGGGTTTGTAATAAATCCATTGACCACTTTCTATACTTGTTTGTGTCGATGGTAAAGCAAATAAATCTAAATCTGATTTTGCACATTCACATGAATGATTATGTAAAAATGACATCGTTTATATTATTTTTAAGAGAAAATATCATTAACGGATGAACTTTTACTCTTCCTCCCCTTTTTCACTGTTCTTCCTTTCAAATTCTCTGAGTGAATGAGAGCTTTAAGGTTTCGTTTTCTATTTTTATACCCCGAACCACTCATAGCTCTCACAATTTTATCATCAGCTTTTCTTTTGAGATTAGAAGTGGCTTCTTTAAAACGGTTTGTTAGAGATTCTTCTAAAGGCTTGGCACTCACTATATCTGATAAAAGCCCTACCCCCGCACTCAAAGCTTCTTTTCCAACAACTTTGGCTCCATTCGACAAAAGTGGTAGAACAGATCTAAACAAACCACCTAAAAAGCTTCCTATACCATGACCACGTTGATGTGATACTCCTTTAAGCTTCCTATACCATGACCACGTTGATGTGATACTCCTTTATAAATTACCCTGCTTGATGAGAATAGTAATGTTGATATGGGCATAATGAATTATTTTGTTTTATGTACATACTGTTTTATCTTTTCATAAAATGTAGTTTAACACAGCTCGTTCCAAATTGGAATGGTACTTTATCTCCTGTGTTCGATCTTATATCTATTTCAATTGTATCAAACTCTCTACGCATGACTGATACATAATGCGGTGGTGAAAAAATATGCATTTTGTTTGATCCATATACATATTTCACAGGATCTAATGATGTTATTCTCAATAAAGGGCACATGACATCTCCAACCATCTGAGGTTCCACAATATCACAATATATGTATAGTTGTGATGGTAATCCAAGGTATAAATTAGCTGGAAACTTTCCAGTTGTTTGTGTTGCAACGTTTGTATTAGGATCAAAACCAAGTTGAAGGCTTAAAACAGGCGAAAACTTCAAAGATATCAGATTATTCACATCGCCTGTGAGTGAGACCAATTTCGTTAATTTGTCATGTCTTAATTTGAAGCTTTCTCTTGAATTTAGTGCAGTTATAATATCGTTAATGTTTTCATAGCTGGAAGTAGGTATGTGACTTTTGTATGTTACTGTACTAAGTTCTGGTTGGTCGGGTACTTTCATACGTTTTGTTATATACATTATATTATTATTATCCTGAACAGTAAACATAGTGCATGGATACTGAAATTCAACTAATCCTACTGACCATTCCCCATCCAACTTTATTGATTTTGGTAGTTTTGTGGAGAAGTTAGTGGTTTTGTTACTTGGAAAATATGTAAACGAGCTATTACTAGGTAAAGTTAAGTAAAAATTTTCGGTCCTCATGACTTCTCTAAATAAGATGCTAAAATCCAACTATTAAATTTATCAGGATAACCTTTCCACTTCACTAATAGTTCTTTTCTGCGACCTGAATAGCGGGTGCGCAATATTTTATCTATTTTGTATGTAGCGGTGGGGTCATATGTCACTCTCTGTAGTTCTTTTTCATAAAAAGTTCCAATTACATTTTCATTCTGCAAATCTTTTATTGTGTATACAACCCATGGTGATCTCTCTATAATCGAAGTTATTAAAAATATTTCATCACTCCAATTTGTTTCATAACCTTTTTGAAAAATGTGTTTGTATTTAGTAATTCTAACATGATCACCAACTTTAAACTTGGGTTTGCTTTTAATGTAAGTTTCTTCATTATTTTTTCGTTCATACAAATTGCGCCAAACTGTCATAATATTATTAAAATTTACATCGCAAGGACGCATTTTAATACTTCTATGAAAGCTGTTATTATATGAATTAAGTAAATCCTGCAAAATATCTATATATCGATACGTATTATTATGAGTAAAATATCTCCACATTTTCATTTTAAGTGTACGCTGGAATCTTTCAACTATGCTTGTTTTAATATCAGGATTATTGGTGGTGTAATAGTTTATACCGTTACTTTGGAGAAAAGATTGAACATCTTTTGCTATAAATTCAGTACCTTTATCTGATTGTAAATGTCTCGGTGTAGCTTTAGCTTCTAAAAATATGTCCCTAAAATTTTCTTTTATAGTTGCCGAATCTTTCTTTTTAATAGGTCTAGCAAAAGCATACTTACTAAAAACATCAATTACACATAAAATGTATTTAAAACCGTCATTATATTCGCTGTAAGTCCGCATATCGCTTAAATCAGCTTGCCAAAGTTCATTAATATTTGATAAAATGTACTTATTTCTAGGGAAGCGACGACGCACTGGTTTATGTAGGGTGTATGTTTCTTGAGATTCCAGCCATTTCTTTGTTTCTTCTTTAGTCATTTTATTTTTCATAGCTGCTGTCAATTTACTGAGACTGCTGTAACCGGCTGGGTTAGATACATCGTAATAAATATTATGAATTTCTAGTAAGGGGTCCATTTCTCCCAATTAATTTTTTTGGCTGGTTTTACTTTAGATCCACTGCTAGTTAATTTTGGCGTGCTAAAATAATCAGGAGTACTGTTTTCTGCTTCTTTTGAAACGTCTTTTGTTGTTCTAGCATTAGCTGGGCTCTGAGATAAAACTCTTATGTATGTGGCTCTTTTTGGATTGCCAATAAAGCTTAAGGGGACTGATAGATCTTTGAGCACATGAGCAAAATCTTCCCAACCATATGGTGAACTGTTTTTAGAGGTCTCAAGATGTCACTCAAAAGGTCAACGATATTACTTTTACGCACTTCTCTATTGCGGACGAACACAGTGCCTTTTTCATTCCAGGATATTTTATCTTTATTTTTCAAAAGTATATCTATTAACAATTCACCTCTTAATTTGTATGTCTTTGGAATAAAAGCAAGTAACTCTGATTTTGTATAACCATTATAGGTTGTCTCAGTAGACGTCTCTTTGTTATCTGGAGCTTTCTCTGACTTTACTGTTTCTTTTATTTCATTTTCCTTTTCATCAAAAGGTAGTATAGGTATCTGTAACGGTTTTCGATCTTCTCCAATGAAATGAAGATATCTCTGCAATGTTTGCAAATAAAGTGGCCACTTTTCCCTGTCATCTATTTTAGTGTTTATTACTTTATGCATTTCTTCATCTAAACGTGATAAATTTTTAGTACTTGCATTATCGGATTTCAGTCTTTCTATGACTTCAGGCTCAATAAATATCATTTTCTTTGCGCTTTCCATATTTATTTTATAAATGAACCTAACAATGTGCTAAGAACAGACCCTAGAATAATAAGTAAAAAAGCCCCACCTCTTTGCACGAAAATTTGTTTCCTTTCTTTACTTTTTCCTTTCAAAACAATTTTCCTCAATAAATCTTTATGTTTTTTTAATTTACGTCTCGATTTATCATCTAAGGGTACTTTTCCTCTTAAAACATTGAAAATACATTCAGTTATACAGTTGATTTCATCATCTTCACAATTTTTTAACAATGCTTCTCTATGTTTTGGTTTTAATGTTAATATTGCTCTTAATAAATCTTTATGAGGCGTTATTCTTTTAATCATTTTTTTAACGTTAGGACGTTACGATCTGATATTCGATTTTGTTCAATGCATTTACAAACTAAACAGCATCAGATGAAACGAAACAGTTAAATTTACATATATTAAAAACAGATTCGTTGTTTTCTTTTATATGATTTTTTTCTTTAAAAACGTTTATTATACACTCACAAATTTGTTTTATCTCATCATCATTACAGCATTAGAACAAGGCTTCACGATATTGTTCTCTTATGATACTGAAAGCTTTTAAAAAGTTGTTTTTTTTAGATGTTTCTACTTTAGACATTATTTGTAACTGACAGAAATTATTTGCTGAGCATCGTATTTATACCCCTTTTTAGGGACATAAATTGTACACTGCTCATCGAATGGAAAAATTTTACTTTTAAATCGACATATTTCATTTGTGTTTTGCTTAAGATCAATGAATAGATATCCATGAGCTTTTGTCGTTGCATCCTTGTAAGCTTCTTCAACAAATTTAGCATTTTCTGGATAAACCTGACGAGCTAAATGTCGTATTTGTGTTCTGTCTCGAGGGTTTTTAAAATAAGTTATATAACTCGAATTTAGAGAAATATCTCTTTGACCTTTTCCTTGATGAAATATGTTTTGAGTTATGTAAAATACACTGAGATTTCTATGATGGCTTCCCTTTGTAAAAATATCAACGATACGACCATCTGACTCTCTCATAAGATCATCGATTATAAGTAGTCTAGGACATTTTCCATCAAACATACTTAAATCAGGGATACCTTGATTGTAATTAACATCACTCAAATTGTACAAGGGTTGCATTTCATCATAGCACCATATGATTTCGGAAAATTCTTGACTGCATATTACTTTACAGTGCTTTAAAAATTTGTAACAAAATTTCATTTTCCACACCCGCTAGGACCTGCTACGATTGCAGTAAAAGGGTGAATAAAATGAATCATTGCGACGTGCAAGTTTGAGCTGGTAGTATAAACGAATGAAAGGAAACACTGATATTTGTCATTATATACAAATTAATATATTCAGATTATAATATGTACAATAAAAACAGCATGCATTTAAAAATCATAATCACTATAAACCTAACAAATACATATTATTTTTAAAACACGTTCTTATGTTTAAATATCCGCAGAACTGAAGTTACTAAAATGAAGTGATTGAACATATTATAAAAAGTAAAATTCATAATATTTACAATAAAAATACAGTTTCATTTTATGACAATCTTACTTAAATACACACATAAGTAGAAAAATTATTAAAATTATGCTATCTTAAAAACGATATGATTCCAATAATACTTTTATGTAAATATACAGGTAGATGTAAAACAACCTTACACCTTATAGTATCCTGAATCGTACAACTATTATTTTAATTATTTCTTATGCTATAATGCCCCCATGCTAAGGTGTCAGTGGAGTTTGGTAAAATGTATCTCTTACTATCACTATCAGACAGACTTACTTTATTCAGTTTTTGTGTAAAAATCACATGTTTAATCGATCTAAATCTATACATTGAAGCAAGCTGTACATTTTTGTTAAGCAAACAAGATTTGTAATCCTCGATTTTCATTTTCTTCGTAACATTTTTGTTGACACCCTTAGCTTTTGCAATTACTGTATCTTCCACCTGAATTGCATACATTTTTGATCGCAGACCGACAAATTCTTTAAAAATTCGACCGTTATTTTCATCTTTAAAATACCCAATCTTTTTTTTATTTACATTAGGATAATTGAATATATTGTTTATGGGATAATCTGAAGTGTCAAAGTATTTTTCCAAATCAGGTCTTATATCATCATAATAATCATCAGTAAATATCTGATAAATGAAACTATCTGTATCAGTATACAACAATTTTGCATTGTCATTGAATTTATTTTTATTTATTTATTTTTATTTACCGTTTATTGTACACAAAAACATTACAAAAGAAACACATACAAAGAATAACGACACAACAGGACAACTTATTTCTACTAAGAAATTTCTTCCAGCTGACCTACGTAAAGTGAGACTTTATTAGACAGGCGGATTAGGCGTGCACAATAGAATATAATAATATAAGAATAAACCTACACACGAATAGATTAAATATACCTAAATAAACTTACATTCAAAAATATACCTACAATTAAATAAACTGTACCTCAAAAAAATAAATATATAAACCTACTTATATATTTATATTACATATATTATATACCTACATATTATTATACATACATATTCTTGCAATTTACGACAGTGAAAGATAGTATTCCTTTACTCTCTTCTTAAAGACAGCGATAGAAGGGCTGTCACGAACAGTGTGTGGTAGTGCATTCCATAACCTAACCGCATGCACAGTGAAGGAGTATGAGTAGAAGTCAGTGCGATGGTGAGGAATAGCCAGAACAGTTCTAATATTCGGGCGACATGGTTGGTCCTGAGGACGTGAGAAATTAAAGCGCTCACGCAAATATTTCGGGGCGCATGGGTTTGCTAGCACATTAAAAAGTAAGCAGAGTATACGAGTATTCCTGCGTAACCGGATCGGGAGCCACTTGAGCTTTTTGCGGAACTCGGAAACATGATCGTATTTACGGAGTTCAAAGACATACCGTATACACAGGTTTTGAAGACGCTCAAGCTTATTTAATAGCTCCTCTGTGATATCTGGGAAACAAGTGTCGGCGTAGTCCAGAATAGGGAATAGAAGAGATTGTACTAAGGAAATTTTAGTTTTCAAGGGCAAGAGACTTTGAAGACGCTTCAAGGAGTGGAACGAGTAGTGGATTTTTCTGCTGACTTCATTGACATGAGGAACCCAAGTTAAGTTGGAGTCAAATATGACGCCAAGATTTTTGGCAGTACTGGTATAAGGAATGGGAGTCCCGTTATACATGACTGGAGGGATACAATGAATATGCAATTGCTTGAACATGTACCTACTTCCCATTATTAAAACTTGCGATTTTTTGGGATTGACCAACAGTCCAAATGAAGTAGCCCAAGAACAGATTTTATTTAAATCAGAGTTTAGATCATCCACTGCACTATTAATGTCAACAACGTTGAAGTGTCGGTAAATTTGCAAGTCGTCCGCGTAGAGATGGAAGCTTGAGGAAATAACCGAGGTAATGGTGTTAATAAAAATTGAAAATAGAAGAGGGGAAAGTACGCCACCCTGTGGAACTCCCGCAGCTAGGTCAGCCCAGTCTGAGGAGATCTCATCAGAGCAGACTCGCTGCGAGCGACCACGAAGGTAAGAATCAAACCAAGTTAACGCCGCGGAAGAGATGTTGAGAGTACGAAGAACAGAAATTAGAACGTCAAAATCCACAGAGTTGAATGCGCTACTGAAGTCCAGCAAAGTAAGGATCGTCAAAGATTTATTATCCATAGCGGATCGGATATCATCAGTGACTTTTATTAGAGCCGTTTCGGTGCTGTGACCAGGTCGAAAACCAGACTGAAATGGTGAGAGTAGCTTATTTGACGAAATATATTCAGCAAGCTGCTGATGGACGATGTGTTCAAGGACTTTGGAGAGGAAAGGAAGTATGGAGATGGGTCTGAACTCGGAAAGGGATGAGGGATTGGATGATTTAGGGAGAGGAATTATGTTCGCACGTTTCCACGCGGACGGAAAAGAACTTGATGCCAAAGAGAAATTGAAAATATAAGTTAGAATAGGCAGAAGTTCTGGGAGAAGTAGGGAGATCATGCGGGAACACAGGTTGTCATCGCCCACAGCAGTTGAAGATATGGAAAGCACGTGTTTTTTAACATCCTCCTCAGCGACGGAACTAAAGCTAAAAGAACAACACGCTGGTAAAGTTTGGCAAGAAAGATTATAAATCGTTTTAGACTTCATAGTGTCGTCAATGGTAACAGGTGGGAGAGAGAAATGCTTGTTTAGGTCATTGAGATTGAAGCTAACGTTAGATGAGGCCGTTGATTTACCAATACCAAGGGTTTTCAAGAAGTTCCAAACACGTCCAGGATCACAGGCCTCAATAGAGTTGTGTATGTGGCGCCTTCTAGCATCTCTACACATCCGACTGCAATGATTTCTAAGAAATTTATATCGCGCTAAGTTTTGGTCCGTTGAACACAGTTTAAGCCGTTTTTTCGCTCGATCACGTTTGCCCATCATATCCCTTATATCCTGAGTGAGCCAAGGAGTAGGAACGTGCTTTATTTTGACTTTTTTCACAGGGGCATGAATGTCATATAGTTTTAAAATCTGGTCACTAAAAAGTTTAACCTTGTCGTCAAGCAGTTCAGCATCAACAATAGGATTCCAGTCGATGCTGGAAACATCTCGCCTTAAAGTCTCCAGGTTAATGCCCTTGAAACTACGCAAGAAACGATATTTGGGTTTACGCCTGGGAGATCTAATTTTATAAGAGAGATATATCAAATCATGGTATGAGAAGTTAGCTGGAAACTGACCGTGCAGAGCAACTAGATCAGGGGAAGAAGTGATAAGTAAATCGAGAAGTGAGGGAACGCAGTTAGGAAAATGATGTGTGGCCGAAAGTGGCAGAATATTGAGATTCACGGACGATATAAGTGATTGCAGTTTGTCAGCTCGGGAGTCACCTTTAATTAAGCACGTATTGAAGTCACCCAACAATAGCGTATGGTCATAGTTTGGACAGTGTGTACATAATAGGTTTTCCAGGGAGTTAAAATAATCAATCTGAAGAGAAGCACTATAATACACAGCAAGTAAGATCTTTTGGTGATGTAGGGTGACCTCAATAAACAAATGTTCTGCAGTGCCAGTGTAGGGACTAGGCGACACACTAACTATTTTATGAATAATGTTCTTACGAAGGTAGATGGCCACACCACCGCCACCCTTACCAAATCGGTCATTTCTAATAAGTTTGTAGCCTGGAAGAGGAAATTGAGAAGATAACAGAGAAGGCTTGAGAAAGGACTCGGATATAAGAATTGCATCTACAGAAGAATTACTAAAAGTTGCCAGAAGATCAGGGTAGTGGCTTGGAATACTCTGCGCGTTAATATGTACGATATTGAAATTATTAGAAAACCTTGAAAATACTGTCTTCACTTGGTCATGGACAGAAAGGAAGGAATCACTGTCACTGTTAGCACTTAAATAACTGTCTGATAATGATGAAGAAGAGCAAGAGTGAAAACTATAGTCAAAAAGAGGCAAGATACTATTATCATTCATATAAAATATATACAATAATAAAAAAATACTTATGTATAATAAAATTAATTTAAACCTGACTACAAACTAATTATGGTATGGCTAAATGTGCCACCAATAATTTGCCCAGTCAGCACTTGCCGCGGTAAGATGAAAGAAATAGTTTTTAACAAAAAATTACACTTAAGACAAAAAATTTAACTCCATTGCATTTGAATTTAAGTCAACACGAAACAAATATATATTATCTTAACATATTCTACGTGAGTTGTATACGAGTTGCAGTAAAACATGAAGTACCACCGTAAAACGTCCGTAAAGGTAAGGAAAAAAAAAAAAAAACTTATGTCAACAGATTGAGTTAAGAGAAAAGATAACCTCACAAAACAGAAAAATAAAACAACGGAAACGTGGAATAAGTGATAAAATTTTAAATCTACCGTGATAAAAGAAGCGAATACAACCCGAGAACACTATAAAACAACGTGGATGGAAAATACGTCACTTCCTGGTACTGCGTGTTGTTCTGACCTCTGCGGGTTTGACCGGCGGCTTCATAACAACCTGAGCTGCGGTTGGCTTAGTAGTTGCTGATGATGTTGACGCAGGGCTGCCTGAAGAAGCAGCTGATGATTTAGCTGCCGCCTTGTATTTCGGCTCCGGGAACCGCTTCATCAGCTCCTGCAGCTCACTCGAAACTTCGATCTTCCTGCGAGAACTATCGGGCAAAATGATAGCAATTTTGCCATCAATCGACCAGCAGTTGGACACTCCAAAGTGCTTTCTGGCAGCAACAAACACTGTATGCCGGGATTTTGTCAGAAACTCTGAAATAACAATACCAGAGCCCTTGAGCATTGTTTTGGCATCCCAAACAACACGTCTGCTGTTATGGTGGTGGAACCGCACCAGAACTGCTCGTGGCTTCGTTGAGGAGGTCCCCAATCGATGACACACTTGAATATCATCTGAGGTAAATTCACTTATCTTCATTTTCTTGCATATAATGTCTGTGATATCACTTGATAACTGATCTTGTTGTTTGTTCTCAGCAATGCCATGGAATAGCAGGACCTTCCGACGCAGGAACGTCTCGTGACGGTCGAGACCGAGAGAGAGCAAGTTGGTTTGGGCTTTCAGCTTGCTCAGAACCTGCCACACGAACGACTTGAAGTGATTGAAATCCCGGGACAGTGCGGCAAGATCACTGTGCTCTGCAGGTGGTGATACTGTGGCCTTCTTCAGTCGCTCCTCAAAGTCTCCCATTTGTAAATAAAGCTTCGAAATGTCATCACCGTGGGCGCAAAGTTGTTCAGAAAGATCCATGACTGTGCAGTTTTGTGATGTTAAGTGAGAGTGTCTTCAAAGTGAAAATTTAATTTGTGGGCAAGTGCTAGTAGGCTTAAGAGTTAGTTAAACCAAAACATAAGTAAATTAATGTTTGGTAAGTAATTAATTTTAATTAAAACTTGGGACCAAAAATTTATGTGTGTTGATGCTTTGCCTACCCGCACAAAAAAAAAAAGAAAAAGAAAAAAAAAGCAAAAAAAAAAAAAACAAAAAAAAAAGTTTTAATATAATTATAATGAAAATCGTACATCAAGGTTTTTGAAATGTCTAAAATGCAAAATCCTAAGTAGATAGGTTTATCGTAAAATAGTTTAGTCTTATTTAATTGAACAGCTACTAAATTTTCGGAAAATATAGATAAACTGTGAAAATTCGGACGAGCTATTAAACTTTGTGCCCCCTCAACTTTACCATGATTTTCCCAATGCGTTCGTAGTTTTACATTTCCACGTTTTTCTATATTCTCCATAGTTTTGCCGAAGACAGCATTATTCATGAGCTTATAAAAATCTTTTTCGAAATCTGTCTTTGCTTTTGTTCTTAACTGTGTGTTTAGCTCAATATATTTTCGCATCCAACAACTTTGCTTAAATTCCAAAACTCGTTGAATTTTTACCAGTTTCATGCCTTTTTCTAAACACTGCATTAGGTTTCTATAATGAATAATGTACTTTCTTTTATTGTTTAGGTTTGGTACTAGCTTAGGTTGTGTACTTCCTCCAGTGCATATATTTTCCGGACAAAATGGTAGATCAGAATGCAAGTCATGCAAATTATCTGGATAATCAAGATCTACTTCTAGGATATACCCTATATCTGATGTGGGGGAGACTTGAAAATTTACAGTCGGTTCAACCCATTTAAAACCACCGTATGGGAGATACTGCGACTGCGCCCAACCATACATATTATTCGCATCCAAGTAAGCTAAAAAAGATTTGCGATCCTTTGCATTGTAATCACATAAATATTTATTATTAGCTTTCGCATGTCGGTTGCTACATACGGACACTCCACCTCTTATACCTGATTTAATAAACGCTATCATATCAAAATCTACCAACAAATCTAATTCAATTTTTGTGCACTTCAACATAGCATCCCAGCTTAGACCAGGTGCAGTATAATAATGTGCTGGGTCTAATCCATATGTTTTTAAACATACATCTCTGAAATTTTCAAAGATGTCAGCCAATAGTAAAACATCAGTTTTTAAATAAAGGTTCGAATAATCTCTCATATTCTGACATTGAAAATGCTGCCAGACATCTTGTGCATGTTTATAGTCTTCATCAGAAACATGCGATCCTGTTAAAGAGCTATAAAAATCCGATTGGTTTGGTAAAAATGTAGCATTTAGTGATTCATGTGATTGAATAACTTCATAGGGAAAAATACCTTTTCTGATCAGACGGTTAAAATCGTCAACTTTAGACACTTGTTTTTTTAACTCTCTAAGTTGATCAACTTGGAGATTTTTGGAAAGGTTGTCTAAACTACTTGACAAAAATCTGAAAGAATCTAAAAATCTTAATTGCACATTATGTCCATTAATATTTATGTTTTTGGAGAATGATATATATTTTTCTTTATTTTGAGGAATAATTTCTATTTCCCCTTCCTTTAGATGCAAAGAATGTACAAGAATTTTTTTTAATTAATTTGACTTAATACTATTTTGTTTAATGTATTTGTTGTCATACCTTTTGGTCCATTTAATTGTTTTAAATTTATGGTAATTTGATTTTCATGTATTTTGATAATTTTAGTTATTTATTTGGATAATTTGTTGTTAATTTATTTTAATTAATTTTTGAATTACATTTTGTTGAATATATGATTGAATATGTCACTTCCCAATCCTCCAGATCCCGTACCGTCAGGAGAGTTAGATACGTTATCGTATGATGATGGGTATGTGCGTTGCGATCAATGCAATTGCCCTCGTCTTTTTAGGGGTAGGAGGGGGCTTAGAATACATGTTGGTATGAAGCACAAGTCGGGCAGTGCATGTGATAATACTTCGGATCCGAATGCTGTGCGTCCTCCTACTGTGTCGCCTTCCGCGAATGTGGAACCCCAACCTTTTTCGCAACGTTTAGGTAGTTATAAACAGGGTTTACCAGTTGTAAAGAGGATCCCCCGTGGTGCGCGTCTGTCAGTAGCGGATTCGCTCAAAAAAATGCTTAGATAAAGTGGTTACGGAAAATTCGGTGTCTTGTTGGCAGTATTTATTAACATTTGCCTACAGAACTTTGCATGTTAACAAGAGTAGTAATAATGAAAATATATCACTTACTGAGATGATAAGAAGGAATTGCAGCACAGACGTTGAGCAAGCGTTGGCTTCTCAGCCTTTACAACGGGCCAATAGTTTTATTAAGCGCGTAGAAAGTAAAGTCAATGACGGGGATTTAAAAGGGGCGGCTAACTTGATTTTCTCGAGTGATGTCCTAGCTCCTAATGATTCAGTTACATTGGATGCGCTTAAGTCAAAGCATCCTATCCCTTCGTCTTCATCTTCGGAATTTCCATCTCCACCAGCTTTGTCTGATCCTTCCACGCATGTTTCAGCTGAGGTCATTCAGGATGCAATAATGTCTTTTAGACCTGGTTCAGCTAGTGGGCTGGATGGCCTTTCACCTCAGCATTTGAAGGATTTAGTGTGCGGTTCGACTGGTAATGCAGGGCGGGCACTTTTGGTAAGCATAACAGCTTTGGTGAATTTAATGCTGTCCGGTAAAGTTCCAGCGGATATAGTGCAAGTTGTTTACGGAGCAAATTTGTGCGCCCTAAAGAAGAAGGATGGGGGGATTAGGCCTATTGCGGTGGGGTGCGTTCTTCGTCGCCTTGTGGCAAAAGTTGGTTGTCGTCTTATTTTGCCTACTTTGCAGGACATTTTCCAGCCTAGGCAATTGGGTTTTGGGACTAAGGGTGGTTGTGAGGCAGCGGTCCATACAACGCGTACGTTTTTAGATCAGCCAGGTAGGGACGTCTTACTAAAGGTTGATGTGAAGAACGCGTTTAATACGGTTGACCGCGGCGCTCTCTTAAAAGAAGTCAAGGAGCACATTCCCAACATGTATCCGTTTTTGTGGCAGTGTTATAGTCAGCCTACAAAGCTTATTTATAGGGATCAGGAGTTGTCATCGTCCACAGGTTGCCAGCAGGGTGATCCACTAGGCCCAGCTATTTTTGGTCTGGCAATACATCCTTTAATTTCAAAGTTAAGGTCTCCTTTGAATGTTTGGTATTTGGATGATGGCACCTTGGGGGGGGATGTCATTACTGTCCTTGAAGATTTGAAATCATTAATAACCGCTTTTACCTCAATCGGGCTAGAATTGAACACGTCTAAGTGCGAGTTATTTGTAAACTCCTCAGTTTCGTCATCATCTAGAGAGGAGATAATTCAGAAGTTCAATAGTTTGGCCCCAAATTTAAAGGTTGTGGACTCGGACTCTTTGTATATGTTGGGGGCACCAGTTTTCGATTCAGCATTCCCATCGTACGTCGAGGAACAGATAGAGATATTTCAAGTTTCGATGGACCGGCTTTATCAAATAAATGCTCACATGGCCTTATTTATAGTGAGGTACTGTCTATTCGTGCCAAAATTTACGTACGTCCTACGGTGTTCCTGTTTTTGGAGGCATCGGGACGCCTTGGCCAGATTGGATAGTGTCGTCAAGGATGCTTTGGTTGAAATTCTTAACTGTGCGCTTGATGGATTTGCTTGGGATCAGGCTTCACTACCCATTCGTTTTGGTGGTTTGGGAGTAAGAAGACCTTCCGATGTGGCTCTGCCCGCTTTCTTGTCATCTGCTCATGCTTCTAGCCTCATTTCCGGAATGTTACTTGGCCCTACTTGGGGTGCCGGAGAGGTGTCGGGGTTGGCAGATGCCAGGGATGCGTGGTGTTTGTTGTCTCGGAAGGATCTTCCTTCTGAGCTCCATTTGCAGAGACAGTGGGATGAGCCACTTTGCGTACGTGTCCAACAAGAACTGTTGTCTGCTTGCACGAGTAATGAAATTCGGGCGCGTTTGTTGGCGTCGTTTGAGTGGGAGTCCGGGCTTTGGTTGCAGGCTTATCCATCGTCTAATATTGGTACCATGTTGGATAAGACCACTTTATCATTGGCCGCTGGTTTGCGTTTAGGTGTTAAGACAAATGAGCCACACCGGTGTCGTTGTGGGGAGTGAGTCGGTGAATTTGGGCACCATGGCTTGTCGTGCTTAATGAGTGCTGGGCGTATGTCAAGACATGCGTCGATAAACGATATTATAAGGAGAGCATTGGTGTCAGCGGGAGTACCGGCTGTTTTAGAGCCAAATGGTGTCTGTCGCTCGGATGGTCGAAGACCAGATGGTATGTCCCTGATACCCTGGAAACAGGGTAGGGTTCTGGTCTGGGATGCCACGTGCGTGGATACTTTGGCTCCGTCGCATTTACCGGGCACTAGTGCACGAGCTGCTTCAGCGGCGCGGTCAGCGGAAATTTTAAAAATACGAAAGTATGTGGATCTGGGGGATTCTTATGTATTTGTGCCTTTTGGGATTGAAACGATGGGTCCTTGGGGTCCGGAGGCAAAATTATTTTTAAGGGACTTAACAACGCGGCTCATTGAGTCAACTGGTGACCTGAGGGCTGGCAATTTTTTTGCTCAGCGTATAAGTCTTGCGGTTCAGCGGGGCAACGCTGCCAGCCTTTTAGGTACCTTGCCTCATTGCGGCGCGTTGGAAGAAGTGTTTAATTTATAAGTTAGTGAGTAAGTTTTTAATTTGTCAATTTATTTAAAGTATTTTGACGATGCATGTCGCGGACATATTTTGTTATTGTAAATTTAATTTTTAATTCAATAAAAGCCCATACACAAGAAAATGAGCATCATAGTTACTCAGATTGTGCAGAAAAACCGGAACAAAAAATGGAGCTCTAAATTTAGATTTGCAGACTGGATGTGCCACCCCTCTAAAGAAACCCGTATGCCAGTCAAAATCTAAAGCTGATTCTGACTCGAGGTCTTTTAAACAAATATGGCATGTTTTTGTTTGAACAACATCAGCCTCTTGCCAATCTTTTAGAGGAACCGGCGGTTTCTGTATACAATTTTTTTTATGAATTTCCCTAACGTCTTTACACAGATTATCCATAAAACTTTGAGTGCAATCAGTCCCTGTATATGTTTTATAAGTTGATAAATTATCGTCAAATGAGCATTTAATGTAATAACCATAACTATAAATTTCATGTTCATGTACATTAATTGTATGTGACTTATTTGGATCCGCATCACAGCTAGAAATAGGCTTGAGAAGTGCTTCTGTGTCAGCATAAACTACAAAAGGCACCCTCATCTGTTTATGATAATTGTTAAACCGTATTTTATCCGTACGTTCATTATTACCAAACCAATCTTTTTTAGTTTTTGATGGGCTGGGCAATTCTGTAAAAACATGACTACAGTCGAACTTTTGGTGGTTATCCAACCTCGCTTTTGTGGTGAAATGCAATAAGCACTCATCACATAAAAAAACAGCCTGATTTTTCCTCGATAGCTGCTTACTTACTAATCGCGATAAGTTTTTAATAAAACAATAATGCACATTACTGCCATTAGAAATATACAGCAAATTAACGTGTTTTTCACGTTTATTTTTAGACCAATAAAGTGGTCCCACTACTGAATTCTTTCTAGATATCTCGTCATATTCTAACCCAAAAACATTAATGCTAATATTGTTGTTTTCCTCAACCTTGACAATGTCCTTTAACTTAACTGGAAAAGGAACATTATCAAAATTCAGTTTGTTTTGATGTCTAGAATAAGATGAAACCCTATCTTTATGGTAGTTTACAGGATATAAAGCAGAGAGTAATGCCCACTTCAAACATTCATGATCATTATTTTTCACGTTTATTAAAGCTCTTTTGTTTTGGATATCTTTTGGCAATTTTACATACGTTGACCCTTGAAGAGGGTTAAACTTATTAACGTTCATTTCCAAATGACGAACAGATTTAAATGACCACCCGCTGTCTTTTTTTTCGAATTCACTCATTTTTGTGGAAATAGTTTCACATAATGTTTTGAAGTATGCATCCAACTCATCACCCATACAAATGTTAAAATTTGATGTTTGAAAATCGAATATATTATGCAAATTTTTTGTCTCTTGCACAAACTCAGCATGGATTATGAAATTTATTTTGATTATTGTGAGCTGTTTTAGATTCTCATTTATCAAAACTCAGTCAAAGGTACGATACCTTTGACTGAGTTGAAGAATTCAACAGGTGTTTGTAGAGTTTCGTCGTTATTCGGTGAAGTAATTTTGTAAGTTATTATTCTACAACCAAATGCAGTATTTATCACACTTACATTATTATCCCTACTTAAATTGAAAACCTTACTTTTATGCGTAGAGCTCCGAATATGATTAGAAAAATATCTACGGCTTACCAGTATTTGACAAGCATCGCACTTAATCATATCATTACTTGATGCAATGAGATCATTAGTAGATGATGAAGGTCCAGGGACAGCTTCCGCGTAGGAGTCACCATCATGTGATAATTTTCTTTTCAGGCCTCTCCCAGTATGCAGCACATTCCTAAATAAAAAAATAGAATAAAATACAACCCTAAATTTTAATGTTAAATCATTAATAAATAAAACAGGAATGTTAATTTATCAAAATATCCATAACATAATATTTTGTTTGTAAACTTACGTTTGCTGATGCTTCATGTCGAAAGAGTTTTTAATAATTGCGCCATCATTTTGATTTTCGATCTCCTTTTCTCCCCCAGTTTGTATCGCATTTCTGAATAATAGCAAAGAAAATGTTAGAACAATTATATATAATATCTTATCAAACAAAATTACACATAAAAATTTGTAAGAAATAGTTTGATGATAAACTTACATTAGCTGATGTTCTATCTTAGATGCAATAGCACATAAAGCACCATCATTTTCGGATGAAAAACTATTTACTGTTAAGTTGAGCATGTCAGCATTATTCTGTTCTAATATTTCACATTGTTCCAACACTTCACTGTTGAAGAAATCACTAAACGGAAAGTCTTGTTCACTATTTTTGAAGAAATGACTAACAACACGTTCTTCTCCCATTTTTTATAGAAATAATCGAAATATTTTCGAAACTCTTTTTTAAACTGATTGGCGAGCATAAGTTATCCGAGCTACAGTCTTGAGCTGACTGTTTTGCGAAGCTTGGTATGGTTGGTTTAAGTTGTGAATTCGGGTTTATTGATGTACACGTTTTTAGTTAACGAGCATTATGAACCCATTGTAGCGGTGCATCATATAGTAGAGTTTGCGAAAATATGGTTCAGGTAGAAAGGGGAGTTGGTCTGTTGTTGAGTGGTGGGCGTGGTAGTTTTTTGTTTTGTTTTAGCTGCTTGAGAATTATGAAATTAGTTATCAAAAAAGTATTTTTTACAATCTTGTGATTGCGAAACGTTTTTCGTGATGTCGTATATTAATTCCTTGCTGCGATCGTAAACTTTGTCCGTGACCTTTGTGTAGTATTTGGCACGAACATCTGCATGCTTCCAGTGGTTGTTTGACGACACTTTGGCTAATTTCTTGAGATCGTAGACTTCCACTTTAACCAGATGGGTTGCGTTTGCTGCGTCATTAGTGTTTGATGATATATAAGATACACCACCGTTTCGCGCCATCCCAACTGTGGAAGATTGCACTTTCTTTTGTTTTTTGATTTTCGGTGTGTCGAAAAATTGATCGATGCCATTATCGCTGCCTGCTCGCTTTGGTGATTTTTGATCGGATTCGACAATAGTAAATGCATTCTCAGTTTCATCATCGCTTGATGCGGCAAAGTAGTAATTCTTGAATGTGTTTGGTAAGTCATCAACGTTAATTGTCGATCCCTAAAACAAAACACGGATGTATGTTATTGATGGTAACGAGAACAATGCTGAAATAAAATTTACTTTAATAAAACTCAGGTTAATGACTTACGCTGACATATCTATATTATAATAAAATTAATAAAAAAATATGGATTTAAAGCTTTGTTTATTTGGAATTTTATAAAAAGACTTTTAATTATGAGTAATAGTTGCGCAAACTGAAGAAAATATTATATCTATATTATTTAGACAACATCATCACATAATTACAACAATATTTCTCCTGAACAACTGTAAATAAGTATGTCACGTCACACACATCACAACAGCCAGTAGCAGTCCTCTAATGGACGTAGCCCTCAATATTTACCTTACATATAAGTACTACGCATGTTAGATAAATTTGAAACAGTATAAAACAAAGAATAGAAATAAAATAAAGTATTCTTACCTCCATTTTTCCTATGCAGCTAGCTGTAGACCGGGACATGGCGTTTGGTAGAAGTCTTCACTCCGAACACGAACACTAGGTTTATTTTTATACTATAATCGGCTGTTTAATTTAGCGTTGCTATGCTGGGGTAAGTTAGGTATTAATGACGGTCTATGAATGCGCCGCGATTTCGCACGCATCGCTCTGGGCATATGTTGTCCCTTTATCGCTCGCGGGGCGAGGGTGGCGGCGTGCGCGCGGGTCGCCTGGTAGGCGCCAAGCGGTGATTTCTGCACCGCGGTCAGTCACTCAAAACCGTTCGGACGAGAACGTATCGTATTGTGCGGATTTCCCGCCACGCGTTTTGTGATGCCGCGTGTAATGGACGATTCAATTTGAGATCGCGCGTGTTGTTGCATCGTATTATTGTGTTTCTCCTGGGTTGTACTGGAATGCCAGGCTTAGTGATTGTTGGATGTCTCGACGTCTTCCACGTGAGCGTCGCGTTGAATAGGCATCAGGTGGCCATTTTGGCCCGCGTTTGTACGGCCCAAATTCGGGTTGGGTCACGCGTAATGAATAATATCAAAGTGGAATACGAAGAGAAGCTGTGAGTGGTTTGACGTGAATAACGCGCCAAGGCTGTAGTGGAATGCTGGGTGTCGATATCTTTTCCACCCAGCCCTGTAAGTACCCACGGAATTCCCATTTGATCCATTCCCTGAACTTCCTTTCTCCGTTGGGTATTTTATGCATTTGGACCGGCACGTTGACTGTAAGTGGTAAACCTAGTTGTCTTAGTATGTCTTAGTGTGTTCCCTTTAGTCATATTTGTTGTACCATATCATTGTGACTCCTTAGTACGAATTGCGGAATTCGTGGGGTGATATAATTTGGAGGTACTTACTTAGAATCTAGTGCTAATACGTGTGACGTAACGCCAGATCGGCAGACGGTATTTACTACCGACTCGAGTTATGTAAAGGTTGGAACACATCATTTGCCAATTTCACTCAACTTAGTTAATTAGGTTAAATAGATTTAGGTTCACGTTTGATTCATAGTATGCGCTGATATATTGTGCAGCGTATGTTATTTAGCGCTGCGTAACGCAGCCATTGTCTGCCTCCAGTTGAACTCCTGGTATTTTGCTCGAAATTTACCTGTGTAAATCGCTTCCACTGCGCGAGTTTAGCTTGGAATTAGACAATTTTTGGTAGCAGAGCGTGGTTCAGAAAACCACTAGATTTAAGATTATTTTAGTATAAGATTTTTAATCTACCTACATAAAAAAAATATATTTATTGTGATTGTAGTGTGTGCCCTGTGTAGAATATCCTATCGGTAGGATCAGGGCCAATCAATTAGTGAATTGCTTGTTATTATCGTTGTGTTTACCCTGTGCGGATATCCTAACGGTAGGATCAGGGCCGATTGTCTATTATTGTTTTTTATTGTAAGGTTCGGTGTTACTTTGGGTTGGTACCATGGCTCCCACAATTAGACAGCTTCAGGCGAAAATTAGAGCGCACCTAATGTGGTTCGCGACTAAGCAGGCGATGGTCGGTCGCGGGGACCGAGAGGACGCACTCATCGCTTGTGCGCAACGGATTGACGAACGGGTCGCGGAGGTGTTGGATTGCCTCACTGGATGCGAGGAGTTATTTGATGGGACGCCTGATGAGGAGGTCAAACTTACGGTCCGGACGAATGTGACCCAGTGCATGGAGATGGGGCAGGAGATCCAGCAGGCGGCTGCTGTGATCACCAGGCGTAGAGCTGGGGAGCCGGACCCACCCCATGGTCCGCGGGGACCGGGGGTGCAAGTGCCCCTGCCGGCTGTGGCGATTCCAGTCTTCCACGGGGACTACACGGATTGGACCCGATTCCAGGATCTGTTTGACAGTGTGATTCATAACCGCACTGACTTGCAGCCGGCATATAAAATGGCACAATTGATGGCCAAGCTGCAAGGTGAGCCCCATGAGCTGGTAAAGCATCTACCAGTCGATGATGCAAGTTACGAGACGGCTCGCGGTTTGCTGATCGAGAGATACAGCAACAAACGTCTCATGATTGACCAACTCCTGGAACAGTGGCTCACCGTGCCGACCATCACACGAGGGACGGACCTCAGGGCCAAGGTCCTCAACCCTGTCTGCGTTGCAGTGAATGCTCTTGAGAGACAGGGGATGCCGGTGTCAGGCTATGATTATATCCTGGTCCACACGTTGTTGCGCCGCCTGCCGAGCGACATGGCCGCTCGTTTTGAACAGTCACACGGAGGTAAGACATCTGATTACCTCCCGACCTTCGAGGAGCTCAAGTCCTTCCTCGAGGCCGAGTGCAGGCGGGTAGATGCCCAATTTGGAGAGTCGCCTCACGCGGAGTCTGCGGCCGCTCGCCGCCCGGAACGGCCGGGTGCACAGGCGCGAGACGGTAAGTGTAGGCCACCCAGGCGATACAATGTCGCTAATTTGGAATCGAGGTGTGCCTACTGCAGAGAGGCGGGGCATCAGGTGACTGCGTGTGAGGAGTTCGCTGCACAGCGGGTGCAGAAACGTCGTGGTGTGGTGCAGCAACGGCGTTGGTGCTTTAGGTGTATGGGGCCGCATCAGGTGCGAGAGTGCCCATCAAGCACCAACTGCAGGTACTGCCAGGGTGCCCACCATCAGCTCCTATGCATGAACCGCAGCGGAGATTACGGAGGCAGAGCTGACGCGGGTCAGCGGACGGAGTCTGCCCTACCTAGACGGGAGCAACGCTCCCCACCCCCTCCAAGGAGGAGTCCTCTTCCACCAGGGTTTCAGGGACGAGGCCAGGGACATCAGCAGGTGATGCCCCCTTCACCACGCGCGAGACAGTCACCACCTCGGCAGCAGGTGCCGGAACAGGGTAGGTGGTCACAGGTCCAAGGTCAGGGGCACCCATCACAAGTACGTGATGCTACGGGCGGGTGCCAACACCAGGGCCAGTACATGCAGTACTCGGCGGGTCTGAACAACATGGTGAGTTCCCATGACCCACGCATGCCTCTCCCCTTGGCTGAGCACCCGCGGCTACAGGCGCATCCACGGTACGCGCGCCTGCCGCAGGGTTAATATAGGCTGCCAGCCATGGCGTACAGGACCAGAGGTCCCTATCAGCAGGAGTGGGACCCACTCGAAGGTGTACGGAGAGAGGGGACCCCCCCGCAGGACGCGGACACTCCGCGCTTAGGTTCCTGCTAGGTAATCGCCGCCTACACGCCAGCTTCGGCCCCCCGGCCAATTACGGTATTGTTGCCTACGGCAATGATTTGGGTATGGGGATACGGTGGCCGCAGCATACAGGTAAGAGCCTTGTTAGATACAGGGGCTCAGGGTTGTATTGTGTCTAGTAAGCTGGTGAGTAGGCTACGCTTAAAAATAAGGCCCACAACGGATGGGGCTGTAGGTATTGGAGGTGTAGATGTGCCTGACGTTCGGGGTCAGGTGAACTTCGAGTTCACATTAGGTAATACAGGTACAGGGGTCAGCTATCATGCCTCAGCAGTGGTGCTGGATGAAGTGGTAGGGAAACTTCCTCAGGTTCGGTTACCGTCAACGGTACGAGGGTTAACCACAGGCTTAGAGTTAGCTGATCCTGAATTTGATACTCCTGGTACGGTGGACGTTCTCCTCGGGTCAGACGTCCTCGGGAGATTCTGGTGTGGCAGAAAACGGGTACTTCAGCAAACTGGTTTAGTGGCCGTTGATACCACAGGGGGGTATGTTATTTTTGGCCCAGTTTGGAGACCTCAGGACCTACCAGAGGGCGATACGGTTCTCTATGGTAGTGTGTTGTCGGAGGTGCTGCAGAGGTTTTGGGAGTCTGAGGAGCCACCCACAGCGGATAGACGGAAGCCAGAGGATGACGAGTGCGAGCTGTTCTATCAGTACAACACTGCACGAAGTTCGTCAGGTAGGTTTGTTACCAGGCTGCCATTTCTCCCAAACCGCCCCTCCTTAGGTAGTTCGCGACAGATCGCGGAACGGAGACTACTGGCTATGGAGAGAAAGATGAAGCGAGATGCAGCACTTCGGCAGAAGTATATCGAATTCATGAGGGAGTACCTAGAGTTAGGCCACATGTCGGTGTCCAGCATAGATTGGAGGTGTGTCGAGCATTACTATATACCACACCTGGCTGTTTTGAAGTCACCGGAGGCGAAGATACGGGTAGTGTTTGACGGTTCTGCTCCTACATCGAATGGTGTGTCTGTGAACCAGTGTCTGCACGCGGGTCCCAAGTTGAACCGGGACATTGTGGACATCCTCACAGATTTTCGGTTGCACCAAGTAGCGTTCGTCGCAGACGTCAAAATGATGTTTCGCCAAACAATTATACACCCGGATGACCGTCGGTACCAGCTGATTTTGTGGCGTGAGAGCCCTGACGAGCCGATGGTCACTTATGAGCTTAACACGGTAACGTATGGTCTGAAGCCAAGTCCGTTTTTGGCAGTACGCACGCTGCGAGAGTTGGCCGCACAGGAAAGGGTAAGATTCCCTCGAGCCGCAGCAGTACTGGATCGCGACGTCTACGTGGATGACATCTGCACGGGTGCAGATAGCGTGCAACAAGCACTGCTACTACGAGACGAGCTGATCGCGATCATGGAATCAGGAGGTTATGAGTTGCGGAAATGGCTGTCCAGCTGTCCAGAGCTCCTGGCCGGGTTGCCAGGTGAGTTCCAGCAGGACCCGCACCTTTTCGAGAACCCGGACAATCCAAATACGTTGAGCATCCTAGGGGTGCAATATAGGCCAACGCATGATGTCTTTACGTATCAGATCGAGCCAGACCTTTTGCAGAAGACTTGGACGAAGCGTTCGGTATTGTCGACGATCGCCAGAACTTTCGATCCTAACGGGTGGATCGCACCGGTGACGTTCATGGCGAAGTGTTTCTTGCAAAGGTTGTGGCTAGCAAACTTGGGTTGGGACGACCAGCTCTCCGGAGAGCTGTTGAATGATTGGACCAAGTTTGTGACCACCTTACCAGGGATCGTACGCATCGCCATACCTCGCAAGTTGCTCCCATCGGTGGGATGTAAGGCTACCCTACATGGGTTTTGTGATGCCTCGGAGCGAGGGTACGCGGCAGCTGTCTATTTGCGGACAGTCAGTTCAACGGGAACTGTAGACGTGCGTCTAGTTATGGCCAAGAGTAAGGTGGCTCCGGTTAGGACAAGATGGACCATTCCAAAGTTGGAATTGGCGGGAGCAGCGCTTCTCACGCGCTTGCTACATTATGTCGCTAGTAATCTACGCGGTACCATCAATTTGGATGAAACGGTGTACGCATGGACCGACAGTAGGATAGTTCTGTGCTGGTTACAGACGTCGGTACATACTCTTGAGGTTTTCGTGGCAAATCGGGTGTCACAGATTAAAGGATCGGAAACTCCGTTGGTATGGAGACACGTACCGGGAGAACAGAACCCAGCGGACTGCGCCTCACGGGGATGTAGGGCCCCTGATTTGGTAGGTCACTCACTGTGGTGGGGACCTCAGTGGCTGACTGAGTCACCTGAGAGATGGCCATACAATGAGTGCGGGTCGCCGCTTGGGCCACCTGATCGAGGTTTGCGAGTGAACGTAGGGCAGATCGTACCTAAGCCTAGTGCGGCTTTCTTGCTGGAACGATACAGCTCCCTCGACAAACTTCTAGGGGTGACAGGTTGGATCAAACGGTTCGTGAACAACTGTAGAAAACCTCAAGCAGAACGGAACTTGGCACCTGTCCTCTCGCCTGCGGAGCGGAATGCGGCTCTAAGTTTATTGGTTAGGGTCGTCCAGGCGGAACATTTTGAGGAAGAGGCCAGGCTGCTCAGGGATGGCCGTGGAAAGCTGAAGGGAGGTCTTGTGCGCCTCAACCCGTTCGTGGACGAGCATGGAATGCTCCGGGTTGGAGGTAGACTTCGGAACGCTAACCTGCCCCTTTCAGCACGGCATCCGCTGTTACTCCCAAAGAAGGGACCTTTGGTAGAACTTATAGTTAGGGATCGTCACCAGAAAAACTCGCATGCGGGCTGCAATGCACTTTTGGCTATTCTGCAGCGCGAGTTTTGGATCTTGTCTGGACGACAAGTTTGTTGTAAATATTTTAGAAAAAAAGTTGACATTAGAAATAATTTGAGATCCAATTATAAATATGACATGTGTATTGAAGGTATATTAACAACTAGCAGTAGTTTGTACAAAAGCTGTCTGATCACTGGGTTAAAGGTCTTCAACCACTTACCCGTGACATTAAAACAATTGACCGGTGTAAAATTCAGAAATAATTTAAAAAAATGGTTGCTATCCAAATCTTACTATAGTCTCAATGAATATTTTAATGATAAAAATTGATGTTTAAGTTTAAGTTTTTTATATTGTACGTCCGAAACGGGCAAACTGTTGACTCTATTTCACGTATTTTGTAACATCTTAATGACACAGTTTAACAATAAAGTGATTTTATCTTTATCTTTATCTTTATCGACGTACGGTACGGAGCATTGTGTTTCGGTGCTTGCCTTGCTATCGGTTGAAGGCAGCCACAATGCAACCTCAGATGGGAGACCTCCCACCTATAATGAAATCCACTTTTCGGGTTATAACTTTTATTCACACTTTAACAAATTCAAAAATACGACTGACATAGATTTAGCCAAGTGACTGTACTCTTCCGAGGATGGCGTAAGACTGAGCTCCCGTCGGCTCGAGGGCCCGATCGCTCAGTCAGCCCCACCACTCACTACTCCTTCCGCCAGAGAAAACACGTCATCAGTGTTGCCAGACCAAACTTAAATTTACCAAACGAATTTCAAAAATCATGACATTCGGCCATCTGATAACGTGTAGTCTCCCGACACACAACAATCAATACAAAAAGTAAATTAACATCCGTAAATCACATTCTACTTACAGTATCATATATAAGTTCACCTAACTTACTATGAATTACATTCTATTAACTGTATATTTATCTTACTATGAATCACATTCCATTTACAATATAATTTAGTATGTATTTCTTACTCGTGCATATTACAACTATGTCTCTTTTTTATGTTGTAATACAAACGAATTTCTTCATTCCTATCCAATTACCGTTTTTCTAAATTATTAATTACTTTCATATATAAATCATGACATTCGTTTTATATTTTGAATTTTAGATCTAATATTTTTACGTTTATTAATTGAATGAATTTGAATCATACATAAGGAGAGTTATCGAATACATTACCATCACCTTGTATGATATATATTTTTATAATTTTCTAATTAAAACTTAAATGAAATCATAATTAATTTGATCATAATTAAGATATTTAAATATTCACGTGATGAATAATGTACATGTACTTAATTACAAGTATTTAACCATTAATCTCCTTTACAAAATAAAGTCTTTTTAAACATTGCACAAAAGGTAATTTCTCAGTCATCATTAGAACTCGCACTAGAGCTACTTAAATCTGAATGATGGACTTCTAGGGCTTTAAGATGTATCCAGGGTCTCATCCTATCGTAAGCTATGACTGTGTTATAAGGTTTGCCCTTCTTTTGAAAACCCGGAACATCGGCAATTCTGTACCGGTCATTGCCTAAAACTTCAGTTACCTTATACGGTCCAACAAACTTTGACAGAAGCTTTGTACTGTTTTTATTATTATCAAAGTTATTCCGTGATATTTTGACTAAGTCGCCAACGGCATAACTGGTAGCAGGAACGCGACCAGCATCGTGTCTTTCTTTTTGTTTGACCTGATCTTTCTCAATATTAGCATTGATGACATCTCGTACTTCTTGAACATCTGGATGTTTTATCTCTTCATCAATACTAATATTCAGTTTATTAGTCAAGTCATCGCGCATCTTTACTCCAAATAAAGCTTCTGTCGCAGTTTTTTGGGTTGCGGCGTGGACGGTATTGTTTATTCCCCACTGTACTTTTCCTAAACACTTGTCCCATTCGCGTTCATTACCGAACGCGTTTTGAGCCGCCAATGAGTTCAAAATAGTTTTGTTAAACCTTTCGGCTTGGCCGTTAGCTCTGGGACACGCGACTGCATTAAGTACATGTTTAATTCCATGTGAATCGCAAAAGTTTTTAAAAGCTCCAGATGTAAACGTACTACCGCGATCAGAGACAATCCTTGCGGGTATGCCAAAATCATAAAATATTTTTTCAAGGGTTTTAATTGTTGTTTTTGCTTTGAGATCCCGAACCGGCTTCACGAATACATATTTAGTGAATGCATCCACGACTGTTAGAATATGTGTATTACCGTCTTTGCTTCTCACAAATGGACCAAGATGATCCATGTGGATCGTATGAAAAGGTATATTTATCTTCTCAATGGGATGTAAGTAGCCAGACTTGCGTTTGCACTCATTGTCTTTATTATACGCACATTCTAAACAAGCCGAAACATACTTTTTGACAAATTTTCTTAGTTTATGAAACCAATATTGGTGCTGAATCCTCTCGAGAGTTTTCGCATAACCTAAATGACCTATGTCATTGTGATTAGCCTGACAAACTTGCCACCTTGCACTCCTTGGCACCACTAGACAAAGACGATCATCTACCTTCCTATATAGTACATGGTTTTTGACAATATAATTCTTACGAATGTCTTTGCACTCCTGATCATCTTCGGGTTTGAGAATTTGAATGATACGGGAAATATCAGGGTCAGCCCTTTGTAAGGACAAAAGCCAGTTTTCTTTTTCTATACTGTACACATTGGTAGTCGGAGTGTCATCTGATTCCGCAGGCAGTATGGTGTTACGGCTCAGCGCGTCCACATGCGACATTTGAACACCGGGCCGGTATTCAATGTCGAATGTATACTCACTGATTTGCAACCACCACCGCGCTATTCGCGGAATCAAATCTCTTTTAGTTAGTGTTGTGCGAAGTGCCGCGCAATCAGTAAAAATCCGGAATCGTAAACCTAAAAGATAGACGCGAAATTTCTTTAGTGAGCACACGACAGCCAGTGTCTCCAGTTCGTAGGAGTGAAGATGCTTTTCTTCTGGCGTAGTTTGGCGGCTAAAATAAGCCACCGGCTTTAGCACGCGAGAATCTTTCTGCCATTGCATCAATATACCTCCTACGCCTAGAGCACTGGCGTCGCAATGAAGTTCAGTCTCCAGGCGAGGATCATACAACGCAAGCACTGGTCGACTAATAAGTTTTTCTTTTAAGAGGGAGAATGCCCTATCTTCAGAATTTGCCCAACTCCACTTCGCATCCTTTTTCAACAAGGAAGTCAGAGGTCGTGCTATTTCTCCATACCCTTGGATAAATTTACGGAAATACCCGGTGAGCCCAAGGAACTGTCGGACCTCGTGTACGTTCCTGGGTATAGGAAATTCTTTTACCGCCTGTACCTTGACTTCTCCTGGCTGAACCCCAGCCGAAGAGATGTCATATCCTAGGTAGCTCACTGTGCTATCAAAGAAACGGCATTTGGTGAGTTTCAAAGTTAGCCCATTCTCCCTGAATAATTTTAGAATGTCCTCTAATCTTTGAAACATTTCCTCGATTCCTTTTGATGGTATTAGCACATCGTCTAAGTAAGCTAAAGCATACTCAAAGCGTCTGTTTCCCAGTATTTTATTTATCATCCGTTGAAATACAGCCGGCGCATTTGCCAGCCCGAAAGGCATTCTCTTAAATTCATAATGCCTATCAGGCGTGACAAATGCTGTGTAGTGCCGGCTGTCTTTTGACATCGGGATCTGGTAATAGCCGGATGCAAGATCAAGTGTTGTAAAATAACTATTGCCACTTAAATTTGTGATCTGATCCTCAATAAGTGGTAATGGAAATCGATCCTTAATAGTCTTATTATTCAAAGCTCTGAAATCCACACAAAGTCTCTGCTCGCCAGTCTTTTTCTTTACCATCAAAATTGGACTCGCGTAATCAGAGGTGGATTCTTGAATAATATCGTTTCGTAATAACTCGTCTACAGTGTCCCGTACCTGCTCACGTTCAAAATGAGACAGGCGATAGGGCCTGTAGACGATTGGCTTTGAATCAGTAAGATCGATTTTCATTTCCACACCAGCTGCACACCCAATCTCCTCTAAATTTGTGGCAAAACAATCGCGATATTTTTGTAGCAAAAATAAAGTCTTTCCATCTGGCCACTATCAAGTCCCGGTCCCGTTTTGATTTCAGATTTATCTAGAGGCTCCATGGAAGAAACGTCTCGGCAAACCCTATTGACTTGGAAGCTCTGCCTTTCGACAAAAGGTATCGATCTAGCGATAAGAGTATCCTTTTCTAACGTAAGCTCATTTGAGGAAAGATTTGATATTACGACTTCACCTTTGCCCTCTAATACATGATAAGCGCCTTGAAATAGGCGAAATTCTTTTCCTGGCTCAACGTTGTTAAAGCCTTCAATAAAAACATCTCCGGTGAAATTGGAGTTGGCGTAAACAGGGACAATACTCGTTTTTGAAATCTTTATTGGTTTATTAACGTAAAGCTTTAAGGTTGTATCATCATTCGGGAATAAGTCATCGCTAGGACTGGAGAAGAAAGTTAACTTACCTTTGTACTTGAAATAATTTACAAAAGGCAATTCAGTAAAGTTCTGACCGATCAACAAAGCATGCTCCATACATTCGTCATCTACAACAAATACCTCGACCAAAGATTCAATGTCGTCAACTTTAACGCTAGCGTATGATTTGTACAAGGGAGTGACAACAGGTGAAGAACGACAGAAACCCCTTATAACCGGTAAACCCTCAAAGTTCTTATCGAGTTCCAACATATCGGCTTTAGTTTTGCATATAAGGGTGCACTGACTACCAAAGTCTATAAACGCTTCGATCAATTGATTGTTGACAATAACAGTCTTAAAAAACTTCTCGTCACTAGCATTTGGCAAATCAATTTTTAAAGTTTTCTTTTCAGTAATGGTTTTATCATCGCCTTGATTAGAGTTCGTATTTGGTAAGACTAAAGGTTCAAGTTTGCAATTGTCAAAATTATGTCCTATTCTGTGACAGCGTTTGCATTTGACAATAGGTCTTGTGCATTTATGATACGGGTGTCCTTTAGAACGGCAATTGTAACAGGTAATTGAGCCCGAATTTCCCGAATTATTTTAATTTGAGTTACCTGAATGTTCAGGCTTTGTAGTTAAACGGTCTTTAATTTTATTATTTAAAGGTTGTTGCTGTTTTTGGGAGCAAAGGTAATTTAACAAATCTTCGGGTTCAGTACTGTTTAATGCTTGCGCTCCATTCCTGATTGCTCTATCGCTTATCCCATAAACAATACAGTCCACCGCCTTCTTACCAGTAATCTCACACCTATTTAACAAGCACAATTTCTCGTAAAAGTATTCACGCAGGCTTTCGTCATGGCGAGAAGTACGGGCCAACATTTCTTCGAGTATTCGCCTATAATTCTCTTCATTAGGAAATGCCTTACGGAGCTTTGCCTGCCATTCAGTCCAAGTAAACATTACAGTTGGTAAGGCCTCAAACCATTTCTTTGCTAGTCCAACTAATTTTTGCAATGAGAAGTGGATGGTTTGTTTCTCATCCCATCCGTAAATAGAAGAGCATTCGTTGACTTTACGAAGCCAGCATTCAATGGTTTGAGCTCTATTCGACGGGTCGAATTCCGGGACAACATTGTTAACGTTACTATTATTAGAAAAACTCTTACTAGGTTCTCCCTTCCATTCTCTAAATAACTTTAACACATCTTCAGTTGAAAGCCTGCTAGAAATTTTGCGTATCTTACGAGGTACATCATCGCTACTAGAACTTGATGAAGAACTACTACGTCTGACCTTTTTCGACGATCGTCGTGAAGCCTTCCTTCGTCTAGATCCTTGAGCCAGTTGTCGTCGACGCTTTGGAGGCGTGCCAGGTGGAGTACCACCTTCATTCTCAGATGCCATCACACGTTCTCACTGAAAGTGAAACATTTCGCGACATAAACTATTTTAAAAACAAAACATTTCATTAACAGTCCAAAAAAATAAAGAACAATCCCCAATCTATTACTTATCAACTTTTTGCTTAAATCCAATTAGTTTAAAACGTACGAAATCCAGTAAGAACTAGTCTCACTCCATCCGACAATATATACAGTCCACCCAACAACTATAGGAAATAATCCCAATCAATAATCCGGTAGACTTGTATAATACTGCCCCCTACTACAATAATAAAGCCAGTGAACACGAGGCTCACTCAAAACCGAAGAGAATGATACACAAGATTTAAATAATCCGTAGGTACATACCCACCAACAAAAAAAATAAAATGTCAAATCCGTATCATTCTCAACCAAAATAATTCGTATTATTTTTAATCAATTACCCATTCATTCATTTCAAAATTTAAATAATTTCATTGATAAGTAAAACAAATAAAAAGGTAGGAGTAGAAAAATTAAAACCTTTAAAGTACCTGAACCATGAAATCCACTCGTAGCCAGTTATCTATGAATTAAGAATGTCAGTACATACCTAATGTACCTAACATAGAATGAGCAAACCATCTGAATTTAAACCAAGTTACGATTCAATGGGTACAATCAAAATATGCGCACCGAAACCGCAGTTAATTAATAATAAATAAAAAAATATATGAATTGTGACAAAAAAATCGATACGTGTATATAGAGTACCGTATACATTGATTACCACCAGAGAGTAGCCCAGGCCAAGTACGTAATGTGCACAGATTAGCCAATGTACAAATAACTTTGTTATTATTAACTACCAATCTTCGTTCGTGAATATGTACCGTACGCACAAAAACTACCAGAGTGTAGCCCTGGTCAAGTATTCAATGCGCACAGCTCAACATATACTCAAAACGACTACTAAGCTACCTTTCTTCGTATCTATAAAAATCCAGTTATGTGCATATGTAATGGACACATTAAATACTACCAGAGTGTAGCCCCGGTCGAGTACTCAATATGTACAGTCTAACATAATACCCACAACGAGCTATTTTAGGCTAAGAATAACTATTTACAACGAGTTCAGAAATCTGTTCTATGTACACGCAATGCACACGCTAAACACTACCAGAGTGTAGCCCTGGTCAAGCGTTTAACGCACGCAGTCCGACATGTACACAAAAAAAAAAAAACTAGCAAGCTAAATACAAAAATCCTCTTGAATTTGAAAATGTTTCGTTAAATGCACATGTAACGCACACGTCGAATAATACCTGAGTGTAGCCCAGGTCAATTACTCAACGTGCACACTTTTACAAATGCTTAACGAACTACAAAAAGTAATATTTAAAAAAAGCACGTGTTCTGATTCTGTTGCAATAAATCTAGATTTAAACGAAAATAATCAACATTTTTAAAATTGTGGGCGTAAAACCGTAACATTTACAGTGAATAAAATAATTTACATACCTTATGTTCGGTCCTTTCCGCTTCTGAAGTATAATGAAATCCACTTTTCGGGTTATAACTTTTATTCACACTTTAACAAATTCAAAAATACGACTGACATAGATTTAGCCAAGTGACTGTACTCTTCCGAGGATGGCGTAAGACTGAGCTCCCGTCGGCTCGAGGGCCCGATCGCTCAGTCAGCCCCACCACTCACTACTCCTTCCGCCAGAGAAAACACGTCATCAGTGTTGCCAGACCAAACTTAAATTTACCAAACGAATTTCAAAAATCATGACACACCGGACCGGGTGACGGAAGCCTGGACGTTTGCGGGTGTGGGAACGGACTTTGCGGGGCCTTTTATGGTAAAGGCATCACGCCTTCGCAACGCGAAGTCAATCAAGGCGTATTTGTGCGTGTTTGTGTGCCTAGCAACCAAGGCCGTCCACTTGGAACTCGTGGCCGACCTCACTACGGAGGCTTTCTTAGCAGCTTTAGATAGATTTGTGTCGCGAAGAGGGCGACCAGCGCTGATCAGGTCGGACTGTGGTACCAACTTTAAGGGCGCTGATCGATGTATGAAAGAAATTATAACGTTTTTATCGGAAAACGAGGAAGCTATCGGCACGAGCCTCTCCCGTCAGGGCATTAACTGGGTGTTCGATCCACCAGGATGCCCCCACTGGGGTGGTATATTTGAAGCGGTTGTAAAGTCCGCTAAGACGCATTTGATGCGCGTTATAGGTTTAACGATATTAACCTTTGAGGAGCTAGCGACCGTGTTTTGTAAAATTGAGGCCGTTCTCAATTCACGTCCTTTGTGTCCGCTTAGCTCAGATCCGAATGATCTGGAGGCCCTGACACCAGGGCATTTCTTAATTGGCCGACCACTTAACGCCTTGCCAGAATACCCCTACACAGAGGTCAGTAGCAATCGTTTGACGCGTTATGAGTTGCTGCAGCAAATGTCTCAGAATTTTTGGAAGCGATGGTCGCTTGAGTATTTGCACATTCTGCAGCAACGCCTTAAGTGGACGGACAGAACTGAACCCCCTCGCATCGGAGATCTCGTTCTGGTTAAGGATGCCAACCTGCCGCCACTGCGATGGCGCAGAGGGCGCATTCTCAACTTGTTCCCAGGTAGTGATGGCACTCCTCGAGTCGCGACAGTTCAGGTAGGGGATTCAGTTCTTAAGCGAGCAATAGCAACGCTATCTCGTCTCCCCAGTAGTGAATAGGCCTAAGGGATTCGGCCTAGGGCGGGTGAATGTTTAATTTAGCGTTGCTATGCTGGGGTAAGTTAGGTATTAATGACGGTCTATGAATGCGCCGCGATTTCGCACGCATCGCTCTGGGCATATGTTGTCCCTTTATCGCTCGCGGGGCGAGGGTGGCGGCGTGCGCGCGGGTCGCCTGGTAGGCGCCAAGCGGTAATTTCTGCACCGCACTCAGTCACTCAAAACCGTTCGGACGGGAGGGTATCGCGTATTGTGCGGATTTCCCGCCACGCGTTTTGTGATGCCGCGTGTAATGGACGATTCAATTTGAGATCGCGCGTGTTGATGCATCGTATTATTGCGTTTCTCCTGGGTTGTACTGGAATGCCAGGCTTAGTGATTGTTGGATGTCTCGACGTCTTCCACGTGAGCGTCGCGTTGAATAGGCATCAGGTGGCCATTTTGGCCCGCGTTTGTACGGCCCAAATTCGGGTTGGGTCACGCGTAATGAATAATATCAAAGTGGAATACGAAGAGAAGCTGTGAGTGGTTTGACGTGAATAACGCGCCAAGGCTGTAGTGGAATGCTGGGTGTCGATATCTTTTCCACCCAGCCCTGTAAGTACCCACGGAATTCCCATTTGATCCATTCCCTGAACTTCCTTTCTCCGTTGGGTATTTTATGCATTTGGACCGGCACGTTGACTGTAAGTGGTAAACCTAGTTGTCTTAGTATGTCTTAGTGTGTTCCCTTTAGTCATATTTGTTGTACCATATCATTGTGACTCCTTAGTACGAATTGCGGAATTCGTGGGGTGATATAATTTGGAGGTACTTACTTAGAATCTAGTGCTAATACGTGTGACGTAACGCCAGATCGGCAGACGGTATTTACTACCGACTCGAGTTATGTAAAGGTTGGAACTCATCATTTGCCAATTTCACTCAACTTAGTTAATTAGGTTAAATAGATTTAGGTTCACGTTTGATTCATAGTATGCGCTGATATATTGTGCAGCGTATGTTATTTAGCGCTGCGTAACGCAGCCATTGTCTGCCTCCAGTTGAACTCCTGGTATTTTGCTCGAAATTTACCTGTGTAAATCGCTTCCACTGCGCGAGTTTAGCTTGGAATTAGACAATTTTTGGTAGCAGAGCGTGGTTCAGAAAACCACTAGATTTAAGATTATTTTAGTATAAGATTTTTAATCTACCTACATAAAAAAAATATATTTATTGTGATTGTAGTGTGTGCCCTGTGTAGAATATCCTATCGGTAGGATCAGGGCCAATCAATTAGTGAATTGCTTGTTATTATCGTTGTGTTTACCCTGTGCGGATATCCTAACGGTAGGATCAGGGCCGATTGTCTATTATTGTTTTTTATTGTAAGGTTCGGTGTTACTTTGGGTTGGTACCATGGCTCCCACAATTAGACAGCTTCAGGCGAAAATTAGAGCGCACCTAATGTGGTTCGCGACTAAGCAGGCGATGGTCGGTCGCGGGGACCGAGAGGACGCACTCATCGCTTGTGCGCAACGGATTGACGAACAGGTCGCGGAGGTGTTGGATTGCCTCACTGGATGCGAGGAGTTATTTGATGGGACGCCTGATGAGGAGGTCAAACTTACGGTCCGGACGAATGTGACCCAGTGCATGGAGATGGGGCAGGAGATCCAGCAGGCGGCTGCTGTGATCACCAGGCGTAGAGCTGGGGAGCCGGACCCACCCCATGGTCCGCGGGGACCGGGGGTGCAAGTGCCCCTGCCGGCTGTGGCGATTCCGGTCTTCCACGGGGACTACACGGATTGGACCCGATTCCAGGATCTGTTTGACAGTGTGATTCATAACCGCACTGACTTGCAGCCAGCATATAAAATGGCACAATTGATGGCCAAGCTGCAAGGTGAGCCCCATGAGCTGGTAAAGCATCTACCAGTCGATGATGCAAGTTACGAGACGGCTCGCGGTTTGCTGATCGAGAGATACAGCAACAAACGTCTCATGATTGACCAACTCCTGGAACAGTGGCTCACCGTGCCGACCATCACACGAGGGACGGACCTCAGGGCCAAGGTCCTCAACCCTGTCTGCGTTGCAGTGAACGCTCTTGAGAGACAGGGGATGCCGGTGTCAGGCTATGATTATATCCTGGTCCACACGTTGTTGCGCCGCCTGCCGAGCGACATGGCCGCTCGTTTTGAACAGTCACACGGAGGTAAGACATCTGATTACCTCCCGACCTTCGAGGAGCTCAAGTCCTTCCTCGAGGCCGAGTGCAGGCGGGTAGATGCCCAATTTGGAGAGTCGCCTCACGCGGAGTCTGCGGCCGCTCGCCGCCCGGAACGGCCGGGTGCACAGGCGCGAGACGGTAAGAGTAGGCCACCCAGGCGATACAATGTCGCTAATTTGGAATCGAGGTGTGCCTACTGCAGAGAGGCGGGGCATCAGGTGACTGCGTGTGAGGAGTTCGCTGCACAGCGGGTGCAGAAACGTCGTGGTGTGGTGCAGCAACGGCGTTGGTGCTTTAGGTGTATGGGGCCGCATCAGGTGCGAGAGTGCCCATCAAGCACCAACTGCAGGTACTGCCAGGGTGCCCACCATCAGCTCCTATGCATGAACCGCAGCGGAGATTACGGAGGCAGAGCTGACGCGGGTCAGCGGACGGAGTCTGCCCTACCTAGACGGGAGCAACGCTCCCCACCCCCTCCAAGGAGGAGTCCTCTTCCACCAGGGTTTCAGGGACGAGGCCAGGGACATCAGCAGGTGATGCCCCCTTCACCACGCGCGAGACAGTCACCACCTCGGCAGCAGGTGCCGGAACAGGGTAGGTGGTCACAGGTCCAAGGTCAGGGGCACCCATCACAAGTACGTGATGCTACGGGCGGGTGCCAACACCAGGGCCAGTACATGCAGTACTCGGCGGGTCTGAACAACATGGTGAGTTCCCATGACCCACGCATGCCTCTCCCCTTGGCTGAGCACCCGCGGCTACAGGCGCATCCACGGTACGCGCGCCTGCCGCAGGGTTAATATAGGCTGCCAGCCATGGCGTACAGGACCAGAGGTCCCTATCAGCAGGAGTGGGACCCACTCGAAGGTGTACGGAGAGAGGGGACCCCCCCGCAGGACGCGGACACTCCGCGCTTAGGTTCCTGCTAGGTAATCGCCGCCTACACGCCAGCTTCGGCCCCCCGGCCAATTACGGTATTGTTGCCTACGGCAATGATTTGGGTATGGGGATACGGTGGCCGCAGCATACAGGTAAGAGCCTTGTTAGATACAGGGGCTCAGGGTTGTATTGTGTCTAGTAAGCTGGTGAGTAGGCTACGCTTAAAAATAAGGCCCACAACGGATGGGGCTGTAGGTATTGGAGGTGTAGATGTGCCTGACGTTCGGGGTCAGGTGAACTTCGAGTTCACATTAGGTAATACAGGTACAGGGGTCAGCTATCATGCCTCAGCAGTGGTGCTGGATGAAGTGGTAGGGAAACTTCCTCAGGTTCGGTTACCGTCAACGGTACGAGGGTTAACCACAGGCTTAGAGTTAGCTGATCCTGAATTTGATACTCCTGGTACGGTGGACGTTCTCCTCGGGTCAGACGTCCTCGGGAGATTCTGGTGTGGCAGAAAACGGGTACTTCAGCAAACTGGTTTAGTGGCCGTTGATACCACAGGGGGGTATGTTATTTTTGGCCCAGTTTGGAGACCTCAGGACCTACCAGAGGGCGATACGGTTCTCTATGGTAGTGTGTTGTCGGAGGTGCTGCAGAGGTTTTGGGAGTCTGAGGAGCCACCCACAGCGGATAGACGGAAGCCAGAGGATGACGAGTGCGAGCTGTTCTATCAGTACAACACTGCACGAAGTTCGTCAGGTAGGTTTGTTACCAGGCTGCCATTTCTCCCAAACCGCCCCTCCTTAGGTAGTTCGCGACAGATCGCGGAACGGAGACTACTGGCTATGGAGAGAAAGATGAAGCGAGATGCAGCACTTCGGCAGAAGTATATCGAATTCATGAGGGAGTACCTAGAGTTAGGCCACATGTCGGTGTCCAGCATAGATTGGAGGTGTGTCGAGCATTACTATATACCACACCTGGCTGTTTTGAAGTCACCGGAGGCGAAGATACGGGTAGTGTTTGACGGTTCTGCTCCTACATCGAATGGTGTGTCTGTGAACCAGTGTCTGCACGCGGGTCCCAAGTTGAACCGGGACATTGTGGACATCCTCACAGATTTTCGGTTGCACCAAGTAGCGTTCGTCGCAGACGTCAAAATGATGTTTCGCCAAACAATTATACACCCGGATGACCGTCGGTACCAGCTGATTTTGTGGCGTGAGAGCCCTGACGAGCCGATGGTCACTTATGAGCTCAACACGGTAACGTATGGTCTGAAGCCAAGTCCGTTTTTGGCAGTACGCACGCTGCGAGAGTTGGCCGCACAGGAAAGGGTAAGATTCCCTCGAGCCGCAGCAGTACTGGATCGCGACGTCTACATGGATGACATCTGCACGGGTGCAGATAGCGTGCAACAAGCACTGCTACTACGAGACGAGCTGATCGCGATCATGGAATCAGGAGGTTATGAGTTGCGGAAATGGCTGTCCAGCTGTCCAGAGCTCCTGGCCGGGTTGCCAGGTGAGTTCCAGCAGGACCCGCACCTTTTCGAGAACCCGGACAATCCAAATACGTTGAGCATCCTAGGGGTGCAATATAGGCCAACGCATGATGTCTTTACGTATCAGATCGAGCCAGACCTTTTGCAGAAGACTTGGACGAAGCGTTCGGTATTGTCGACGATCGCCAGAACTTTCGATCCTAACGGGTGGATCGCACCGGTGACGTTCATGGCGAAGTGTTTCTTGCAAAGGTTGTGGCTAGCAAACTTGGGTTGGGACGACCAGCTCTCCGGAGAGCTGTTGAATGATTGGACCAAGTTTGTGACCACCTTACCAGGGATCCATACGCCATACCTCGCAAGTTGCTCCCATCGGTGGGATGTAAGGCTACCCTACATGTGTTTTGTGATGCCTCGGAGCGAGGGTACGCGGCAGCTGTCTATTTGCGGACAGTCAGTTCAACGGGAACTGTAGACGTGCGTCTAGTTATGGCCAAGAGTAAGGTGGCTCCGGTTAGGACAAGATGGACCATTCCAAAGTTGGAATTGGCGGGAGCAGCGCTTCTCACGCGCTTGCTACATTATGTCGCTAGTAATCTACGCGGTACCATCAATTTGGATGAAACGGTGTACGCATGGACCGACAGTAGGATAGTTCTGTGCTGGTTACAGACGTCGGTACATACTCTTGAGGTTTTCGTGGCAAATCGGGTGTCACAGATTAAAGGATCGGAAACTCCGTTGGTATGGAGACACGTACCGGGAGAACAGAACCCAGCGGACTGCGCCTCACGGGGATGTAGGGCCCCTGATTTGGTAGGTCACTCACTGTGGTGGGGACCTCAGTGGCTGACTGAGTCACCTGAGAGATGGCCATACAATGAGTGCGGGTCGCCGCTTGGGCCACCTGATCGAGGTTTGCGAGTGAACGTAGGGCAGATCGTACCTAAGCCTAGTGCGGCTTTCTTGCTGGAACGATACAGCTCCCTCGACAAACTTCTAGGGGTGACAGGTTGGATCAAACGGTTCGTGAACAACTGTAGAAAACCTCAAGCAGAACGGAACTTGGCACCTGTCCTCTCGCCTGCGGAGCGGAATGCGGCTCTAAGTTTATTGGTTAGGGTCGTCCAGGCGGAACATTTTGAGGAAGAGGCCAGGCTGCTCAGGGATGGCCGTGGAAAGCTGAAGGGAGGTCTTGTGCGCCTCAACCCGTTCGTGGACGAGCATGGAATGCTCCGGGTTGGAGGTAGACTTCGGAACGCTAACCTGCCCCTTTCAGCTTGGCATCCGCTGTTACTCCCAAAGAAGGGACCTTTGGTAGAACTTATAGTTAGGGATCGTCACCAGAAAAACTCGCATGCGGGCTGCAATGCACTTTTGGCTATTCTGCAGCGCGAGTTTTGGATCTTGTCTGGACGACAAGTTTGTTGTAAATATTTTAGAAAAAAAGTTGACATTAGAAATAATTTGAGATCCAATTATAAATATGACATGTGTATTGAAGGTATATTAACAACTAGCAGTAGTTTGTACAAAAGCTGTCTGATCACTGGGTTAAAGGTCTTCAACCACTTACCCGTGACATTAAAACAATTGACCGGTGTAAAATTCAGAAATAATTTAAAAAAATGGTTGCTATCCAAATCTTACTATAGTCTCAATGAATATTTTAATGATAAAAATTGATGTTTAAGTTTAAGTTTTTTATATTGTACGTCCGAAACGGGCAAACTGTTGACTCTATTTCACGTATTTTGTAACATCTTAATGACACAGTTTAACAATAAAGTGATTTTATCTTTATCTTTATCTTTATCGACGTACGGTACGGAGCATTGTGTTTCGGTGCTTGCCTTGCTATCGGTTGAAGGCAGCCACAATGCAACCTCAGATGGGAGACCTCCCACCGGACCGGGTGACGGAAGCCTGGACGTTTGCGGGTGTGGGAACGGACTTTGCGGGGCCTTTTATGGTAAAGGCATCACGCCTTCGCAACGCGAAGTCAATCAAGGCGTATTTGTGCGTGTTTGTGTGCCTAGCAACCAAGGCCGTCCACTTGGAACTCGTGGCCGACCTCACTACGGAGGCTTTCTTAGCAGCTTTAGATAGATTTGTGTCGCGAAGAGGGCGACCAGCGCTGATCAGGTCGGACTGTGGTACCAACTTTAAGGGCGCTGATTGATGTATGAAAGAAATTATAACGTTTTTATCGGAAAACGAGGAAGCTATCGGCACGAGCCTCTCCCGTCAGGGCATTAACTGGGTGTTCGATCCACCAGGATGCCCCCACTGGGGTGGTATATTTGAAGCGGTTGTAAAGTCCGCTAAGACGCATTTGATGCGCGTTATAGGTTTAACGATATTAACCTTTGAGGAGCTAGCGACCGTGTTTTGTAAAATTGAGGCCGTTCTCAATTCACGTCCTTTGTGTCCGCTTAGCTCAGATCCGAATGATCTGGAGGCCCTGACACCAGGGCATTTCTTAATTGGCCGACCACTTAACGCCTTGCCAGAATACCCCTACACAGAGGTCAGTAGCAATCGTTTGACGCGTTATGAGTTGTTGCAGCAAATGTCTCAGAATTTTTGGAAGCGATGGTCGCTTGAGTATTTGCACATTCTGCAGCAACGCCTTAAGTGGACGGACAGAACTGAACCCCCTCGCATCGGAGATCTCGTTCTGGTTAAGGATGCCAACCTGCCGCCACTGCGATGGCGCAGAGGGCGCATTCTCAACTTGTTCCCAGGTAGTGATGGCACTCCTCGAGTCGTGACAGTTCAGGTAGGGGATTCAGTTCTTAAGCGAGCAATAGCAACGCTATCTCGTCTCCCCAGTAGTGAATAGGCCTAAGGGATTCGGCCTAGGGCGGGTGAATGTTTAATTTAGCGTTGCTATGCTGGGGTAAGTTAGGTATTAATGACGGTCTATGAATGCGCCGCGATTTCGCACGCATCGCTCTGGGCATATGTTGTCCCTTTATCGCTCGCGGGGCGAGGGTGGCGGCGTGCGCGCGGGTCGCCTGGTAGGCGCCAAGCGGTGATTTCTGCACCGCGGTCAGTCACTCAAAACCGTTCGGACGAGAACGTATCGTATTGTGCGGATTTCCCGCCACGCGTTTTGTGATGCCGCGTGTAATGGACGATTCAATTTGAGATCGCGCGTGTTGATGCATCGTATTATTGTGTTTCTCCTGGGTTGTACTGGAATGCCAGGCTTAGTGATTGTTGGATGTCTCGACGTCTTCCACGTGAGCGTCGCGTTGAATAGGCATCAGGTGGCCATTTTGGCCCGCGTTTGTACGGCCCAAATTCGGGTTGGGTCACGCGTAATGAATAATATCAAAGTGGAATACGAAGAGAAGCTGTGAGTGGTTTGACGTGAATAACGCGCCAAGGCTGTAGTGGAATGCTGGGTGTCGATATCTTTTCCACCCAGCCCTGTAAGTACCCACGGAATTCCCATTTGATCCATTCCCTGAACTTCCTTTCTCCGTTGGGTATTTTATGCATTTGGACCGGCACGTTGACTGTAAGTGGTAAACCTAGTTGTCTTAGTATGTCTTAGTGTGTTCCCTTTAGTCATATTTGTTGTACCATTATCATTGTGACTCCTTAGTACGAATTGCGGAATTCGTGGGGTGATATAATTTGGAGGTACTTACTTATAATCTAGTGCTAATACGTGTGACGTAACGCCAGATCGGCAGACGGTATTTACTACAGACTCGAGTTATGTAAAGGTTGGAACACATCATTTGCCAATTTCACTCAACTTAGTTAATTAGGTTAAATAGATTTAGGTTCACGTTTGATTCATAGTATGCGCTGATATATTGTGCAGCGTATGTTATTTAGCGCTGCGTAACGCAGCCATTGTCTGCCTCCAGTTGAACTCCTGGTATTTTGCTCGAAATTTACCTGTGTAAATCGCTTCCACTGCGCGAGTTTAGCTTGGAATTAGACATCGGCGTTCACAAACACTAGATAAATTTTTTAATACTATACGTCACAACTCGAAACAACTTGTGAAGACTGACGCGTAAGTTCCGCTTATATAGCAAGACCACCGCCCGCGGTGGCATTTTTTTGTAATACTGTTAACCGCCACCGAGCCTGATACACTAGTAAGCATGTATCGACAAGTTAAAATCGTGTCCATTGTATGCCTAAGCGGAAGACGGCTTTATGAAAGGAAGGTTTTACAATCAAAGGATAATAAAAACATTTCAAAATTGCATTTACATAGAAATAAATTTAGAAATATTCACAACAGGCGGTGCGTGCAAAAGAAAGGCAGGGCAAACACTTAAAAATGCTTTGTTGTTGAAATAGTCAAAGAGATAAAGAGACCGGCGGCAGGCTAAGCCATTGTTCCCAATTCAAAAGAAGTAACTTGTAGCGACATGCTTAGTAGAGTAAACATGCGTTAAGGTGTTAGGTATAAAAGTAGGTATAAAGTAAATTGATAGCGATATCAAAATATGATATGTGATTGGTATTGATTAACATTTAATTAGGCAGAAGCAGGTAAATCGGTGTTGAGGTGTTAGGTTAGGTTAGGTTAAGTTATGTTGATAATTGATAGGTATAAAAGTACGTATAAAGTGAAATTGATAGCAATATCAAAATATGATATGCGATAGGTATTGATTAACATTTCATTACGAAGGTAGCAGCAGGTAAATCGGTGTAGAGGTGTTAGGTTAGGTTAGGTTAGGTTAAGTTATGTTGATAATTGATAGGTATAAATGTAGGTATAAAGTGAAATTCAGCCAGGGGATATACAGCCAAGCTGCTTGTACGGTGGCTAGGTTTTGATATTACGGGTATGCGACCCCGGCTTCCCGAGCTACTACGGCCTCAAACCTTGTCCTCCGAGGTAGTAGTATCCGTTACCTTTCATCCTTCCCCAAGTCACAAAGTCCTATCTCTCTTCTTTCCCTCCCCTTCCTTACTCCTTACCTCTCCGCCAATCCAAGGTCTGCCGCGCTGATGGATGCATAGCTAGGGGCGTGCCTAGTACAGCGTGCCGATTTGCCCTGGGCCCGGGTGACCCCAGATTAAGGCTAACCTTGTCCTGGTATGCGGGGCTCTGCCAGGATTGACACTAAATTTCCCTAGCTTCTCGTGGGAACGCAATGATTTTAAATTCCAACCAAAATCTATATGGCGGCGATGTAGGAGTTCGCGACTCATCACGTCTCGTTCCTGTCGGGTGCGGATTGCGGGCTACAGAGAGCCGCTTTGCTACGATGAATGTTAGGGGAGGAATGGTGGATAAAATAGATGAAGTATGTCAGATGATGAATAAGAGGCGCATAGATGTTTTGTGTGTGAATGAAACAAAGCGGAAAGGTTGCGACACGACGAAACATGGCCCCTACACAGCGTATTGGTCTGGGGTTTCTAGTTCCGACCGAGGCTGTAAGGGAGTCGGCGTGATTCTTTCCGCACGAATGGCTGAATGCGTGACTGAGTTCGAATGTGTGAGCCCTCGACTCCTCTGGATTAGGCTGAAGGTCGGAATCACTCGAATCTTTATCCTAGGTGTCTATGCACCGACGGATGTGGGTTCGGGTGGCTCCACAAAAGCGAAAAAGGAAAATGAGGAGTTTTGGGACAATGTAAGAGATGTTTTGAAAAACTGCAAGGCGAATGAAAGAATTATTATGCTGGGAGATTTTAATGGATGGGTAGGTATAAAGCGAGATGGGTATGATAAGGTTCTTGGTACGTTTGGTGATGAAAAAGTAAATGAAAATGGAAAGAGTGTGTTAGAGATTTGTTTACAGTGGGATCTTTTTGTGTCGAATACAATGTTTCAACATAAAAGGATCCACACTTATACAAGAACGGAAGGTGCATCAAGAACTATGATTGATTTTGTGATTGTGGATGAAAGATTGAAGAGTAAAGTTGAAGACACCCGAGTGTACCGCGGTGCTGGTATTGACACAGACCACTTCCTGGTGCTATCACGAATAAGTGGTCTCTTCAAACGGTGGCGGCACAGGGTAACTGAGCGGAAAAGTGCGTTAGAAAGAGTGAAAGTAGAAAATTTGCAAGATGAAGAGGTAAAAAAGGAGTATATTCAAAGATTGAAAGAGAAATTTAATGACCTAGAGGAGATGTCTGACATTGAAGAAGGATGGAAAGGATTTAAAAAAGGTGTTGTGAATGTCGCGATAGAAGTGTTTGGAGTTTCCAAAAGGATGAAAGGGAAAACACAACGGAGTGTGTGGATGACCAAAGAGGTACAAGAAGTTGTGCAGAAGAAGAAGAAAGCATGGTTGGATTGGTTAGCTACCAAAGCTAACCGAAGAATGTTAAAAGCGACGGATGAAGATGTAGAGAAAGCACGAAAGGAGTATAAAAGTGTGAAGGATGTAGTTAAAAAGACGGTTGATAGAATGAAGGATAAGAATAAGGATGAATTTGACAGGAGGCTATCGGAAAACTTTCGTTCCAACTTGAAAGTTTTCTGGAAATCCATAAGGACAGCTCGAAATAAAACCACGTCGTCCGAGTTGAGTAGGATTCGAAGCCAGGATGGTAGTGTAATAAAAGGTGAGGAATGTGTGTTGAAAAGATGGAAGGAATATTTTGAAAGCTTATTTGAGAAAGAAGATCTAGCGCAAGAAATAACTACTGCAGAAGTGGATGAAATTGAGAACGAAAGTGAGATTAAAATGGATGAGATTGTGAAAGCGTTAAAAAGTATGAAATCTGGTAAAGCTGCAGGGTATGATAGGGTGTCGGTCGAAATGCTGAAGGCTGGCGAAGGTGTTGTGGCTAGTCAGCTGTACCTCCTTTTTAACCTTTGTTGGAGAAGCGGTCGAGTGCCAAGTGATTGGTGCAAGGCTGTAATAGTGCCATTATACAAAGGAAAAGGGTCACAGCTGGACTGCAAAAATTACCGCGGTATAAGCCTCCTCAGTGTCGTCGGCAAACTGTATGCAAAGGTGTTGATTGAAAGAGTGATGAAAGAAACGGATGAGAAAGTATGGGATGCTCAGGCAGGATTTCGTAAGGGGATGGGATGTACGGATCAGGTCTTTTCCTTGCGCTGCATAGCTGAAAAATTCCTGGCCAAAAACCAGAAAGTCTATTGCGCGTTCGTAGATTTGGAAAAGGCCTATGACAGAGTGGTGAGGAATGAATTGTGGTCGGCACTATCCATGCATGGGGTGAGCAGTATCTTGATACGAGCACTGAAATCCTTATATAAAGATTCCAGTGCTTGTGTCAGGATAAACGGGGCGTACACTGAACTTTTTAACATCGAGAAAGGTGTTAGACAGGGATGTGTTGCGTCACCGTGGCTGTTCAATCTGTTCATGGATAGTTGTTTGGAAGATTTGAAAGAGAGTGAATGTGGACTGAGAATTAATGGTTTACTCATCAAATGTCTTCTCTATGCTGACGACCAAGTTATCCTTGCGTCGTCGGCTGAAGGGTTGCAGGAGATGGTAAATATTATGAATGAGGCTTTGAAAAGGAAAGGAATGAAAGTGAATGTAAGTAAGACAAAAGCAATGGTTTTTGAGAAAGAGGAAAATATGACAGAGTGTAAAATTATGATAGAAGAAGAGAGGGTGGAACAAGTGAAAGAGTTTGTGTATTTGGGTTCCATGTTCACATCAGATGGAAAGTGTGAAAGTGACATCGAAAGTAGGGTGAATGCCGGCAACATGGTGAATGGAGCGTTGCACGCTTTTATGAACAGCCAGAAAGTCTCTGATAAGGCTCGTCTGGCTGTGCATAGAGGAGTGTTAGTTCCGACACTTATGTATGGGAGTGAAAGTTGGGTATGGCAGAAAAAGTATGAAAGTAGAATAAATGCAGTACAAATGAGAGCGTTAAGAAGTATGATTGACGTAAAATTGAGTGACAGGATAAGGAATAGCGTGATAAGGGAACGTTGTGGTATAAAAGAAGACATAGTGACTGGTGTAGAAAAGGGTATGCTTAGATGGTTTGGTCATGTAGAGAGGATGAATGAAAGAAGATTAACGAAACAGGTGTATATGGCAAGTGTGGATGGGAACGTCGGAAGGGGAAGACCTCGACGAACGTACCTCGATCAAATCGGGGACGTGCTAAAGAAAGGTCAGGTCAAGAGTACCCTAAACCGACGAGCATGCATGAAGAGATTGATGAATGTGGAGGAGGCGAAAGAAGTATGCCAGGATCGTAGTAAGTGGAAGGAAGTAGTCTCTGCCTACCCCTCCGGGAAAGAGGCGTGATTTATGTATGTATGTAAAGTGAAATTGATAGCGATATCAAAATATGTAACATGATAAGTTATTCAATGAGCAAGTAGTTTGTACAAAAACCGCGAATTAATTTGATATCAAACCGCGAATTAATTTGATATCAAACCGCGACTTAATTTGATATGAAACCGCGAATTAATTTGATATGAAACCGCGAATTAATTTGATATCAATCCGCGAACTAATTTGATATCAATCCGCGAACTAATTTTATTACATACGCGGATAAATTTGATATCAAATCGCGGATCAACAATCATATGTGACTGATGTGAGCTTTTTGTCAGGCACCCCCAAACAGCCTCGATAGGGGGGTCACGAGTGGTCCAAATCCCGCTTATCCCTACTACTAGTATCCCATACAAATCCATACGAACCGGCATATGCTGTCGGCCGCTCGGTTCGGAATAGCACCTTTATATTAGAAACTGGATTTTATTTATTGTTTGTTTGAATTGAATAGGCTCCGAAACTACTGGACCGATTTCAAAAAATGTGTTACCGTTAATTGAAATTGAAATTCTTAATTCAATGTAGGATAGTATTATCACTTATTGACGTCATGAACCGTCATTCTAAAAAAAGAAATTTGTGTCACACAATTTTCTTTTTTTTTATTACAATTTTGTTATAACCTAATAGAAAACCGGCTCGGGCGGGATAAAAAAAAAATATATAGGCACTGCCATGGGACTGGCCAGGTTATTAATCACAGGCATGTTACTTTACGCCACCACGATCTGAAAATGATATTTGTTTCAAATTGAAGTCACGATTTTTAGAATGCTACATTATCCCTGATGAACATAGGCTATATTAAACTGTCTTATTCCCGGAGGGAAACTGTTAGCGGCGGGTGAAACCGCTGGGCGGGTTGCTAGTAAATATATAATCTGAACTGAGCCCGTCTTCCAGCCCAGCAGAGGGTGGAGATGACAAAGGAGTTGGCAAAGAAAAAGCTGCGGGAGACGACTGAGCTGCTGAAGTTGGCCGAGCTGCAGCACTACGTGCAGGAATCGGCAGAATTGCAAGTTCAATCGAAAATGCAGGTAAGGTAGTAGACAGCCGATGTAGTGCAGTGGTAGTGCGACTGCCTGTGACGCAAAAGTTCCGGGTTTTATTCTCGGTGGGTCACTCACAAAGTTGATATTATTTTCTATATATTATTTTGTCCGAAAAGAAAGATGGTTCCGTGCTTTGGAGGGCACGTTATGCCGTCGGTCCCGGTTCATGTGATAACTTTGGCGGCGGTCGTTATACAACCATGTCAAAGTCATACTACTTGTAGTAGGAAAACTCTGACACCAGAGTTCATCGAGTCGTCGGACGACTCGGTGTCCCAAACAAGAAGAAGAAGTACAATGCTGTTCGATGAATGCGAATTTGACCCTATTGATGCTTACCGAAACTTTTCTACCCTTGATGTTAACAGTGAAAGTTTGATGACCTTAATGTTTAGAGATTTTGCTATCACTAGAACGATCAAGAATTGGAAAGGAGCCGTTACAAGGAGTTACGTGGCGGTTGCAAGGAGCGCCAAACGGGATCATCCACCGCCATGTCAAGATGCTGGGACAGGTCGAACTTCTGACATGTTTTTCCGTAATTGAACGACTAAGTCGGCTGGGTCTTTGAGCTTCTTCGGATGAGAACCACTGACCAAGATTTCTCCAGCAAATAAATACAGAAATTCAGCTCTTGACGCCTTCAGATCTTGAATAAAAATTGTGAAAACACAACGTTTCCCCAAAAGAACAAAAGTTTTAAGCTGATTTAAGCTACCGGTGGACACTTTCGTATGTGCTTTGTGTCGAATATAGCCATCAAGCGTCGAAACAGGTAAGACTCAAAGAGTACCCTGGGTGCTTGTGACAAGTGAAGGCACTCTGAATCGAGAAATCAACTGCTGTACAAAAGTTTTCGCTACCTCACCTGCATGGGCCAGGCCTCTGGCCACCTTGTAACTCTGTATATAGCAGTTAAATAGTAACGATAACCTTTACAAAGAGGCAAATTATTATGTCTCCGATGATGTCTGAACATGACATGTACGAACCGTTCAGAGATGGTCTTGAAACTGCCAACTTAGCGTTGTTATGTCTGGTAACCATGATACGTTACCATGGCTGGCAAGTGCGGGCCCAGTGTTTGCAGTATTTATTGACCGATGGCCAGACGTAAAAGTGCATTACCAGCCTTGTTGAAGCACGTGCGCCGATATAAAACCTATCAAACACCACATGACGTAATAGAAGGTTCAGATATGGACGCGATTTGCCAGTCGAAAATCACAGATCACGGAGCTGATAGAGCCTGGAACAGTGTTTGGGCTAAACTGAAGGCTAGGATAGCTCCGGGTCCAACACCTGCGACTTTACAAGCGCCTCAAAGTTCAGGTTTAAAGTGATCGCGTCGACAGGGGACAACACATCCGCAACAACGTTGTGTTCACCCTTGAAGTTTTCGTTTATCAGTCAGTTCACAACTATTGAACATTAGTCGTGAACTGACTGATAAACGAAAATTGGTTCGAAAATGCAACAAATATTTTATGTTCACAGTTAATTTTGACGGAGATTCTCGGGGTGCATTTAATTTGTTCCTTATTTCTCTCTGCATAACAAAAGCTGCGTAAATCCTATTCACAACAGAAAATGCAACACAAAATAGTACGTTAAAAATTTGCAGACCCTTGATAATGTCGTCAAATATTTACTGCACAAAATACGGTGCGTGTTTTTATTTGCGCAATATTTGTTGCGTATTGTGCGCACTTCAAAGCTTATTTATGTGATCTGTGCTGTGCTTCAAAGTGAGTTTGAAGGAAAGTGCATATAGTACTTTTTATTGTGAAAACATAATAAAGAAGAAAGAATTTTCAAGTTCTTATTTAAAATAATGTCTGCAATGACGCCAGTGTAAGTTTCTTATTTGTTACTAAGGTAGAAGATGCATTCATGTATGACTACTTCGGCTATACTAAGTTGAGCCCCACGCGACTAAACACGTGAATAAAGCAAATTAAAACGAATGCAATATTAATTCATGATTTCAGGGTAAGAAGCACTGCAGCCTAAATAAAATAGTTGCTGCAGTATGCGGATTATTCCGCTCGTAATTATACTGGAAGCATGTGAGTACCTACTAACTACCCAATAAGTTAAAAGTAAAGAGAAATATCTTGTTTTTGTTCCTATTATGTGACTATAAGTAACATGAAAGTCTTGTACCCCTACAACAGACATTAGGTTATTTAAGATTTTGTGACATGGGTTGTAGACCTGGTAGTGGTATTTAATGCCTTTTGCAACCCCACTAGGGATATAAGCTGTACGCATGATGTGTGTTAGTAATAATGGTTATTCCTTTTGATTGTAATTCATAATTCGTTTATTTCCATTTATAACATAACAGTCAATAGACCAAAGCGTTACAAATATTGTTCATCATGTCAATAATATATAAATCAGTAATATTTAAAAATACATTTAAGTAGACTTTAACAAAGTAAAATCGGATATTATTGTAATTATAATATACCATACCATGTCATTTAATCTATCATATCACAGGTCATTTCATTATCATCATACATGTCATTCATTTAATTTACAATAGTGCTAGCTCTCGCATACATCGCCTCACAAACTCTATTGCATTCCATCATCAGACATCCCATCCCAGTCGCAAATAAGTCGCAGTGCGGGGCTGCTTCCAGCACCGCGTCGATGACAGTGCGCGCGCGCGCAGCCGGCGCTTGCCGCCGCGCCACCGTGCGCGCCTGCTCCTGCGCCAGTAGCGCACGGTACCGGGGACGCAATGAATTTATAAATTGTATATTGGGTACAGATAGTCGCGTGAACACCTCCAATAAGTCCATACTATCTATTTTGTGTCTGATTAAGTTTACAACAAACTTGGCCAGTGCTACTGCTCTTCTAACTTCCAGGCTCTGGTACCCTAGTTGCCCCATGAGGAAGGAGGTAGGGTACATGAAAGGATAGCGTGTAAACAATTTCTTGTACAATGCACGAAGAAATTGCTTTTGAATACGTTCTAGGAGAAGTATATATTTGTCTTCGTGTGGGCCCCAGACAATAGAACTGGTCTCTAGCAAACTTCTAACGAGCGCGTTATACAGTGCCTGCGTCGCGGCTGGCGAGAGCGGTCCAGCATTGCGCAGCACGAACCCGAGGCGGCGGCGCGCCGCGTCGGCCACGTGCTGCACGTGCGCATGGAACGTTAGCGCCGGGTCGAACAGCACGCCGAGATCGCGCACCTGCCGCACTCGCGACACCGGAACACCACCTATCGAGTACGTGTGACTAAGGGGAACCGAGGATCGTGTGAATGTCATCGTTTCACATTTTGAAGGGTTAAAATAAAGTTTATTTTCAATACTCCATGCATGCACTGCATCGAGGTCCCTTTGCAATATTTTACAATCAAGTTCAGACTCACAAGTCCTATATAATTTGACATCATCTGCAAATATTAGGATAGATGAGTCCGATACTACGTTAGGAAGGTCATTAATCAGTATGACAAACAATAAAGGTCCTAAATTTGACCCCTGGCTTATGCCTGACCGAGTGTTATAATCGCCAGATACGTATGGACCGTACTTAACATACTGCTTTCTATCTTTTAGGTAATTAGAAAATAGTTTAATCAGTCTAGGCGTGAACCCCATCATACCTAACTTCATCAACAATACGTCGTTATCAACGCGATCGAACGCTTTTTGAAAATCTAGGTAAATAACATCTACCGGTTTCCTATTGTCCATCTCAAACGAGATTTTATCTACAAGCGTAACTAGATTAGTGGCTACCGACCGCTTAGGTAGAAATGCATGCTGCGCTGACGTAATATAAGGCTGACATTGCGGTAATAAGTGTGCGTGTAGTACCGACTCGAATAGTTTCGCTAGGGCACATAAAATAGCAACCGGACGATAATTTTCTACTTGTGTTTTTGATCCTGATTTAGGTATTGGGGTAACCCGTGATCTCTTCCATATCGTGGGGTAAGAACCGGTTTTCAGGATGAGATTAAATACAAACGTGATAGGTGGTATCAACTCACTCGCACACGCCTTTAGGATGAAAGCTGGGACGGCATCTGGCCCCGCCGACGCTGTGGCTTTTAATTTACCTATCGCACGCTGTACGTCACCGCAATGAATGACCCCGACGTCTATATGGCGTTGATCAGCTGGTGCGGTGGCAGCTACGGCAGGATCTAGTGTCGGTGACTCGGGCAGAAATACCGAGCTGAAGTGGTCAGCGAAAGCTGTCGCCGCCGCCGCGCCGCTGCACGCCTGCTCACCCCGTGTCACTTTAGGCTCCAGTCCACCACGGCAGCGCAGGCTACTGATGAATTGGAAGAACTGTCTGGGATTCTTAGTCAAATCAGTAGAGATTTTGTGATTATAGTTATCATATGCTACTTTAATATCAGATTTAATTTTAGAGCGTAGTACCCGAAATTTCTCTCGAGCCTCCTGGTCATTAGTCAGTTTCCAGCTACGGTGAAATGCTGCTTTTATTCCAATTTCATGGATTATCTGTTTAGTGTAATACACTGGGTAAGAACGGCCGTCATGTTTTGTGCGTCTTTTTTTCGGTATGCATAGGTCAAACATAGTATATAAGGACAGATATAGAAAATTTAGAGCGTGATTGACGTCCAAATAGTCCCATATGTTACCCCAGTCAAAATCCCGGATCATGCAATATAGTTTAAGATAGTCACCACTAGCAAAATTCCAGTCATTTTGCGTGTTAATATTAGAGGGTTCTACTCTAGTTGCGTCACACGAAAATCTGTACCCAATAGTAGTAACTAGGGGAGGGTGGTGAGCATCTACCTTAGTAAAAGTCTCCGCCGGCGTCGCCGCACGCACTCGCACCGTCTCCGATAGCTGCGACCCCGTCATCACCACATCCAACATTCTATCATTCTTATTAGGTATATTATTATATTGTTCTAAGTCACATACCGATTTAAAATACGTAAAGTATTCGTTTATAGTATTGCTTGCACTATGCAAGTTCAGGTCCCCTAAAACTAATATTTTAGCGGGCGAATGTAGGCCACTAACGTTTATAACACGGTCAAAAAACGTATAATAGGTATCATCGCTAGAGCCCGGAGGCGTATACACGACACACACTAATATAGTCTGTCCATTTAGTAGTATTTTTGCCCATAGGTCCTCGCCACTAGGAGTTTCATACCGTTGCACCCGCTCAAGCTGCAGCACCGCTCGAGCCACCAGCATGACGCCGCCGCCGCCGCGCCCGCTGCGGTCGCGGCGCAGCATCGACCACCCACCGTTGCCGCTGCCGCAAACTTCTGCGTCGCATATAGACTCGTCGAAGTTAGTCTCCGTAGCCGCTACTATGTCCACATCATCACAGAGTTCCAGGCTCGATCTCCACTGTAACAGTTTAGATTTTATCCTATTCACATTTTGATAGTATATCCTCAACTGCGTTGGGTTAATTGCTCTTTCTTTCTGGGTCGGATTTTGTCCGCTCGAGCCGAAAAAGCCATCGTTCTGCTGACAGTCCTTTAGGCCAAAACTGGGGAGATATGCACTCATCTGCTAGTTCCTCAGGCACTCCTATTTTGAAAGACGCGTAATTTGTCAATCTCTTAGTAGACAACTTCACTGCTGAGTAGGATGATGAAATGTTTTTACCATTCAAGTATGCGATCATGTTATCTTCTGTAGTTTCTGGTCGCGCACCCCAAACATGTAAATATCTGGTGCGTTCCGCGGCACATAAAATTTCACTCGTCTCGCCATCACCGCGAGTTATTTGGTCAGTTCTCCGTTTTTGGTACCGCCGTTTGCGGTTGGCTACTAATGTCCAATTGTTGTTTTTATTCTCGTGCTGTACTATTTCCACCTCCGATTCATTTATGCCTTGGATTTCATTTACTTTTCTAGCAGGTGATTTAGTGTTCTTTCCGTTAGACTTGAAAACGTTATTAGTCTTGGTCGTTTGAATTTTGTTTACATTCTTGGTTTGATTATTCTTCGTCTCTTTCTGGCGTTGCGGCGCCGTCGGTAACTTTTGAGCCTTTGTCTCACTCGCACTCGGCTTACCGGTAGCAGTCTTTTCTATTGACGTAGCGTACGATGAATCGCACTTGTCGCATTTTGTTTTTATTCCACCCTCACATAATTTTTTAATGGTCGTCGTCAAGGCAGTAATTTCTTCTTTTAATGCACTTATTTCACTGTTTTGCGCCGTAACTTTTAGTTCTAAGTTGGATAATGATCTTTTTATTATGGTACTATCACTTTCACGGATGCCGATAGGCATTTTTCTTAGCAAATGAATTTAAACTCGGGAGCAGATTGACTGACGTCTTAACTATTCGCCGAGCGGGGGGGGGATGTTTCAGGTTCTGATTCAGAGTGGAGTGCAGCATACTGGGTGTCAATGCCTATTACCCAGGGAGGGTGCACAACACCTTTATATGGCATCACTCTGTGATAAAAACTGAAATGAGAAGGCTTAATGACTGCTAATGTGATGTTATACTAAGCTGATGATGACCAAACATGTACCTGCTTAAATATGAAATATCGGGTGAAATTGTACTAGTGACTGATAGTGAAAACTCTTCAGGCTGGTGATAAGGAACAACTTTCCCCTAGGAACATATGGCAAAATAAGAAAAAGAAATTCGACCTCCCATATTAAATTTCCTATCAGCTGATTTGAGTTAGGTACCATGGAATCTCAAAATATTTTTGTCTTATTTCCACCAGTCGATTGTAGCACATTAGGTACCAGGGGTAATCCAAAAGAGCTGAATTATTTTTACTCCCAGTTGATACATAATATTTTTTTTACTTATTTTCATAAAAGAAGTCATTTGCTACTAATTTCTTTATAATTTATAATTTCTTTATAATTTATTTTATTTCATAATTATACAGTACAGTAGTGACATTTGGGCTGAAACCTTCTTTTAAGTACCTATATAGATACCTGTGCCAGAAGGTTTCGCTCCTCCATGGTGGTAAGTAAGTACAGTATTTAGCATAATAACCAGGTAAACATCAACCGTAACAACAAACAAATTTAAAAAATAAAAAAACAAAGGAACAATAAAATGTAGTAATTAAACAACTTGAAATGTGTGGGTGTGTGTGTGTGCGTGTGTGTATAGTCGGTTATAGCACATAAGGTACCAGGGGTACTTCAAAAGAACTGAACTATTTTTGTCCCCAGCAATATTTGTTTCTTGAAATTAATATGTGTTGATAGAAAATGACTTATTTTATGAAAATAAGTTTAAATTTTTATTATGTATTAACTGGGGATAAAAATAATTGAGTTCTTTTGGAGTACCCCTGGTACCTTATGTGCTACAACCGACTGTACATACATACATAAATCACGCCTATATCCCTTACGGGGTAGGCAGAGTGTTAACGGCCGTAAAAAGGATTGTACTAATACATCTTCATGTCAAGATAAAAATATTGCTGGGACAAAAATAATTCAGTTCTTTTGGAGAACCCCTGGTACCTTATGTGCTACAACCAACAGTACCTTGGAAAATGTAGTTCCTTATCACCAGCCCATACTCTGATATCAGTATATATATATTTTTTTTTTATTAATGATGGGTTTGCTCTTGACTCTAGTCTAGGTCATAGGACAGAGACAGAGTCTAAGATGGAGCGAGCTCACCCAGAAGAAGCCTGTTCACTCTTACTTTGAAGACATTAGGGTTGTATGCGTTTGGAAACACAGACGCAGGAAGTGAGTTCCACTCTTTAGCAGTGCGCATTATAAATGATGACTGGAAGCGCTTAGTCCGAATTGGCGGAATGGCAACCAGGTACGGATGGTATCCGGCGGTGCGTCTGGATGTCCGATGGTAGAAGGGAGCTGGTGGAACAAGGCCGTGAAGCTCTTGAGCACACTCTCCGAAGTACAATCTATAAAATACCGACAAGCAGGCAACCTTGCGGCGATGTGCCAGGCTATGTAGCTTGGTGTCCATCAGTTTTATGTCGCCTATGAGCCTCTTGGCCCTGCGTTCCACCGAGTTAAGAGCGGCAAGTTGGTATTTGGCTGAGCCATCCCAAAGGTGACTGCAATACTCCATGCAGGATCGGACTTGTGCTTTGTAAAGAGTTAAAAGCTGTCCAGGCGTAAAGTATCGCTTCACTCTATTCAGGACGCCCAGCTTTTTAGCCGCCGTCTGAGCCTTGTACTCGATGGTCGCGCCGAAGTTTAGATTTGATGTCAACTCCATGCCTAGAAGCTCAAGCCTGTCAGTGACTGGGACAGATGTACCCCGAAAAGTAGGTGTCCAGTCGAAAGGACTCCTTTTTGCAGTGAAAAGACACGCCTGTGTTTTGGTGGCATTGAATGAGACCAGATTGTCGTCGCCCCATTGGGAGACAAGACTTAAGGTCAGATCTGTTCGCTCTACCATGGCCTTTCTTAACGAACGTATTTCATCCCCGCTGGTCCCTGCACCTGTCAAGTATCTCTCTGAAACGGTACTATCATCTGCGTACCCAACAATACCATGCCGAAGGAGGTCATTGATGTGCAGCAGGAAAAGAGTTGCAGAGAGAACAGACCCCTGAGGAACTCCGGCATCAATGGCCATAAGGTCAGAGGAGCAGCCGTCAACGACTACTCTGATAGACCGTTCACTAAGGAAGTCTGAAATCCAAGTACAAAAATCAGCTGGGATGCCATAAGCCGGAAGTTTGCTGAGCAGACTTGCATGCCAGACCCTGTCAAAGGCCTTCGAGATATCGAGTGAAACGGCAAGTGCTTCGCCGTTTTTCTCGATGGCTTCGCCCCAGCAGTGCGTGACATACACAAGAAGATCACCAGTAGACCGCCCCCGCCGAAAGCCATATTGACGGTCACTGAGAAGATCATTGTCTTCAAGGTAGGTCAGCAACTTACTATTAAGTACCCTCTCCATGACCTTGCATAGGATGGAGGTTATAGCAATTGGACGGTAATGGGCAGGGTCAGCACGGTCGCCCTTTTTGGGAACTGGTTGCACATTAGCAAGCTTCCAGGCCCCCGGCATCGTTCTTTCTTTAAAAGAGAGGCGGAACAAGCGTGTCAGCACAGGAGACAGTTCAGGCGCACATAGTCTTAACACTCTCGCTGGTATGCCATCAGGTCCGCTGGCTTTGTTCACGTCTAGACTGCACATTACTCTTCGAACCTCTTTTATGTGTACTGCGATCTCCGACATCGAAGAATCGCAACGAGGTACAGTAGGTGGTTGTTTGGAGCCAGCGTCCAGACGTGAGTTGCTTGCAAACAAGGAAGCGAACAAATTTGCTTTCTCACTTGCAGAGTGAGCCAGGGATCCATCAGGTTTCAGCATTGGAGGTAAGGTGGGACGACAGAAATTAGTTTCAACCGCTTTGGACAGGGACCAAAACTTTTTACTACCCGGAGGGTGTGATGCTAGTTTGGCCCCTATTCGTCCGACATGGTCAAAACGTGCCTTACGTAAAACCCGTTTGCAAGACTTGGTGGCAGAGTTGAAGGTTCTTTTCTTCGCGCGAACGCTACGTGCTCTTAATTTGCAGTCGCGAGCCTTGACCCAAGCTTGGTATGCTGATTCTTTACGCGCCTCAGCTTGGGCGCATTCTGCGTTATACCAAGGCTGGGCTTTGTGAACTAGCGGGATGTCGGAGAATGGAATAAAATATTCCATCCCCTGCCGAATCACGTCCGCAACCGCATCTGCACAACACGAGGGGTCACGCGAAGAGAAGCACACTTGACGCCACGGGTAAGATGCAAAGAAGTGCCGCATCTCTTCCCAATCTGCTGACTCGTATCTCCAAACTCGCCTCGTGCCCCTGGGGCTGTCATCCAGAGGAGAGCAGGTCAATACGGATTTCACCAGACAGTGGTCGGACGTTCCCAGCGGAGCTGAGACCGAAACTGAATGACTGTCTGGATCAGTTGTCAGCAGCAAGTCCAAGCAATTGGGTGTATGGCCTTCGATATCCGGTATCCGCGTAGCTACATTCACCAGCTGGGTCAGATCTAGCGATAATGCAAACTTGCGCGCCTCTAGCCCAGCATGGTCAGTTTTCTGGAACGGGAACAACCACTCCTTATGGTGGGCATTAAAGTCCCCCAGAAAAGTTAGCTTCGCTGTCGGGTATCTTTGCTGTGCTACGTCTGTCGTTTCAACTAGGTAATTGAAAAGCGCTGTCGTCTCCTGGTCACCGCTGTGCGATCGGTAGACGCCGACATATAGAGTTTTCTCCACGCCAGAGTCCTCCAGTAGCCAAATGGCAGAAAAACCCGATTTCTCAAAGCAACGGAGACGACGACAACAAATGTCATCGCGGACATACACACAGACCCCAGCTTGCTTCTTGAACTTATGCTCAAGATAGTAACCCGGGTAGTTGAGGTACGCCACGTCCGACGGAGTTGTTATCTTCGTCTCCGTCAGAAAGAACAGGTGCGGCTTCTCGGTCTCAAGGTGGTGATGGACCGGATCGAGATTGGAGTGCAACCCTCGGATGTTAGTGAGGTGCACTTTTTTGGGAGGAAGTGCAGCCGTTGTATAAACCTATTCTTCTTTTTTACTTTTTTCATAATTTGAGTGTTTGTGGGGAAAAAGTTGAATTGTCGAGGCGCATTTCAGTTAACCACTGGAACACTAGAGCTTAATCGACCTATGGGAAACTCATTTGGAGACTGCGGGGACGCCCGAACCCCCCCGAATATGGCCACCGGGTCCTCCCATCCAGTCGCCGGCTGGCACGGTGGAGCATATCGGGATTTTACGCGAGTTGGCAGGGCAGCCTTTGGCACGTGGCTGGCGTGCTACTTGGGCCCCCTACTGACTGCGGTCGGCCAACGGCTGGCACCGTGCTTCGGATTCCGCTACCCTCCAGAATGAGTTACCCGGTACAGTATCGCCCAGAGTCCAAGACCGGTTCTGAATAGCGCAACTGACATTCCCCCAAAGGCACTGGCACTCCCACACACTGACGGAACGCAGCAAGCTACTTGGCGCCAGACTTCGGTGGGATGGTGGTCGCGAGCCAGGCGGCCCCTTACGAAGCCTTCCACCGCTTAGTGGGATCGTTCAGCCGGACTTATCCACAGGCAAGCCTGTGTTTCCGTTGCCCGGGGTGGACCGCTAGGAGGTAGATCCCATACCACCCCAAAATATATATAGTAAATAAATATAGTATCGGTCACTTGTAAAATTTCACTATTTTTGGGTTGAATTGCAGTTCAAAGAGGAGGTAGAATATGATCAAGATGACACCACCAACAGACAGAGCCACCTCCTGGCTGTTTAAGATTGGGCCATGCAAGACGCAAATAAATAATAAGGAAATACTTTTAAATTTAATAAAAATATCATTATTTGTTATATCATCTGTTTTATTCATAATGTCACGTTGCTACATAAAATGCATTACAACTCACAACTGATTCGACAACCATAATTCCGATCATACAATAACACTATATTCATCATCAGACCAAGCATTTGACTCTTGAGCAAACACCTCATCTTGCAGCAGCCACATTACATTATGAGGTAAGTGGAATCTGATACCCAACAACTATAATTATAAATGCCTGAAACTCCATCTCCTAAGCGAGGCTCCAATTTCTCTCCAATCGCTTTGTTGATCCTGAAAACTAATTTTTTTCTTGTAAGGATCCGGTCTTGGTAGCTTTATTGGGGACCTATGGTTTTGACCGTCGGGTTGGTGTTGTAAAGGGTGCACTTTAAAACTTATTTTATTTTCCTAAACGAAACTGTTTACGAAACGAAAATAAACACAGATGAATAATGTTTTAGTTCGTAAAGTAGATACAATCATTACAATCGCTGGCTGGGAAACATTGAAAATGCACAACACGATTATTCCCAACAATGATATGAAGTTCAGCAACATCTGGTCCGCTCGCCCGACAAATTACAGATTGGTCGCACGATAAATCTGATTTCTAGCCGATAACAACAATAGTGATGTTACCGATAAATTTGGGAGGCGGGTTTTATTTAGAACCATGCCTGTATCTCTAATAGTTTAGCTGGGCTCATGGTGGTACACCTGGTGGTCTACATCTATACTCCAGACCCTCGAATGGTGATAAAAAGTAGCATATGTCCGTTCTTGGTATGCTAGCAATCTCTGTGCCAAGTTTCATGAAGATCGGTTCAGCGGTTTGGCCGTGAAAGCGTAGCAGACAGACAGACAGAGTTACTTTCGCATTTATAATATTAGTGTGGATTATGGTTCAATTGGTTGCTTGGTTTCCAAAAATGTACAAAAAGTTTATTTTTATTATGTGAAGTTATGACAGTACCGTAGCTTAGCTTTGAACTGCTTTCTAGTCGCATACATATTATTATAATAGCGGCCATGTCGGCCATGATTATGCTGTGCCTTACACGGTTATGCATTATATGGACTCAACTGTTGTCGCTATGCGACCCGCGAGATAACTCGCGGAAGGGGAGACAAAAAGATTCGCACCGCGATTATTTAGTCTCCGGCAGCAACATGCGCCACCTCCGCGATTCATAAGTCGCTAAAAATAGTCGAGACAAAGCTGGGTTGCTAAGTTAGAAAAATAATTGTAATATTATATGTGCTACACTGTATTCATTCGGTCAGTAGGAACCACAAAACACCTTTTTTGAAGTAAAAAAAAACCTTTTCGTTGCCAACTGACAGTCTGACGCTAGTTCTACTGACAATACAATCCCGAAGGAAAGAAAAAAAAGAAAATTTATCATGTTTTAGTTTCTAATTTTGTTGAAACAATGTTTAAAAGGACGATAATGTAAGTCCCTTAGGTGTAATAAAATTCCTGCTGGATTATAATTATGGCTGCGCGCGCATGCTGATTTTGCCCCTTGTCATTATGCTGGAAGCAATGGAATTGAGTGAAATAGTTCCCACCTAGAGATCACCCGGCAGCGAGCTCCGCAAACATCCCAACCCGAGGAAGAAAAGAAGAAAGGTGAAGGCCTATCTTCTACTATTGCCTACGCAATAAATTTATAGTAATGAGGAATATTTTGTTTACATACAAGTGATAACATAACATGAGTCTTGTGCCCCTACAAAAGACATAAGGTAGGTACTATTTAAGATTTGTGACATAGGTTGTAGACCTAGTATTGGTAATTAATGCCTTTTGCAACCCCGCTAGGGATATGGGCTGTAGGCATGGTGTGTGTGAGTAATAATGGTTATTCCTTTTGATTGTTTCAGGTTTTGACTCAGAGTGAAGTGCAGCAAACTGGGTGTCAATGCCTATTACCCAGGGAGGGAAACAAAAGGAGCACAACACCTTCATATGGCATGACTCTGTGATAAAAACTTAAAAAGAGTCGGACAGTTTTTTATAGGGTATGTTTAAAGATACACATTGTTATTGATATTATAATATTAGCTTTGCAGACGATATGGTGCTGCTCAGTCCCTCTATTTAGAAACTTTTAGAGTATTGTGAACACGTTGAGGTACAATGAAAAAAAAGGGAGTTCATATTATTTAAAAGTAAAAAAAAGAACCAGTAAATGTACCACCTATTTTCTTGAATAAGGTCCCTCTGAGATGTTACACAGTTTAAGTATCTTGGTCATATAGTGACAGATGCTTTAAAAGATGTTACAGACATAGAAAGGGAGCATAGGTCACTGTCAGTCTGAGGCAATATGTTGGCCCACAGATTCAGGCGTTGGTTGTACAACAGGTGTTAAACTGACTCTGTTCAAAGCATTCTGTCAAAGTTTCGACATGTGTGCACTGTGGACCAAGTATACACTTAGGGCATACAGTGTCATACATGTGCAATATAATAATGTCTTCAGGGCCTTGCTGGGGTTACCCCAATACTGTAGCGCTTCAGCATGTACCTACTTTAAAACGAAATATATTTATATTTAGGGTAGAATTGCAGTTTGAAGTGGAGTTACAAGATGGCACCACAAAAAAGACATAGAGCCATGTCCTCGCTCTTTAAGATTGGGCCACGCAAGAGGCGAAGAAATAATAAGGATATACATAAAGATCAAATAAATAATATCATCTTTTTTATTTTTAAGTTATGTCACCATGTTAACAAAAGTAACGGTCATAAAAAAATCACAACTGATTTGACAACTCTGATTCCGATCAGACAAAAACACAATATTCAATCATTGATCCTGAGTATCTTTGATTATTATAAATTTTTCGTCAATATATTTAGTATATTTGCATGTAGATTTATTTTATTGGCATTTATTTATTTAAGTAATTGTGCACGCCCAATGCACCTGTCTTGTAGCAGTCTCACTTTCTGTTGGTAAGCTGAACTTAGTAGAAATAAGTTGTTCTATTGTGTCGTCATTCTTTGTATATTGTTTTTTGTGTGCAATAAATGGTTAATAATAATAACAATAATTATTACTTATCCGGTAATTCGAAAAGGTCGCAAAATCTCTAACCCTAGATCGCTCATCTTAGTTTTCCTGCCTTGACTCATACATTTCGAGGATGTAGTTGTTATATTATATGGCTCACAGCCAACAAAAAATTATAGCCAAAAAAAGTAAACAGATACTCTAATGTTTAAAAGATCATTCTTGTGAAGCAGTCTCAAAGCATTTATATGGCAGTCCCAAGTGCACTTAAACCCATTTTTCTAGTATGGATCTGGTCTAGATAGCTTTAATAGAGACCTATCTATCGTTTTTACCGTCGGGTAGGTAGGTGTTGTGAAGAGTCCACTTCAAAACTCCTTTTATTTTCTTAAACAAAACCCTTAAGATACATACATACATACATAAATCACGCCTATATCCCTTACGGGGTAGGCAGAGCGTTAACGGCCGTTCAACGGATATTAACACCACGTCTGACAAAAGTTTGAGGGTCAATCAGATAACTGTGTATCACCATAGTGACAGGTTGTCAGCCCGTCGCCTAAAATTGCAATACACACCCTCGAGTCCCTTAGTCGCCTCTTACGACACCCATGGATACCTACTTACCTACTTAAAATAATGGTTTTATATTCGGAAACTACTTACTTTCTCATCGCAATATTGGTAATATGAAATATAGACCAATATAATTGGTAAATATGTAGATTTACTGTGTTCTTAACCGTTGTCGCTACCAAAATACATGGAAGAGTTAACTCGCGCTTCTAAGTCTACAGCGAAACGTCAAACGTAGACTAAAATAGGTGCGCATCTTACCAAATGTTGACAAGTTGTCTATAGTCTAGACATATTAGACAAAACTCGCTCTGACGTCAGCAGCGTAGACATATGTCGCAGTCGCGGTGCGCGTGTTATGCTTGGGAAGACTTAACTCGCGCTTCTAACTCTACAGCGAAACGTCAAATGTAAGTTGGTGCGCATCTTACCGACTGTAGATAAATTGTCTATGGTCTGGACTTGTTTCGCACTCGCGGCCCTCTCGCGGGGCGCATATTAGCACCTATAGAAAAAACTCGCTCTGACGTCACTAGCGTAGAGATATGTCGCAGTCGCGGTGCGCGTGCTAGCTTTGCAGGTCATGGTTCCTTTAAAGCCTATCTGCATAGGTTCAAGTTGCTGCACACTCCATTTTGCACTTGTGATAACGTAACCACAGAGACCATAGAGCACATTATTCTCGAATGCCCTAAGAGCCGAATGCGAGTGCAGAATGGGGACTGCCCTCGACTTGGACAATTTGCAGGCCATAATGGAGGAATCTGACTGTCGGAAGCATTTTCTAGAGTTCGCAGAGCAATGTGTGCGTAAGACGGGCAAGGAAAATGGTTCCAGACAGTTTAAATAGGAAATTACTTATAGATTAACCTTAAAATAAGATTGTTGTAATTTAAGAATATAAGTATTAATTATACATTTAAGAAAAAAAAAACTAACCACAATTAATAACTCCTAATCATATTATATCTTAGCGCAATAATTTATGAACAGCTTACGAAACTAAGCTTTTGTAGTGTAAAATTGATGTGAATTATCAGAATAGATATAAGCGCTGGAATTTATACTAGCGATAATGTAAAGGGTGGAGGGTTTAGTCTGTAAGTCGCTGGGTAACTTCTCAGTGGAATTGGGCATGCCATAACGCCCGGGCCTATGGTATCTATGAAGATTACCTCCTTCCACGAAAACAAAAGAAAAAAAAAACCTAACCTAACCTAACCAGTTTCGCGCCTCCCTTTGCCGAGACAGCATCTTTTTCGAAACTTCTCCGCAATTAAAGATACGAAATAAATAGTTACTGTGATCGGATTGTCATGAAATAAGTGTCAATGTGTGCGTTTTAGTGATCCACATACGTGTGATTTTGTTTCGTACCCGAGGATTGCAGTGACAAAAAATTATTAAGGAAAAACCAGTTTTTAGGTTAGAAAGTGAAATTAAAATTTTACAAAAATTTAAATTTTCACCTTTTGATTTGCCCCTTGGACCTACTTATTGGGATTCAATTAATTGTTGGGCCTGCCCAGCGGGGAACCCAAAAGGTGAGCAAATTAAAAGAAAACAATTATTAACTTTTCAAATAAGAACAAGTATATTCACTGAAAAAAATGTGATTAATTTTTTTTTATAAACCTGTCTTTACATACATAAATTCAAATTAAACAGAATTATCAACTTTTACAAATAAGAACAATAATAATCACTGAAAATGTGGTTACAAATTTTAAGGAACCTGTCTTCACTTAAATAAATTAACATTAACCTCCTGAAGTTACAGAATGTACATATATTCTTAAATAATCACATCACCTTTGAAATTTTAGCTCAGCGACAAAGCTGGATGTAGATTCTATTTTAGTTAGTTATAATATTATCAACGAGTTCAAATCATACCCTAAATGTTATACCACCATCGTCTTAATGTAAAATACTAGAACTTAATTTTAATAAACCATGATACAGCGAGCCTCATGACCTAAATGAAGTTGTGTTGTGATACAAAATATAGAAACAGAACGGACCAACCTTGGTACATCCAGAAAGGCATGAAATATAGCTCTTGGCTCCCCAGGCTCGCAGCAGCGACGTAATAGCAAGTCGTTGTAGGTAACGAAGCAGCGTTTGTTCTCAAGCTTCAGGGTGACGGGTGACCCTATGTGGATACAAAATAAAAGAGGGTACTCGTCAACAATTACAAAATTTTATTTATTAAAAAAAATAACCGGAAGGGTCGTGGTAGGTACGGCCTAAGTAGTCTGTTTTTGCTGGCGTAGAACGGTACTCCCCTGGCGAAGAAGGTCGTCAGGCGGCTGGGTTTTCACTTAAATGTGGAGGTCTTGCAGTCGTAACTGATAGGGAGCTGGTACTGCAGGAAGCGTCTTCACTTCGGAAAATCCACCGTCGTGGGTGTAGTGCGTAGCGGTGGTATTCTTCTGGATTTTTCTTAACCCGTAGGGTAACACCCTGTGAATAAATGTTCAAGCTGTAGAATGGTGCTTCAATTCCTCCGCTGATAGTGAACCCATGAAATGCATCTTCTTAATAAAGGGAAGTAGCCGAGAAAGCAGAAGGTGTAAGCGTTCACTATCAGAACGGAGATTACAAGGTTGCAGTTTGAGTGACTTGCAAATATTAGTAGGTACTTGAGGAAAATGCCAGAATGAACAAATTATCGATGCACAAGCATTAAATGGAAATAGCGTTTCTATTTACTTATTCATTAATATAATACTACGTAATAACTCACTAATTAATAAGTAGCGGTTAGGAAGATTTGAATAGCTAACCTGAGCTGAGCGTTACTGTACTTGTTTGTTACAACACAAAGTATATAGGTACCTACGCCGGGGGCTTGATGCTTGGCAACAGAGATAGCATAACATATAACAAAGCTTAATTAAGCCTACAGCAAAAATGCTTCCAGTGGAAGCCACAAGTATTTGATATGAACACTAAGTGGTAAATTTTAGAACTAGGTACATGGAATATACTTGATCAACACTTACCCAATTGGGGTTTCACGGATACACGTAGCAAATATATATGTATACTATGGCAATAACGTGCCGATGCCGAGGTACGGTACCGGTGTTTTTACGGTAACGATTTTTATTAGGTAAGAAAGCGCGTCACGCCCTAGTGCGTGAAGCTAGATTTTCGGAATGGCAAGCAGCGGTCAGCGGTCAATGGGGTGGTATGGGATCTACCTCCTAGCGGTCCACCCCGGGCAACGGCAACACAGGCTTGCCTGTGGATAAGTCCGGCTGAACGATCCCACCAAGCGGTGGAAGGCTCCGTAAGGAGCCGCCTGGCTCGCGACCACCATCCCACCGAAGTCTGGCGCCAAGTAGTTTGCTGCGTTCCGTCAGTGTGTGGGAGTGCCAGTGCCTTAACAGGCTTCTTCTGGGTGAGCTCGCTCCATCTTAGACTCTGTCTCTGTCCTATGACCTAGACTAGAGTCAAGAGCAAACCCATCATTAATAAAAAAAAAATTAAAAAAAATCGTACCTCCGACACAAAGGCAGCCGAAACATGTCGAGAGCTACCGAATGTGGGCCGGGCGGTTGTTAAGGTCCGTCTTGACCAATCAGCTTGCTTAAATATCACGCCATGTTTTAGACAAAGGCAGGGATGCGGTACCTGGTACCTGCTGACACCGACCGGGCTAACAAAGCACTCGACGGACTGAGTATTATAGCCGCATCTCAACTTGGAAATTGTAAACAATGACGATTTCAGATTTGATAATATCCTACTATGAAATTATTTTGTTACTAGGGTATTAGGTTTGTAATTTAGGTTTGAAAAGGTTTAATTAGGACACTTTAAGTGTTTAAGTTAAATTAGTAAGAATAAGTAACTGCAACGTTACAATAGCCAATGCCATAACATTTTCCAAGCTGAAAGGGTGCATGATATTGATGCGATTAGTGACAGAACTTCAAGCATACTAAGTTAATGTGCAGGAGGGCAAACACACAAGAGAAACGACATAATGAATTTGATGGATGGATGCATAATTGTTCGAGAATGTTCGGGAGCCATTTTGAAATGCAAGTTTAGAACTTACCAGGATATCACACCAACATTACTAGTGTTTTTCTTCTTTTACCTGCCTTATCCCGCCCACCTCAGTATATTTGGCGAATTATAACGATACGAACGTGACGAAGTCTGGCATGATGCGTGGCTTTCTTGCTGTTAACTAACGCACAAATCTTTATGGTATTATCAACCGAATTCAAGTTTAATCCATTTATTTGGAAAATATAAAATCAGCGTACGCGCTTGTGTTGGTAGCTGCAAAGACGTAAAATGACAGCCATCGGGTTGCCAGTCCCTGGAAACGTGAGTCCACTTAAAATAATTTAATCACCCACAAAACGATCGATTCAACATTCGAAGTCACAACTCCTGTTACTAAAAAATGTGCAGACACTACTTAAACATTGAAAAAACATACTTACTGCAATTAACAATACCACTAGTGTTTTAACAACCCGTGAACATTAAAATTGTGAAGGAACAAACTGAGAGATCTACCTATTTTGATTGGAAATTGACATAGAATGGCAACAATTTGATGATGTCACACAACGTGCAGTTTTCTTATTGGACAATCGGTTTTGATCACCTTATTGGTAGAAAAGAGAAACGCGGGACCATGTCAAACTGTAAAATCACAAAATTATGTAAAATATAGAGTAAATATGTGGCGTTGTAAAGCCATACTTACTTTATAAGGTTTAAACGACGTAACGTCATGCCAAATTCAGTCCGACTTAGTTTTATGCAGAAAACGATCGAAACAGGTAACCAATCAGAAGTTGCCAGACAAGGACGGCTACAGTGTGAAAGAGATAAAAGTTTGACTCTGCCTGACAACATCTGGCGGCAAGATCAAAATCAAGCGGCAAGTATAAATTCACAACGTGACACAGAACATAATGCATTTAGCTCGGAATGCCCTGTGAGAAAAAGGTGGGACACTCTTGCAAGATCTACCGTAGCATATTGCTAAAGTTGTGCCAACGGAAAACACCCCATACATAATACTCCAAGCTAACCTACGAAAATGCAAACTAGCTACTAACGAACTTATGTTAGAAGCAGTGAAACACAAAGCAGCCGTAGCCCTTTTACAGGAACCCTATGTCGGAAAGCATAAAAATATGAGTTATGTTATGGTATGGTTTTCGAGGCTCCAGAGTCTTCCAGAACACTAAACCAGGAGAAGGCATCGTAAAGACTGCAATAGCCGCTTTTGATCAGAATCGGAATGTTGAACAGCATCCGGAACTCACAACCAACAATAAATACGACAGTAATAAGTATTGAAACCAGTGCCTGGAAGATAACCTTGATCTCCTTCTACTTTGAGCCCGATCAACCAATAGAGCCCTACTTGCAACATCTAAAATCCATAGAGCACAGTTTAGGATCTCAAAAGATAATTATCGGTGGAGACGCAAATGCAAAAAGCATATGGTTGGGTGGGAAAAGGACCGACCGCAAAGGCGAAGATTTCATCGGTGCTATCGATGAAATGGGCCTACAGGTGCTTAACAAAGGCGAAATTCCAACTTTTAGTATGATAAGGGGCGGACAACATCTCACCAGTCACGTGGATGTAACAGCTTGCACAACGGACTTGCTCGACCTGGTAGACAAATGGACAGTAGTCGAAGACCTCACTGTCTCCGACCACAATGGCATAAAATTCGAGGTAAGTTTGCAAAAATCAGCGGGACAGAAAATTTGTAGAACGACACGGAAATTTAACACTATAAAAGCGAATTGGGTCCAGTTTCGTGAGAAAATGGATGAAATTATTAAGCAACACAAAATTACAATAGACAGTATAAAAGCAATTAAAGATGAAAAACAATTAGATATCATAATAGACACATATACTAAATCAAAAGACCAAGCAAGCACGCAAACTATACCGAAGAAAAAGAATGCCGAAACACTTAAATTACCATGGTGGTCTGAAGAACTCGCGAAGATGAAAGGAGAAGTTGCCACGAAGAAAAGAAGAATCCGCTGCGCCGCGCCCATTCGCAAACCAAAAGTTATAAAAGAGTACCTGAAACATAAAGAAAAATATGAATTAGCTGCTGTTAAAGCGCAAGTTGATAGCTGGAAGAGTTTCTGCGAGAAACAGGATACGAAAGGAGTATGGGAGGGAATCTACAGAGTTATAGGTAGGACCTCGAAGAGGGAGGAGGACTTGCCAATGGAGGTAGACGGGGAGGTTCTTGATGCGGAAGACTCAGCCAAACTTATAGCAGAAACCTTTTATCCACGAGACGATAAACAAAAGGATCTTGCAGAACATAACATTCTAAGAGCCTTGGCGGAAGGAGTAAATGAGGAGGATGATGAACGTCGTGATCCGCCTTTTACTCTGTATGAGTTAAAAAGAGCAGCATCATCCTTCAACCCAAAGAAGGCCCCAGGATCGGACGGATTAACCGCGGATATATGCGCACAAGCGATAGCTTGCGATCAACAGCTATTTTTGTCCCTCCTCAACAAGTGAATTGAGCTAAAATACTTCCCCCGTTTATGGAAAGAAGCTACTGTTGTAATACTCCGTAAGCCTGAAAAGGAAAGCTACACCACGCCAAAATCCTACCGACCAATTGGCCTACTACCACTACTGGGAAAGATCTACGAGAAAATGCTGGTAGCTCGCCTCAAGTATTACATCCTTCCACACATGAGCACCCGCCAATATGGCTTTATGCCGCAAAGGAGCACCGAAGACTCCCTCAATACCCTTATGCAGCCCATCCGCACCAAACTAGATCAAAAGAAACTATTAACGCTAGTCTCACTGGATATAGAGGGAGCCTTTGACAGTGCTTGGTGGCCAGCAATAAAGATTAGACTTGCTGAAGAAAAATGCCCTATTAACTTAAGGAGAGTGATGTCCAGCTACATAACCGATAGAACAGTAGCAGTTAGATACCTTGGCACATAATACCGGGCTGGAGTGCTGCCTCTTGACCTCCGAATCCGTGAAGTGGCTTCGCTATACGAGGCTAAGAAGGGGGTACCCCAGCCAGTGCTCGGAGGCAGGGAGGTTGAACGGATGGCATCGGCACTTGACTTACCTCATCCCGCCGAGCAACTCTAAATAAAATTTGGAAACCTGACAGATGAGGAGCAATATCAGAGCCACTGCAATTACTCAGTCCACATTTTCACTGGCGGTAGCAAGATTGAGGGCAAGGTCGGGGCAGCGATATCCATATGGAACGGCAATGTCGAAGCCAAAACCCTCAAACTTTCACTGCCACCATTTAGCACAGTCTACCAGTCGGAGCACCTGGCGCTCTGTCACGCGATGAGAGAAGTCAACAAAAGAAAGGAGACTGATTTTGCGATCTTTAGCGACTCCATGGCAGCGCTCCAAACAGTCGTGAACCCCGATGCCCTTCATCCTCTAGCTGTGGAGGCCAGAAACGCCATTCGGACTGCATCAGCCAAAACAAGAACGTTTCCTTGTTTTGGATAAAAGCTCACGCGGGTCTGGATGGCAATGAGAGGGCCGACTCTTTAGCAAAAGAGGCTGCCCTGACGTCGAAAAAGAAGCATAACTACGACTTATGTCCGGTGTCATACATCAAGCGATTAATCCACATGGAGTCGCTTTGTGAATGGGACAACAGTAAAAAAGATGACCATGACAAAAGAACTGACACAAGCGCTTACAGGACACGGTGGGTTCTCTGAGTACCTGACTCGATTTAAGTGCAAAGAGAACGCATCGTGTACCTGTGACCCAGACCAGTTGCAAACAGTCCCCCATTTGCTTTTAGAATGTCCGGTCTTCTGTAAACAGCGATATGAGCTGGAACAGAATAATGAACTCGATATAGTGTTAGAAAATCTGCCTCAATTTGTAGCAAATAAGAAATTAAGAAAATAATTTATAGAATATGTAATAGAGATAGTAAAAATAATAAATAAGGAAAATAAAACAAATTAGCCTAAGAAAGATGATTATATAATATATTGATGTATATTATGATAGTCATAATTTAGCATAGGTAAAAATAGAAATTAAGACAACACAGTAAGTAATATCAGATAAGTCAAATAGAAAGTAAGTGAAACTGTAAATCCCATGTAAATTAATATAATACCATTGTTACAAAACCAAAAGAAAGAGTTCACACTAAAACTCATCCTTAAAGAAAAAAAGAAGTAGAAACGCTGGCAAAGAGATAAATAAAATAAAAATTAATAATGTTAAAATGTTTGTAAAATTGCTGTCGGGGGGTTTTAGCCGGTAAAAGTCCGGCACTGCCTGGGCCCTCCCTTCCCAGGCGTCCTATGAGGATTTTTCCTCCCGGCTCGATTGTCTTTTTAAGTATTTAAATAAGAATACTGTTAAAAAAGTCTCCGAACATTTTGGAGGTAAAAGATTTAACCAAAATAAAAAATTTAAATAAAACCTAACCTAACCTAACCGAGTTGCGCTCCGACCGTTGTTGAGCCGTAAACAGCAAAACTAAAGTCGCTCCGCGCTAAAAAATTCCGAAAAATTGGTTAAAGTGCAGTGATCGCTACGATTTTGGTATCTTTTTGTGCGAATACATAACACCCACACATTACCGTGTAGTGCTCAACCCGTTGTGCAGTGTTTAACCCGCAAAACGTGGAAAATCTCAAATTTGAGGTTAAGTGTTCGAAAATCAGAAACAAATCTGCGTGCGCTGCCTAAACTAGTGGGATACCCCATAAAATTTCTGATTAAATTAGGAGGACATTCACCTCGCGCAAGTTTTTGCGTTATCAGAACCAGCCGGACGCCGTGGCCTTGGTAGATATTCAAGGTCAACCATTTGGACAACGTGGTTTTTGACCCCTACGATTTCCGAAGGAGTGCAGCTAGAGTCATCGTTCAAATACTTATTGAAACAACTCATCATCAGAAGCTAATAGGTACATAAAAAAAAAATTTGGACTTTTACTTTAGGATTTATTAATGAATAACTGTTAAATCTTTGCCATTTTTTAACCGCTGATGTGGGGAGCAGACGTGAGATGTCTGCTGTCAAAATAGCAACATCTGCGTACGTAACATCTCACGTCTGCTCAGTTGAGCTTTTATATATTTTTTGTTTTTTAATTAATAATGAACGCAGCGTTGAATAAAAAGATTTTAATCGGTCTCTGATTGTCTATGTCATTCGTTCCTAGCAACACAAATCCCGGTCCCATACAATTTTTGTTGATATTCATTCATTTTCGGCACGTGTTCGGGAGCGCGAGCGGGACGCGTAATTTTTAACTTAGTTTTTCAAAATATGTATGGTGATGTAGCATTTGACTATAAATTATTAAAGAACAATGAATCCTTATTTATAATAAAAGACTATTTCCCCATTTCATTGTTTTTTTATATTAAATATTAGACTTAAGACATAAAAATGAAGGAAAAAAAAAGGCGCACTTTAAGGTGAAGATTGTCAAAATTACAATGTCGCAGATGTTTACATTATTCAACTAACACAAAGCTCGTTAAAAAACGACTTCAGCGATATACGAACCAATGCTTAGCGCTTAATAGCTTCGGAGTAATCTTTGTTTATGTAACCGGAGCCACTCAAGTGGTTGCCACCCGCGGCGAGGCGACGCACATGCGCGTCACCTTGTAATGTCAAGCGGTTCACATGAAGGGTTAAAACTTTAACTAAATTGAAAACATGCCAATTTTTTCACAGAATATGTTGCGCGCTTGTCTGTACAACACTTGGTGAAAATTTCAGATTTTTACCTTAGGAAAAAATAACCCCCCGGGCTCTTTTCCAAAAAAACATAAGTTTGCTCAAATCTCATACTTTCACTGAAAATTTAGCTAGGTTGTCTATAGACAATCGTTAGGCATTAATTTTTGAAAATTTTTGGTATACTTTTTGTAATTTTAGGAAAACCCATTTAATAAACATTGATTTTTCCTGTTTTTCTCCAAAAATAAATAAATATCATAAATTTTTGTATTTTAATTGTTTTCTATTTTTGATTACACAACTTTTGATGCCAAGCACAGCACTCTAGCTTATCTAGGAGCCCGGCAATAATTGATTTAAAATTACAGCCGCCATTTTGTTTTTCTTTCAGTTCCCGTATCTTCTTTGTGCCTTGACGAATTGAGATGAGATTTGAAATTTAGGCCTGAAACATCGTTCTGCACAGGATTTCAGGCAATTTTCACACCAAACTTTTTGACCCTTGTTTCTTGCTGAAACAGGTTATTTATGTCAGTCCGACCCCAGATATCAAATTTCAGAGCAATCGGACCAGAAGAACCGGACTACGGACGTCTCAAAGTTGCACTTTGACAGTTCGTCCGCCAGCTTGGTTTTAGTAAAACTAACGCCATTTCCAGACCAGTGGTCGTAGAGTGAAAATTCTTTTTGTTTTGTGCTGTGGAAGTTGCCGTCCATCGTGACAGTCAATTTTCAGGAAAATCCGACACCTGAAAATTTCAGGTCTCAGAAACTGTTTAAACTATTTTCAAAGGATGGTTCTGGTAAAGCTGAAAAGTTCGAGCCCAATCTCGGCAAATTTGGCCCATTACTACCAAAATAAAGAGAAGAAACAAATTGTACACAATTTTTGGCAGCCATCTTGAATTATTGTATATTGCAATTATTCCAGAACCACACAAGCCAGAGTCTTGTAAATGGTATCGCAGAAAAGGGCTTGCTGAGACCTATCTTTTTAAGATAGAAAGATTGCTCTAGATAGAGGCGTTCACTTAAAACACTATAACTCTCTAACAAACGGAGTTAGAGATAATTTTCTTTCAACTTTTCTTCTTTTCAAAATTTGACCTTGACAATGCCAATCTAAGCTTTATTTAGATGTATAAAATACGACTCTACATAGAGCAGCAATTAGTTTTACTTATTATATTATTTACTTTAAAATTAGTACTTAATTTACTCGTTTTATTTTGTTTTTACTTCTAGTATATAACGACCTTGCCCTGCCTTATACGGACAAGACAAACCAGCCATAGGCTCTAAACACTTTTAACTTATGTTTTATTTTATATCTTTTATTTTATTCTTATTAGACAAATTTGTCCGACTCTGACCATGTATGGTATCACGAGAACCCCAGTTAAAGCCGCGGTAAACCCAAAAGAAAAGGAGAAATCTCCTCCAAAAACACAGACGCTCTCCTCCAACAACGTAAGACGTAGCATAGAGAAGCTGGAGGCAGAGACAGTGGGACCACTGGCCCCTACTCCAACCTCCAGCAAGTTAGATAATCCTAAACCAAGACAGGTCCCCTCAAAACGCATAACCGAGGCAAAAGCATACCTAACAAAGGCCAAGACAAGCCTGACAAATGCCGGAAATATACGGAAAGACCTAAAAGCATGCACGGTTGAGGGAATTGATAAACTGTACCAGCTTTTAAAGGAAGCAGAAGCGGAAATTAAGGGGCTAAAAGGGACAGATTTAGGGGAGGAACTCCCAATTACAGAATCACAGGATGAAAATAAAACCAGCATTCCAACGCCAGTGGCTGCAACGGAGAATCAGCAGATGATGGGGAAGTTGATGAAAAGTATTGCGGAACATAGCAATCTCATAGCTGAATGTAAACAACAGATGACGACACTGACAAACGAACTTAAATCAACCCCTACATTGAACATGAGCTAAGCCCAAGTGGTCTTGCAAAAACGACCAGAACAAGTTTTGTGTCCTGCGAAGGAGACTCCAGTGGAGAAGTTGCAGATAAAATCCGCAAACCGGTTAATGCAAAAAATTAAGGTATAGAAATAGAAAATGTTCGTAAAGCCAAGGACCAAAAAGTCATTATCGGCTGTAGCAATAAAGAGGAACTTGAAAAAGTTACTCGCAAATTAAAAAGCACGGATACGAACCTAAAAGTGGATGAAATTCAGAATAAAGATCCACTGATTATCTTAAGAGGGGTTTTAAACCACAACAAGGATGACGACATCATAACATCACTGAAAAATCAAAATAAATAGTTACTCAGAGGTCTTGACGCTGGAGACCAAAGGATGGTGGTCAAGTACAGAAAAAAGACTCGAAACCCACACATGGATAACGTAGTAGTGCAGTTATCTCCTACCCTATGGCAGAGAATTACGGCAGCAGAGCGCGTGCATATTGACATACAGCGTATAATGTTCCAGTGCTCGCTCTGTCTCGGCTATGGTCATGGTAAGCGCTTCTGCAAGGAAACATTGGAGAAGTGCAGCCACTGTGGTGGACCCCATATGTGGTCCCAGTGCCAGGATAGGCTTGCTGAGCTAGAACCAACATGCTGCAATTGCCTAAAAGCCAAAAATGAAAACGAAAATCACAACGCATTTAGCTCTGAATGCGCAATTCGACGTAAATGGGATGCATTCGCCCGAGCTTCCACAGCATATTGCTAAGGGCAACTCAAAGCAACGGGACGCAACAAACGAATGTAAGATGTACTCTGTCGTTCAAGCCAATCTACAAAAAAAGAACTAGCCACAAACGAGCTGATGATAGAAGCGAGTAAACGGAAAACTACCTTTGCACTGCTGCAGGAACCTTATGTGGGAGGGATAAAGAGAATGAAGACCTATAGGGGAGTGAGAATCTTCCAGTGCACCGATGAGGATGATCAGATGGTCAAGGCAGCTATCGCCGTCTTTGATCAGGATATGGATGTTATACAGTATCCCAAGTTAACCACAAAAAACATTGTCGTTGTGAAGATACGAACCAGTGCCTGGGAAATCTACGCCATCTCCTATTACTCTGAGCCCGAACAACCGTTAACGCCATATCTGGAGCATCTGACCTGAAACATACCACGCCTGACTATGGGCGGGACTGACATAGCCTTGTCTAAAGAAATCAAAATACTTGGCGTTACACTCGATGAAAAGCTAACCTTTAACACACACGTTGCGGACGTCAGAAAAGCGATAGGTATCCACAAACAGCTAACAAGGGCTGCAAAGGTGAGCTACGGCCTTCACCCAGAAGTCATAAGGTTAATTTATGTGGCAGCTGTGGAACCAATCATCCTGTACGCAGCCAGCGTATGGGCACCAGCTGTCAATAAGATAGGCGTCATAAAACAACTGGCTACTGTCCAGCGTGGCATTGCCCAAAAACTCATTTGCCCAAAAGCTCCTGGCTATCAACAGAGCTCTCAAGGAGATAAATAAAAGCAAATATACCAACTTTGGTGTGTATAGTGACTCAATGGCAGCCCTTCTAACAATAATAAATCCCAGTTGCCTCCATCCCCTTGCTGTGGAAGTAAGAGATATTATTAGAACTCTATCTCTCCAGAGCAAAAATGTGACCCTGTTCTGGATTAAAGCCCACGCAGGGCTGGTAGGGAATGAGAGAGCGGATCAACTAGCTAAGGAAGCTACCACCAAATCAAAGAATAAACCAGACTATGACCTCCGCCCTGTTTCGTTTGTCAGGCGAAGTATCCGAATGGCTACGCTAGACGAATGGGAAAAAAGATACACTGCAGGTGAAACAGCATCAGTCACAAAGCTCTTTTTTCCCAGCGCAACGATAGCCTATAAGATTGTGCGGAAATTTGAGGCCACAAGTACAAAAACTCAAATTTTGACAGGACACGGTGGGTTCTCAGGATACTTAAATAGATTTAAGTGTAAGGAGAACTCATCGAGACCCTAGCGTAGAAGAAACTGTGCTGCACATCCTGCTAGATTGCCCAGTAAATGCCATAGTTCGATATAACTTGGAACATGACTTGGATATAAAATTAGATAAGAACAGTCTAAGCGAACTTATGACTGGAAAAAATAGATAGACATTTTTAAGGTATTGCGTTAAGGTCTCAGAAGCTGTTTATTTTCTATTTTATTATTATTTAGGATAACAACAGCTTATAAACAAGTTAAATATACACATAATTTTGCAAACGAAAAAGCCAATAACAGTTATCCACTAAAGTTAATATTATAAGATGAGTTGAAAGCTGGTGAAAATGGGTTGGTTAACTAACCGTGCAGAAATTAGTACTTAAACAAGATTTTATTATTGGTTCGGCAGTGAGATTAAACTGAAAGTAAATAACGAAACAAATAAATATATAATTGATATAACGATAATAAAAAAGAAATAAAACTGCATAAGAAAATTATGTTTACATTGTATTTGAATATATTAGTGATAAGCATATAATAAATGTAAGTAAAGAAATAAAAATAAGGCCATGAAAGTAGAATATTATGCGCACTACTAACAAAGCATAAGAAAGTAGAGAAATGGATATATAGGTAATGATAGTCAAGCTAAGATAGGATATACAACTAAAACCCTTCCAAAAATTTGAAAATAAAGTTAATTAAAAATTAAAGTTAATAAGCCCTAAACTTAGATGTAGGTACATAAAAATGTTAAATTGCCACCGGAAAGATTTTAGCCGGTACGAGTCCGGCACTGCCTGGGCCCTCCCTTCCCAGGCGTCCATGAGGATTTTTCCTTCTCGATGTCAATTATTGTATCCTGAAACAAAAAAATTACAACGAATTAAAACGTCTCCGATTACGTTGGAGGTATAAGAAAAAAAAAACTAATTTTACCTAGCCTAACCTAACCTAACCCAGTTGCTTCTCCCCCGTGACCGAGTAAACATCATTTTTGTTAAAGCTCCGCACAATAAAATCGATAAAATATAGTAATTCTTGTCGGATTTCATCGAAAAAAGTGTCTGTGAGTGCGGAACAGTAAAACAAACAAATTGCTGTACCATTAGTGAAAATTGGATTTCAGTGTAAAGGACCAGAAGGAAATAACCACAAATCACGTCATTTTTGATTTTTCTACAATTTTTTACTCGGGATTGAGAGCGACGACCCATATCTTTTATTGTAAATTCCAAACGGATGCCATTTTGGACTATAATGCTGATTTTTTGGAGACTGTTATTCCTGCACGTTTTTCAGTTATTGTGAAAAAAACAATAAAACATCTGCTTTTAACCTAAAAATTGGTATAAGAAGGGAAGGTGCTAGAAACTTGAATTAAAATTTGACAAGTGCTCCAGAAGCCATAGATTCTGATTCTGAAATTTTCCAGAATTTTGAACTTTATTCTGTGAAGTTACTTCCTGAAACACATCCTGAGAAGACAAATTTATATTGAAGAAACCAACAACAAATTGGAAATTTCGCTACTGCTACGCTTTAAGCTCCGACCATACGGGTCAATTAGCTTCTTTCAAAATTAACATTGAACAGGCACCTAAACAAGATATTACGTGTGTACCGGTAAATGAAAGTAGGCTAAATCGATAAAGAGAAAATATTATACAAAAATTACCTGAATTGCCATATAACGAAAATCCAAATAAATTATATAACGCAGTATTTAGTCTTGCCAAAAAAGAATATGACAATGCATTTAAATCCAAGAAAATTAAAGTTAGCACAAAATTATCATTTAGTGACTGGGCAACAGTTGGAATTCATAGAAGCAGGCAGAAGTTGTACGATCTGTATGAAGAAAGAACATATAATCAATCAAAAACTTTTGCTGATTATGTAAAACGTTACTCTAAAACTTTTAGAAACGTTTGTGCAATAGCTAAATCTAACTTCATCAAAAATAATATAAAGAATAGCACAAACGTAATCAAAACCACTTGGAAATTTGTAACTAATGAAACTGGGAAATCTAAACCTCGTCATGAAAATTATAAACTTATGATAAACGATGAAATTAAAAATACTAATTTGGAAGTAGCTGCCGCTTTTGAACAATTTTTTACTGATATTCCAGTTTCGACTACCAAATCGTTAAACTCATGCCCTATTCTCGCTGAATCTATTCTAAAAGATAATGTAAACCATTGTGATAAATATTTTAAATTTTCTCACGTTAGTAACATTGAAATAATAAAAGTATTTAAAAGTTTACAAATTAAAAAATACTTCAGATCTCCACGGCCTCTCTGTTAAAATTATTAGTTCCATAATCGATTGCATTTCTCCATACCTAGCATGTATTTTTAATGACTGCGTAGACAGTGGCGTGTTTCCTGACTTGATGAAGCATAGTAAAGTTATTCCCTTGTTTAAAGCTGGTAGTACTACTGACCCCACTAATTTTAGACCTATATCAATACTACCAACACGAAGTAAAATTTTTGAAAAAGTTATTTTAAATGAATTACAAGGACATTTTTATCGTAATAACTTAATGCAACTGCTGCAATTTGGTTTCACACGGGGTCGCTCTACTACTGATGCAGGTTTGGACCTCATCAATCATATAATCGAAGCCTGGGAGGAATCTCATGATGCAGTAGGTGTGTTTTGTGATTTGTCCAAGGCGTTTGATTGTGTTCATCACGATGCTCTTGTCAGGAAGCTACATCACTACGGCGTAAAAGACCAGGCTCCTAGTCTTTTGGAATCAAATCTTAACAATAGAATCCAAAAGGTTGATTTCAACGGTGAAAGATCATCTGGATCAAAGATAAGAATGGGCGTTCCGCAGGGTTCGATTCTTTTTTTTTTTTTTATTAATGATGGGTTTGCTCTTGACTCTAGTCTAGGTCATAGGACAGAGACAGAGTCTCAGATGGAGCGAGCTCACCCAGAACAAGCCTGTTAAGGCACTGGCACTCCCACACACTGACGGAACGCAGCAAGCTACTTGGCGCCAGGCTTCGGTAGGATGGTGGTCGCGAGCCAGGCGGCCCCTTATGGAGCCTTCCACCACGCAAAACTAGTCGCAAAATTCTTGGTCCTTTTTTGTTTCTTGTATATATTAATGATCTACCATATCTAGTTGAAGAAAAACATGATATAGTTTTGTTTAATTTAGCGTTGCTATGCTGGGGTAAGTTAGGTATTAATGACGGTCTATGAATGCGCCGCGATTTCGCACGCATCGCTCTGGGCATATGTTGTCCCTTTCTCGCTCGCGGGGCGAGGGGGCGGCGTGCGCGCGGGCCGCCTGGTAGACGCCAAGCGGTGATTTCTGCACCGCATTCAGTCACTCAAAACCGTTCGGACGAGAACGTATTGTGGTTTGTACGGATTTCCCGCCACGCGTTTTGTGATGCCGCGTGTAATGGACGATTCAATTTGAGATCGCGCGTGTTGATGCATCGTATTATTGCGGTTCTCCTGGGTTATACTAGAATACCAGGCTTAGTGATTGTTGGATGTCTCGACGTCTTCCACGTGAGCGTCGCGTTGAATAGGCATCAAGTGGCCATATCGGCTCGCGTTTGTACGACCCAAATTCGGGTTGGGTCACGCGTAATGACTAATATCAAAGTGAAATACGAACAAAAGCTGTGAGTGGTTTGAAGTGAATAACGCGCCAAGGCTGTAGTGGAATGCTGGGTGTCGATATCTTTTCCACCCAGCCCTGTAAGTACCCACGGAATTCCTCTTTGATCCATTCCCTGTACTTCCTTTCTCCGTTGGGTATTTTATGCATTTGGACCGGCACGTTGACTGTAAGGTAAACCTGGTTGTTTAGTATAAAACTGTTTATTCGTGTTAATGGTGTGTTCCCTTTAGTCATATTTGTTGTACCATATCATTGTGACTCCTTAGTACGAATTGCGGAATTCGTGGGGTGATATAATTTGGAGGTACTTACTTATAATCTAGTGCTAATACGTGTGACGTAACGCCAGATCGGCAGACGGTATTTACTACCGACTTGAGTTATGTAAAGGTCAGAACACATCATTTGCCAATTTCACTCAACTTAGTTAATTAAGTTAAATAGATTTAGGTTCACGTTTAATTCATGGTATGCGCTGCTATATTGTGCAGCGTATGCTATTTAGCGCTGCGTAACGCGGCCATTGTCTGCCTTCAGTTGAACTCCTGGTATTTTACTAGAAATTTACCTGTGTAAATCGCTTCCACTGCGGGAGTTTAGCTTGGAATTAGACAATTTTTGGTAGCAGAGCCTGGTTCAGAAAACCACTAGATTTAAGATTATTTTAGTATAAGATTTTTAATCTACCTACATAAAAAAAAAATATATTTATTGTGATTGTAGTGTGTGCCCTGTGTAGAATATCCTATCGGTAGGATCAGGGCCAATCAATTAGTGAATTGCTTGTTATTATCGTTGTGTTTACCCTGTGCGGATATCCTAACGGTAGGATCAGGGCCGATTGTCTATTTTTTTTTATTGTAAGGTTCGGTGTTACTTTGAGTTGGTACCATGGCTCCCACAATTACACAGCTTCAGGCAAAAATTAGAACGCACCTAATTTGGTTCGCGACTAAGCAGGCGATGGTCGGTCGCGGGGACCGAGAGGACGCACTCATCGCTTGTGCGCAACGGATTGACGAACGGGTCGCGGAGGTGTTGGATTGCCTCACTGGATGCGAGGAGTTATTGGATGGGACGCCTGATGAGGAGGTCAAACTTACGGTCCGGACGAATGTGACCCAGTGCATGGAGATGGGGCAGGAGATCCAGCAGGCGGCTGCTGTGATCACCAGGCGTAGAGCTGGGGAGCCGGACCCACCCCATGGTCCGCGGGGACCGGGGGTGCAAGTGCCCCTGCCGGCTGTGGCGATTCCGGTCTTCCACGGGGACTACACGGATTGGACCCGATTCCAGGATCTGTTTGACAGTGTGATTCATAACCGCACTGACTTGCAGCCGGCATATAAAATGGCACAATTGATGGCCAAGCTGCAAGGTGGCCCCATGAGCTGGTAAAGCATCTACCAGTCGATGATTCAAGTTACGAGACGGCTCGCGGTTTGCTGATCGAGAGATACAGCAACAAACGTCTCATGATTGACCAACTCCTGGAACAGTGGCTCACCGTGCCGACCATCACACGAGGGACGGACCTCAGGGCCAAGGTCCTCAACCCTGTCTGCGTTGCAGTGAACGCTCTTGAGAGACAGGGGATGCCGGTGTCAGGCTATGATTATATCCTGGTCCACACGTTGTTGCGCCGCCTGCCGAGCGACATGGCCGCTCGTTTTGAACAGTCGCACGGAGGTAAGACATCTGATTACCTCCCGACCTTCGAGGAGCTCAAGTCCTTCCTCGAGGCCGAGTGCAGGCGGGTAGATGCCCAATTTGGAGAGTCGCCTCACGCGGAGTCTGCGGCCGCTCGCCGCCCGGAACGGCCGGGTGCACAGGCGCGAGACGGTAAGAGTAGGCCACCCAGGCGATACAATGTCGCTAATTTGGAATCGAGGTGTGCCTACTGCAGAGAGGCGGGGCATCAGGTGACTGCGTGTGAGGAGTTCGCTGCACAGCGGGTGCAGAAACGTCGTGGTGTGGTGCAGCAACGGCGTTGGTGCTTTAGGTGTATGGGGCCGCATCAGGTGCGAGAGTGCCCATCAAGCACCAACTGCAGGTACTGCCAGGGTGCCCACCATCAGCTCCTATGCATGAACCGCAGCGGAGATTACGGAGGCAGAGCTGACGCGGGTCAGCGGAAGGAGTCTGCCCTACCTAGACGGGAGCAACGCTCCCCACCCCCTCCAAGGAGGAGTCCTCTTCCACCAGGGTTTCAGGGACGAGGCCAGGGACATCAGCAGGTGATGCCCCCTTCCCCACGCGCGAGACAGTCACCACCTCGGCAGCAGGTGCCGGAACAGGGTAGGTGGTCACAGGTCCAAGGTCAGGGGCACCCATCACAAGTACGTGATGCTACGGGCGGGTGCCAACACCAGGGCCAGTACATGCAGTACTCGGCGGGTCTGAACAACATGGTGAGTTCCCATGACCCACGCATGCCTCTCCCCTTGGCCGAGCACCCGCGGCTACAGGCGCATCCACGGTACGCGCGCCTGCCGCAGGGTTACTATAGGCTGCCAGCCATGGCGTACAGGACCAGAGGTCCCTATCAGCAGGAGTGGGACCCACTCGAAGGTGTACGGAGAGAGGGGACCCCCCCGCAGGACGCGGACACTCCGCGCTTAGATTCCTGCTAGGTAATCGCCGCCTACACGCCAGCTTCGGCCCCCTGGCCAATTACGGTATTGTTGCCTACGGCAATGATTTGGGTATGGGGATACGGTGGTCGCAGCATACAGGTAAGAGCCTTGTTAGATACAGGGGCTCAGGGTTGTATTGTGTCTAGTAAGCTGGTGAGTAGGCTACGCTTAAATATAAGGCCCACAACGGATGGGGCTGTAGGTATTGGAGGTGTAGATGTGCCTGACGTTCGGGGTCAGGTGAACTTCGAGTTCACATTAGGTAATACAGGTACAGGGGTCAGCTATCATGCCTCAGCAGTGGTGCTGGATGAAGTGGTAGGGAAACTTCCTCAGGTTCGGTTACCGTCAACGGTACGAGGGTTAACCACAGGCTTAGAGTTAGCTGATCCTGAATTTGATACTCCTGGTACGGTGGACGTTCTCCTCGGGTCAGACGTCCTCGGGAGATTCTGGTGTGGCAGAAAACGGGTACTTCAGCAAACTGGTTTAGTGGCCGTTGATACCACAGGGGGGTATGCTATTTTTGGCCCAGTTTGGAGACCTCAGGACCTACCAGAGGGCGATACGGTGCTCTATGGTAGTGTGTTGTCGGAGGTGCTGCAGAGGTTTTGGGAGTATGAGGAGCCACCTACAGCGGATAGACGGAAGCCAGAGGATGACGAGTGCGAGCTGTTCTATCAGTACAACACTGCACGAAGTTCGTCAGGTAGGTTTGTTACCAGGCTGCCATTTCTCCCAAACCGCCCCTCCTTAGGTAGTTCGCGACAGATCGCGGAACGGAGACTACTGGCTATGGAGAGAAAGATGAAGCGAGATGCAGCACTTCGGCAGAAGTATATCGAATTCATGAGGGAGTACCTAGAATTAGGCCACATGTCGGTGTCCAGCATAGATTGTAGGTGTGTCGAGCATTACTATATACCACACCTGGCTGTTTTGAAGTCACCGGAGGCGAAGATACGGGTAGTGTTTGACGGTTCTGCTCCTACATCGAATGGTGTGTCTGTGAACCAGTGTCTGCACGCGGGTCCCAAGTTGAACCGGGACATTGTGGACATCCTCACAGATTTTCGGTTGCACCAAGTAGCGTTCGTCGCAGACGTCAAAATGATGTTTCGCCAAACAATTATACACCCGGATGACCGTCGGTACCAGCTGATTTTGTGGCGTGAGAGCCCTGACGAGCCGATGGTCACTTATGAGCTTAACACGGTAACGTATGGTCTGAAGCCAAGTCCGTTTTTGGCAGTACGCACGCTGCGAGAGTTGGCCGCACAGGAAAGGGTAAGATTCCCTCGAGCCGCAGCAGTACTGGATCGCGACGTCTACGTGGATGACATCTGCACGGGTGCAGATAGCGTGCAACAAGCACTGCTACTACGAGACGAGCTGATCGCGATCATGGAATCAGGAGGTTATGAGTTGCGGAAATGGCTGTCCAGCTGTCCAGAGCTCCTGGCCGGGTTGCCAGGTGAGTTCCAGCAGGACCCGCACCTTTTCGAGAACCCGGACAATCCAAATACGTTGAGCATCCTAGGGGTGCAATATAGGCCAACGCATGATGTCTTTACGTATCAGATCGAGCCAGACCTTTTGCAGAAGACTTGGACGAAGCGTTCGGTATTATCGACGATCGCCAGAACTTTCGATCCTAACGGGTGGATCGCACCGGTGACGTTCATGGCGAAGTGCTTCTTGCAAAGGTTGTGGATAGCAAACTTGGGTTGGGACGACCAGCTCTCCGGAGAGCTGTTGAATGATTGGACCAAGTTTGTGACCACCTTACCAGGGATCGTACGCATCGCCATACCTCGCAAGTTGCTCCCATCGGTGGGATGTAAGGCAACCCTACATGGGTTTTGTGATGCCTCGGAGCGAGGGTACGCGGCAGCTGTCTATTTGCGGACAGTCAGTTCAACGGGAACTGTAGACGTGCGTCTAGTTATGGCCAAGAGTAAGGTGGCTCCGGTTAGGACAAGATGGACCATTCCAAAGTTGGAATTGGCGGGAGCAGCGCTTCTCACGCGCTTGCTACATCATGTCGCTAGTAATCTACGCGGTACCATCACTTTGGATGAAACGGTGTACGCATGGACCGACAGTAGGATAGTTCTGTGCTGGTTACAGACGTCGGTACATACTCTTGAGGTTTTCGTGGCAAATCGGGTGTCACAGATTAAAGGATCGGAAACTCCGTTGGTATGGAGACACGTACCGGGAGAACAGAACCCAGCGGACTGCGCCTCACGGGGATGTAGGGCCCCTGATTTGGTAGGTCACTCACTGTGGTGGGGACCTCAGTGGCTGACTGAGTCACCTGAGAGATGGCCATACAATGAGTGCGGGTCGCCGCTTGGGCCACCTGATCGAGGTTTGCGAGTGAACGTAGGGCAGATCGTACCTAAGCCTAGTGCGGCTTTCTTGCTGGAACGATACAGCTCCCTCGACAAACTTCTAGGGGTGACAGGTTGGATCAAACGGTTCGTGAACAACTGTAGAAAACCTCAAGCAGAACGGAACTTGGCACCTGTCCTCTCGCCTGCGGAGCGGAATGCGGCTCTAAGTTTATTGGTTAGGGTCGTCCAGGCGGAACATTTTGAGGAAGAGGCCAGGCTGCTCAGGGATGGCCGTGGAAAGCTGAAGGGAGGTCTTGTGCGCCTCAACCCGTTCGTGGACAAGCATGGAATGCTCCGGGTTGGAGGTAGACTTCGGAACGCTAACCTGCCCTTTTCAGCACGGCATCCGCTGTTACTCCCAAAGAAGGGACCTTTGGTAGAACTTATAGTTAGGGATCGTCACCAGAAAAACTCGCATGCGGGCTGCAATGCACTTTTGGCTATTCTGCAGCGCGAGTTTTGGATCTTGTCTGGACGACGTACGGTACGGAGCATTGTGTTTCGGTGCTTGCCTTGCTATCGGTTGAAGGCAGCCACAATGCAACCTCAGATGGGAGACCTCCCACCGGACCGGGTGACGGAAGCCTGGACGTTTGCGGGTGTGGGAACGGACTTGCGGGGCCTTTTATGGTAAAGGCATCACGCCTTCGCAACGCGAAGTCAATCAAGGCGTATTTGTGCGTGTTTGTGTGCCTAGCAACCAAGGCCGTCCACTTGGAACTCGTGGCCGACCTCACTACGGAGGCTTTCTTAGCAGCTTTAGATAGATTTGTGTCGCGAAGAGGGCGACCAGCGCTGATCAGGTCGGACTGTGGTACCAACTTTAAGGGCGCTGATCGATGTATGAAAGAAATTATAACGTTTTTATCGGAAAACGAGGAAGCTATCGGCACGAGCCTCTCCCGTCAGGGCATTAACTGGGTGTTCGATCCACCAGGATGCCCCCACTGGGGTGGTATATTTGAAGCGGTTGTACCGTCCGCTAAGACGCATTTGATGCGCGTTATAGGTTTAACGATATTAACCTTTGAGGAGCTAGCGACCGTGTTTTGTAAAATTGAGGCCGTTCTCAATTCACGTCCTTTGTGTCCGCTTAGCTCAGATCCAAATGATCTGGAGGCCCTGACACCAGGGCATTTCTTAATTGGCCGACCACTTAACGCCTTGCCAGAATACCCCTACACAGAGGTCAGTAGCAATCGTTTGACGCGTTATGAGTTGCTGCAGCAAATGTCTCAGAATTTTTGGAAGCGATGGTCGCTTGAGTATTTGCACATTCTGCAGCAACGCCTTAAGTGGACGGACAGAACTGAACCCCCTCGCATCGGAGATCTCGTTCTGGTTAAGGATGCCAACCTGCCGCCACTGCGATGGCGCAGAGGGCGCATTCTCAACTTGTTCCCAGGTAGTGATGGCACTCCTCGAGTCGCGACAGTCCAGGTAGGGGATTCAGTTCTTAAGCGAGCAATAGCAACGCTATCTCGTCTCCCCAGTAGTGAATAGGCCTAAGGGATTCGGCCTAGGGCGGGTGAATGTTTAATTTAGCGTTGCTATGCTGGGGTAAGTTAGGTATTAATGACGGTCTATGAATGCGCCGCGATTTCGCACGCATCGCTCTGGGCATATGTTGTCCCTTTCTCGCTCGCGGGGCGAGGGGGCGGCGTGCGCGCGGGCCGCCTGGTAGACGCCAAGCGGTGATTTCTGCACCGCATTCAGTCACTCAAAACCGTTCGGACGAGAACGTATTGTGGTTTGTACGGATTTCCCGCCACGCGTTTTGTGATGCCGCGTGTAATGGACGATTCAATTTGAGATCGCGCGTGTTGATGCATCGTATTATTGCGGTTCTCCTGGGTTATACTAGAATACCAGGCTTAGTGATTGTTGGATGTCTCGACGTCTTCCACGTGAGCGTCGCGTTGAATAGGCATCAAGTGGCCATATCGGCTCGCGTTTGTACGACCCCAATTTGGGTTGGGTCACGCGTAATGACTAATATCAAAGTGAAATACGAACAAAAGCTGTGAGTGGTTTGAAGTGAATAACGCGCCAAGGCTGTAGTGGAATGCTGGGTGTCGATATCTTTTCCACCCAGCCCTGTAAGTACCCACGGAATTCCTCTTTGATCCATTCCCTGTACTTCCTTTCTCCGTTGGGTATTTTATGCATTTGGACCGGCACGTTGACTGTAAGGTAAACCTGGTTGTTTAGTATAAAACTGTTTATTCGTGTTAATGGTGTGTTCCCTTTAGTCATATTTGTTGTACCATATCATTGTGACTCCTTAGTACGAATTGCGGAATTCGTGGGGTGATATAATTTGGAGGTACTTACTTATAATCTAGTGCTAATACGTGTGACGTAACGCCAGATCGGCAGACGGTATTTACTACCGACTTGAGTTATGTAAAGGTCAGAACACATCATTTGCCAATTTCACTCAACTTAGTTAATTAAGTTAAATAGATTTAGGTTCACGTTTAATTCATGGTATGCGCTGCTATATTGTGCAGCGTATGCTATTTAGCGCTGCGTAACGCGGCCATTGTCTGCCTTCAGTTGAACTCCTGGTATTTTACTAGAAATTTACCTGTGTAAATCGCTTCCACTGCGGGAGTTTAGCTTGGAATTAGACAGTTTTGTTCGCGGACGATACCTCTCAACTTTTCAGAGTAAAGAGGCAACAACTCAACTATGATGACGTGAACAAAGCTATTACCGATGTAGTGCAATGGTTTACAGTACCTACTATTGAATGAAAAGAAAACTAAATGTATCAAATTTGTATTACCAAATGTTAAACCAAGCTCTACAATTATTAAGGTAAAGGATGAAAAGTTGGACCTTGCGGACTCAACTGTATTCTTAGGCATAACTTTGGACGCCTCGCTCCAATGGGGGCCACACATTGAGAAATTGTCGAAGAGACTGAGTTCAGCAGCATATGCAGTTAAAAAAATAAGACATCTCACTGATGTAGACACTGCAAGACTAGTTTACTTTAGCTACTTCCATAGCTTAATGTCTTATGGCTTACTATTATGGGGCTGAACCAACTGATTGTCCGAAAAAGAAATGGTTCCGTGCTTCGGAGGGCACGTTAAGCCGTCGGTCCCGGTTGCTATCTATGATTACTTAGACGGCGGTCGTAACACAACCATGTCAGAGGCCTACTAGTGGTAGTAGGCGGTTGAAAAACTCTGACACCAGGGTTCATCGGGTCGTTGGATGACTCGGTGTCCCACACGAGAAGAGAGATTATGGGGCCATGCTGCGGATGTGAACAATATATTTGTTCTGCAGAAACGGGCTGTTCGTTCAATTTATAAATTGGGACCTCGAGTCTCCTTGAGACAGAAATTTAAAGAAATCAACATATTGACATTTGTGTCACAGTACATATACGAAAATCTAGTGTACGTTAAAATAAATATAGATTCTTTTAAGAAAAATTGTGACAGGCATAATTTTAACACTAGAAATAAGGAGCAACTTGCTGTGCACATGAGCAGGCTTAGTAAAGTAAGCAAAACTTTTAAGGGCAATTGTATACGCTTTTATAACAAACTTCCTAAAGACATTCAAGACTTACCCTTAAATAAATTTAAACCAGTAATTAAACAAAAATTGTACAAGAAAGGCTATTATGAAATATCAGACTATATGCAAGATAAATCTCCATGGGTTTAATTCAAATCTTGTCTTGTCTAGCCCACACCATCCCACTGCTGGGCAAAGGCCTCCCTCTTCTTCTTCCATCCATCTCTATTTTGGGCTTCCGCATGCCAGTTTCGTGAGAAATTGTCCAACTCGTCGCGCCATCTACGACGGGGTCTGCCGCGGCGTCTTTTTGCGGTGGGTGGCTTCCACAAAGTAGATGATTTTGCCCACAGCTCTTCTGGCATGCGGCATACGTGGCCGGCCCAGTCCCACTTTAGCTTGGCTGCTGTTCGGGCTACGTCAGATATTTTTGTTCTAGAGCGCAGTATGGTATTCCTGACCCGATCAATCCGTTTCAGGCCTAACATACTGCGTTCCATTGCTCGCTGGCAAATCTTGAGGCTGGACCTTTGTGCTTCCGTCAAAGACCAAGTCTGAGCACCGTAAGTGAGGATTGGGAGAATGCATATGTTCATGAGTTTCCGTTTCAGCGAGAGTGGTAAATCGCTTTTCATATGTTCTTTCATGGACCAATAGCTCTTCCAGGCGTTTTCGGTGCGTCGAGCTTTTTTTTTTTTTTTTTTTTTTAATTCAAATGTATAAAGTAAATATTTTATTGGACGAGACAAGTAGATTTATATACTGCAATTTTTTTGTTATTATTATAATATATATTTTTTTTATGTAGCCATTTTTGGGCTATACATATATATTTTTCGTTATTTCCAAAATTAGCTAGGGCAGCTTAGTGCCTAGAAAGATTGTTAATTTAGAGTAGGAGCACTTCTGGGCAGGTTTTTTGGGGGGTTTTTCCTGTTCAGGGGGTCCGGTTAATTATACGCATGTAAATAGCACGCTTTGGAAAAAATAAAATTTGAAACAAATGTCGTTTACAAATGGTGGTGGCGTAAAGTTACGTGCTGTGTAATTAACCTGGCCAGCCCCGAGGCAGTGCCTTTATTTTTATTTTTATTTTTTTATCCCGCCCGAGCCGGTTTTCTATTAGGACAATACAAAATTGTTATAAAAAGAAGAAAATTGCGTTATGTAAATTTCTTTTTTTTACAATGACCGATCATGACGTCAATAAGTGATAATGCTATCCTACATTGAATAAAGTTATTTCATTTTTCATTTTAATTTTTTCCTTGCGCGCTTACTTAAACTCACGATTTATGTATTTACAACATTTTCAGTCATAAGATTCTGAAATTACATACATACATATATCACGCCTTTAATCCCTTACGGGGTAGGCAGAGCGTAAACGGCTGTAACAAAATAGACATTTACGCCACGTCTGACAAACATTTGAGGGTCATTTGGAATATTGTATATCACGATAGTGACCGGTTGTCAGCCCATCGCCTAAATTTGTAATACACACCCTCGAGTCCCTTAGTTGCTTCTTACGACACCCACGGGAATGAAATGGAGTGATGCTATTCTAAGCCGGCATCACACGGATTCTGAAATTATAATCAAAAAACCAATATTGCAGGATTTTTGACTGTATTTCAAGAAATAACATTATTATTTTGAATCATCTATTTGCATATCGTAGCACTATAATTATCAATAATTTTAAAATTTTTTGAACACAAGAAACTGGTTTCAGAATAATTGAATTTTTACCATTTAGTGTAGTTTATTTAAAATATACCAGTTCTAAATTTTTTTCGGCAGTATAATTAGTTCAAGGAACCTATTTCAGCCTTAAACAACCCCAAACATCACCTTCGTAAATCAAAAAACATAGGTTTTGACTTATTTATTTATTTTATTTATTTATTTATTTCGTAAACTCAACAGCACATGTTTTATTATTACAATTTGCCTTAAAAACTTCAACAGCCAATAACAGAGTTTAACATATTATATAGACATTTTACGGGTAGTTAGACAAAAAAGTTAAGCAAAAGTAACGGGAACTTATTTTATTGTTTAAAGTGTGTGGTGTATGTGTAAGTGTGTGTGAGTGTGTGAGAGAATGATGCTTCGTATGTGGGTCTTACCGTTTATCAAATGGAGGGAACTTTTTTAGAATAAACGTGATGAATTGATTACGATTAAGAAAGAAAAGATCTGCATCGCTGAAATTAGACTCGTAGGTATGAACAACCCTATTGATAGTGGAATGTCGAGCGTAATTTGTGTATGAAAAACCGGAATAGAAGGTACGTGGGCGTCGCGTTCGTGTGCTGCAAGCACTGATACCAATCCGAGCAGTGAGATCGGGACAGTCAAAGCGAGCAGTGACAACATCAAATAAAAACTTCATGTCGGCAACAGTTCTCCTATCCTCGAGAGAATGCATCCCAAAGTGTGTAAGGCTTGCGCGATATTCCTCTCTATTTCTCCAGGTCCTAAAATTCAGCTGTCTAATGAACTGCCGCTGTACCGATTCAATTTGGTGCTGATGCGTTGTATACACTGGTGACCATACCGTGGATGCATATTCCAACAAGCTTCTGACGTATGCGAAGAACAAAATCCTCATGGAATTAGGGTTTTTAAAAGGTTTGGTAGTTCTGTATACAAAACCAAGCATTTTACGAGCTCTCTGAGTTATACAGTCATAATGCGTGGTAAAGAGCATTTTTTGATCTAGCATAATGCCTAAATCCTTCACAACTGTTACTCTGGGAATCACTTTATCATCGAGCGAATAATTAAAAAAAATGTTCTTGTATTTTCTAGTGAAAGTGATGATCTGGCACTTCTTGACGTTTAAATCAAGTTTATTAAGTTTGCAGTACACAGTGAGCCTATTGAGATCTTCTTGCAGCTTCAGACAGTCCTCCTCACAACGAATGGGCATGAAAATCTTTTTGTCGTCCGCATACATCAAAAAGTTTGAAAAGAAAAAACATGAAGCTATATCATAGACATATATGTTAAACAAAAGAGGTCCCAAATGGGACCCTTGGGGTACCCCTGAAGGGATACTTTCAAAATTTGATTTGAATGTACCGATTCTCACCGCCTGTAGTCTGTTTCGCAAATACGAATCCAGCCATCTCAAGAGATCGCCGTGCACTCCAACGCAAAGTAGTTTAGAAATTAGAATATCGTGATCGATTCGGTCAAAACATTTCGAGTAATCGGTGTACACGGCGTCCACCTGGTGACCCTGATCCATGCTGCGAGCGATTAAATCTGTAAAAACAGCGAGATTTGTTACAGTCGAGCGCTGTCGCATAAAGCCGTGCTGCCAAGCTGGGATGCTAGAAACCACAACCGGGTACAATTGGTCAAAGACGATAGATTCGAAGAGCTTGCCGAAAACCGATAATATCGAGACCGGCCGGTAGTTTTTACGTTCTGCTTGGAACCACTTTTATGTATTGGGGTCACAAGGGCCTCCTTCCATTTTGTGGGATATATACCTTCGCGGATTGATCGCTGAAAAATCATTAATAAAGGAAAGGCGAGTTCAGCAGCGCAACTTTTGACGAAAAGTGACGGGATGCCATCGCTTCCCGCACCTTTAGAGCGATCTAATTTCAAAAGATATTTACGTACAATGTTTTCAGTTAGCTCAACTGTACCAATACTATCACTATCATTTTGTGAAGCTGAGGTTAAGTTTGTGTTGTTATGAGGCCTGTTATTTTTATTATAAACAGAAAGAAAGTAACTTAAAAAAGTGTTGCAGATGTTTGCTCCACCAATAGCAACATGATTACCGTAAGACACTTGAGTAGGAACCCCACGGTCCTTGCGTAGCGAATTGCTAAATTTCCAGAACTCCTTAGGATTCGTAACAATAGAACCTTCGCAATTATTTACATACTTGGTCCAACATTCTGCCTGCATGGCCTTGTGGCGGTCGCGTAAAATGGAAAATGTGTCATAATCTAACGGATTCCCAAATCTTTTCCAAAGGGAGTGAAATTTAGACTTTTCTTGGATTATTTTGACAAGACATTTTGAAAACCATATGGGATAGCCGGAGCCATTACTCAAAAAATTTGGGACCTCTTCAGCGATGATAATGTTAATTTGATTATTAAAGATAGTGACTGCGTTATTTACATCCCCAGTGCTTAACAATGAGTGCCAGTCTATTGCAGCGATTCGTTTACGAATTGTAACATAATCTGCTTTCTTAAAATTGTAAATCCGGTGTTTAGGGTCTTTTAATAATACTAATCCGATATTAGGGAGTTCAAATTCAAGGGCAGGGTGGTGCGGCATATCCTCCCGCGTGATTGGCTGCGAGCAGCGGCGCCCAACCGCATCTACTGTACAGAATATTAAATCCAGGAAGCGACCATTGTCGTTACAAATAAAATTATACTGTTCAAGTCCAAGGAAAGCGATTGTCTCAAAAAAAGATTGTTGTGTTTCATTTGTTACTCCTATAGGTACAAGTGATTGGGTGTCCGGGTTGCGCTCCCATTTTACATCAGTAAAGTTGAAATCGCCTAGTAACAGGTAATCTGCCGATGGATTGGTAGATATAAAATCGTTGCAATATTGAATTAGATGGGAGAGATGTTCGTCATGAGAACGTCCAGAGCCGGGAAGATAGACGCAAATAATATGAAGGTCGCGACATGACCGTAGCGCTTTCGCATCAATTACAATATGAATCATATCATAGAGAGCGTTGTCGGGGGGTGGAAGGGTACGCGCGCCGAGCGCGTGTCGCACCAGCAGCATCACTCCGCCGCCGATGGAGCGCACGCCCCCGCCACCGCCCCGACGTGCGAGAGACCCTTCGACGGGCCGGTCTCGTCTGTGTACCGAATAACGACTATCACACACCTCCGAATCCCCTATCGAGTCGTGCAGCCATGTTTCGCATATTGAAATTATGTCAAAATCATGTAATAATAATCCCTGGGTAAAGTCAATCAGTTTGCCGCGCATACTGCGAGAATTCTGCAAGTTTTTGCACAAACTTTAAATCTTGATTGCATTGGAACCCGAGGGTCTAGAGATTTGATTCCAGTGAATTTTGGAAGGTAATTGAGCGTTTTTCTTTAATTGACCATTTTCAGGCGTTTTCGGCTCCTGAAATTTTCAAGCCCTGAAATAAGTTTCAGCTTATCCGGAGAGTCAAGCCGATTCTCCAGGTACCCATCTTGTCAATTTCTGACGAGTAGTTTTTTGCGCAACAGGCTTTTGAAGTGGCTGTTTGACAGTTCGGCAGCCATTTTGTTTTCATTCAAACAGCTGTAATTTTGTAGCCTTTTATCGTAGGTAGTTGAAATTTTGGTTTTGGGCCTAAGGACACCCACTGCCCACACTCACCCAATAACAGCCAAATCTGAGGCTAAAAATTTCAGGCTCCTGAAAACAACAGCAAAGGCAAGATCAGCTAAGATTCCTCCTAGAAACCCCAAACCCCAGTCTTCTGCGACCACCGGGGCCGGCGCTACGAGCTATCAAACATTAGTTTGGCATTAGAGGCGGCCATTTTGGCAATATTAAATCTTCGATTGCGCCCCAACCGGAGGTCGTAGAAAGCTGATTTTTCCACTATTCTTCCTGGCTTGACTTGCTCTGTCCGATCTGAATTTTTCAAGACTCTTTGACCACTTTCAGGAAATGAAAATGTCAGGTCCTGAAAATTAATTTCACTATTTTCAGATGACAGGCCTTGGCAAGCCAGAAATTCGGAGCCCAGTTTCGTTTAAATTGGACCACTATATCTGAAGTGGGACTAAGTGCAAAAAACCAGCCCAAATTTTACACAAATTGCACAAAATTTGCACATGCATTTGCTCCGGAACCACTGGAGCTAGAGACTTAAAATTGATTTCATTTTAAAGAACTAGCCGAGCCTTAGTAATATTTAATATCACTAGAACTCTACATAGAGTTATTTCAAAAAGTTTTGTAACTTTGCGAAAATTGACCGAATTGAATTTTTTTTTTTTCGTTTTGCTGACTTAAATAGCCTGTTCAATAATATTATAATATAGAATCAGAGCAACTCTACGTAGAGACTCTGTACATTTTATATATATATTCGTTAGTTATAAGACTGCCCTGTCTTTTACGGGCAGGACAAACTAGATATAGGACTCCACATTATAATTCTTCGTGACATCGACCCTGTGAGGTACATTGTAGGAATCAGTCATGTCCCAAACACAAAAAGGTACGCGTCCTGCGGCGGGAGGCTTACGGCTCGACTTCAGTGCTACAAACGCATCAAAATCAGGGACGACACCAAAATCAGCAGGTAAAACAGCAGCCAGCGGAACTCGAACTCCAGAATCGCTCTCACGTAAATCAAATAGATTCTACCAGGAAGCGAAGTCACTACTGGAACAATCAAAACTAACAACCAAAGAGTCCGTTATAACTAAACTAACAGGCATGTATGAATGCATCCTGGAGTACCAAGAGGCCGCCCAGAAGCAGACTTTAGAAATTGAGAAGCTAAAAACGCGCATGAATGAAGCACTTCTTGCAAAAGAAGCGGAGCACTGTAAGGAACTGCAAGAAACAACAGCACTCTTGCAAAAGATGGACGTCAGGACTCCAATCGCAGAAGTGGCCAATCAAATAAAATCAATAAGGGACATAATTAGTTTTGATGTAATCGGGAAAATTGACATAGCTCGAAGTGAAAACGCAAAAATCCTCGAAAAAGTACGACCTACAACATCAGGGACAAGTACAAACCAACAATCTACAGAACTTATGAATAAGCTGATCGGTGACATCAAACAACACAAAGAGGTTATAGTTGAATGCAGCTTAAACACCAAGATCCTTACAGAACAACTTTAAACAAACTCTACGGACCTCGCCAAAGTGACATACGCTCAAGTCACATCAGGCAGCGTAAAACCTAAACAAAGACAGGCACCTCTACACTCAATTGTAGTGTCCTCATCAAACGACAAAGACACCAGCGGCGAGGTAATAGAGAAGATTAGGACAGCAGTAGATGCTAAGAATAAGGGTCTTAAGGTGGAAAGAGTGCGTAAAGCCAAAGACCAGAAGGTAGTTATTGGTTGTAGCTCACGAGAAGAACTGTCCAAGGGAATTAGAGAGGCTGGAAAAAACCTCAATATAGAAGAGGTTAAAAGCAAAGATCCCCTAGTCATAATAAAAGACACTATGTCCTACCTCACAAACGAACAAGTAATATCATCACTTAAGATACAAAACAGCCACGTCTTTAAAGATGTAGCAACCGAGGACAATCGCATGACAGTGAAATACCGCAGAAGAACCAGAAATCCACATCAAAATCATGTCATTCTCCAGATCTCCCCCAAACTGTGGCAGCGGCTCATTGAGTCGAAACGGGTTCACGTGGATCTGCAAAAAGTTAGAGTGGAAGACCAAACTCCCCTCATCCAGTGCACGCGTTGTCTCGGCTATGGCCACGGGCGAAAGTACTGTAAGGAAACAGCAGACTTGTGTAGTCATTGTGGGGGGCCACAAATGTGAGCGGACTGTGCAGACTGGCTAGCAGAAATACCACCATCCTGCAAAAACTGCAAGCATGCCAACTTAGACCAGCTGAACCACAATGCATTTGATTCAAGCTGCCCAGTCCGCAAAAAATGGAATTCCTTGGCAAGATCATCAGTAACATACTGCTAAGGTGGTCACGGACTCAATTAAAGATGAAACAATCCAGGTCCCTATCGAATCCTGCACGTATAGGGTTATACAAGCGAATCTTGGGGTGGTATGGGATCTACCTCCTAGCAGTCCACCCCGGGCAACGGCAACACAGGCTTGCCTGTGGATAAGTCCGGCTAAACGATCCCACTAAGCGGTGGAAGGCTCCGTAAGGGGCCGCCTGGCTCGCGACCACCATCCCACCGAAGTCTGGCGCCAAGTAGCCACCTGCGTTCCGTCAGTGTGTGGGAGTGCCAGTGCCTTAACAGGCTTCTTCTGGGTGAGCTCGCTCCATCTTAGACTCTGTCTCTGTCCTATGACCTAGACTAGAGTCAAGAGCAAACCCATCATTAATAAAAAAAAAAAAAAACTACAAAGGAAGATACTGGCAACACAAGAACTAGTAATCGAGGCAGAGAGGAGGAAGGCCTGTTTTGCTATGTTACAAGAACCATACGTGGGTGCAACCGGCGAACTCAAATGTTTTTCAGGCACCCGTGTCATCTAGTCTAAACATGGCAGAACAAAACCAGTTAAGCTATCATCAAACACTATGATGGCTGATTTAACGGTCTTAGAACAACCCACTCTGACCACTGAAAACTTAGCAGTAGCCATAATTAAAACCGAAAAATGGGCAATAGGTGTCATTTCCATATATTTTGAAGACCAGTTACCAATTGAACCTTATATAGACAGTATTAAAACCATAGTAGAAAAAATCAAGATCAGAAACATAATAATTGGAGGAGACACCAACGCTTGGAGCTCTTGGTGGGGCAGTGTGTCAGAAGACCACAGGGGCGAAGTACTGGCCGGAGCACTGGAAGAAATGGACCTACACATACTAAACACTGGAACCGAACCCACTTTTGATACTATCAAAGGTGGGAAGAGATTTATGAGCCATGTGGACATAACAGTGTGCTCAGAGGAGCTGTTTCGCAATATACACGAGTGGAGAGTAGACAAAAACATTACTAGTTCCGATCACAACTCCATCACCTTTAGCCTCAAACTACAAAAAAGTAACATCCTCAGAAAAAGAAAACAACAAGATTATACAACACTAAGAAAGCAAATTGGATAAATTTCCGCACAGAACTCAAAACTAAATTTAGAAATAACAACATAAATAAAGAAGAGATAAACAAAATTACTACAATCGATCAATTTGAAACTACAGTTAATTCATATACAAACAGCGTCACTAAGACATGTGGAGAAACAATACCTACAACCAAAGCGAATCCAAAGGTCAGACTACCATGGTGGAGTGAGAAGCTCGAGAGGCTGAAACACGATATGAACACCAAAAAGAGCAGATATGGAGACCTTTCTTGGAATATGCAACAAATTCCTAGAACTCTCGCACTTTCCTAAGGTATGGAAAAAAGCTACTATTATCATCTTGAAAAAATTGGGCAAGGAGGATTATAGACAGCTGAAATCTTATCGACCAATAGGACTACTTTCAGTACTGGGAAAAATACTGGAAAAAATGCTGGTAAAGAGGCTAACATGGCACCTACTCCCAAAAGCAAACCCAAGGCCGTACGGATTCGGCCCGCAAAGGAGCACAGAGGACTCATTATACGCTCTGATACAGCATATCAAGCAGAATATCAAACGCAAACTCATCTCGGTGGTGGTGTCCCTGGACATCGAAGGGGCATTCGACAGCGCTTGGTGGCCAGCGGTACGATGTCAACTGGCGAAAAAACGCTGTCCATACAATCTACGGAGATTGGTGAGCAGTTACCTGGAGGATAGGAGGGTCCGGGTGCGGTATGCGGGCGAAGAGTACGTTAAAGCCACAACAAAAGGATGCGTGCAGGGTTCGATAGCAGGACCAACATTTTGGATTTTATTGTTGGACCCATTGTTGGATGGATTAGAAAAAAAAGGGATATACTGCTAGGCGTTCGCCGATGATGTTGTACTGGTCTTCTCTGGAGAATCAGGAGTGACTATAGAAGAACAGGCAAACGAAACCTTGGAGTATATCCACAAATGGGGACATATGAACAAACTACGATTCGCCCCACATAAAACATTCGCTATGATCGTAACAAAGAAACTGAAATTCGACACACCATGTTTGACGATGGGAGGAACGACAATCAATATCGTTGATGATATTAAAATCTTGGGCTTAACTATAGATAAAAAGCTCACTTTCCATAAACACGTGGCACTGGTGTGTCGGAAAGCAGCAAATTTGTATAAACAATTAGCGAAAGCGGCGAAAATAACATGGGGTCTGAATCAAGAAATAATAATCTACATCGCTTGCATCGAACCCATCATGCTATACGCAGCAAGTGCATGGGCACCAGCGGCACGTAAAATCTTCATTCAAAAACAACTCAATACTATACAAAGAGGCTTCGCCCAAAAGATAAGCAAGGCGTATAGGACGGTCTCCCTCAATGCAGCTCTGATATTGGCGAGGCTGCTACCAATGGACCTACGGGTGCAGGAAGCAGCACTCCTTTATGAAGCTAGGAGAGGAAAGCCGCAAGCAGCAATAAGAGAAGGGAACTGGAGGGAAGAATCTGCTTCCTGAAAGCACAACACCCTGCAGAAATAGCAGAGGTGACATATGAGTGCCTGGAAGATACGGAACCCGAGACTTTCACCAGGCACAGCATAACAGGGAACCAGATTTATACATATGGGAGTAAAATTCAGGGGAAGGTAGGCGCTGCGTTTTCATATTGGGAAGATGGCAGCGAGGAAAGCGAAGAAATTTAAGCTGGAACCATTCTGTACCGTATTTCAGGCCGAACTTTACGCATTGTACGAAGCCACAACTGAAGTTATCACCAGAGAAAGTGAGGTCACAAATATATTGAGTGATTCAAGGTCGGCACTTGAACTGTTGCAAATCGTGACTCGCTCCACCCTATCATCATGGATATAAGAAGGAACTTATCGACCATAAAAGAGCAAGGCAAGACAGTGCGCCTGTTCTGGATAAGAGCACACGTGGGTGTAACGGGAAATGAGCAAGCCGATGAGCTCGCCAAACAGGCAGGCACCAGACTATGACAAGTGCCCGGCCTCGTTTATCAAGCGCCAAATAAGAACAGACACGCTGCAAGAATGGAACGAAAGGTACAACCAAGGTGAAACGGCCGCAGTCACAAATATGTTCTTCCCTGACACCACACAGGCATATCGAACACTAAGGAAAATGAAAATTACACCAAAACTGGTGCAAGTATTGACGGGACATGGCGGGTTCTCTCAGTACCTGCATAGGTTTAAATTAAAAGACAACCCGGCTTGTGTGTGCGATCCCTTCGGGAGGAAAGTGTAGAGCATCTTGTACTAGAATGCCCAAAATACGATGCAAAACGTTTTAATGTAGAAGTTGACATGAATTACAAATTGGATAAAACAATACTATGTGAAATATTAGAAAATAAGAAATAAGTTTATAGAATACTGCCTAGCAATAGTAACAGAAGTAAACAATAGAAATAAGTCTAAATAGCATAAGTATGTGAGTATATATAATGGCTATATATTATAAATATACAAAAACCTCCGGGGGGAGAACTAGGTTATGTGGGATTTCTACCCACTAAAAACTCCACGGTGGCCATCCTCCGTGCTATTCGGGAGACTCTGGGATCTCCTACGGAACACAACCAGTGTCTCCCTAGCGCAGCGCCCGAAAGCTCAGCTCGGGACAGCTAATAATACCGCCCCCGCACCATCCTGGTGCACAGTGATAAGGTGACCACCCCTTGTCACTGCCTTCCCCGAAGCTGTTGATTAGACGCCGCAGCTCCCGCTACAAACGCCTACAACCCCGATGACTCCCTTTAGTCGCCTCTTACGACAGGCGGGAGAAACCGTAGCACTATTCTCCTCCGGTGCTACACGGCTTGTTTGCTAGGGCTAATCCTGGCTGCGACGCACGTGAGCGGCTCTGCTGTTCAGAGTCCTCCGTCGTAGCCTTCTTGCAGGATCCGCCCGCTCGCGGTCCCGCTCCGCAGTTTCCTTCTGGACCATGATAGTCTCACAGAAGGAGACAACGGCACTCCAAGCTTCTTTGCGTTTCAACATTGCAGAGACCACTGCTGGTAAAGAAAAGTTGACTCCTATTTCTTGAACCAGGACTTGTCTCTCAGAGCACCAAGCAGGGCACTCTTCGAGTGTGTGTTGTGCTGAATCCTGGTTTGCCCCGCAGTGGTGACACTGCGATGTTGATTCTCTCCCTATTCGGTTGAGGTATTCGCCAAAACATCCATGTCCAGTAAGAACCTGAGTCAAATGGAAAGTGACTCGGCCATCTCGTCCCTTATGATTCATCCAAGTTTCAAAGGAAGGCACAATTGCTGAGACCACCCGTTGGCGAATACTTTGTGGCTGGTGCAATTGCTCCAGCCATCTATTGAGTGACCATTGGTGCGCTCTTTTTCTTAATGTTGCCATATCAACACCAGCAACATGACCATCGCTTTGGTGGAGTGTACTATATACTTTAGCGTCCATTTCCGCCAAGATGTCAAAGGGTGGGATACGTGCTAAGAAGGTTGCCGCTTCGAAAGATATAGTACGATATCCTCTTGCCACCCTAAGAGCTGCAAGGCATTCAATTTGCACCTGCAGCGACGAACAGATAATAGTCTATCTGACCACACTGGAGCACCATATAGTGCCATGGAGCGTATTACGCCGACATATAACCGATGAACTTCCTCTCTAGGTCCCCCAAGATTTGGCAGTAGTCTGTGCATAGCACCCGCTACTTTCTCGACCCGAGGAACAAGACAGGTTAAGTGTTCTTCAAAGGTCCAGCGCCCATCCAGATATAGTCCTAAGTATTTTAGACACTGTCCTACTTCTACCTGTGAACCTTCAACTTGTACTGTTGACAGAGGTTGCCCCATTCCTGAACGGGGTCCATGGAACCACAGCGCCTCAGTCTTTTGAGGTGCAATCGCTAGCACCAGACTAGCACTGACCCCTGAGGAACCCCGCACACAACTTCTCTTTGCACCATATCTCCATCTGGTCCTTTATAGCTAATTTTTCTATCTGATAGATGGCTCCGGATTACGTTTCTCAGATATGGGGGAATTTCATGGTATATGAGTGCCTCAAAAATTGCTTTCCAGGGAAGAGAATTAAATGCATTAACAATATCAAGACTCACAGCCAAAACAACTTTCCTCCGGGACACGGCTTGTGTGGTTATTGTTCGAACGCGTAAAATTGCATCCACAGTCGATCGACCTTGCCTAAATCCATATTGGTTCTCTGATAAATCCGGACCAGTACGCATCAAATGCTTATTAATGCGGAGTGAAATAATACGCTCAAACAACTTCCCAGCCTTTTCCAGTAAGCAAATAGGTCGGTACGCTGATGGGGAGTCAGTGGGCCTACCATGCTTTCTGAGTAGTACCAATCTTGCCTCCTTCCATATCTTTGGGAAGATGCCGTAACGAAAGCAGCTGTTAAAATGGCGTTTTATCCTACTTCCGAGAACGCCTAGAGCAATCACAAGTGCTCGTCCTGGAATGCAATCGGGCCCTGGGGCTGTATTTCGCGCCGAAAGACGCTTTAAAGCGTACTTTACCTTCCCATCACCAACTTCCAGTTCGCTGGACCAGGATATCTCATCAAGTGGAAGGGAGCCAGACGTCACTCTAGGAAACAGATTGTCAACAACCCTCAGAGTAAACTCTGCCTCAAGTGTCTCAGTCAAGGGTGGTACCCAAGGCCGTAACTTCCCCAACACCATTTTATATGGACGACCCCACGGGTCTCTATCTAAGCCATCCAGCAACTCATTCCACGATCGGCATCTGGCAGCTATTGCCGTTTGTAGAGCAGTAGTCGCGGCTCGATATTCAGCGTAAGCGCTGGCTTTTTCTTCTTCCGTAGACCGTCTTCTTCTTCTGGTTCTTGTAAAAAGTCGGCAAGAAGCCAGGCAAGTCTCTCGTAACTGAGCAATATGTGATGACCACCAGTATACCGGGAATCTCGTATTTTGTTTTAAGCGAGGCATTGCTGCATCGCAGATTGAAGTAATTTTCTCGCGAAATAGCACTGATTCATTTTCAGCGTAGCTAGGAACATCCCATTCTGGAAGAGGCAACCAGTCGGCAGTATGTGCCGCAGCCAGCAACATGTCCCTGTCGAGACGTTTTAAAGCCCAACCTACGAAATTTTTACAATTGAGCCGATTGGTGCCATCCGGGTTACAGTGAGAAACATTAAACACTATATGACGATGGTCTGATAGCGTCACCATTTCTTCTGCTACCCGCCATTCAGAAACCAATCGTTCACCCATTTGACTTGCCCAGGAAAGGTCAACAATAGATTCACCTTGCCATCGTACACATGTACTGGTTGACCCTCGGTTGAGGAGTCGCAGATCTAGACCAGCTGCCCACTCGAGTAACCTCTCTCCTTTGACGCTGTCTTCGACGTCTCCCCAAACCTTGGAACGTGCGTTAAAATCTCCCAGTACTATGATTGGGCGTGGAAGGTAATTGCGTACAATACTCTCAAGTTTTACTAAATAAGCTTCATAATCACTGGGATTACAGTTAGGAGAAACATAGCAACCAGCAACAATAATTGTTCCCCATTCTACGACAACGATTCCCGAGTCCGAAATAACTTTAACTACATGATAGGTCTCCACGTTTGCCACCCCAGTAAATAGCTACTTGTCCTGCGTTATCTTTAAACCAACGTGGATGATCTGGGACGTTGTACGGCTCTGCAATAACTCCGAGACAAATCGACCACTCCGAAACGGTTTGCAAGAATAAGTCTTGAGACCTACGGCAGTGATTCAGATTTCCCTGGAGAAGTTTAGGAGGTTGTACTGGCATTTTGAATCTCCATAGGCTCCTGGGCCGGGTTGGTGGTTCCCGCATTCTTAAATGCAGCTCCACTTTCCCGATATTTTGCTGATAGGTTTGGTGCTACAGCAGCCCTCCCATTTTTACCCTTTTTCGGTGGTGTGCAACTCTTGCTTCCGACTCAGAAGGTTGACCAAGGTCTGTACAAATTGGACATTTAGGAGCAGCAGCAGCACACTCACTAGCCTTGTGGCCGGACATTCCGCACTTGTAGCAAAGTGTGCTCCGATCTATTGTGTTTATGCATTGGTGACGAGCGTGCCCTTGCTCAAGACACCTAAAGCACTGGAGTGGTCTAGCTGCAAGAACTTGCACTCTTGCAGAGATCCACCCAACACGTATTCGCTTAGCTTGTGCCAGTTTATGAACAGCCGCAAGTGGGCAGCGTACCCAGACCGAACCCAAAGATCCAGCACGGATGACGCGTATCTCTCCTATTTGAATATCCGTTCCAGAACAGCCACCGGCTTCGGCAACAGCAGCTACAACCTCCTTAGAAGTAACAGACTTATCCAGGTCCATAACTCTTAATTCTCCTTTTGAGACGACCGATGTGGCACAGTGGTAGTGCGACTGCCTGCGACGCAAAGGTTCCGGGTTCGATTCTCGGTGGGACACTCACAAAAGTTGATATTTATCTCTTTGTGAATTTGTTCCCGGTCTGGTTAGGACATTGCAGGGTGAACCACCTGATTGTCCGAAAAGAAATGGTTCCGTGCTTCGGAGGGCACGTTAAGCCGTCGGTCCCGATTGCTGTCTATGATTACTTAGACGGCGGTCGTAACACAACCATGTCAGAGGCCTACTAGTGGTAGTAGGTGGTTTAAAAACTCTGACACCAGGGTTCATCGGGTCGTTGGATGACTCGGTGTCCCACACGCAAAGAAGAATTCTCCTTTTTTCACAGGCCGCTTAATATGAACGTCCATGCCTCCAAGAGCTTCCTGCATTTTAGAAGCAAGCAAGTTTGCTTTAGTAGCCCCATCTTCTCCGGACACTTCTAGTAGTATACCACCATTCAAAGCCCGCTTTTGACGTATTTCGTTAACTCCAAAGTCGGTTGGTCGCACCTTCTCTTTTGCGGCGGCCATTACTTGGGAATATGTCAGTTCTGAACCTTCTGGAATTGAAACTGAGATAGCCACAGACCGAGGTAGTTTTGGCAGCTTGATTTTATTTCCCTTCTCTTTCTTCTTCTTGGCGTCAGGACTTTTTTTCGTTTTATTGCCCTGAGACTTTTTTGGTGCATTCTTCTTTTTCTTAACTACGGTGGTCCAGGCAGGTTCTTGGTTAGAATCTTGTTGCCTAGGTGGCTGTTCCTCCTGTCTTTGAGGTTCAGACATCTCAATAGAATTTGCCCCATTCTCGGAAGCCTTTTTGGGCTTTTCCTTCTTCTTTTTCCCCATCTTTTCTTATGTGGGTGCCTCGGCAGATTTTAGTGGCTTTTGTCCCAAAGGCGGACGAATTATTTCGTGGGGCAAAAGTTTAGATTCCAGGTATGCCAATTTTCCATCTATCATTGTCCTTATTTGTGCTAAAAGCACGTCATCACGGCTACGCACTGGAGTAATTGTATCTACTGCCAAGTTTTCCTGCTGTCCGCGTGATGAACGCAATTCAGAAAGTTCCTTTGAGAGCACAGATACTTTATTGCTCAGTCCATCAATTTCTTAGCGCAACGAGGCATTTTCCTTTTCCAAGTGTTCGGAAGACGTCCTTTTACAAATTTCAGAAACAGCTGCCTGAACATAGCGTGCTGACAACCTGAGAGTCCGCACAAAGTCTCCTTTCAGATTTTTTGATTTATTTGCCACTGATTCAACCTTTTCAAGGTTTTCAATGATCCTGCCAGTTAGGTCTGCAAAGGGCCTCTCCCTCATTTCAGTAGCGAGGTCTTCAACTGTTGGCAACAACAGAATCGATCTAGTCTTCTTCAAGGCAGGTGACGGTAAAAAGGGAAAATCACCTACGTCAATTGCATTTGTCCCTCTCTTTCTTGAAGCAGTAGAAACAGTAGATGCAAATGACATCACTGAACTATCTGATTCCTGGCAGTCTTCAGCTCCTTCTCCAAAGCGGAAAGGAGACGCAGAGCGTGAAGCTCCTGATTTTCCTCATCGTCTAGTTGGTTTTTTAGCCTTCCTATCCACATCCAATCGCTTGCTAGAATCGGAGTCCATAAAAGGGTTCGCCAGGTCATTAGTTTTATCACTCACTGCATTATTAATCGTATTTTCATCCATCTTGGGAGAGAATTGGCCTGCTAGGCTCTGCGTTACCGAGCCTAGCAGTTACCAGGGGGCGCCGGGTGTCATTCAAGAATTCGCAAAAATCACTCCGCACGGGGAGGCTTCTCTCATGCCCCCCAACCTAACCTTACCTAACCTAACCCAGTCTTAAGCCACCCGGCGACGCATAAGCAGCAAAACTCGTAGCGCTCCACAGAAAATTTTCGGAAAAAATAGGTTTTTGTGATCAGATTTTTATATGTGATACACCAAAAGTTGTATTAAAGTGTACCGCGTATGATAGTGCAAAATTGGTACATGAGGATTTCAATGCCAGTGAGTTGGACACCAGAAACCACATTTTAAGGTTAGATTACCATGTGCTCTGAACTTTACACGCGTGCGCTGCAATTTTGAGATCGACGACCTATACTTTTTGTTGTGGATTCTTTATCCCCCAGAGGACGTGCAATTTTGGAAAATTTTTGGGATTTTTCTGCCTGTCAATTTGCGAGTTATTGACAAAAAAACAACATTGACCCTTGGCTAACCTTCAAGAAGGGAGCTCAAACAGCAAAATTTTTTGACTGCAATAGCAAGATAGACTTGTATCAAAAATTCTGAAACAAGTTTGAACTTTTTTGGACCTGAATTACATTTTTGACAACGTGTTAAAATTTGAATTTTCGGACGCTGATTATTCCGACACCAAACAGAATTCTGAAAATTTGGGAAAATTGTCTGCTGCGCGCTTGCTTAAAGACTATAAGTGTTTGTTTTTATAATTTTTCGTTTCATATTTCGAGAGATATAGCCTAAAAACTATAATTTCATGATTTTCAGGTTTATCTACTGAAACTGTGACTTTTCAGACATTTTGGTACTTTTGTGCTAAAAGACCATATTTATTAATAATTATCATATTTTTTTCATAATTTTATGGTTTTCTCTAAATAAGTCAAAAAATATAAGTCCTAAAAATATATTGACCTTATAAAATCATTCTTTGACAGTTTTTAGTCCTACTTAAGCCCAAACACCACAGTAATATCTTTTAAAACAAAGATTTCGGCATTTTGTAAATTTTCAAAATTTATGTACCAAAATTGAAATAAGAATTACAAGGGAACCAGAAGTCGTAGAGACATGTTTTTTGCGATATTGTAAAGTGTGATACCTCTGTTTTCCGATTTTACCGGTTTCAGGCATTTTCGGAGCCTGAAACTTTTTATCTCTAAAAACTATCTCAAAAGATCCGGGTGGTCAAGCCGAGTCATTTGACACCCATATTGTGTCATCCCGACAAGTATTTCCAGCGTAATAGTCACCTAAAGTTACCATCTGACAGCTCGGCGGCCATCTTTGTTTTCTTCAAATCTCTTTTTTTCTGCAGCCTTAAGCCGCAGAAAGCTGCGATTTCATATTTAGGTTCTGGGGCAAGTATCTAAAGTACATAATTTAATTTATTTTCAAGTTCCCGCTTTTTCTCCTCTTTCATCTCCATTGGGTTGGCTGGAAGAGATTTCTCATAGAAATAAGCTCGCCCTTGTAACTAATTTTAAGTTTTTCACCTTTTGTATTAATGTGTACAATAAAGAATTCATAATCTTAGCCAATTTATCACTTTTAGGCGATTCAAACGCTGAAAGTTTCAGGCTCCTGAAAATCATTTCACTAGCAAGAGCAGGTAAATCTGATTCTAAAATACCCAAACACTACGACCTCAGGAACAGGCGCTACAGGCTCCCAAACACAAGGTTTGACATTTCAGGCAGCCATCTTAAAAATTTTCAACACCTCGTTGCGCTCGAACCAGTGGTCCTAGAGACTTGAGATTGGTACCGTTGCTTTTGGCTGGCCTTTTTCTTTGAACGTACATAGATTTCAGTCCCGTTTGAAGATTTTCAGAATCTGAAAATTTCAAGTACTGAAAATTTGTAAATTTCATCCTTAACGAAAGGCCTTGGCGAGGGCTGAATTTTGGGACCAATATCGGGAAAATCGGCCAATGGGTCTCGGAGTTGCAGCTGTTTGTACATTTCTGGTACATCTTTTAGTTTATGTACACACGAAGTGGTCTAAACCTGCACAGCCAGACAACGCCATCTTTTAACGACAAATTGAATTCATTGAATACCATTATAGACACATTAAAACACACACATTGACTGGCGCGCACACACACTAGAATTTAAGACGCACAGTTTGATGACTAATAATAATTTAAACCTTAATTTCGCTGCTTGCATCACAGCAGTCGTAGCTCAATGGTTAACATAGCGGACTTTGGAAACAGGTAGCTAAGGATCGAATCGTGTCGTGGTTGGTCGCAGGTCTAGGCCTGTTTTTTTTTTTATTTAGGTTATACTTACTATTTTTTAATGATTATTTTGCTGTTGCTGATAAATTTTTATACTTATCTGTGTAGTATAGTGTGTGATATCGAATAAATATAGTAGTTTTGAGGATATAAGGTAAAATGAATAAAACTACCATAATATTTATCAGTTAGGTATTTATTTTGGTTTTTAACTATTCAATGATATTGGGTTGGGTTGCATAATTTTTGTTAATGTGCAACAATAAATAGGTATGTCAAAGTGAATAAACATGTTATAAATGAGATAACGAGGTAGCCTCATTCCTGCATTTATTGTAACAATAACATCACTTAACATATTTTTTATTGGTAACACATTAAGCCTAAACTGAACCAGGGGATCAATTCATTTACATTCTTCGTTAGATTGTGTAAACATAGTTAAATAATTATGCAGAATAATTAGGTATTAAGTGACAGGTTAACTTGGTATTTTGAGAGCTTGTTTCAGAAATTAACTAAGCAGTAAGGATCGAATAAAATAAATCTTCTGCAAAATTCCCAACCCAATATATTAATACCTACCTATTTAAATATTTCAATTTAATAATAATTTAATTTTAATACCGAAGAGGTGCACCTTCACCAGACTCGATCTGTTCTAAACGGCTTGGCATGCTAGCTACCATGTCCGAACACATTGGTTTACCACGCATGGACTCCCAGGTGAACATGGCTAAGTCGCGTAAATTTTTCTTGGTCCTGACTTCAGATGGGTCCCAGTTAAGGACCATTTGACCCCATAAATTTTCTATGGGATTTAAATCCGGACTCTTTGACGGCCAGTTAATAACAGTCACGTCGTGCTGGGTTCGCAACCAATCCTGGACGATACGGGCTTTATGCACAGAGCAATTATCATGCACAAAATAAATGTACTGATTTGGGTAAGCAATACGCACTGTAGGCATCATTACGTCCTGCAATATTTCCACATAACTCTCGCTATTGAACCTTCCTTCTATTTCAACTAGTTCTCCAGGTCCCATAGAAGACACCACAGTCCCACTCATTCTATTAGGGATAATGTGAATTGGTCTGTAACGCTTGCCTCTCCAGCGCCATAAAATCTTGCGTCCAATTTTTATCCGATTTAAAAGCTTTTTCATCAGTGAATATTACTACATTATTCTCCCAATCAAAGTTTCTATAAATATATGCAAATCGGACTCGTGCTTGTTGATGAGCAGCTGACAGCAAATTTTTTGAGCTGGCTGATAACAACTTATACCAGCTGCGTGTAAATGGGTCCTTACAGTTTGTAAGGTCACTCCGAACTCCGTTGCTGTTGAGCGAGTTGACAAGAATGGGGTATTAGCATGCTTGGCAACTATCCCTCGGTGACGCGCTGATGCATCTGTGAACATCACGGCCTTACGACCTTTCCGGGCAGGCAGGATGTCACCGGTATCGGCGTTACGTAACCCACAGCGTAACAGTTCTTTTCTGTAAGAAAAATACCTAGTCAATCTACAAGTATTTAATGTAGGTAAATGCCAATAATAATAAATAGGAAACTAAGTAAGTAAATATAATAAGCAATCTAATACCTATTTAAACATTTTAAATAATGAACGTATGGCAGGTAGTATGTAGTAGGTATCTTTATCTAGAAACTTAATGTTTGGATAATATGAACGACCTGACCGGAAGCATTTGCGCTAATTTTGTAAAATAAAAATATTTAACTTACATTTAATTGAAGACGTCGAGAAATTTCATAATACTAAGATTATCTTCATATAGCACTATGATCTTTGCTCTAAGCACTGTATGTAGACAAAGGAGCATACTATAGGTAGACATAATTACGATAAAACGATAGCAAACAACAACACAAACAATCATCATCAAAATCAAAATTAGAAACATCGAAAGCTAACGGTTAGATACGTAGGCAGTAGTCGATACAGATCAGATGACTGTGCTTATTACTTACCGTCTAATAGTTATAATGATTATGTGCAATACCCACAAACATCATTCATTCAAAATAACAAATGGGCCGTTAACTAAAAATTATCCACACTAATATTATAAATGCGAAAGTAACTCTGTCTGTCTGTCTGTCTGTCTGTCTGTCTGCTACGCTTTCACGGCCAAACCGCTGAACCGATCTTCATGAAACTTGGCACAGAGATTGCTAGCATACCGAGAACGGACATAGACTACTTTTTATCACCATTTGAGGGTCTGGAGTATAGATGTAGACCACCAGGTGTACCACCAGGAGCCCAGCTAAACTATTAGAGATACAGGCATGGTTCCAAAACAAAAGTTGTTCAGTATGATGGGCCGCTTCTTTTCACAAGGACATTGAGGATCTGGAGTACCTTATGTAGAACTGTAGGGAACCGGAACCCTGATTCAATTCTGCATTGTAAGCATTTTTTATTGTGTCAGCTCTCTCACTCGCCAGTCACTAGGAAATAGACGCGCGGGACGGTCGCTTATTATAAGCTCTAAGTGTAACAGTTTCTGACAATACAAGCAATTCAATTTATATCTATCCAGTGGTTTAATTGACTATCTAATAAGTACCTTACCTAAAGAGCAAGTGAACACGCAGACATTACATATACACAAGTACACAATAAACTTTACAGTGGTGACTTTCCGACGGCTTGTTCTAAAAACAGACTTAGTGCAGTGCAACCACGGACTGTGTAACCTAGTGACTCTACTTCACCTATAAGCCCGCGCGTCCTTAAAGTGTATCGCAATTGTTCCGGTGCCTTACACAACCCGTTCCATAAACTTTTTAGAAGATGGCTGGAGATGGTCCTGGTTCTGGTGCTGGAGGTTCTGGTGCTGGAGGTTCTGGTACTGGAGGTGCTGGTACTGGAGGTGCTGGTACTGGAGGTGCTGGTAACGGAGAGGAAACAAAATTTTCAGAGATGGCTACAATTTCTTTAACATCAAAAATACCGGATTTTTGGACAGACCAGCCCACCCTTTGGTTCATGCAGGCGGAGGCGATGCTTACTCCACAACATTTATCAGACCAGGTGAAATTTAACCTTATTATCACTAAACTTAGTAAAGAAGTAATAGCTCAAGTCACAGATATACTTTTGCAACCGCCAGCGACGGGAAAATTTCAGGCTTTAAAGCAAAGATTAATTCACGTTTATGAAGAGACAGAAAACAGACAGATCCAGAAACTAATCAGTGAAATGGAGCTAGGCGAGCAGAAACCGTCACAGCTATTACGTCGTATGAAGGAACTAGCCAGGAACAAGATTGGGGATGATACTCTCAACGTCTTATGGATTCGTAGAACCAAGATAGCCATAAGACGCGCCATAAGACGCGCACGACCTTTGCCTTCAGATCGTTATGCGAAGGTCAAGGAAGAATTTCGGGTAATGCAGGAAATGGGTATTTGCAGACCCTCTAATAGCCCGTGGGCAAGTCCTTTACATGTAGTGCCAAAGAAAGATGGACAGTTGCGTCCATGCGGTGACTACAGAGCGCTAAATGCGATTACAAAGCCCGATAGGTACCCGATACCACGTTTGCACGATTTTACATACATTCTCGCAAACAAGAACATTTTCAGTCGCGTCGATATTAACAGAGCTTATCACTGTATAAGTGTAGCACCTGAAGACATAGAAAAAACCGCAATAATAACACCATTCGGTTTATTTGAGTTTCCGAGGCTAAGTTTTGGTTTACGTAACGCAGCTCAGAGTTTTCAACGTTTCATGAATCATACGGTACTACAGGGTCTAGATTTTTTATTTTGTTATATCGATGACGTCATAATTGCAAGTCGTGATGCTGAGGAACATAAATTACATCTAGAACAACTTTTTAAACGCTTTGATAAATTTGGACTCACGATCAATTTATCAAAATGTGAATTTGGCCAAAGTAAAGTTAGTTTTTTGGGTTTTGAAGTCAGTACTGATGGTATCAAACCATTACCGGAGAAAATCGAAACAATAAAAGAGTTTCCAAAACCTAAAACGGTAGAAGAATTGCGCCGATTTCTAGGCATGCTTAATTTTTACCGGTCACATATTCCAGAAGGTGTTAAATTTCAATTACCGTTGAACGCAATGTTACCTAGAACAAAACGTAGAGACAAAACATTGTTGAATTGGAGCCAGGACGCTGACGAAGCGTTCCAACAATGTAAAGACAGCTTAGAGAAGGCTGTTTCTTTAGCGTATCCGGTGGCTAATGCGCAACTTGCAATTATGGCTGACGCGTCGAATAATCGAATAGGAGCCGCGTTGCAGCAATTTCAAAATGGAAAATGGCAACCCTTGTCATTCTTTTCAAAAAAGTTGAGCCCAGCTCAATGTAAGTACAGTACATACGATAGAGAATTATTGGCGATTTATGAAGCTATTCGCTATTTCAGGAATTTTGTGGAAGGACGGCCGATCGTAATTTTCACAGATCACAAACCGCTAACATTTGCCTTCACAAAGTTATTCAGTGATAAAGAGACTCCGCGTCGTACACGACAATTATTGTACATAAGTGAATATACTACCGATATACGACACGTGGTAGGTAGCGACAACGTGGTAGCGGACACCTTATCGCGCATTGAAACAATAACATGCCCGACTGTGGTCGATTATGTTGAGCTAGCTAAAGCTCAGGCATTGGATTCGTCATTGAATGTTTTAATGCAAGACCCTAATAACAAGTTAATATTCAAAAGTTTTGTCATTCCTGGTAGTGATGTATCGGTCATTTGTGAGACGTCAACAAATAAAGTCAGGCCTTATTTGCCCGAATCCTTTCGACGTAAAGCTTTCGATAGCGTTCATAGTCAAAGTCATCCTGGAATCCGTACTTCGCGTAAGCTCATGAAGGAACGATTCTTTTGGAAAAGCATGAATGTTGACGTGGGTAACTGGACAAAAACGTGTATTAAATGTCAAAAATGTAAAGTATCCAGACACACCGTTTCTCCTTATGGAAGTTTTCATAGTGCAACACGTTTCGAGCACGTGCACGTAGATATAGTAGGTCCACTTCCTATTACGAGCGATGGATATAGATATCTAGTCACGATGATAGACAGGCAAACCGGTTGGCCTGAAGCTCATCCCGTGAAGGAGATTACAGCAGAGGTTGTAGCTAAGACAGTATTTAGTTGTTGGATTTCACGTTTTGGATGTCCATCCCGTCTCACCAGTGATCAGGGTGCACAATTTGAAAGTAGCATTTTTGCAAATTTATCTAAGTTGTTAGGTATAGAGAAATTAAGAACTAGTCCTTACCATGCTCAGGCTAACGGACAAGTCGAAAGATGGCATAGAAGTCTTAAAGCTGCACTTATGACTAAACTCGATCACAGCGGATGGGTTGAAGAATTACCAGCTGTTTTGCTCGGACTGCGTTCAGCATATCGATCAGATTCAGGAGTTAGTACAGCAGAATTAACTTATGGACAGACTTTGAGACTTCCAGGCGATTTTTACGACAATTCAGATATCATTGCTAAGGATGCATTTAATTATGTCAGTAAGTTACGAGAAATTATTCGTAATTTGAAACCTAAATCTAAGAATATTAGAAATAATAAGACATTTTTCGTACATAAGGATTTAAAGACTTGTTCGCATGTGTTTGTTCGTAATGATTTAGTTAAAAAATCATTACAACCGCCGTACGAGGGTCCTTTTCCTGTATTGAGTAGAAATGACAAAGTATATTTGATTCAGTACCCGTCAAGACAGGCAAGAATTTCCATAGACAGGTTAAAACCCGCTTATTTACTTAACGAACAAACACATGAGAAAAATGATCTAATTAATGATAAGCAAAAATCTATTAAAAAGGTTAAGTTTGATGACGAAATAAATAAATCGACTCCTAAAGACAGTGTCGTTTTGCAAGATGCGGTGGTACCGCACCTTAACTCGCGGAAGGTGGATCCGCACCTTTACACTTCACGCAGCGGTAGAGTGGTGAGGCCACCTAAGCGATTTATTTAGGTCGTCATTCGTTAAACAATAAATTTAGAATAAGAATTATTTAGCATTTTATTCATTTTTCAACACAATCTTCCACTGACAGTGTTCAGCTATAGTTCAATTTAAAAAATTAATTGTATTCAAAATTTTATTTAACATGGGAAACCCATCAAGCAAAGCTGAAAACAAACAAAACGTTGTGGCACAAGCTGAAGTTAATTTAGCAGGGATTCAAAATATGCAGTCTCAGATGAATTATTTCACCATTGCTGTGATGATCCTAATCTGTATAGTGATCATGATGATCACCTATTGTTTAATTCGAAAATGTAATGAAAAAGCGGACAAATGGATTGCGAAGAGATTGAGAAGGATTGTTGTGAAAGAAAAGTCGCACGATGAAACACCAAAAATTGTGATTTCTTAGTTTCAGTTTTCGGATACAGTGAAAAATTGTGTTGAGGTTTTTTATCATAATTTAATAGTAAGTTTTTATTTTCTTATCGTTTGTATTGTCAAAATAAAATCCAATTATGTCAGTATCCAAAATATAATTTCCAGTATTGTAAAATCAATTATTTCATTTCATTTGGTAAACTAAAAATAGAAGTACATTTTATACTTAATTGTAATTCAATCGTAAACACATTATTAGAATCAAGCCCTTTACATTGTATAGCGTCACCAGACTCCCTGTTTTGCAACTAAGCATTTCGCAACATTGTAGCGCACGTATCTATTTGTCATTTTCTTATACACTAACATTGTTTCAATATACCGGGTCTTAAGTAATTCTGTAATACTTATTTTCAAAATATTGTTTCACATAATTTTTTTCAAAAAGGAAGGGAGTACTGTAGGGAACCCTGATTCAATTCTGCATTGTAAGCATTTTTTATTGTGTCAGCTCTCTCACTCGCCAGTCACTAGGAAATAGACGCGCGGGACGGTCGCTTATTATAAGCTCTAAGTGTAACAGTTTCTGACAATACAAGCAATTCAATTTATATCTATCCAGTGGTTTAATTGACTATCTAATAAGTACCTTACCTAAAGAGCAAGTGAACACGCAGACATAACATATACACAAGTACACAATAAACTTTACAGACCACCAGGTGTACCACCAGGAGCCCAGCTAAACTATTAGAGATACAGGCATGGTTCCGAAACAAAAGTTGTTCAGTATGATGGGCCGCTTCTTTTCACAAGGACATTGAGGATCTGGAGTACCTTATGTAGACCACCAGGTGTACTATCAGGAGCCCAGCTAAACTATTAGAGATGCAGGTATGGTTCCAAAACAAAAGTTGTTTAGTATAATAGGTCGCTTCTTTTCACAAGGACATTGAGGATCTGGAATACCTTATGTAGACCACCAGGTGTACCATCAGGAGCCCAGCTAAACTATTAGAGATACAGGCATGGTTCTAAAACAAAAGTTGTTCGGTATGATGGGCCGCTTTTTTTTACAAGGACATTGAGGACCTGGAGTACCTTATGTCACCAGGTGTACCATCAGGGACCACGTAAACTATTAGAGCTACAGGTATGGTTCCAAAACAGAAGTTTTTCAGTATGATGGGCCGCTTCTTTTCACACGGACGTTGAGGATCTGGAGTACCTTATGTTGACCACCAGGTGTACCATCAGGAGGCCAGCTAAACTATTAGAGATACAGGCATGGTTCCAAAACAAAAGTTGTTCGGTATGATGGGCCGCTTCTTTTCACAAGGACATTGAGGATCTGGAGTACCTTATGTAGACCACCAGGTGTACCATCAGGAGCCCAGATAAACTATTAGAGATACAGGTATGGTTCCAAAACAGAAGTTGTTCAGTATGATGGGCCGCTTCTTTTCACAAGGACATTGAGGATCTGAAGTACCTTATGTAGACCACCAGGTGTACCATCAGGAGCCCAGCTAAACTATTAGAGATACAGGCATGGTTCCAAAACAAAAGTTGTTCAGTATGATGGGCCGCCTCTTTTCACCAGGACATTAAGGATCTGCAGTACATAATGTAGACCACCAGGTGTACCATCAGGAACCCACGTGAACTATTAGAGATACAGAAATGGTTCCAAAACAAAAGTGGTTCAGTATGATGGGCCGCTTCGTTTCACAAGGACATTGAGGATCTGGAGTACCTTATGTAGACCACCAGGTGTACCACCAGGAACCCACGTAAACTATTAGAGATACAGAAATGGTTCCAAAAAAAAAGTTGTTCAGTATGATGGGCCGCTTCTTTTCACAAGGATATTGAGGATCTGGAGTACCTTATGTCACCAGGTGTACCATCAGGAGACCACGTAAACTATTAGAGATACAGAAATGGTTCCGAAACAAAAGTTGTTCATGATGATGGGCCGCTTCTTTTCACAAGGACATTGAGGATCTGGAGTACCGTATGTAGACCATCAGGTCTACCATCAGGAGCCCACCTTATTGGAGATACAGAAATGGTTTCAGAACAAAAGTTGTTCAGTATGATGGGAATAAGTTGAGAAAGGACATTGCCTTCTTTACCGAGGACAGAAAAACAAAAAATGTGGTATATAGAGGTATAAAAATGTATAACAGTAACTTATATTACCTTTTGATCTGTCTAATCTACTTATGCTAACCATTTTAGTGTGCTCAAATCGGCACCTCTGGAGTAAGTACTCTGTTATCTACTGAATTTTGTATTCATTGGTTATAAATATTGATCTCTCAGGCCGGATAGCAAATTTTGAATTGTCCCTTTAACAACAGAAGCAAGCAAGTCATCTTTAAACAGTAGAGATAAGAACTGTTCTAATATCACTGTCACACTTACTATGTATACACATACCTACTTTAGAACTTCTGCCTAAAAAAAAACTATCTAACGCGGACGAAGTCGCGGGTAAAAGCTATCCACATCCACACTAATATTATAAATGCGAAAGTAACTCTGTCTGTCTGTCTGTCTGTCTGTCTGTCTGCTACGCTTTCACGGCCAAACCGCTGAACCGATCTTCATGAAACTTGGCACAGAGATTGCTAGCATACCGAGAACGGACATAGACTACTTTTTATCACCATTCGAGGGTCTGGAGTATAGATGTAGACCACCAGGTGTACCACCAGGAGCCCAGCTAAACTATTAGAGATACAGGCATGGTTCCAAAACAAAAGTTGTTCAGTATGATGGGCCACTTCTTTTCACAAGGACATTGAGGATCTGGAGTACCTTATGTAGACCACCAGGTGTACCACCAGGAGCCCAGCTAAACTATTAGAGATACAGGCATGGTTCCGAAACAAAAGTTGTTCAGTATGATGGGCCGCTTCTTTTCACAAGGACATTGAGGATCTGGAGTACCTTATGTAGACCACCAGGTGTACCATCAGGAGCCCAGCTAAACTATTAGAGATACAGGCATGGTTCTAAAACAAAAGTTGTTCGGTATGATGGGCCGCTTTTTTTACAAGGACATTGAGGACCTGGAGTACCTTATGTCACCAGGTGTACCATCAGGGACCACGTAAACTATTAGAGCTACAGGTATGGTTCCAAAACAGAAGTTTTTCAGTATGATGGGCCGCTTCTTTTCACACGGACGTTGAGGATCTGGAGTACCTTATGTTGACCACCAGGTGTACCATCAGGAGGCCAGCTAAACTATTAGAGATACAGGCATGGTTCCAAAACAAAAGTTGTTCGGTATGATGGGCCGCTTTTTTTACAAGGACATTGAGGACCTGGAGTACCTTATGTCACCAGGTGTACCATCAGGGACCACGTAAACTATTAGAGCTACAGGTATGGTTCCAAAACAGAAGTTTTTCAGTATGATGGGCCGCTTCTTTTCACACGGACGTTGAGGATCTGGAGTACCTTATGTTGACCACCAGGTGTACCATCAGGAGGCCAGCTAAACTATTAGAGATACAGGCATGGTTCCAAAACAAAAGTTGTTCGGTATGATGGGCCGCTTCTTTTCACAAGGACATTGAGGATCTGGAGTACCTTATGTAGACCACCAGGTGTACCATCAGGAGCCCAGATAAACTATTAGAGATACAGGTATGGTTCCAAAACAGAAGTGGTTCAGTATGATGGGACGCTTCGTTTCACAAGGACATTGAGGATCTGGAGTACCTTATGTAGACCACCAGGTGTACCACCAGGAACCCACGTAAACTATTAGAGATACAGAAATGGTTCCAAAAAAAAAGTTGTTCAGTATGATGGGCCGCTTCTTTTCACAAGGATATTGAGGATCTGGAGTACCTTATGTCACCAGGTGTACCATCAGGAGACCACGTAAACTATTAGAGATACAGAAATGGTTCCGAAACAAAAGTTGTTCATGATGATGGGCCGCTTCTTTTCACAAGGACATTGAGGATCTGGAGTACCGTATGTAGACCATCAGGTCTACCATCAGGAGCCCACCTTATTGGAGATACAGAAATGGTTTCAGAACAAAAGTTGTCTAGCTAGTCTTACATATAAAAAACAAAAACATAAAACAATACACATGGGGGGCGGGATCGACCCAGTGTCCTACCATAATTTAAACTCGCTCTAAATCCAGACGCATACTGCTTCGGCTATGCCAGCTGTGACGAGTGCATCGAATTTTTAAACCACTTAATTACTTACCTATGACGTCCTACCGACCCTTGCTGTAATTTGTAAAGTGCGAATATGATGTATGCGGCTGCGCATGATATGCGTGCGCGTAAAACAGGTTCTCTGAGTTCTGCCGGCTCAGAGGTATTTGATTTTTATTATAGACTAGCTTTTACCCGCGACTTCGTCCGCGTTAGAAAGTTTTTTTTTAGGCAGAAGTTCTAAAGTAGGTATGTGTATACATAGTAAGTGTGACAGTGATATTAGAACAGTTCTTATCTCTACTGTTTAAAGATGACTTGCTTGCTTCTGTTGTTAAAGGGACAATTCAAAATTTGCTATCCGGCCTGAGAGATCAATATTTATAACCAATGAATACAAAAGTCAGTAGATAACAGAGTACTTACTCCAGAGGTGCCGATTTGAGCACACTAAAATGGTTAGCATAAGTAGATTAGACAGATCAAAAGGTAATATAAGTTACTGTTATACATTTTTATACCTCTATATACCACATTTTTTGTTTTTCTGTCCTCGGTAAAGAAGGCAATGTCCTTTCTCAACTTATTCCCATCATACTGAACAACTTTTGTTCTGAAACCATTTCTGTATCTCCAATAAGGTGGGCTCCTGATGGTAGACCTGATGGTCTACATACGGTACTCCAGATCCTCAATGTCCTTGTGAAAAGAAGCGGCCCATCATCATGAACAACTTTTGTTTCGGAACCATTTCTGTATCTCTAATAGTTTACGTGGTCTCCTGATGGTACACCTGGTGACATAAGGTACTCCAGATCCTCAATATCCTTGTGAAAAGAAGCGGCCCATCATACTGAACAACTTTTTTTTTGGAACCATTTCTGTATCTCTAATAGTTTACGTGGGTTCCTGGTGGTACACCTGGTGGTCTACATAAGGTACTCCAGATCCTCAATGTCCTTGTGAAACGAAGCGGCCCATCATACTGAACCACTTTTGTTTTGGAACCATTTCTGTATCTCTAATAGTTCACGTGGGTTCCTGATGGTACACCTGGTGGTCTACATTATGTACTGCAGATCCTTAATGTCCTGGTGAAAAGAGGCGGCCCATCATACTGAACAACTTTTGTTTTGGAACCATGCCTGTATCTCTAATAGTTTAGCTGGGCTCCTGATGGTACACCTGGTGGTCTACATAAGGTACTTCAGATCCTCAATGTCCTTGTGAAAAGAAGCGGCCCATCATACTGAACAACTTCTGTTTTGGAACCATACCTGTATCTCTAATAGTTTATCTGGGCTCCTGATGGTACACCTGGTGGTCTACATAAGGTACTCCAGATCCTCAATGTCCTTGTGAAAAGAAGCGGCCCATCATACCGAACAACTTTTGTTTTGGAACCATGCCTGTATCTCTAATAGTTTAGCTGGCCTCCTGATGGTACACCTGGTGGTCAACATAAGGTACTCCAGATCCTCAACGTCCGTGTGAAAAGAAGCGGCCCATCATACTGAAAAACTTCTGTTTTGGAACCATACCTGTAGCTCTAATAGTTTACGTGGTCCCTGATGGTACACCTGGTGACATAAGGTACTCCAGGTCCTCAATGTCCTTGTAAAAAAAAGCGGCCCATCATACCGAACAACTTTTGTTTAAAACCATGCCTGTATCTCTAATAGTTTAGCTGGGCTCCTGATGGTACACCTGGTGGTCTACATAAGGTATTCCAGATCCTCAATGTCCTTGTGAAAAGAAGCGACCTATTATACTAAACAACTTTTGTTTTGGAACCATACCTGCATCTCTAATAGTTTAGCTGGGCTCCTGATGGTACACCTGGTGGTCTACATAAGGTACTCCAGATCCTCAATGTCCTTGTGAAAAGAAGCGGCCCATCATACTGAACAACTTTTGTTTCGGAACCATGCCTGTATCTCTAATAGTTTAGCTGGGCTCCTGGTGGTACACCTGGTGGTCTACATAAGGTACTCCAGATCCTCAATGTCCTTGTGAAAAGAAGCGGCCCATCATACTGAACAACTTTTGTTTTGGAACCATGCCTGTATCTCTAATAGTTTAGCTGGGCTCCTGGTGGTACACCTGGTGGTCTACATCTATACTCCAGACCCTCGAATGGTGATAAAAAGTAGTCTATGTCCGTTCTCGGTATGCTAGCAATCTCTGTGCCAAGTTTCATGAAGATCGGTTCAGCGGTTTGGCCGTGAAAGCGTAGCAGACAGACAGACAGACAGACAGACAGACAGAGTTACTTTCGCATTTATAATATTAGTGTGGAAGTGTGGATGGCGTTATTCGTAGTTTTAGTTAGACCTGTGCAGCCTATTCATTTGCGCACTGTACAAACCCAGATAACTCCGGAACCAAAAAGGCTAGCGGACTGATGATGGTGTCATTTGAAAGAACTTGCTGAGTACTTTTATTATATTACAAAAAATTTGCTCTATGTAGAGCCAAATCAAAGATACCTCGTATATCAGTAGGTGATAGAGTTAATTAAAAAAATTCTTTCAATTCTGTTTTCATTAAATTTTACCTGACAGTTCAGTTTAAATTTGCTGCTCTACATAAAGACTATTAATTAAATTTTTATAATTAGCTATTAAGTGATAAAGGCTTTTTTTGAGCCTGTACGTAACCTCTGTTTTCGAGGCATTATTATATATATTAGCCCCCGTGAGCATAAGATAGTTTAAGTCATAGTATTATTAAATATACAATACTGAGCAATTGACTTTTGTCTCTTATTTAAATTTTTGCTGTTTTGAGTCTTTGCCTTAAAACCTTGACACGAGGCTCTATTGAGCCATAAACTTACTTGCTTTATTTACAACAATATTGTGTTTTACTGTATCATATTTTTTAAGTATTATTGACTCCTCTAAACTGTAAAACTTTTTGTTCCGTTAAAATTTTATTTTATTTGAGACCGACTTTATTGAGCCAACACTATACAATTTTACCCCAGCTATCATAGTTTTCAGTTTCTCCTCATCTCAAATTTTGACAATGTTTGCCAGAACTCCGGTAAAGCCAATTGACACCAAAGAGAAAAATAAATCTCCTCCTAAAACTCAAACGATCTCGTCGAATGTCCGACAAAGCATTGAACGACTGGAGGCCGAAAATACCGGACCGAGAAGGGTGATTGCAAACCGCATTGCTGATGCAAAAGCCAACCTTACAAGGGCTAAAACAAGCCTCAATAACTCCGGCAACAAACGGAAGGATTTAAAGGCAAGCGTCATCGAGGCCTTGGATAGGCTCTACCAAATAGTAAAAGAGTCGGAAGCTGAAATCAACGAGCTACGACAGTCCGAACACAAACATGATGCGAAGGAAAAAATTCTAGTTCAAACCTACTGAAGAGAATGGTATTATCATAGAAGAGAGCCGCCTTCTCAAAGAAAATGGAAGGAAGATCGATGAACTGAAAGTAAGAATGGAACAACAGCGCGAGCTCATAAGCGCAAAAACCTATGCAGAGGCTGCAGCAACCCAATCAATTCCACACCAACCTCCACAGAGTTCACTACAGGGAAGAAAACGCAATACCGTTACCCATTCCATCATTGTATCCTCTGAAGAGGCAAACGACACTAGCAATGAAGTTCTACAAAAAATCAGAACTGCGGTAGATGCAAAAACGACCGCAATTAGAGTTGAGAGGGTTAGGAAAGCAAAGGATCAAAAGGTCATCATAGGATGCAGCACAAAAAAAGAGATGACAAAAGTTGCCAACATTTTGCAGAAATCCCAAAACAAACTGCATGTTGAAGAAGCAAAAAACAAAGACCCTCTGATCATCTTAAAGGAGGTAATGGCATATAATACCGACAAAGATATTCTTCAATCCATAAAAAGTCAGAACAAACACCTCCTGAAAGACCTTAAGGTGGAAGAAATTAGGATATCAGTCAAGTACCGTAAGAGAACTCGGAACCAATATATGAATCATATAGTCATAGAAGTATCACCATTTGCGCCGTGTGATTGCCGGCTTAGAATAGCATTACCCCATTTCTTACCCATGAGTGTCGTAAGAGCCGACTAAGTGACTCGAGGGATGTGTATTGCAATTTTAGGCGATGGGCTGACAACCTGTCACTATAGTGATACACAGTTATCTGATTGACCCTCAAGCTTTTGTCAGACGTGGTGTTAATGTCCGTTTTACGGCCGTTAACGCTCTGCCTACCCCGTAAGGGATATAGGCGTGATTTATGTATGTATGTATGTATGTAAGTATCACCAAAACTATGGCAAAAAATAATCGAAGCAGGAAGATTACATATAGATCTACAAAACGTGCCAGCAATGGACCAGACCCCACTCGTGCAATGCTCGCGCGGCTTTGGATACGGTCATGGCCGTAAACTTTGTGCCCAGACAGCGGATCTATGTAGTCACTGCGGTAAATCGCATCTAAGGTCCGAGTGCCCCTCGTATGCGGCAGGAGAAGCACCAAATTGTCGTAACTGTCAGTCTGCAAAACATGATAAAACAGACCACAACGCCTTCAGCAGCGAATGTCCGGTTAAGAAAAAATGGGACTCATTAGCAAGATCGAGAGTATCTTATTGCTAAAGGGTCCCTAGATGTAAATGTTTTCAACCACCTGAGTCACACAGTAATTCAGGCGAACTTGCAAAGGAAGCGCTTAGCCACGCAAGAGCTACTTATCGAAGGTCACAAGCGGAGAGTTAGTTTCTCCCTAATTCAGGAACCATATATTGGTAAAGAAGGTCTGGTTAGCTCAAGCCCAAATATACGAATCGTCCAATGTAGCCAAAATCGGCAAAAACCTATCAAATCAGCCATTGTAGTTTTTAACAAAGATATAGACATTATGGAATGTCCTACCCTATGTACCGAAAACATAGCAGTAGCAGTATTAAAAACCAACGCATGGCGCATGGGTATAAAATCAGTGTATGTGGAAGGCGACCAACTAATACAGGGTTACCTACAACAAATCAAATCTATTAAAGAAACACTCGGAGAAGGAAAACTACTTATAGCGGGAGACAACTAACGCTTGGAGCCACTGGTGGGGAAGCGTCAAAGAAGACTCAAGGGGACAATCACTGTTTGACGCCATTAATGAAATGGGTTTTCACATACTGAATGAAGGAAATATACCAACCTTCGAAACAGTCCGTGGAGGAAAGCACTAGAGAAAGCACTGTAGATGTCATCAAATGTTCGGATGAATTGCTGCATTGCATAGACGAATGGAAAGTTTATAGAAGCGTAACCAGCTCCGATGATATTGTCCTAGTCTTCTCGGGAACAACGGCACTGGAGATCGAAAAGGTGGCAAACCCCACACTAGCCCACGTCAAAGCCTGGGGTGCAAGGAACGGATTGATTTTCACTGCACATAAAACAAACGCACTTTTGGTCACAAAGAAAAAAAAATATGATACACCTCGCATCCACATGGATGGTACCAACATTCAGATGGTAGAAGAGGTCAAAATCTTAGGTTTGACAATGGACTCGAAACTCACCTATGAGACACATGTGACCAACATCTGCAGAAAAGCGACGAAACTTTATAACCAGCTAAGCCGAGCGGCAAAGATCTCCTGGGGTCTAAACCCAGAAGTTGTAACAACAATATGTGGCGGTGGTGGAGCCCATAATCGTGTACGCAACCGGCGTGTGGGAAGAAGCATCAAACAAGATTAGCATCCAGAAACACCTAAACGTAGTGCAAAGGGGCTTCGCCCAGAAAATATGCAACGCCTACAGAACGGTCTCACTGAATGCGGCATTAACAATGTCTGACCTTCTCCCGCTAGACATGCGGCTCAGAGAATGCGCCCAACTGTATAGGGCTAAACGTACTACGTACACTTAAGTCTACTTAGAGACGGAGAGGTAGAAAAGAGGACCAGCTACCTAAAGGCGCCACATCCAGCCAGGGAGCCGGATGTCTGTTTCGGCATGCTGGAGAACACAGAGCCCCATACCTTAGAAAAACACCAAACAGAGGGCCCACAAATTTTCACCGACGGCAGTAAGATAGAAGGCAAGGTTGGGGCAGCGTTGACTCTCTGGAGGGATGGAGTGGAGATTGACTCCAAAAAGTTCAAATTGGCCCCCTGTTGCACTGTGTTTCAGGCAGAAATGTTCGCGCTTTACAAAGCAATCAACCTGGCTCTGAAAATTGAAAATAACATAGTTAACATTTTAAGTGACTCCAGGTCCTCTCTCGAACTTCTCCAAAATCGCGACTCAAAGAATCCGCTGGATTTCCAAATAAGACAGAATATCTTGAAGATAAATGAAGAGGGTAAAAAGGTCAGACTGTTTTGGATAAGAGCCCACGTCGGTGTAGCGGGTAACGAACGGGCGGACGAGTTGGCCAAACAGGCAGCGCTCAACATGAAGACAGATTACGATTACCGTCCGATCTCCTTTGTAAAGAGAACACTGCGTCTAGAAACACTGCAGGAGTGGAATGAACGCTATGTAAATGGCGAGACGGCAGAAACAACCAAGATATTTTTCCCGAATGTTGTGGTAGCCTACAAACTAATAAAAAAGATCACCCTTACACCGGTGCTTGTGCAGGTGTTGACTGGACATGGAGGCTTCAGCCAGTACCTGCACAGGTTTGAGTGTAAGGACAACCCCTCCTGTGTATGCGACTCAGAAAAAGAGGAATCAATAATGCACTTACTATTGGAATGTCCCAAAAACTTAAAAATAAAGTTTGAGACTGAGGAGAAATTGGGGCTGCAAATTAGCAAAGATACAATGTGGGAATTATTAGGTAGTAAAAAGCAAAGAGTATTCATAAATTATTGTGAACAAGTTGCAAAAGATGCCATAGAACGTAATAAAACCTAACATGATGTACCAAGTAGCATGGTGGCCATGTACTTATACATCCAAAGTAAATAAATAGTGTAAATGTAAGAAATTATTTGTAGAAATATATATTTAAGTATATGTATTACTTGCAAATGTTATCAAATAGGAAAAGTAAGAAATTGAACAAAGAATAAATGGAATTTTGTAACCCTAGGATAGGAAACTAGATATAATGCCTGAATTAAGTATCTAGTATTAAAACTTTTGTAAAATCGAGGCCGAAAGGGTTTTAGCCAGTAAAAGTCTGGCACTGCCTGGGCCCACCCTTTCCAGGCGTCCTATGAGGATTTTTCCCAGTCAGCCAAGATTAAAATTGAGTAAACAAGGTCTCTAATTATGTTAGAGGGACTCTGTAATTAAAATTAAAAAAAAAAACCTAACCTAACCTAACCAGATGTTGGTTGCACGATTGAAACATCATATATTGCCCAAAATGAGTCCAAACCAGTACGGCTTTATTCCACAACGTAGCACCGAAAACTCCTTCTATATCCTAATGCAACACATCCGCACTAAACTTGATGAAAAGAAGCTCCTAACACTAGTGTCATTGGATATAGAGGGAGCCTTCGACAGCGCCTGGTGGCCCGCGATAAAGCTAAGACTAGCGGAGGAAAAATGCCCAGACAATCTCAGGAAGGTTATGCACAGCTACATGCAGGACAGAGAAGTCGCAGTAAGATACATGGGGGTCGAGTATAGGAAAGCGAAAGAGAAAGGATGTGTACAAGGCTCGATAGGTGGGCCCATTCTCTGGAATCTCCTGCTCGACCCTCTGTTGAAAGAATTACGATCAAACGGCATCTATGTTCAGGCCTTCGCAGATGATGTGACCCTCGTCTTTGAAGGAAATACAGCGCTTGAAATCCAACGGGAAGCAGATGTCGCCCTCAGCCGTGTACATGAATGGGAAGTAAAAAATAAACTTAACTTCGCGCCGCACAAGACGTGCGCTATGGTCGTTACGTGAAAACTAAAATATGACACTCCTCACATGACCATGGCTGGTGTCGACATCGGCGTCTCAAAGGAAATGAAGCTACTTGGACTCACCATAGACGATAAGCTTACGTTCAACCAGCACGTCTCGAACGTATGTGCCAAAGCAACGGCGGTATATCGGCAATTGTCCAGAGCGGCGAGAGTCAGCTGGGGTCTGCACCCAGAAGTAATGAAAAGCATATATACGGCAGCAGCCGAGCCCATAATACTTCATGCATCCTGCGCATTGGCACCAGCGGTAGAAAAAATAGGAATCCAGAATAAGCTGAACACAATACAACGCAGCTTCGCCCAAAACTCTGCAAGGCTTACAGGACTGCATCCTTGAACTCAGTGCTGCTGTTGACTGGGATACTTCCACTCGTGTACGGATACGGGAAACAGCGGCGCTGTATGAAATCAAGAAAGGAGTACCCTACCCTGCATTGGGAGATAGAGAGGTGGAAAAAATGTCCGATGTATTGAAAGCCCAACATCCGGCAGAACAAAACAGGATCGAAGTGGGACACCTGGAAGACGAACAACAGTACGCAAACCACAGCAATTATGCAGTGAGAATATTCACGAACTGCAGCAAGATTGGGGGCAAGGTATGTGCTGCTCATTCCATGTGGAAGGTAGACATCGAGACCAAAGCCCTCAAGCTAGCACTGCCGTCCTACAGTACAGTTTACCAGGCTGAACTACTCGGCCTCCGCGAAGCAGCAAAGATGGTTCGAAAAGGACATGAGACCTCATATGCCATCTACAGTGACTCGAGAGCTGCCCTTCAAACAGTCGCAAACCCAGACGTCCCTCACCCGCTTGCAGTCGAAACTAGAGAGGCCATAAAACAAAGCATAATCCAAAATAAAGAAGTCTCACTATATTGGATAACAGCGCACGCGGGTTTAGAGGGGAACGAAAGGGCAGACCTTCTAGCAAAAAAGACAGCTCAAAAGTCCAAGACAAAGCCAACATATGACATGTGTCCTATCTCCTTCGTAAAGAAGAATATACGCATGGAATCACTGCAACAATGGGCTAAAAGATACAAGGAGGCAAAGACAGCCTCATTCACGAAAATGTTCTTTCCAGACCCTATCGAAGCATACCAAACGGCGAAGAAATTAAAGCTGACCAAGGAACTGACGCAGGTGCTCACGGGGCATGGTGGGTTCTCTGAGTATCTCACTCGCTTTAAGTGCAAAGAGAGTCCATCATGCATTTGTGATCCAAGCGGGCAGGAAACAGTCCAAACAGTCTAAGTTGTCCAGTCTTTGATAGAGAACGATATAACGTAGAACAAGAGACAAACGAGAAAGTAACAGAAAGTAACCTCCCACAGTTAATAAAAACTAAAAAAGTACGAAAAGTTTTTGTAAGGTACTTAGAACACATAGTCAAAATAGTAAATAAGCTAAATAAGACATAGTAAGAAAACATGATTATGTAATTTATTGGTACATATGTTATTATAGTCATAAAGATAAAAAGAGAATTAAATAAGTATAAGAGAATGTGTCGAAATTATAAGAATTAAGAAGAATGTAGTAAACGGACTGTAAGAAAATGTAATAATTAAACTTAGGATAAGAAACTTGTTAAAAATGAAAAATTTAAAATGTAATATAAATAAAGAAAAAATACCTACCCTAGTTGTCCCACAATAGAAGAAAGAAAATTTGAATGAGGAAAAATGAAAGTACGAGAGGAATAACGTGCGAGAACTGGAATGATAAATGGATAAATGGAAATTTCAATTTCAATTTCATCTCCATCTGACGTTGCCCGCAGTTTGGAATTCCCGTTATGAAATATAACTGGAAGCTGTTTTAATATCAAAACGCGAGGAGGTTTCGGTGGGGTCCGCAAAAAACTCGTCACGTTTGAATTTTATTCGCGTTTTGATATCAAATTTATTAACATACGAAATGAAATTAATTCGCGATTTGATATGAAATTGATTCGCGGTTCCGCGGTTTGATATCAATGGAATTCGCGGTTTGATATCAAATTTATACGTGGTTCGCGGTATCTGCCAATCTCTTGGTCTTATTAGATTGTGTAATAAGACCAAGAGATTGGATCATGTGAAAAATATTATATCTGTGTTTTGTTTTAGGGATCGGCAATTGATGACCTGCTAAACATATTCAAGAATTACTAATTTGCCGCATCAAGCGATGATGAAACAGATAACACATTTACTATTGTCGAATCAGATCAAAAATCACCAAAACGGGCGGGCAGCGATAAAGGTATCGAACAATTTTTTGAAGCACCCAAAACCAAAAAACAAAGAAAAGCGCAATCTTCAACTTTTGGAATGGCTCGAAACGGTGGTATATCCCACATATCATCAAACACCAACGACGCGGCAAACGCAACACATCTGGTTAAAATTGAAGTCTATGATTTCAAGAAATTAGCCAAGGTGTCGTCCGACTGCCACTGGAAGTATGCAGATGTTCGTGCTAAGTACTACACGAAGGTCACGGACAATATTTACGATTGCAGCAAGGAATTAATATACGACATCACGAAAAACGTTTCGCAATCACAAGATCGTAAAAAATACTTTTTTGATAACTAATTCCATAATTCTCAAGCAGCTAAAATAGAAAAAACAGTAATCACCAACACGCTCAACAAAAGAGCAAATCCCTTTCTACCTGAGATATATTTTCGGCGTTCACGAACACAGGATTTTAATACTTTATTACGCATGAAAATGGGTTCACAATGCTTCTTAAACCAAGGATGGAAATGAGCACTTCTACAGGAGGGGTAAAATTTTCTCAACTCCGTGAGCATTTTTATTTTAAGCTTTTTATTAACTTAATTATACTCAAAAATTCGAAAAAAATATACAAATTTAATGATGCTAATTTGCCATCACTTGCACTTGTGGATTCTGAAATAATCGAATTTCAATTTTTACTGTTCACGGTGTTGAGAAATATAGTCACGGAGTTGAGAGCGCTTTTCTATTTTAAGTTTTTTATTGAGTTATTTGCAAGAAAAAAATCTGAAAAAATAAACAAACATAATGATTCTATTAAGTCATTATTTGCACTTGTAAATTCTGAAATAATCGAATTTAAATCACAAATGTACACGGAGTTAAAAAATTCGGTCACGGAGTGAAGAATTTTTTATTTTTTTATTATAAATGTAAAGAAATGGACACAAAAAGGAAAAAATTAGGAGGAAAAAAGGAAAAAAAAAAGACCATTGAGATTAATTACGTAATTATTCGCTTTATTGAATTAGATAGCAAGGTATTTAGCTTCTTCCGCACTTATGATGGCTAGTAATGCAGCTAGTTGAATGCACCACGCGTACGACCGCAAGTTAATGCAAATGCACAAGCGATGCACTTTACTCGCACTACTTCCACCGTTTTATACTCTACACGTGTTTCGCCCCTCCACGGAGCATCATCAGGAGATGTTCGACAGTCGAGTTCCGAGCACTGACTGAGTAACCGTCGTTGTCGGCTCGAGCTTATAAATGCTTCCTCCCCGCCTTTGGGTGACGCAATGTACGAGAACCAATCAGAGTGCAGATTGGTCAGGTGACTCTCTGCGATTGGTTATTTTGAAAAATACGCAGTAACGGAGAAGAGGAAACATTTACCTGCTCGTTGAAGATAGTTCCAGTACACCCGTGACGTATAATTTCTACTTGTTCCAACACGTTCAGCCTTTGGCCTTTATTACAAGTATGTAGAACTTTATAGGAATGGCTGTCTGTTAAACTATGCCCAGAATCTGGCAAATGTTTTGCGAAATGCGATCTTTCTGGACGTCCATTCCTATACGCAGAAGTGTGTTCTTTATAACGTGTATTAAAGCTACGACCAGTTTGACCTACGTAAACCCCATTACACACATCGCATGCAAGTTTGTATACGCCCGACTTCTTACCAACCTCAGTCTTTTCTTTGCCGTTGCAAACCGCCCGACGAATGGTGTTGTTAGTCCTAAACGCCACATGAACATCGTTGTTCCTCAAAATTCTTGATATCTTTTCAGATATTGGTCCGACGTACAGTAAACTTGACCGATAGTGATGAACATCGCGTTCATGTGGCGCTGAATATAAACGGCTAGAAACCTGCTGATTTATCTTTTTCCTGATTAACCCGTCCACCATTCGCCGGTCGTACCCGTTTGCAACTGCAATTGAGTAAATAGTATTCAATTCTTTGTTATACGCTTGCGAAGATAGAGGATATGTTAATAACCTATTTACGTAACAATGAAAAGCCGCTAATTTGTGTTGCCAAGGGTGACAAGAAGTCGCCGGAATAACTAAATCAGTGTGAGTTGGTTTTCTATATACTTCAAAGGCATGCTGACAACGCTCCCGTGTGATAGTCACATCTAAGAAGTTAATTGCGCAGTTCTGTTCGAGTTCTAATTTGAATTTGATTTTAGGATGGAATGTATTCAGACTACTAACAAAGATATATAATTCTTGTCTCGTACCTGTCCAGCATATCAGTATATCATCAACGTATCTGTTGTAATAAAGGATATTACTGTTGCCCACGATGTACTTATTTTCGTAGTTATCCATGAATATCTCCGCCATCAATGGAGATAGTGGAAACCCCATAGCCAAACCCTCTTTCTGCCTATAATAAGCCCCATTAAACCTAAAATAGTTTTGTTTCATGCATATTGTTGCTAAGTCAATAAGTTCTTTTACCTCCTCTGGGTGTAAGTTTTTTCTTTCTAACATGTCGGAAAGAAAAACTAAAACTTCTTCATAAGATACGTTAGTAAACAAACTGTCTACATCCAAAGAAAGTAAAAGAGAGTTCGTGGGTAACACAACATTCTTTATTTTCTCTGTTTAGTCTTGCGTATTCTGTAGACTATATTTAGGAGAAAAAACTGACTTGTTCTTAATAATAGTATTTAATCTTTTAGCTAACTCATATGCTGGGCACCCAATGTACGAAACAACAGGACGAATGGGAACGTTGTCTTTATGTATCTTAGGTAAACCGTACAACACAGGAGCCTAAGGGTTCATGGGGACTATATATTTAGAAGCACTCTCGCTTGGAAATGTGAATTTAGAATTATCAACAGCTCTTTTGACTTCTGCATTGTACTTGGCCGTCGGATCTGAGCGTAAGACAATGAAATCATCAGTTTGAATTACATCGTTCACCTTATTGACATAATCGCTATCGTTAAGAACTACTATAGTGTTGCCTTTATCTGCCTTCGTGACTATAAGATTGTTACTATTAATCTTGCGTTTCAATGATTTCACTGTTCTTATCTCAGGTCCGACGGTGTAATTCAGATTCTGCTTCTTTAGTTCATTAGCAACAATTCCTTTCACCAAGCTATCTTTACCATTAATCATGCATGCTAGCTCTGTATCTACACCTAATTCCTCAACAGTTTGTTGGGTCAGCCTAGGAGTCATGTTGTACTTCAGACCTTGTTACGATAAACCTCTACTATTGTAGAGATTTTCGTTCATGACTTGAATGTGTTGAAAGGACAACACATTAAATTATGAGAAAAGCAACTAGACAGTTAAATTATTAATATTTATCAAAATATTCTCATGAAAAAGAAATAAGAAATTAAAATATTTTCTTTTTTAGAGGAGCTATTGAAGTTCTTGCCTTCTATGGAGATATGGTGCCCTGGTACTTTTACATAATACTATTTGCAAATATTTTGATTTTTAAAAAGAAATGATAAATATCTTTCCTGGGAAGCTGGGAAGGGGCTTAGTAAAAGGGCGTCTAAGTAATGACTGCAACACCTTGCACTGCGCTCGCCGATCCGATTGTCAGGTGTGAAGGATGAGGCAAATGTTTTTCAATGCCCATGTCCAGCAGGCAGTAGTCTGATGTGGTATAGTAGTAGATAAATATCTTTGAAATGTATACCTTCTAGAGAGATATGCTATCCTGGTACTTTTAGTTTCTAAACATTTTGGGATTTAAGATGAATGGAAAATATTCTTGTAGGACCAGAGATACCATCTATGGGGATATGCTGTCCTGGTACTTCAGGTACTTGATTGACCGTAAGAAAGATGGATTTGTGCTTCGGAGGGTACGTAGGACTTCATACAGAATTTGGGAGAACTCTTATACCGGGGATCATCGGGGCGTTTGTGGGCACGATACTAGACAAAGGAATTCAGCTTGTACAGCCGTAGCTAAAAGATGAGATGGCTGTATGGCAGCATCACCATAGCATACTTCAAGAGAGTATGGAGTGCAGATCGGGCGCAGTAGACGAACGTGTTCCATTTTTGAATTCATTTGGGCCTATATAAGCCATACAAGGGAGACCGGGGAGGTATTCTAGCTTTAGCACTCGGGGGATAAACACGAACCAATAATTGGACTTCTGGGGTAAATTCATTTGCTGGGATTTTAAAACTTTTAAATTTATCTTGTCCAATGTCCCTATTTGTTTAAAATAATTCTGTGGGTTTTAATTCAATAGATCGGATACTGCTTGTTTGGGTACCGTATTCACTAGAATAACGAGTATCAGTGCAAGGGTTCTTGGTCATAGTTGGAAACCACAGCAATTTGTCTTTTATCGTGTTTATAATTCCGATTAGCGTTCAGTTCTTGGGGTTTGCCGAACGGTGACAACAAGCCCTTTGAAACGTGCGCATAATCCATTAGAATTGTAGGTCTCAACCTTTGAAGAGGGGTTGAGAAGCGTTTTTATTTTATTTTACAAAAACGCTGTTTCTCTTCACGTACTGGGTTTATTGACTTGACTGGGTGTGGCAATGGCATTCGATCTGATGTATCTAATGTTGCATTGAGAAACGGAATCCAGACCTGATCTCCCTTTCACCACATCTGTCATGTTCGTAATTCGGAACGGTCTTGTCTCTCTCTCCAAAAACTCTTGCCTACCCCTACGATTTTTTTATAAGATAAAGGCGAGTGGTTCTAAATAGGGTGGCACTAGGGGTTAGTAGTAAATCGAATATTGCCAATTAGTACTCCCTTTTATTAGAATAGGGCCAACCATGCACTATCGGTTGGCATTCTGACGCCATACAAACAGACTGACTTTTTGATATCAACATAGTAGAATAGAAATAGGAAAATCTTGAGCTTTGGTAGTATTTCAAAATACATATTAAAGAGGGAATTCATATTTAGAGGGATTAAATAAAGAAATATTTAAAGTAGGTGGGCAAATTAAATGATACAAAGTCACTTTACAGATAATCATCATATTTAAGTTTTCGTTTTCTTTAGAGCCTAAAATTTGAATCAAATTACAAATATTTTTTATAGACAATAAATAATATTTATTATATTACTAAGTTAATAGAAACTCTTAGGAAAAGGGAAAGAAAGGTGGTAACGCATTTATCTAAATTTCAAAGAAAATATAGATCTGGAATGTTTTAATCAATATTTAGTAAGGAAATTTCACTTGAATCAAACCAAAAATTTTAGTTTAAATAGTACATGAAATATTTTATTATTTGAAGAAGAGCTAGTCTTTAGCTAAAATATTAAAAGCAAAATAGAAGCATTAAAGATTTCCTACATTTTTCAGAATTAATAATTTGATTTGGGAACAAAATCTATACCTAGAAAGTACAAAAGAACCTGTACTTAGGTATTCATAAATTCTTAGGTAAAAGAAAACCAGTAAGCAAATAAGAATCCAGTTTTATTCATAACAGAAATAATATTACAGTTTGCGAGGAAAAGCAGAACCTCGGTGATCTAATAGTCTTTCTAAGGAGAGATTGGATTATTAAAATTGTGATATTCAGTGACAAACATGCAAGTCTGAATGGAATTTGATTCTTTTGCTGACCTACTGAAGTGAAAAATGATGACTCAGTAGTAAACTTTCTTCCAAATTCTAAATCGTTTTATATGCATAAATTGTGCATTTTTGGCATCTCATTATTAAATAAAGGTGAGGCCAAGATAGAGTTCTGAGGGGCAAATGAATGGAGGACGAGAACTCCCGCCATTCATTTGAATGGCGGTTTTTTTTATACTAGCATCTATTTCACTAAAGTAGTCATTTAAATACAAATAACTATACTTTCCATACCGTAAACTTTGTTGAAATTTTATCACATACTTGTCACCTCACTTCTCGAACAAGAATTGCCAATAGAATGATGTATGCATCGTTGGCAGTACTTTTCTGCAGATATAAATAAAGTTTTGAGTCTAAGCCATTTTTATAAATATAATGAAAAGCAAGTTAAAGATAGAAACAGAGAATTTTACATGAACTTAGTAAATATTTTCATGTCAGTTCGCCATTTTGATCATTTCACTCGATCAAAGTAGTGAGGGGAATAATTTGGTAGGATATAATTATCGGTTCACGTTCCATTCCGAATTATTAGATAAAACATTACAGAATTTGATTAAGATAACATATTTCGATTTAAGTTTAGGGAAAGAGAATAAAAGGATATTTGTGAATTCATTCCAAGGATTGAGGTAAAGGTACGAAGTAAAATCGATAGCATCGTTTCTACCAACAAGGAGATATGTTAATAATCTGTGGGTTAGGTAGGTTTTATTGGTAGATTTCTTTTAGAAAATTTTCTAAATGGAATAGGTAAAGGGTATTTAGATGATCTGCTCTGCCAAACTTTTGTGATAAAATAATTTAAGTTCTGTAAACATTTGCAAAGTGCTATAGGTAGAGTCTAGGATTACAATAATAGTAACAATTGTACAGGGCTTAAGGAAAAAATTATAGTTTACAGAATTATCATTTAAATTTTATAACTTTTAGTAGATTAGAGTAGGTTCCTTGCTGATTTACTTCATTCGTGGGATACTTACACAATTGTTAGGGTTCTGACTTCTAGGAGATCACGTTGGCCATAGCTGAGTAATAAAAATATTGATGTAATTCAAAGGGAATACTTTTCTTCAGTAGGCAAGTTTCGGATCTTTAGGTTTTTCAGACTAGACATATAGGTAATTCTAGGTATGAGTTTAGATGTGGGGATGTAGTAGAGCAGGGTTCGTTACAATTTGGGGTGCCGTGACCAGGATTTTAGAAATCTCTGGGTTACTACGGGCTTTTATCATCATATTGTGAAACATTTTGATTACAGTAAAAGTTGAGAGAAAGGTCTGTCTGTGGAAACACAGACAATTTGGTAACCGTGAAATGGATAGATTGAATGAAGTAAAAACAGCATTTTATTTTGTCTGTTCCAACTTATAAATATGTTAAGAATAATTTTCAGTCCGGGGGCTGCCAAGATTGAAATTGATAGAAATTGTTATAGGATATTAAAATATGGGCAAAACTCAAGTAAATTGGGGGCTGTAGGTAATTTTTCAGGTGGTAGATAGCTTTTTGTAAAACAAATTAAAGCATTATAATGCGAAATAAAATATAATCTTCATAATGAATACAAGAATTAATATCACAAAGAATTAGTTTAAATAAATTAATTAGACTAGAAAATATTTAGAAAATTATTCAGATTTAGTTTGGAAACTCAGGAAATAAGAATTTATTGTAGCATTAGAAAGTTCGGGTATTTACTTACTATACAACAGGATTTAGTTAAGAAAACTCTATAAGAAACAATAATTTATTAAGCACAAGTACATCACAGGTTTACTTTGCGGTTTCGACAAGTTGAAGTTTAAGCATTTAGGTACATCTATTACTAAAAAAAAAATTTCCTTGGTCTTTCTTGTTTGAGTCTTCTGATTGATATTAGATCAGCCAAAGCTGATGTTGGTAGTCGAAATCTGCAATGTAGAATTTTATATTATTAGCAAAATAACAAACAGTAGGACATGATAGTCATGTTTAGATGGAAGTTCTTACTGAGTCCATGGAAGCTACTTTTATGAGGGAGTAGTAGGGAATTGGGTAATAATCTTGAAGAATACTGTGTTAAAACATACTTGGGGTTCTTTTAGAATATTGGTTTGGATTGTAAGAGTAGGTATATAATAATAAATGTAGCGAGAGAAGAGTGTTAATGGTATTATGGTAAGAAATATGGATTAGTACAAAGATTGACATGTACCTCACTAGGACATTTTGATTTAGCAGGCATCAGCTGGGCATCTAACTGGGGTTTTGTATTTACGTATATTTTGAAATTTCTGGTAGTCTGACAACTGACAAGAATCAATTAAGATGTTGTCATTTTTTAAAGTAGTTGTAAAGTAGTAGGATGGGAGGTAAAGTGGCAGTAAACTGGATTTGCTCGCGGGTTTGCTTGGGTTTTAAAAATAAATTCGCCTAAAAAGATTTGTGAAAGTTAAGTAGCATCTGGGGGCTGCAGAAAAAAAAACTATAAAATAAATTTGAAGTAGAAAGAATAACAAAAAAAAATGGGAGTGAAATAAAAAAATTTAAAAAAAAAGCCTATCTTGTGGCTTTTTGGGGATGGGAACCGAGTGGATCATAAATATTGAAGAGTTAGGTACTTTTTATTAGGATAAATCTAATATTTTTGCTATTTTTAAGAATTGGCAAGTGATTGCAAAGGAAAAAAAAGGTTAATATTTGCGAAATGCCGAGACTAAAGTCGAGCAGGAAGCGAAAAGCTCCGGAGAGATTTGAGAATTCGGACGTAGTGACATTAACACGGGCGCCAGACGAATCGAGTGTAGTTCAGCAAAATGCTGAACGGATTGTGGCAAGTTTGCCGAGTATTGAAGTAGAACCACCAGTGGGAACGAATTTAAATGAAACATCAGCAGTGGTGGAAGGAAGCGAAACAGCTAATGAAAATGTTAGAATGAGGGTAAAAGTCAGAAAGGATAATTCAGGGATGGCTTATCGGTTACTGAGAAGGTCTATCTGCACTTTGACATCCAAGATAAACGAAGTAACTAAAGAAGTAGAACTCTCAAAGCAAACCACGACTAGTGTAGCAACAGTTTTAACTAACGAAAACCAAGGCAGTGCGTCGAGTAGTAGTCAGGCCAATATGGAAGTTATAAATATGGCAGATAATATCCAGGCTGTCAACAATCCTATTGGAACTACAAATCAAGTTCAAAGTGAATCATCAGGGAGTGCCACACAAGACAAACTTGATCTGAAGCCGAATGCGGGAGATTTTGAATAGATTAGATTAGATTAGATTAGATTTATTTATTTCACATTATCAGATTCATAATTGCAGCACTGAAGCTGGATGGAAATGTCAGAGGATGATGTGATCGTCAAAAACATTAAATAGAGGAAATGGCAATGTCAACGTTCCACAAAAGTAGATTGAAGGTGGGTACAATGGGATTACAAAAGTGGGATGTCAAAAGCATTGGGAGAAGTAAAAAATCACAGTGAATGTGTCGAATTGTAAAATGGAAATGTCAAACCAGTTTAAATGGTACAGGAATGGTAAAGGTACTAAAAGTATAAAAAAGTAGATAAAAGTGTTGATGTCGGAAGAATATGTCAAAAATAATAAGGTAGTTAATGGAAGTCTATTTTATTAATTTGAAATATTCACTTACGCTATAGTATTCTTTATCCAATAAAAAATCTTTCGGTGGGCGATAAAACGTTTCGTCGTGTTGCTCGTTTTTTATATCTGTGGGTAGGTGCTCGTAATGGGTCGGACCCATTACGCGCGGGTTTTTGGTAGCCGGCTCGGTTCTCCGCCGGACTTTGCACAGTTTCCCTACACTGCGAAGATTGCGCCCACCACCCGTTCGACGACTAAAGTTTTCTAAATTGTGCCGAACATATTTTATTGTTTCGTATAAATAAAGTGACGACAAGGTCATGATGCCATGCTTTGCGATTGAAGTTCTGCACGATTCTCGAGGCTTTGTCCCTGCTAATATTTGCAACGCACGCTTTTGGAGTGCAAGGACCCGTTCACTGTCACAGGAGTGGCCCCGCAGCAATGCCCCATGCGACATCACCGAGTGGAAATGAGCGAAGTGAACTTGGCGCATAACAGTGCTTGAGACCAGTGGACGCAGTTTTCGGAGTGCATATGCGGCACCGGTCGGTCTGGAACAGGGTGCACCGATGTGTGACTTCCAGTTGAGGTGTGAGTCTGAGGTGAAACCGAGAAGCCTGCATTCGGCGCTCAGCGGTACGGGAGTGGCTGCAGACGGTGGTGATCTTGGTGGGCCTGCGGAGAAGAGCATCAGGTTTGATTTTGTTGAGTTCAATGTTAACCCATTTGATGTAAACCACTCAAGTGATTGTTCGTGGGTCTTGTTTACTTTTGTGCTGAGCTGGTCGTGTGTGCGTGCGCTTACTACAGCTGTGGTATCATCGGCAAATAATACAGCGGGACCTTCAGATGTGGAATGCGCTAAGTCGTTTATAAAAGTCAGAAACAGCGTATTTCCTAGTGCCGAGCCTTGAGGAATCCCAATCGTGAGGTTACCAGCTTGTGATCTGATTTTGCGACCATCAGAAATCACCTGTACAGTCTGCTTTCTTCCCGATAAAAGCGAGTGCAATGGTTGGTGAGCGTTGTTTTTGATGCCGTATAATTTTGACTTTTCTAATAGTGGATCTCCCTGAACGGCATCAAATGCTTTGGTGAGGTCACGGAATATCCCAGCAGTTTTGTATTTGTCGTCAATACTCGTGATGATTGAGTCCATAACTTGATGAGCGGCTGAGCTTGTTGACCTTTTTTTCCTATAAGCGTACTGCTTATCGGATAACAAGTCATTTTGCTCTAGATGTTGCATTATGCTCTGAGAAATTATAGACTCAATCAATTTCGAGATACTGGGTACTATTGTGATAGGTCTATGGCTATCAACCTTTGATTTGTCGCCTTCACCTTTAAAAACTGGACACACCCTGGTACATTTAAGAACGTCGGGGTAGGTTCCCTTTATGAACATTTCATTAATCAGCCCTACCAATACGTCGACTATGGCTGGCCACACTGACAGCAAAATGTTTATTGAAATGTCATAGATATCCAGAGTGTTCCAAACAAACAGATAACTTACAATATTCGGAATATTAATCTGGAGCGTCCATTTGAGGGAGTAGAAAGTTCCATCCATCCAGTGACCTTTTTGGAAGAATTAGAATCGTATTTGAAAAAGTAATTGAAAGAGGGACAGGGTGAGGTAGAATTAATTTTGGAATGCCTGAAGGGTGATGCGAGAGACTTGGCACGCGTTTATTCTAAGCGTTGGAAGGATCTTAATGATTTTAAAAAGGATTTCCTTTCCACATTTTGGGGAGAAAAGGAACAAAATGAACTGCGACGAAAAATAGTACAAAGAACTTGGGACCGACAAAATGCGCCATCAATGTTGAATTATTTTTTGAGAATTACCGGAAAGGCACAGATGTGGTGTCGCATCAAATACCAGAGAATCAATTGGTGTCTGATGCAATCCGACATTTCCCAAAACATGTTCAACAAGTTTGGTTTACTCATCAGAAGGGAACAATTATTGAAGCCGCCGAATTCCTTAGAGGAATGGACGAAATTAATAAACAGGATCAACATTATATACGCTGCAGGAGGAACTAGGACATCGGACAGGATTTTTGAAAAACAGAGGAACGAGATAAAACAAAATTATAGAAATTGGCAAAAACCTGTAGCTGCGACCAAAGGAAAAGGAGTTAATGCGGTTGTTACAGAAGAAACTGGAGGCTTCTCTGTAGATAAGCCGGTAGAAGCATTAAACTAGAGGAGGTTGATCCTTGTATCCCCAAACCAACCTCAACTACAGGGGATATAGCGTTGCACATCATGTTAAGGAATGGGTGGATGCCGGGTCAAACTTTAGGGAAAGATAATAGAGGGTTACAGAAACCTTTTGTAGGAAAGGTTACTGTTCGCAAAGAACAAACAGGATAAGGGTATGGGAATAATGAGGAGAAAATTTTGCAAATACATGAAATGATAGTAGATGTGTTAAAATTCAAATCGGAACAACAAGAAATAAAAGGAGTAGACTCTGGAAACATATTGACAGTGTTTGAGGAAGAACCAAAACCACTTGTTGAAAGGAATTTCAAGTCGGAAATACTGGTATATTCAAATGCTCTAGAAATAATTTGCTAAGCGGATACGGGAAGTGATATTACTTGTCTATCTAAAGAGCTTTGGGAAGAGATTAGAAACAAGGATGATAAGTTACCTTTAATGCCCATAAAACCAATGCAGGTTAAAACAGCCGTAGGTCACAAAAGTTCGGATATACGGTATCTGACTATAATACCGATGCGTCCTGGTTCTGTTGTTCATGAGATAGCATTTTTTTTATAGTACCAAATTTGTTGGCGCCGCTTATATTAGGATTTGATTGGTTAAAAACAAATAGAGTCACAATCAACTTAGAAGAAGATAAGACGGGGATATCTTATTTTCAAATCGGAGTCAAGCATAAAGTCCCATTTTATGAAAGGGAGATTGAGGAGGAAAAGGCTGGTAACGAGAATCTGGACAAATTGAATATTCAGGTTATAAATAATGCTGAGGAGGATGTGAGATTGGGAATGAATCTGGGGACTCGAAACGTCGGTTGGAAGCTTTAGCCGGGCTATGGATATAATATTGGGGCACGAAGTCAGAGAATATTGCGTAAACTACCTAGATGATTTGGCGATTATAACAACAGGGACATAGGAAGAACATCTAGAGCATATAGATGTAGTATTGGGAAAGTTGGAAAAGGCTGGAATGACTTGTAATTTAAAAAAGTGTGAGTTCATGTGCAAGGAAGTTAAAATGCTAAGATTCATAATTTCCACTGAAGGTCTAAAAACAGATCCTAAAAAGGTGAAAGCCATACAGGAGTTTCCGGTACCAAAGAAACTGAAACAAATTAGGGCTTTTCTGGGATTGTGTAATTTTTATAGACGATTCATACCGAACTACAGTATAGGAACACAGCCTCTATGCGAACTATTAAAGAAGGAAAAAGTGTGGAGATGGGGAAATAGAGAACAGGGAGCGTTTGACAGGGTAAAATCTTTATTTGTGGAAACTATACAACTTCAGCATCCGGATTTTGAGAAGAATGAAATTTGAAAAGGGGATCTATTAATAATATAAGAGGTTTGAGTATATTTTCAAAGTCAACAGGGTGGAGAGGATCTATAAGCTGGCGAGTCTAGATTTGAGCTTCCAGCGTTTTTCGATGGCATCGCCATGCTGCTTTTATCTCTCGAACTGGAAAGAAAAAAATTATAAGTTTATTTGTTGTGATCCTAGGGTTGCTGTTGTAGTTATATAACAAGGGAAAACTTATACTATTTAAACTTAAGTGAGACATAACTAAATCATTTAAGTGAACACGGATCAAAGGGAAAACCTATAAGAATTGGAATTACTTATGGGATGGAATGGTTTGAAAAATGGTTAAAGCAAATAAATGGCAAATTTATGTGCGTGATAGAAAAATCAAGTCAGATTAAAGTTTACGTTGAAATGTTTTGAAGGTAATTTGAAAACTAAGAGTGACAGTAAAAACGAAACTTACCATCTCTGTCCAGCAAACGAGAAATTTCTTTCCACGCGTGCCCAACAGCCATTTTGTCTTTAAAGACCTCGTCGTACAAACAAGATCTTTTCATGACTTCAGCAATTAAAGCTCTTGTTCGTGAGCGGACGACGCTCGCGTGGAGCTTTACTTGACGCTCAGTCATGGTAGACTCCTGTTGGTTGAAATTTTTCCAATGTTGAAGTGAAACAGAATCTTTTGGCATCCATCCAGGTTGGCGTCAGGAGCGAAAGTGGCGGCAGATATGGGGCAATTTAAAGAGGAAAAGGAAATCCGGTTTTCTTTTAATGAAAAAAAAAACGGCAAGCGAAAACAAGGAGTATCCAAAAGAAAACCGGTAATTTGCGGGCTGCGTTGTGTTTTTTTTCACAATGCTAGACGTTTCAATGAAATTAGAAGAGTAACGTTTTAATGTATTGAACATATAAATAATATTTTATTTTCAGCTACAAATGAATGAAAAGAAACGGTATCATATGTCAAAAGTTAAAAACTTGGGGTTTGGTTGGGTTATGTTTATTTAATAATAACCATCTATAAATAAATATTTATTTTGTGACATTCTCTCGGGGACTTTTGGTGTTTTGATTGAGAAGTATAAATCAGAGTTTGAGGAGGGCTAAGGGAGAATGCAAGCATATGTGGTGTTTTGATTGAGAAGTATGAATCAGAGTTTGAGGAGGGCTAAGGGAGAATGCAAGCATATGTGGTGTTTTGATTGAGAAGTATACATCAGAGTTTGAGGAGGGCTAAGGGAGAATGCAAGCATATGTGATGCATGAAATTGGTTGAAAGGCTCAGTCAAAACGTCAGGGGTTATTCAGTGAATGTGAAGTTATTGTATTTCCTTCTAGAAGGCATTACACTGTACAAAGAAATCGATATGAAAATTGTATGCTTAGGGGTAAGACAGATGTCATAACTGTGTTGAAACAGATGTTTCATATTGATTTCAGACTTACAAGCAGCTTACAGGCTGAAAGAAAAAAACTAAAGCTGCTTTCCGCACACATCACATATAGAGTACTATATGTAACACACATTAATCTGGGTTTTAGTGAAGTAGATTTTGTATGAGATCTGGAGTGACAATTTGAAATCATGTCGGTTAGTTATCTCACAAAAGGGTATTGCACTTTTGAGCAGGGCAGTATGAGGGTTCATTTTGCAAACAAGAAAAAAACGAGGTTTGGAATGAAGTTTTATGCTGAGTCATTCTGACTGAGAAAACTCACAATTTTCTTTCTGGTGCAAAGGTGGGATGTAGCTCTAGAATAAATAATTGCTTATTTTTTTGAAGTTGTTGAAGATTCTGGATCTTGTGTAGAATTCATGGAAACTAATAATTTAGATTATTTACACACCACACAGAATACATTTTTGGAAGGAAGTGTAATATCTTATAAGTTGGGGATTTATAGTTTTAGGTAGACGCTATGTTTTTCAATTTGTATGCTCTTTTCAAACATAGCGGGGGGCTGAATGTAACGATAAACCTCTACTATTGTAGAGATTTTCATTCATGACTTGAATGTGTAGAAAGGACAACACATTAAATTATGAGAAAAGCAACTAGACAGTTAAATTATTAATATTTATCAAAATATTCTCATGAAAAAGAAATAAGAAATTAAAATATTTTCTTTTTTAGAGGAGCTATTGAAGTTCTTGCCTTCTATGGAGATATGGTGCCCTGGTACTTTTACATAATACTATTTGCAAATATTTTGATTTTTAAAAAGAAATGATAAATATCTTTCCTGGGAAGCTGGGAAGGGGCTTAGTAAAAGGGCGTCTAAGTAATGACTGCAACACCTTGCACTGCGCTCGCCGATCCGATTGTCAGGTGTGAAGGATGAGGCAAATGTTTTTCAATGCCCATGTCCAGCAGGCAGTAGTCTGATGTGGTATAGTAGTAGATAAATATCTTTGAAATGTATACCTTCTAGAGAGATATGCTATCCTGGTACTTTTAGTTTCTAAACATTTTGGGATTTAAGATGAATGGAAAATATTCTTGTAGGACCAGAGATACCATCTATGGGGATATGCTGTCCTGGTACTTCAGGTACTTGATTGACCGTAAGAAAGATGGATTTGTGCTTCGGAGGGTACGTAGGACTTCATACAGAATTTGGGAGAACTCTTATACCGGGGATCATCGGGGCGTTTGTGGGCACGATACTAGACAAAGGAATTCAGCTTGTACAGCCGTAGCTAAAAGATGAGATGGCTGTATGGCAGCATCACCATAGCATACTTCAAGAGAGTATGGAGTGCAGATCGGGCGCAGTAGACCCCAAATGAATTCAAAAATGGAACACGTTGTATGGCTTATATAGGCCCAAATTGGGCCTATATAAGCCATACAAGGGAGACCGGGGAGGTATTCTAGCTTTAGCACTCGGGGGATAAACACGAACCAATAATTGGACTTCTGGGGTAAATTCATTTGCTAGGATTTTAAAACTTTTAAATTTATCTTGTCCAATGTCCCTATTTGTTTAAAATAATTCTGTGGGTTTCAATTCAATAGATCGGATACTGCTTGTTTGCGTATCGTATTCACTAGAATAACGAGTATCAGTGCAAGGGTTCTTGGTCATAGTTGGAAACCACAGCAATTTGTCTTTTATCATGTTTATAATTCCGATTAGCGTTCAGTTCTTGGGGTTTGCCGAACGGTGACAACAAGCCCTTTGAAACGTGCGCATAATCCATTAGAATTGTAGGTCTCAACCTTTGAAGAGGGGTTGAGAAGCGTTTTTATTTTATTTTACAAAAACGCTGTTTCTCTTCACGTACTGGGTTTATTGACTTGACTGGGTGTGGCAATGGCATTCGATCTGATGTATCTAATGTTGCATTGAGAAACGGAATCCAGACCTGATCTCCCTTTCACCACATCTGTCATGTTCGTAATTCGGAACGGTCTTGTCTCTCTCTCCAGAAACTCTTGCCTACCCCTACGATTTTTTTATAAGATAAAGGCGAGTGGTTCTAAATAGGGTGGCACTAGGGGTTAGTAGTAAATCGAATATTGCCAATTAGTACTCCCTTTTATTAGAATAGGGCCAACCATGCACTATCGGTTGGCATTCTGACGCCATACAAACAGACTGACTTTTTGATATCAACATAGTAGAATAGAAATAGGAAAATCTTGAGCTTTGGTAGTATTTCAAAATACATATTAAAGAGGGAATTCATATTTAGAGGGATTAAATAAAGAAATATTTAAAGTAGGTGGGCAAATTAAATGATACAAAGTCACTTTACAGATAATCATCATATTTAAGTTTTCGTTTTCTTTAGAGCCTAAAATTTGAATCAAATTACAAATATTTTTTATAGACAATAAATAATATTTATTATATTACTAAGTTAATAGAAACTCTTAGGAAAAGGGAAAGAAAGGTGGTAACGCATTTATCTAAATTTCAAAGAAAATATAGATCTGGAATGTTTTAATCAATATTTAGTAAGGAAATTTCATTTGAATCAAACCAAAAATTTTTGTTTAAATAGTTCATGAAATATTTTATTATTTGAAGAAGAGCTAGTCTTTAGCATAGGCTTTAGCATTAAAGATTTCCTACATTTTTCAGAATTAATAATTTGATTTGGGAACAAAATCTATACCTAGAAAGTACAAAAGAACCTGTACTTAGGTATTCATAAATTCTTAGGTAAAAGAAAACCAGTAAGCAAATAAGAATCCAGTTTTATTCATAACAGAAATAATATTACAGTTTGCGAGGAAAAGCAAAACCTCGGTGATCTAATAGTCTTTCTAAGGAGAGATTGGATTATTAAAATTGTGATATTCAGTGACAAACATGCAAGTCTGAATGGAATTTGATTCTTTTGCTGACCTACTGAAGTGAAAAATGATGACTCAGTAGTAAACTTTCTTCCAAATTCTAAATCGTTTTATATGCATAAATTGTGCATTTTTGGCATCTCATTATTAAATAAAGGTGAGGCCGAGATAGAGTTCTGAGGGGCAAATGAATTGAATGGCGGTTTTTTTTTATACGAGCATCTATTTCACTAAAGTAGTCATTTAAACTTCATATCTGAACTACTTTGATATATTTGTAGGTATTTATGTAAACGTGTATGTATATGTATCTATCATATATATATATATATATATATATTTAAATAATGTATATATTTATGTAAAGTACTATAGTATAGTTAAAATTCATTTTAATTGTTGCATTGTTTTGTCCCCACAAAAATATTGATTCTCGCACTACCGACGGGTTGGCTGGAAGAGATCTCTTCTTAGAGATAAGCTCGCCTTTGCTCACACTGTTTGTACATTTTTCGTTTGTTTTTATGCAATAAAGGATATATATATATTAAATACAAATAACTATACTTTCCATACCGTAAACTTTGTTGAAATTTTATCACATACTTGTCAACTCACTTCTCGAACAAGAATTGCCAATAGAATGATGTATGCATCGTTGGCAGTACTTTTCTGCAGATATAAATAAAATTTTGAGTCTAAGCCATTTTTATAAATATAATGAAAAGCAAGTAAAAGATAGAAACAGAGAATTTTACATGAACTCAGTAAATATTTTCATGTCAGTTCGCCATTTTGATCATTTCACTCGATCAAAGTAGTGAGGGGAATAATTTGGTAGGATATAATTATCGGTTCACGTTCCATTCCGAATTATTAGATAAAACATTACAGAATTTGATTAAGATAACATTTTTCGATTTAAGTTTAGGGAAAGAGAATAAAAGGATATTTGTGAATTCATTCCAAGGATTGAGGTAAAAGTACGAAGTAAAATCGATAGCATCATTTCTACCAACAAGGAGATAATAATCTGTGGGTTAGATAGGTTTTATTGGTAGATTTCTTTTAGAAAATTTTCTAAATGGAATAGGTAAAGGGTATTTAGATGATCTGCTCTGCCAAACTTTTGTAATAAAATAATTTAAGTTCTTTAAACATTTGCAAAGTGCTATAGGTAGAGTCTAGGCTTACAATAATAGTAACAATTGTACAGGGCTTAAGGAAAAAATTATAGTTTACAGAATTATCATTTAAATTTTATAACTTTTAGTAGATTAGAGTAGGTTCCTTGCTGATTTACTTCATTCGTGGGATACTTACACAATTGTTAGGGTTCTGACTTCTAGGAGATCACGTTGGCCATAGCTGAGTAATAAAAATATTGATGTAATTCAAAGGGAATACTTTTCTTCAGTAGGCAAGTTTCGGATCTTTAGGTTTTTCAGACTAGACATATAGGTAATTCTAGGTATGAGTATAGATGTGGGGATGTAGTAGAGCAGGGTTCGTTACAACCTTTTCCTAGCAGCGATAATTCGTTTGATGAAAATTGCACGTTAGTCAAGTTCTTCACCCGTGGGTAGAAAACATGGCTAGCTGCACTACTACCCCTATTATCTCCTTCACCCACCACCACCACCACCACCGCCGCCGCCACCACCACCACCGTCACCACTACCACCACCGTCACCGCCACCGTCACCGCCACCACCATCACCACCGCCACCGCCACCGCTACCGCCACCACCACCACTCACGTCATCACTGCCAACATTACCATCAGCTTCATGATCGTTACCTCCACCACCCCTGACACTCATACCCCAACTAACTTCACCCCTACCATATTTATCCCCGTTACTATAGACTTTACCACCACCATGCTTCGTCGAAGAAGTCAACTTACGTAACTTTTTCGACTGTATCAAATACTTTTCATGCACAGCCTGTGATGCGTAATCCCTTGCCTTTTGGTCTAACAAATCGAACTCAACATTATGTAAATGATGCAAAAGTTCTGTATGTAAAACTTTTATATGCAATTTAAGATTATCTCTAACCGTAAACCAGTGGCGAGATTCCGCATCCAACCAGGCCTTCTGAGCTTTACGAATGGCCAAAACAGCCGATTCGGCTGTTCATGAAAAGTATTTGATACAGTCGAAAAAGTTACGTAAGTTGACTTCTTCGACGAAGCATGGTGGTGGTAAAGTCTATAGTAACGGGGATAAATATAGTAGGGGTGAAGTAAGTTGGGGTATGGGTGTCAGGGGTGGTGGAGGTAACGATCATGAAGCTGATGGTAATGTTGGCAGTGATGACGTGAGTGGTGGTGGTGGCGGTAGCGGTGGCGGTGGCGGTGGTGATGGTGGTGGCGGTGACGGTGGCGGTGACGGTGGTGGCAGTGGTGACGGTGGTGGTGGTGGCGGCGGCGGTGGTGGTGGTGGTGGTGGTGGTGGTGGTGGTGAAGGAGATAATAGGGGTAGTGGTGCAGCTAGCCATGTTTTCTACCCACGGGTGAAGAACTTGACTAACGTGCAATTTTCATCAAACGAGTTATCGCTGCTAGGAAAAGGTCTGAAGTACAACATGACTCCTAGGCTGACCCAACAAACTGTTGAGGAATTAGGTGTAGATACAGAGCTAGCATGCATGATTAATGGTAAAGATAGCTTGGTGAAAGGAATTGTTGCTAATGAACTAAAGAAGCAGAATCTGAATTACACCGTCGGACCTGAGATAAGAACAGTGAAATCATTGAAACGCAAGATTAATAGTAACAATCTTATAGTCACGAAGGCAGATAAAGGCAACACTATAGTAGTTCTTAACGATAGCGATTATGTCAATAAGGTGAACGGTGTAATTCAAACTGATGATTTCATTGTCTTACGCTCAGATCCGACGGCCAAGTACAATGCAGAAGTCAAAAGAGCTGTTGATAATTCTAAATTCACATTTCCAAGCGAGAGTGCTTCTAAATATATAGTCCCCATGAACCCTCAGGCTCCTGTGTTGTACGGTTTACCTAAGATACATAAAGACAACGTTCCCATTCGTCCTGTTGTTTCGTACATTGGGTGCCCAGCATAATGATAATGATAATGATAATGATTTTTATTGTGCGATGAAAATGGGTTACAATAGCAGTTACAGTTTGCTTATAATTAGGTAGTTTCACCAAATCCTACCTTTACAGGTGTACACACATTAAAATATAAATAACTTCATATGCACTTATTGTTTTCTACATTATTATATCTTTTAAAACAATTCAATTTCAATTTCAACAATTATATATTATTAAATCCCTAATATGCATTCAATGACAATATTATTTATATAAATTCAAATCTTAATTAGCATTCAACATTTTTTTAAATCCATATATTCTTTGACACTTTTAAAACAATTATCTAACAAAAAATCCGTTGTAAGTTTCTTAAACTTCGTCATCGGTTCCTGCTTGTACAAATCCGGCAGTTTATTAAAAATACTAATGCACATCATAAACGAGTTTTTATCAACTAGGGTTAGTTTTGATGGCGGTTTATACAACTTATTTACGTATTGCTTCCTTAGCCTACGGGTACTGGCCTCTATTTGCTGACGAAACAAATAATTGTGCTTATAGACAATCCAATATATACAAACAAGGAGCTGGTAAAATATTAAATTTTTTTAAAAATGGACGGCATGAAGTTCTTCTACTAATATTAAAAATCGCTCGAATACAGTGCTTTTGCATTAAAAATACGTCTCTAAAATCCGTGGAATTACCCCACAAAATAATTCCAAAACGTAGTATAGACGAAACGTAACCATTATACGCCACTATTGCGGTTTGGATAGATGCTACTTGGCTTAACTTACGTAAGGCGGTACACAAATGAATTAATTCTTGTGCAGACGTCTTTAACATGGTCTTTCCAATTACACTGGGAATCCAAGATAATGCCTAGAAATTTAATTTTATCGACTTGTTCTAAAACTGTGCCTTTATATATCACATTTAATTATCAAATATGAGTTAGCTAAAAGATTAAATACTATTATTAAGAACAAGTCAGGTTTTTCTCCTAAATATAGTCTACAGAATACGCAAGACTTAACAGAGAAAATAAAGAATGTTGTGTTACCCAAGAACTCTCTTTTACTTTCTTTGGATGTAGACAGTTTGTTTACTAACGTATCTTATGAAGAAGTTTTAGTTTTTCTTTCCGACATGTTAGAAAGAAAAAACTTACACCCAGAGGAGGTAAAAGAACTTATTGACTTAGCAACAATATGCATGAAACAAAACTATTTTAGGTTTAATGGGGCTTATTATAGGCAGAAAGAGGGTTTGGCTATGGGGTCTCCACTATCTCCATTGATGGCGGAGATATTCATGGATAACTACGAAAATAAGTACATCGTGGGCAACAGTAATATCCTTTATTACAACAGATACGTTGATGATATACTGATATGCTGGACAGGTACGAGACAAGAATTATATATCTTTGTTAGTAGTCTGAATACATTCCATCCTAAAATCAAATTCAAATTAGAACTCGAACAGAACTGCGCAATTAACTTCTTAGATGTGACTATCACACGGGAGCGTTGTCAGCATGCCTTTGAAGTATATAGAAAACCAACTCACACTGATTTAGTTATTCCGGCGACTTCTTGTCACCCTTGGCAACACAAATTAGCGGCTTTTCATTGTTACGTAAATAGGTTATTAACATATCCTCTATCTTCGCAAGCGTATAACAAAGAATTGAATACTATTTACTCAATTGCAGTTGCAAACGGGTACGACCGGCGAATGGTGGACGGGTTAATCAGGAAAAAGATAAATCAGCAGGTTTCTAGCCGTTTATATTCAGCGCCACATGAACGCGATGTTCATCACTATCGGTCAAGTTTACTGTACGTCGGACCAATATCTGAAAAGATATCAAGAATTTTGAGGAACAACGATGTTCATGTGGCGTTTAGGACTAACAACACCATTCGTCGGGCGGTTTGCAACGGCAAAGAAAAGACTGAGGTTGGTAAGAAGTCGGGCGTATACAAACTTGCATGCGATGTGTGTAATGGGGTTTACGTAGGTCAAACTGGTCGTAGCTTTAATGCACGTTATAAAGAACACACTTCTGCGTATAGGAATGGACGTCCAGAAAGATCGCATTTCGCAAAACATTTGCTAGATTCTGGGCATAGTTTAACTTACAGCCATTCCTATAAAGTTCTACCATACTTGTAATAAAGGCCAAAGGCTGAACGTGTTGGAACAATTAGAAATTATACGTCACGGGTGTACTGGAACTATCTTCAACGAGCAGGTAAATGTTTCCTCTTCTCCGTTACTGCGTATTTTTCAAAATAACCAATCGCAGAGAGTCACCTGACCAATCTGCACTCTGATTGGTTCTCGTACATTGCGTCACCCAAAGGCGGGGAGGAAGCATTTATAAGCTCGAGCCGACAACGACGGTTACTCAGTCAGTGCTCGGAACTCGACTGTCGAACATCTCCTGATGATGCTCCGTGGAGGGGCAAAACACGTGTAGAGTATAAAACGGTGGAAGTAGTGCGAGTAAAGTGCATCGCTTGTGCATTTGCATTAACTTGCGGTCGTACGCGTGGTGCATTCAACTAGCTGCATTACTAGCCATCATAAGTGCGGAAGAAGCTAAATACCTTGCTATCTAATTCAATCAAGATAGACTTCCGCAAAGTAACGCCTGATACAATTACTTATTATTCGCTTTACTCAAACAAATCACCAACAGACAGAGACTTCTTTGTGCAGTACAAACGTGCTATAAATTACCAAAAAAACAAAACGTTTGTAAACAAATTACAAAATAACTATTTGAATAATTTACACTTAAAAGCTAACATTTTAGTTTTCATTAATTTTTCCTGCTTTATATTTAGAAAATACTACATTAAATCACTGTCAAGAGATTCCTTCCTAGCATCCATTTCACTTTTTATTAATAACTAGCAGCCCGCCCAGCGGTTTCACCCGCCGCTAACAGTTTCCCCCCGGGAATAAGACAGTTTAATATAGCCTATGTTCATCAGGGATAATGTAGGATTCTAAAAATCTTGACTTCAATTTGAAACAAATATCATTTGCAGATGGTGGTGGCGTAAAGTTACATGCCTGTGATTAACCTGGCCAGTCCCATGGCAGTGCCTATATGTTTATTCTTTTTATCCCGCCCGAGCCGGTTTTCTATTAGGTCATAACAAAATTGTAATAAAAAAAAAGAAAATTGTGTAACACAAATTTCTTTTTTTAGAATGACGGTTCATGACGTCAATAAGTGATAATACTATCCTACATTGAATTAAGAATTTCAATTTCAATTAACGGTAACAGATTTTTTGAAATCGGTCCAGTAGTTTCGGAGCCTATTCAATTCAAACAAACAATAAATAAAATCCTGTTTCTAATATTAGTGTAGATTATTATAATTATTATTTTAGTGTGATGCTGGCTTAGAATAGAATCACCCGATTTCTTTCCCGTGGGAGTCGTAGGAGGCGACTAAGGGACTGACAACCTGTCACTATGGCGATACACAATTTTCCGAATGACCCTCAAACATATGTCAGACGTGGCGTAAATGTCCGTTTTTGCGCCGTTTACGCTCTGCCTACCCCGTAAGGGATAATAGGCGTGATATGTGTATGTATGTATTATTTTAGAGTAGATTTTTTTACCGTGTGATGCCGGCTTAGAATAGCATTACCCCATTTCTTACCCATGGGGTGTCGTAAGAGCCGACTAAGGGACTCGAGGGATGTGTATTGCAATTTAAGGCGATGGGCTGACAACCTGTCACTATAGTGATACACAGTTATCTGATTGACCCTCAAGCTTTTGTCAGACGTGGTGTTAATATCCGTTGAACGGACGTTAACGCTCTGCCTACCCCGTGAGGGATATAGGCGTGATTTATGTATGTAGATGTTTTTAATGCATTATTTAATATTTTTTGTCGTCTTTTTATACCGAGTAGGTAAGGGACAGTCCTTCGAATACTGATAAATGAAACATAAAACTGGACAACTTTCCCCTAGAAACATATGTCAGAAAACGCCAAAAAACTGACCTTCCATACAAAATCACAATCAGCTGACTGCATTCACTATGGGAAGTCAGTTTTTTTACGTTTCCTGAAATATGTTCCTAGGGGAAAGTTGTTCAGTTTCATGGTCTGCATGTACCCTATCAGTATTCGGAGGGCTATCTCTTACACCCTTTAATACAGTAATGATTAAATGTAATCATTACACTGGTACGAATAATGTGGCGTAGTTGGTACATTTTTAAATGAAAAAGTAGTTATTGTGGCATAACTGTAATAGTAAGACATATGGTATTGCGAACATTATTATAGATATTGATGTCCTCTATAAAACTGTAGTACATCACTTTGCTCTATTGTCAATAATTTCCACAGCGTACGCGATATAAGATATTTTTTGGTACATTTTTCACACGTTGGGTTACATTATCGAAATTTTCACGTGGATCCCTATTTTTTTCTCGTATAAAATATAGCCTATGTTCATCAGGAATAATGTAGGATTCTAATGGTGAAAGAATTTTTAAAATCGGGCCAGTAGTTTCGGAGCCTATTCGATGCAAACAAACAAACAAACAAACAAACAATCAAATCTTTCCTCTTTATAATATTAGTGTAGAAAATTCAATTTATCTTCGTCTTTATATAATATTTTTATTTATTATAATCAAATCACACGTTCTCTATATTATTTTCTTAAAATTTTCCGCTTGCGATCAGATATTTCATATTTTTTTTTAATTTTTCCTTCAGCTACTCTCCTTGCCCATCTTTCTTTTTCTTTATTTTTTCCTTTTAAAACACATCTGGATCACTCTTGATTTTAGCCCGTCTTATACGATTTAACAACTTTCATTGCTCTTGTCTTTCTTCTATACTATTTTTCATCTAGAAAGAGTAGTAAATTTATAAGTCTGTGGCGTCAGGATCGGGGGGACCGGGCATCATAGGGCTTCTTGGGTAGCAGGTATGACGATAAAGTAAAATTACTGACTTTAAAATTTCAGGTTTTATTCTTACTGACAAAAATCAGAAAAACTTTCAGGAAAACTTTATTCTAATTCGAAACAGACAAGTCTTTTGGCAGAAGAGATCCCTTGACCGAAGTTAGATGAAAAATTCCACAGACTCCATTTCGAATCAAAAATGTGGTCTCGGATCCCCCGCCAAAGGCCTTCTATGACTCAATTTATCTACTATGACTGATGTTATATATGACTGTGTAAAAATTGATATATGCTCCCATGTCAAGGATCTAGGACTCATTCTGGATAGCACACTGAGCTGGAAGAATCAAGTTGACAACATTAGTCGAAGAGTGATTTACACGCTTCGCCTACTTTATCGTTTTAAAAATTTTCTCCCCACTGATACCAAGCGAATGCTAGTTCAAGCTCTTTGTCTCCCGATCATCGACTACGCTGATGTGTGCTATTTAGATCTCTCATCTGAACTACTTGATAAGCTGGACCGACTGCTTAATCGCTGCATTCGATACATTTTCAATCTCCGGAAGTACGATCATGTTTCGGCCTTTCGTCAACAGCTGGGCTGGCTCCCTATTCGCCAGCGGAGACAAGTCAGAGTTCTCACTACTCTGTATTCCACATTGAACGATAAATTTGCCCCAGACTACCTGAGATCTCAATTTAGCTTCCTCTGCGACACTCACAGCCGTCAACTCCGCTCATCGCATAACCTTGCCCTTTCTATACCCCTTAGTAGGTCAGCTTTCTTCGGTAACTCCTTTACGGTCGAGGCAGCGCGTCTCTGGGATTCATTGCCACCCGAAATCCGGAAAGCTTCTGATCGTGTTGCTTTCAAGAAGTTAGTGTACGATCACTTTGGCCGGCTTCTTAATCGCAATAAGTAGTTTCTGTTGTCAAATAATCAGTCTCCACTTTTTGTTTTTATGAAGGTATATAGCAGGTACTCGCTAGTTAGTTTTCAATTTTCTATTTAAGTAGTATTAATTTATTTCTGTTTACATTAGAGTATGTATATTAATATAAGTAAGTTTATTTTAGTAAGTATTTGTGTAGGTATATTTTAGGAATGATATGTATGTTATATATTTATATTTATTTCATAGTAGTTCAATTTGTTATTTTCCATTATTTTGATTTCACACCCGAGTGCACCCGTGTATTTTTCTCTCTGTTTACCTTCTGGTTGGCCGGTAGAGAATGCCGCGTGGCATTAGGCCCGCCTTTTGTACCATGTGCAATAAAGTATAAAATAAATAAATAAATAAAGGCCTTGCCCAAGCGATAAAAATGAGGGAAAACCATTCCCAGCCAATCGCTTGCGTTTCTACAGAAAATACTTTCAGGTTATCAAACATTACAATCTGAATCGGTAAAATTAATTCAAACGGAAGTTACAATAAATTGAAATGACACGGAGTCGACCAATTACAATCAAGAAATACTGTAAGTCTCGCCAACAGTACAGACTGAACTAGGAAATAATGATAAAGTTAATTTGACATTTATTCTAGTAGGTTAACTACTACTACCGTGTACGATAAAGTAACACCATCCGTAGGCAAATCAAGAAATTAACTCAAGTTACATACATACATACATACATATATCACGCCAATAATCCCTTACAGGGTAGGCAGAGCACTTCTAAAAAACCTCAACTCCGTGAGCAAATTTCTCAACTCCGTGAGCATTTGCACACGGAGTTTTGGGTCTCGGAGTTAAGAAAAAGCTGGTTTCTTTCAAAAAATCGCTCATGCTACTACTTAAAGCAAATCAAACATTCCTTTCTACTGATATCCTGACAAGTTATAATCATACGAAGAAACAAACTTGCAACCTTTATAGTTTTAAAAATATTCATGATCCGGAGTTGAGAAATTGCCCTGCACCAAAGACGACGCGAAATTTTTTACCTTTGGAAATGGTAAAATCCGGCATCATGTCACACGTTCACTATACTCGCCTGCTCGGGCATAACTTACAGTTTACGTGAATCGAAAAGTGATGTGCATATCGCGAATATTTAGTGATGTTCTCAAGTATTGCTTGCTTGTAAGTTGTACCCGATTAAGCGTAGGCTCGGGACAAATATTTAAAGTGATAAAAAAAGTAAAAAAATAATACTTTACCGTTACTTTGGTGATAAATATATCTTTGATATACATCTATAGTCATGTGTCTATAGTTTTCACTTCGGTATTTTTTTAGCAGGAACTATTAATAACACAGTTTTGATAGTATGTTCTCCGAAAAGATTATACATTAGGGCTTGTATGTAATTTTTTTGAGATTTTTTAGTAAGACTTCACATGATTTTTGAACCAGTACAAAAAACCGGTGTGTTTGTAGAAATGCCCAAATAGCAAAAGAGTCGAATTCACTACTCGCTTAGTGTTTTCAAGCTTCGCAAAACAGTCAGTATCAAACTTGTGCTTGTGTCTTACGATGGAACCAGAACAGGATCAAGTTGTCAGTTGCTTTTTTCAAGACACTGAAAGTGAAAGTGAAAGTGACTCTGAGTTTTTTAAAAGTGAGGTCTTACAACAGTGTGATACATTAGAGAAAAAATATTATAACGAATTAACCTTACAAGGAAATAGTTTTTCTTCTGAAAATGATTCTGCATTATGTGAAATAGCATCCGAGGTGGAACATCAAGTTATTTAAGTAAATGAATAATAATTTAGTTGGCTTCATAATCATAATTGTCAAAGTAAATAACTAATAGGTATTTATTTCTTTCGTGAAGTATGGTTGTACTAACATGCATTCTATTTTTTTTTAAGAAATATGGTGCAAATTGGAAGAGGAAAAGGACAGAAGAGAAAGTCACCAGATGATGATGATGATTAATTTGTGTCCGGGCATTCATCATCTAGAAGAGATCACTCAAGTAAAGAAATGATTGAGTGTGATACTTGTCGTGTGATGGTGAGTTGGAAATATTTTCCAAACCATGTTAGAAGTTCCTCACATAAAAGTATTATTATAAAAAGAACATAATTTTAAAAACGTTTCTGTTTTAAACACTGCATTTGGTTCAAGAATTGTTACATATCAGATAACTTCACCTCTTCAAAGTTTTACCATCTTTGAAACACCTGAACAGTTCTTTGATTCGGTAAAGGACACTCTTCTAAAATTAATTATTGAAAATAAAGAAGTTTTAACGATAATACAAGTAAATTTTGTGATCTATGCTGAATTTTTACAAGAAATAAAAGACTTGCGCAACGTTTTCGATTTCCAAACTTCTTCTTATTTTAAATCACTAGGTGAAACAATAAAAAACAAGATGAGTGAATTTGAAAAAAAAAATAGTGGGTGGTCATTCATAGCGAGTCCTATACAATAATGCGTTTAGGTCGTTGTTGGGGCTGCCACGCTACTGCAGCGCATCAGGAATGTTCGCGGAGCGGGGAGTAGACGGGTTCCACGCCATCATGCGTAAGCGAGTTGCCTCCCTGATGACGCGAGTGCGGGGCAGCGCCAACACTCTCCTACTTACCATAGCTGAGCAAACAGATGGACCTATTCTGAGGCACTGGATCACGACGCATACTGTGCCCGGATCACGTGCCTCAAAGTAGACTTGTAGTTTTAGTTATTTTTAATTTAATTTAATTTAATTTAATTTAATTTAATTTAATTTAATTTAATTTAATTTAATTTAATTTAATTTAATTTAATTTAATTTAATTTAATTTAATTTAATTTAATTTAATTTAATTTAATTTAATTTAATTTAATTTAATTTAATTTAATTTAATTTAATTTAATTTAATTTAATTTAATTTAATTTAATTTAATTTAATTTAATTTAATTTAATTTAATTTAATTTAATTTAATTTAATTTAATTTAATTTAATTTAATTTAATTTAATTTAATTTAATTTAATTTAATTTAATTTAATTTAATTTAATTTAATTTAATTTAATTTAATTTAATTTAATTTAATTTAATTTAATTTAATTTAATTTAATTTAATTTAATTTAATTTAATTTAATTTAATTTAATTTAATTTAATTTAATTTAATTTAATTTAATTTAATTTAATTTAATTTAATTTAATTTAATTTAATTTAATTTAATTTAATTTAATTTAATTTAATTTAATTTAATTTAATTTAATTTAATTTAATTTAATTTAATTTAATTTTACTAACAATTAAAATTAAGTGTTACTAACAAAGAATATGGATTTCAAAAGTCTGAAATAAATGATATATTATTATTATTATTATTCAAATCAGTACATAATTTGGAAATGAATATCAACAAATTTAATCCTTTAAAAGGTTCTTCTTTTGTTAAGCTACCAAAAGACATGCAAAATAAAGGAGCTTTCATTAATGTAAAAAACAATCATCACGAATGTCTTAAATGGGCTTTATTTTCAGCTTTATGTCCCGCAAAAAATCATAACAATAGGGTTTCATCTTATCAACAACATCAAAATAAACTAAACTTTGATAATGTTTCGTTCCCGGTTAAAATAAAAGATATTGGCAAGGTTAAAAATAATAATAATATCAGCATTAATGTTTTTGGATTAGAGTATAACGAAGTTTCAAAAAAGAACGCTGTTGTGGGTCCACTTTATCATACTAAAAATAAAAGGAACATCCATATTAATCTGCTATTCATATCAAATGGCAGCAGCGGACATTATAGTTACATAAAAAACTTGTCTCGCTTAGTTAGCAAGCAGTTATAGAGCAGAGGCTATGCGGTTTTTATTTGTAATGGCTGTTTGCTGAATTTCACATCAAAGGATAGGTTGGATAATCACCAAAAATTTGATTGCAGACATGTTTGTACAACATTACTTAGTCCACTGAAAACTAAAAAAAATTGGTTAGGAAAGGATGAACCTTCAAATAAAATATCTTTCGATAAATATCTCAGACAGATGAAAATACCATTTGTAATATATGCAGATACAGAAGCATTTCTTAAACCTATTTCTGGTTGCGATCCGGAGAGTTCAAAGTCTTTTACAAGAAATGTACAAGAGCATGAAATGAATAGTTATGGTTATTTCATCAAGTATTCTTATGATGACACATTATCAACATATAAGACGTACACAGCTACTGACTGTGCTGAAAGTTTAATGAATAATATATATGAAGACGTGTGCGAAATTCAAAAAAGAAATTATTTACAAAAGAAGTCAATACCGCTTGAAGATTGGCAAGAGGCAGACATTTTTCAAACAAGAACGTGCTTTATAGTTAATACTTGCGATTGTTGGCGCTTGGTGAAACTCCATGTTTAATTAATTTTGACAAAAAACACTTGTACTCGTTTCACAGTTTTATTGCGGGGTAACCCGACCGGTTTCGCTGTTAAAGTGATTCAATACAGCGACACCGTGAGTGCGTAAATAAGAGTGTGTTTTAATTTGTATTCTCTAAAGAAAAAAAAACTTTTTCATCTTCATCAGGATTCAGGAATATATTTTTGAGACTTAAATCGAGGCCCCAATTAATAAAATGTAATGCGCAATAAATAAATAATATATTGTAATGTATAAAATAAATTATATGTCGACAAAGTAAAAAAAAAAAATTTGTACCACTCAATGATATATTAAATATATGGATCCAAAGCATAAAGATGCTAATGTTTGCATTATAGATATAATGAATTTTGTAAAATACAAAAACGGTATTTGTAACGCAATGACAATTAAAGGTACCTATATTTTGAAAATGTACATGATATGCTGTGATGAGAGATAGTAAATTGATATTTTACGAATAAATATGATTAATAATGACATGTCAACCGGATTATGCTAAAAGGCCTTATAATAATGATACAGGATTGTGACTTATCTCCAGTATAGAGTAATAATTGATAACTATGAATGTTATAAAATGATCCTCTCCTCCCCGGACCTCGACTAAGAGCACATGTGTCTAAAACTATATTACTGTTTCTAATAAATAATTTGATAACATTTTAAAATTGATAATTCGATTAGAAAAATAGGAGTGCATAAACAGCAGGAGCTAACAACATCGCTGCCACCGCCAAACACTGGACCGCCGCCGCTAGCATTGTGTGAGTGACCCTCCTTCTTTCTACGCATATACGTGTACACTGCTAACGAGCGCGCGGCGCACACTTCGAAATACTGCCTGTGCAAGAGACACACAACAGAGCGGTGTAGTTGTGCGCGTACTGCGTGCACGAACACATACACATACCGGACCGGTCACCACAGGCGCAAGAACATCACACACCTTCTGCCTGCTTATGCGAGCCTAGTACTGTGCGCTGCAATATACGGCGTCTAAGCAAGGATACTTTAACAAGTAGTCGAACCGCATGATCGTATAGCTACCTGGTCATTCATATTGCCCTTGTTCTTCCGATACAAATATGAACAAATCATCTTCGGAGTCAAACCTAAATGCTGGCCAAGCCTCTGACTACCGGGCTAAAAAGAGAAAAGAATGCGATAGCCCCATACACCATGACTCAGAAAAAGAATATAAAAGTGATATCGATGTGCTCAGGGCAGATATGAAACGCATGTTTAGCGATTTAATTGAAAACCAGAAAATTGAATCTCAAAAAATTAACTCAACTCTAATGGAAATCCAAGGAACTAACATGAAAATCGAAGTCTCAATTGACTCCCTAAAGAACCAGAACGAAGAACTCAAAAAGAAAATAGATGCCTTAGAGTTGCAGAAGAAGGAAGACAGAAAATATATCACAACCTTGGAGGACAAGATCGAACTTATGCAGAAAAGCTATAGGAAGACCAACTTTGAGATTAAAAACGTCCCAAAGAAAGTTAACGAAACGAAAGAAGATTTAATTAACATGATAACTTGTTTATCCTCTACTGTGGGTGCCGCCATAACGAAGATGGATGTTAAGGACATTTACAGGGTCCGTGGGAAAAAAGAAGGCGTTCAAAGCACTCCAATCGTAGTCGAAACATCCTCGACCCTATTGAAGACTGATTTACTCAAAAAATGCAAATCCTACAACGTAACCAACAAAGCGAAACTACGAGCCAAAAACTTAGGATTTGTTACAAATGAAGAAACTTCCATCTTTGTCTCCGAGCAATTAACACGAAAAGCTTCCCGGCTGTATTTCCTGGCGCGCGACCTTATTAAATCAACGGCTTTTACATACTGCTGGACTGCATACGGGAACGTCTACGTAAGAAAGGATGACACTTCTCCTATCATAACGATCACAAACGAAGCTCAGATTCAACAATTATTTAATAAAATGTGACTAGTTCTTGCAGTATATCACTTAGTTTACACTTACCAAATCACATTGTTTACGGATAACATGAAATCTGTAATCAACATACACTTTCAACACAAACTCAACAAGTACACACGGACTCATTTTTATTCTAATAATACCATCACTTCATTTCATAATTACTCACACACCCAAGCTCACTCTCCTCACAACCCATTCAACAATGTTCTTAAACTAAACAAATATTCAGAAGTGTCACTAATGCCATCTCAAAATAAAATTACCACACCACAAGTACTAACACAAATCATGATCTACATTTTTTCTAAATGATGGACAGCATCAATAATCAGGAAGAAATAGACGAATTCTCTATTGCATCTTCAGTAACGTGTGATCCTATAGAACTATATAAACACCTTACTATAAACAAACGAGACATTACAATAGTTCAACAAAATATAAGAAGTATTTATACCAATCTGGACAACTTTGAGGCTTCCCTTACCGACCTCAAACTTGAACCGGATGTTTTAGTTTTCACAGAATGTCGATTGAATAAAAATAAACCTGTCCCTAACTTACAAAATTACATTCAAAACGTATCAAATCTTAACTCGAATCAAAATGATGGTGTCGTAGTATATGCCAAAAGCAAATTGAATCCAATTTTCAAGGAAATTAAATTAGATTATGCGACTTGCATTCAAACCAGTATCTGTAACAGCACTATTCTAGGCATTTATCGCTCCCCATCTAATCATGACGCCAACAATTTTATTACATCACTTTGTAAGCACTTAGAAACTATCAAACATTTGAAAAATATTGTAATAACATCAACTTAATTACTAAAGAAAACGAACCATCATACGAAACTAATAATCGTGCAGCTTATCTTAAATCTTAATATGCTTGCCACGCATGGTCTCTTAGCCGGCCACAAACAGCCAACGCGAGAAAACAGTTGCCTGGATCACTTTATGTTAAGGATAGAGAATAAAATAATGACAGCCCGAATCGCAGTTCTAAATACTACAATAACTGACCATGCAACTATATTACTCAGCCTTTCAAAAATAAAACCGAACTACTCCAGCCAAAATATAAAAACTTACACGGACTTTGAGCTGGCCGCTGAGCAATTAATAAATAAAAACTTACCCATCTTGCTACTAAGTAACGATCCTGATTTTGTAATTCAACAACTAATACATAAACTTACCGAAGCCCTTAACGAGAGTAAAAAAGTAAAATTTATATCAAATAGACAGCGCATTATTAAACCATGGATCTCAACTGGAATACTCCGCTGTATCAGAAATAGAAATAAAATGCAACTAAAACTAAGATCTGATACACACAATAAAATTTTAGAACTAACCTTTAAAAGATACCGTAACTATTGTAATAAACTGATAAAAACATTAAAACGTAAATATGAGAGAGACTTACTCAATCGTAACATTAAAAATTCTAAAGTTCTGTGGAAGTCAATTAAGGAAATTACGCACCTTAAGAATACAAAATCCAGTAACTCTGATCTATTGAGCATCAAGGGCACACCAGTTGACTCTGTTAACTACGTAAATGACTTTTTTGCTAATGTTGGTAGCCAACTTGCGGATGAAATCCTTAAAAACCATGACAAACTAGCTGACAATGATCCTGCCACCACTGCATCACCCTCATCATCATTTACTCTACTTGAGACCGATAACGAGGAAATCGACGCAATTCTCCTAGGCCTAAAAAACGAAAGTGCCCCCGGTTGGGATGGCATACAAACCAAATTTCTACAAACGATTAGACCTCTAGTAGTCCCAGTCATTAGCCATAAAAACCTTTGTTTTAATAAAGGTATATTTCCGTCCTTATTAAAAAAATCCATAGTGACGCCAGTACACAAGAGTGGTGCAAAAAATGACGTTAACAACTTCAGGCCAATTTCGGTCTTGCCTGCTATATCTAAGATTCTTGAGAAACTTATAAATCAACGTCTTGTTAAGTACCTTGAGAAGTATCAGATATTATCTGGTTCTCAGTATGGGTTTCGACAGGGGAAGTCTGCAGAAGATGCAGTTCTAGCCTTAACTTCAATGGTCACCAAACATCTAGATTCTGGCAAGAAGAGCCTAGTGGTATTCTTAGACTTGAAAAAAGCATTCGACACGGTATCGATACCCATTCTGGTCAAAAAAATGGAAAATGTAGGTATACGTGGTATCCCACTGGCTCTTCTTACAGACTACTTGCAGGCCCGGACTCAATGTGTTAAAATCGACAATTTTATAAGTAAAGAAAACAAAATAAAGTATGGAGTTCCACAAGGAAGTGTTTTGGGACCTACTTTGTTCTTAATCTACTTAAATGAACTCACGGACTTGAAAATTGAAGGAGGGAGCCTATTCTCTTACGCGGACGACACAGCTGTTGTATTTCATGGTACTACCTGGAACTTAGTATTTAAACTAGCGGAGAAAGGTCTCTGTAGAATTTCCAACTGGCTCAGATCAGCTGTGCTTACTTTGAACGTAACTAAAACTAACTATATCTGTTTCGCTATCAACAAGCGTTCCCTACCTAATACTGATCTTAAATTAAAGATACATTTGTGTGACAATTGTAACGCTTCAAGCTGTACGTGTGAAGAACTTAATTGTATTCAATCCACAAAATACCTAGGTGTTATAATAGACCAGCGCCTTTCCTGGCACGTACAGATCGAGCATATTGCTGACAGAATAAGAAAACTGGTATGGATCTCTAAATCACTCAGGCACGTAGCATCCAAAAAACTTCTGTTCCAAATTTATCTATCACTAGCTCAATCTGTTATAGGATACTGTATACCCATCTGGGGAGGTGCAACTAAAACAAAAATGTTAGAAGTCGAGAGAGCACAGAGGTGTTTACTCAAGACTATGTTGTTTAAACCTTACAGGTTCCCGACCGATGAACTTTATAGTACGTCCGAAATTCTAACAGTCAGAAAACTGTATATCGTTACGAGCATTTTAAAACTTCATAAGAAGTTAGTTTTCGATCCCAGCAAGCTGACCGGTAGAAGACAGGACAAGGTTGCTTCTATCGTAAGGTGCAAAACAATTTTTGCAAAACGGCAGTTTAGTGCACAAGCTCCCTTTTTATATAATAAATTGCACAAAAAACTTGGCATCTATAATTGCCAACACCGAGAGTGCAAGAACAATTTGATAAAAGGGCTTGCGTTCCTAGGCTACGAGGAGATAGAAGAACTTTTCAAAGTTATCTCTTAAGGTGACATCCTTACGAGATTACTTTGAATACTTATATTACTATATATACGTTTATATACTTATAATATACACATCAAACATAAACACACACACACACACACAAACACACACACACGTACACACACACACACGCACGCACACACACACTCTCACACTCAAACTGCATGCTACGTTTAAATTTTTTTATTTTTTCTTAGTTTTTCCCCTTTTATTAATTTTTCTTTTATATCGTTTAAATCAGAAATTGTTTTCACATTACACATTATGTTTATTGTATGTAAGTTACTGTAATGGGAGAGCGGAATCTCCTGCCACAGGTATATTACATACTTACTGGGAGGTTCCGGCCTCAGAATATGGTTTATGTTTGTAAGCAAATGAAATAAACATTTTTTTTTTTTTTTTTATTTATAAAATGTGTTGTTAAAGTACTTCAACAAGTACTAACATACAACTAATGTATGAATATCGCTTTATAATAAGCAGATAGTTTAATATTAAAATTTAGTTTTTAGTCATAAATTTGTATTTTAAAGAATTTTTACTTAAATATGAAGTAATAATTGTATTGCAATTGCAGAATTTGTACTAGCAATTTTCTTATTTGAGTAAAACAACAGAAAATGTTCTAAAATTTAAAATATGGAAATTGACAGTAAAAAGTAAAAATAGTATAAAAATTATTTAAAAAATGAGAAACTCGATAGGACACTATTGAATCAAAAAAGAAAAAGGGGGGAAAGAATGTTTTAAAAATTAAATATGTCATAAAATATGTTAAGATTTTAGATATATTTCATATCTGAAACTGTGTTTGTGTCAAATTCAAAATAATTTTTATTGATTGCAGTGATAAAAAAAAAAAACAATGTTCTAACAATATTCTAAATTAATTTGTTCATCCTAGATTTCAAAAGCTTCTTAAATAATAATTAATATAATAATATCGATATTTAGAAGTAAGATATTTAGCAAAATATAACATTAGTAACACATACATACATACACATATCACGCCTATAATCCCTTGCGGGGTAGGCAGAGCGTAAACAGCCGCAAAAAACGGCCATTTACACCACGTCTGACAAAATATTTGAGGGTTATTCGGAATATTGTGTATCGCTATAGTGACAGGTTGTCAGCCCATCGCCTAAAATTGCAATACACACCCTCGAGTCCCTCGAAATATTGGAAGTACAAATTTTTATAAAACGTAGCTCTTGGCCGATCAAAATGTTTAACAAATTCAAAATCCACATACAATACAAACCAGTCTTAGGTCACCATATAAAACCAATATAAATTTTAACGATAAGAAAATTTACTTATAAAAATTTGTGAGTAAATACTTGAAAAGGAATATTAGTAATTTAACAACAATGTAGATAAATGCATGCATATACAGGAATCTTGTTGTAATAATAAATACAAGTTTTGATAACACGACAAAACTTATTTAAATTCAATAAACTACACTTATATTTTATTGCCATCTTGTGGTCCATCAAAAATAATTATATTGTATAAGGCAGCTTTGCAGGTAGTTATAATTATACATAACACGATACGGTTTCACGAAGATAAATTATTACGTAATATCAATCTACTTAATTAAAAATAATTTATTATTTAACGTAAAAATTGCATTTTTATTTTCTGAGTTTATTATGCTACGTTCTTTTCATATGATTATATGCAATACTCTGTTTTTGAGGCACTTTCTTTTCTTTCGCTAGTAAAGACCGATTTTTCCGATTATAAAGAAAACACTACCATAATACTAGTAAGTATATAAAAATAACATTAGTAAGTATATAAAATAATGAGAAAAATATCATTATTTTATAATTTTTCCACGGGGGAGGTGTAGTGTGCCTACGCACCTCCTTCATTAGTATAAGACAGTCTAATAAACGACACATTACGGAGTACACGCGTTTCATTGATCGCGCCCCCAACCGCCATCACCGCATCGCTCACATGAGCATTTTCAAGGATTTTACAAAACACAAATCATTATTGAAGAAAGAACATCACATCCACTAAAATATAATTATTTACATACTTATTTGTTGCATCTGTGTGATAAATGGTAAACCGTTAACTATTGTAGGTAGGACAAATAAAAATATTCGGGCTGCCTTCCCAGGAAAATTAACCCGCAATAAAACTGTGAAACGAGTACAAGTGTTTTTTGTCAAAATTAATCAAAAACGTGCTTTATTTGTGCTGAAGACTTAAATTCAGATTCAACAAAGTATTTTGATTGGCATACGGGTTATTTAAGAGGAGTAGCACATTCCTTATGTAGTTCAAAATTTAGAGCTCCTAATTACATTCCAGTTCTTTTACATAACTTAAGTAACTATGATGCTCACTTTATAGTGCATGCGTTGAATATTAAAGAAGGAGATATTAAGATAATACCACAAAATAAAAAATAAAAAATTCTTTTACAAAAAAGTTGAAAGTCAATGGGCATGAGGTTCATTTACGGTTTCTAGATTCTTTTAAATTTATGCCATGCAGTTTGGACAGTTTATCAAAAAATCTATAAGAAGAACAGCTAACGGAGTTAAGAAAGCAAGTACCAAACGAAGAAAGCTTTAAGCGATTGGTTCGTAAAGGCATTTTTCCATATGAATTTATGTCGTCATATAAGTCATTGAAAGTAACATCCTTATCTGAACAGTCTGAATTTTATAGTTCATTAAAAGATTGCAATGTAACGAATGAAGATTTTAGTCATTTTAGTAACCCGGTAGATGGAGCCATGCCAAGCGTTACTGGCATTAAAATACACTTACAAAATTGGCGGGCAAGAAATGAGCTGCGGTAGCCCAGATGGAAGAGGCGTCGCCACTAGTAATGCGAAAGTCGCAGGTTCAAATCCTGCCCGCACTCGAAAATTTTGCAAGTTTAAAAAAAAATAAAAAATAGCGACTGGTTCTATTAAAAATTACCTGGTGCAGAAATGCATTTATGCAAAACTTTTGAAATAAAAGCTTTTGAGGAGTTTGTACCTATAAAGATAGAGCGATTTTCGGAAGAAGGAAATATTTTGTGTTTGTAGTTTGCAATAAACGTGATTTGAATTTTAACACAGACATTGTACGAAAGGGGTGTACGTACCTATGTAATTTTCATGAGTCATGTTTTTTTTTTAATTGAACAATTTGTTGCTGGTTCAGAGTCCCGGGAATGCTAGGTACTATACCTATTGCCAGAAGACACTATTCTTTACAATATGCAGTTTGAGAATCACTCTCGCGTTGGATTTTTATTTTGTTTGTGAGAAACACACTTGAGTTTTAAAACTAATGAATGGCTAATAAATAATCATAATGGTTATGTTATTTCCTTATAGTGCAGAAAGGGAAAGGAAAGGGACATGGATGTCGAAACTTAAATTACTGAGGGTTGTAGCCGTGTGATGCCGGCCTAGAATAGCATCACCCCATTTCTTACCCATGGGTGTCGTAAGAGCCGACTAAGGGACTCGAGGGATGTGTATTACAATTTTAGGCGATGGGCTGACAACCTGTCACTATAGTGATACACAGTTATCCGATTGACCCTCAAGCTTTTGTCAGACGTGGTGTTAATGTCTGTTTTACGGCCGTTAAAGACGTGGTGTTAATGTCTGTTTTACGCTCTGCCTACCCCGTAAGGGATATAGGCGTGATTTATGTATGTATGTAGCCACGCGTATTACTTACGGGTTTACTGATACCCGTGGTTCAACACATGTTACGATAGTTTTTGGAGAAATGAGCGAGACCTTGTATTGCATGCAAGACTAGCAAAAACTCTTTTGTTAACTAACTTTTATCATAAGTGATTTAAAAAAGTAGCCTGAAAATGTTAAGGTTAAGCATAACTATGACTGTCACTTAAGAAGATTAACTTAAATGCGCATAGCGTTAATCAATTTAGAAGAAATATTTTTTAAATCAACTAACGTAGTGCTTTGCCGTGGTGGTGATAAATAGAGCATTTGGATGGGGTCGTTGTGTATATTTCTGCGTGAACCACATTTATATTTTGTCTCGTAAAAATTAAAACTGATCTTTGTTGGATACTATTGGTTGATGTTGTTAAAGCTAAGATTACGTGGCTATGTTGTGTAAGTAATTTAGAATTTTATAGCACTGACTTCGACGAAATAAGTAAATAGTAAATTGCATATTGAATGCAATTAATATTTGAGTATTGGTACGTGATATTAATTAGGTACCTTTCATTTTAAAAAAATAGATTTCATTAAGATATTTTGTCAACTTGGAAGAATAATTGAGACATATCAAATCACCTACTCGGTGCAACAATTCATGAAAATTAAGCTCTCATAGTAGTTCTCCATTATTAAATCAATACATGCTTTGTTAAGGTGGAGTCAAATAAGAATTATTTTAATCTGATAAGCATTGAATGGATCTAATGTGATAATAGAAACGGTTGTTAAAAGTTACATTTTGAAATGGACTTATGTTTTCATTTTAGAAGTACTGAATCGTTTATGACTATAGTGATTTGCTTAAGTCATATTGATTTGGTTGCTTGAGCAGGAAAATGTAATCTGGCTATCTTCATATAGCTGTTATGTACCTTGCTGGGATAGCAAGCTAAAATGTTTGAAAGTAAAGTACCCATAAAATTGCATAATGAATCAGATGATAGTAGCATTTAAAGTTTTTGTTGCTGGCAATGATGGACGCGTTTGTCCTCCCGACCCCTCACGACTATATACTATGACTGTGATCACCGTACCTACCTATTGACTCTGACTTAAGACCTCTGCGGGAGAAGCGCGTGCCATGGTGGAGACAGTGTGGTCTCAAATTGTAGAGACAGTGTGGTCTCATGTTGTGTTGGGTCAGATATAGCCCGGGGAACTATGATCTGATCGGGTGAGTGGCCAGCTGCAGTGGCTCATTCACCATCCGCTTTGCTGATCTGTGTGATCAGATGGTGTCTTTGATGGACGCATGGATTCGTTGAGGTCATCATACTTGACCAAGTAGGTGATTACTGTGGTCATTACTGTTATGTATGATGTCGCTCCAGGTAACCGGTGTTACCAGTAGGCGTGCCACAAGGTGGTGGTGTCGGCCTGAGATCCGTGGCGGGGATCTGTGACTGTGATTAACAGTGTTGAGTGACCCATGGTGGGGAAGCTCTGTGACCGTTGCAACGGTGGCCGGATGCAAAAAAAGACTTTATTGCGGTACTCGTATAAATAATTGCTTTGTATTCAAGTTAGAGTATTGTTTTATGGGCACTTGTCTCTCAATAAGTAGTAAAGTGATTTAAGTTATCAGAAAGCGACAAAAACGGCTGGTTCAAGTGGGTTAAGAATTTATGGTTCTGTTGTAGCGCGGCTGGTGTCAGTCCTTTTAAAAAAAAACCAAAATTAAATCACTAAAACTTTTAATGAAAAATTGGAAAATTCCCTAATAATACAACGACCTAATATCTCTGTGTAGACTTCTGAACGGACTGCGGTGTTCTGGCTGACTAGCGCGCCACGCGGTTGCAACTAGTTTTATATTAATTGAAAATGATGAGCTAAACAAATCAATAGAACTTATTTTGGATATAACATCTCCCCCCTTTAAACGAAGCTTTATCCCCAAAAGATAAGCGAAGTTGAACAAAAGAGAACACAGAGATTTACAAAGGTATATGAAATTAAGATAAAGCAAGATAAGAAAAGAAATGAAAAAGTAAGCTTAATATTAATTATTAGCTAAGTTCCTTTTGCTTCTATACATAGAAAAAGTATTGGGAAGAGAATGAATAGATTTGTTATCATTTTCATTACTATCTTCAGAAATTTCAGTTATTTCTATAGAGTTATCAAATTTAGTTTCACGTCTAACTGTTTTAGAATTATGACACTGGTTAAAAATTTAAATACAGCATTAACCTGAGTTTATCTTCCTGTTAAAGAAATATTTATATAATTTAAAAGCAAGGTAAAGAAATATTAGACTAATAGAAACTACAGATAAGGTAGAATAATAACTACTGTACTTAACAAAATGAGATTCCTTCTGTACACTGTTAATATTTTGTTCTAAGCTATCAAGTTGTCTATAAGAATGTTTTAAGGAATCTAAATCAATATTACTTAAAGTCAATGGAGATAGAAGAGGAATCGACTTATTTAAAATTTCCTTATTACAACAATCATCTTCAGTTATGTCAAATCCTATTTGCATTCGATTACCAAGTATTACATTAGTTATGGAAGAAGGTTCAAGACGAATAGTTTTAGAAAAAGCTATACAATTTTCGAAAAGGCTAAGTATACCTGTTCCCTGAATTTGGTAATCTTTGATGTCATCATTACATTTTAAAGTTAACCTAGTCATTTTAGATTGAACAAAAATCCACTTATTATTATTTATCTTTTGCCAAATATCTATATCACCGTACAGTATTTTAGAATTACATTCATTAGGCAAAGTCAAAGTAACTTCCGTAAGCAACTTAGTTTCACAAGACGGATTTGTAACACTGGAATATATACTTTCTAGCGGACAAATAGAGTTCATGTTACTAATAACAGAACATTGTTGCATATTATCTAATAAAGTGTAATGTAATCTATCATCTGTTAGGGCAATATAGGACTTAGTTGGAGTTATTAATGTAAAGGTATTAGGGTTGATTTTATCGTGAGGAGTTGGAAGAGGAATTATTTTATACATAACATATTTTGTAGGGTTAATGAGTCGAATTTGGATGACAAATATGATTTTGTTATTTAGATAATAAGATATAAGCTTTGATACATCAATAATAGTATGAATATTATCAAGAGAAAGAGAAACTGGAAAATCTAACTTATTGTCAATAGAATTACTGCGTTTCGGTAATTCATTAAATAAACTGATAGGGTTTAAGACAGATGGATGTAAAATATTAGCTTTAGAATATAAAATAGAATTAATAATAGTATCTAAGAAATTAGAAATAGTAAGTAAAGAACCTTCAATTATATTTACAAGATTATTAAGTTTAGAAAAGGAAACAAACTTGTCATTGTTTTTGCTTGTTTGCATTAAAATGTCATTCAACTTATTTATTTGAGTGTTAAGTTTCAATTAGTTCTGATTTAGTTTCGAAATAGTTGAATTGAAAGAATTTATTGATGATTTCACGATATGAATATTGTCTTTCATTAAATTGAATATTTCCTGTTCGTTAACCTGACATGCGTCAATAGCTGCATCGTACTTGCGTGCATCGTCAGCATCAAGAGTACCAAAGAAAAACTTTAGAATTTCACCTCCAAATTCTAAGGATCTTTTGAATCTAGAAGGAATGTCATGAGAAATAATGTGTGACAAAGAATTAGCTTTAACAAAATTTGATTCTAACAATACTTCAATAGAGCTGGAAATGTCTTTACAGTGTAAAATAATCTTCGGGTTGAATCCTAGTGCAAAGTAAAGATGATTTCACGATGAATTTATCGATTTTGTTAAGTTGAGGTTCAAGAGATTGTATGTCAATATGAGTAACAACTCGCCAATAATCATTATAGAAATTAATATTAGTAACTTGATCAAAATACAAGCCAGGGCTGTGCACGATGGGAGTAATCTCTGAGTGAGCTGTTGCATGATGGCATAAGAATCTGAAAAGAAAGAATTCAAGAATGTGCAGGCTTTATTAAGTTAGTATGATATTTGATATGTTTCCTATTTATGGAAAGAGTGACATTATGTTTGCCATTGATTTTAACAATTTTATAAGGTCCTTTCCAGACCGGTGATAACGCTTTACGCAGTCTGTGGTGATGCTTGAGGTAGACCATGTCACCAATTTTGTATTTAGGACTTGAACTTGAAGCAGAAGCGTCATAATCAGCTTTAGATGTTTCTTTGCTCTTTTGTATGAACTCTAAGGCTTTTTCTCTACAAACACGCATTCTGTACTGTAAAGCGCGAATGTATTCATTATAAGTGATGCTACTATTTGTTTCGTAAAGAGAGCTAGGTAGAGTAGGTTTGTACCCGTAAAGAAGTTCATACGGTGTGAACTTTGTGGTGGTATGAGGAGTAGTATTGTATGCAAGAATGGCTGTTGCTAGGTAACAATGCCAATCGTTTTGGTTGTCATTTACAAAAGATTTGAGATATTCTTTTAAGGTTGCATGGCTACGTTCAAGTGCGCCATTTGTCTGAGGGTGATAAGGAGTAGAATAAAGTGGTTTAATTTTGAATATTTCGGTTACTTGTTTGAATAATTCAGAAGTAAAGCAAGTACCAAGATCGCTTAAAATCATTCTGGGTATACCAAATAAAGACATGAAGTGCACGAGGTTTCGAGCTACTTCTTCACTTGTTGAAGAGATCATGGGATATGCGCAAGAAAATTTAGTAAGATCATCTTGAAGAGTTAGAATAAATTTAAACTTTTGGAAACCTGCTTCAGGCAAAGTTCCAACAATATCAAGAGCAAGACGTTCAAAAGGTTTAGTGCTCGTGGATGTTATTTCCATTGGACCCTTGTTAAGAGCGCGTAAGGGTTTGTTAACTTGACAGAGTTTGCAACTTTTTACATAGTTTTCAATATCTGAACGCATGCTTTTCCAATAGTATGATTGTTTGATACGGTTGAGCATTCTATTAATTTCAGGGTGTCCTGCGATGGGAGAATCGTGATTTTCTTTTAATATTTTGGGGACTTCCGCTGGAGTTGGGTAAATCATTTGATTTTTATAGATGTGGATTTTAATATTAGTGTTATCAAAGATGTAGGCAATCATATTATAAGTTTTAGTATAATTCAATTTAGTTAAAGGTTCTGAAAAATCTGAAATAGCTATATCTGTAGCATCAGGGTTTTGTAAAATAAGTTCGTCTCTAAGTTTTATTAGAACATTGTAAATAGATCGATAAGTTGTTTCTTCGTAGTGATGCACTTTAGTAAATAAGAAATAGTATGACTTGTTGCTGTGCAAAACTCTTTTTACTGTGCACGGTGAGCGCTCGACATCGAGCAGTGCAGCGGTGTCACCTATCTGTGATAAGAGCTCCTCGCAATGAGGCATTGCGTAATCAAAATCGAGAGAGACGAGACATGCAATTATATTATGTTTAGAAAGAGACAGAGCTACTGCATGTTCTTCGATACATGTGTTTGAGGTAGGTAAAGATTTTGTGAATTGTTTTCTGAAATATTCCTCATAAGAAAGGTCATTAAGATTTTGAGTGTTAGTAGCATTTATAGATATTATTATTATTATGTTGGTACGTTTCCGAATCTCGGGCCCACAGGGACCCGGTCCTTTGAGGCATGAGTGGGCCGAAGCCAACAGCACAGAGGCTTTTTTGCACCAAATAATGTGTTGTGTGTACATCAAGCGGATACTCGCTCTGTCTGCACTATAGAAGTACACCCAGAGCCAGCACCCGCCTGATGCAAGGACTATTGCAGGTGAGGGTCGGATTACTAGGGCTATGGGGAGGAATTTGCTGGACCGGTTGCTGGGCTATTGATTGAGACAACGGGACGCCTGCCAAATCAAATGTCCCAATCTTGAAAATCTCGGCAGACGGCGACTCGCCGCCCGATAGGTGGGCCTCCACTATTGGCGGTACGCGTAGAGCGTGGTGCCGGGACGCAACACTGGCGCGGGCGACTAAAGGGGTGTCGAGAGGTGTACACCGCTTTCTGCGCAGAGGTCCTGGGCAAGGGCCAGAACATACACCAACTCGCGACTTACGCATGTTTCACTTCCACCCCTCGAGTCCGGGCACAGGCTCGGACTCTAGCGGCCCACTCTGGCCGGCCAACTAAGGCAAGCCAGAGGTGAGAGTCCTGGCCTTGGGGTCCACTCCAGCGAGCCGGAGACGGCCAGTCTACACTCTCGGGGGTACTCGGGTCCGTGGGGTCGCTACTCCCCAACAGCTCGTCACAAGCTGCCCTACGGGTAGCTAAGGGTGTAGAGAGGTGTGCTGCACTTTCAAGTTCTGGGATTTCTCCCATCAGCATTACTCGCGGCTTTATGCCTTTAACACTTCCACCCTTCGAGTTGTAAAACTCTTGCGACTCCACTCTGCCCGGCCGGTTAAGGCAAGACAGAGGCGGGCTCCCCACTCAGGGGTAACCCAGAAGTACTTCGGGTCCGTGGTGGCGCTACTCACCAACAGCTTGCCAGAGCTGCCCTGCGGCATTATCTTATTATTATTATTAATAAGATAATTATTCGAGATAAGGCGTCAGCATTTGAATTTAAGACTCCTTGTTTGTAGACGATATTGTATTGATATTCTTCAAGCTTTAATCGCCAACGAAGTAATCTACTACCAGGATCCTTGACATTCATGACCCACAATAAAGGTCAATGATCTGTAACAATTGTGAATCTAGTACCATATAGGTAAGGACGGAATGTCTTGACGGCAAAGATTATTGCTAAGAGTTATTTTTCCGTCGTGGAGTAATTTCCTTCGGCTTTATTAAGAGTGCGGGAGGCATAGGCTATTGGCTTATCTTTGCCTATAGGACCTTGTGAAAGGACGGCCCCCACAGCGAAATTACTCGCGTCGCTTGTGACGATAAATCTCTGAGAAAAATCAGGATATTGTCAAAGAGGAGCTGAGACGAGTTTTTCTTTTAAAAGATTGAATGCTTGGTCTTGTTCTGCAGACCAGACGAAAGCAGTGTCCTTTTTCAGGAGTGATGTAAGAGGCTTAGTAAGCTTTGAAAAGTTCTCAATAAATCGGCGATAATAACCGGCAAGACCTAAGAAAGATTTAACCTCTTTAGGGTTTTTAGGAACTGGGAACTCAGATACCGCTTTGACTTTATCGGGATTGGGTGTAACACCTTTATCGGTAATCACGTGACCAAGATAAGAGACTTCACGTCTGAGAAACTCACACTTATCGGGTTGTAGTTTTAAGTTGAACTCACGAAAACGGTCAAACACAAGTTGGAGTTTTTCGATATGTGAGGGAAGGTCAGCGCTATAGATTATGCAATCATCTAGATATACATAACAATGCAGACCTTGAAGACCCGAAAGAACCGTGTTCATAAGACGCTGGAAAGTGCTCGGGGCATTTTTGAGTCCAAAAGGCATTCTTGTGAATTCATAGTGACCCACAGAGCTATTTGTGTTGACAATAGTAAAACCCGTTTTTGTGCGTCATCAGGATTCAATTTTATTTGATGAAAACCTGAAACTAGGTCAAGGGTGCTGAAATATTTGGAATGTCCCAGTTGGTCAAGAATATCAGAAATTAGAGGAATTGGATACACTTCAGTAACAGTGGCGTCATTTAGTTTTCTATAATCGATGACGATTCGCCATTTCTGTTTTCCTGAGGCGTCCATTTTCTTAGGAACCACCCACACAGGTGCATTCCAGGGAGAGGTAGAAGGCTTTATAATATTTTGATTCAACATTTTCTTTATTTGACTGTCCACTTCCTCTTTGTGGCATTCTGGGAAACGATAAGATTTTACATTAATAGGAGGCGTTTTCCCAGTGTCAATAGAATGTTGAATAGCGTTTGTACAAGAAAGAGTGTCACCTTCAAGGTGAAAGATATCCGTGTATTTAGAACAACAGTCAAAAAGAGCCTTTTTCTCCTCTTTGTTTAAGTGAATGTCTAATAAGATCAAGAACACGCTGAATGCGGTTAGAAGGTGAAGATGAGACTTTGTTTATATTTTCGCATGAGTCATCAAAAGATTGGGACTTGGAAAGATTTTCCCAATCGATTTCAGTAAGATGGATCTTGAAATCTGAAACTTCAATGGGAGATTCTGTTGTATTTAAAACAGAGAGGTTCACACGATTATTCGATTTTAAAGAAACGATACAGTTTGCTATAAAAACACCTTCTGAAATAGAATGATCTAAAACGAGTGCTTCCTTTAGGCTTGGCAACTCTGTTTTGTTATTTGAAACCATGCATTCTATTACGGCTTCGGAACGAGCTGGAATAATGTACTTACGAGCCTTGTAATAAAGGGGAATAGTATGACCTTTTAGGCGTAAAGTTTTTGTTTCATAACAAATATTTCCTTTAAAGAAATCTAAAAGATCTGAGCCTATGATACCATCAGTTTCAAGATTTACTGTGTCGTCAATGACATGAAATTTATAAGATAGCTCAGAGTTAGAAATATTAAAGTTTAATATAAAAGAGCCAAGAGATTCGCTGTAAGACTCGGTATCATTTATGCCTTTAAGTTTGATTATTTCTATAGATAGTTCGGGTTCAGTGGATAAGCATGAGCGTTTAATTATGCTGACACTGGCACCGGAGTCGATTAGAAAACACAGAGGCTTTTCTGAATACCCAGTGTTTATGAAAGAATGTGGCAAAGATATTCGTTTTTCAGGAGAAGTAATCTCAAAGAATGGAATGTCAGTTTTAACTGAATCATTCCCAGGTTGGTAATTTTTCAAAGATTTAGTAAGATCAGATTTAGCATAAGACTCTGTATTAGAGTTTGATTTTTTACAAGATTTTGAACAAGAGTTTGTATTTTTAAAAGATTTAGTATAAGAATTTGACTTGTAACACCCAGTATTAGGGGTAGTATAAGATTTAGCATTGTAAGACCCAGTATAAGGGATAGTATCAGAGTTTGTATAAGATTTTGTATAAGAGTTTGTATAAGAATAAGTATAAGAATTAGTATAAGATTTTGAATTATTTTCCGTGCCTTTATTAAGAATATCGGGTTTCAGTTGGCACGCCTCTGAAACCGGCTTTAGTTTTTTGACTCGGAATCAGATTCCTGTTCACAATAATGAACATTATGCGCATTATTTTGTGTCTTTTGGGTTTGAGAAAAAGATTTAGATTGTGAAGAATTAGGATCATTGTTACGATGTTGGTTATTGTACTGACGTTTTCGGCAGTCGTTAATATGGTGCCCAGGTTTTTTACAATAGGCACAGGTCAGTGTAGACTGGTTTGAAAACCGACCATTAGAACTTGAAGCTTGTGGTTGGACATGGTAAGTTTTTTGGAATGAATCGCGCTTTCTACGGAAACATTCCGAGGAAGTGTGTCCACTTTTATGGCACACTGAGCAAGATTTGGAAGCAATATAAGATTTTTGATTAAAAGTGCGGCAAAGTTTAAATATTTTCTCTTCTTCTACAGCGTGTGATATTGCTTCACTGAGAGAAGTTGGATTTCGGCATCTGACCATGTTAGAGAATTGAGAATTTAGGCCCAAAAGAAAAGTGTTGAGAGCGAGCTCTTCCATTGCGGCTATTTTACCGGGAAGCAGCACTTTATCTGAGCAAGACTAGTGAATGTCTGCTTGTAATCTAGTGAGACAAGATTCAAGGCGCAAGGCATATTGTGTGACATTTTCTGAACTGCCTTGTTTACAATTTTGAAGATCAACCAATAGATGGGTATGATGCTTCTTTTCGCCAAATGTGGTTTTTAAAAAGGATTTAAGATCAGACCAATTATCAAAAGTTTTTAAACTGCAAGCTAACTGCGCTTTATCAGTTAATTGTGATAAAATGAATTTACACAAAAGGTCTTGTTGATCAGGTGTTGCGAGAGCAATAGCGTTGTCGCAGTTGGTAAGAAAAGCTGGTAGAGACTCTCGGTTACCATTGTAAGGCTTGATGAATTTAATTAAGATAGAAAAGTTAATTTTGCTATCGGATTCTACAGTTTCTGTTTTTACTGGTGTGTTGGGCATTTTGTTAATTAGTCAAAGAAATAGAGCACAAAACATAAAACAACAATATACAAAAAATAGAGCACAAGATAAATAAAAACAACAAGATAAAAGGATAAGAGTGGAAAAGATGAAAGATTACTTACAAGATCACGAAGAGATGCTGAAACATGATAATTGTTACACACAAAAAATGAAATAATAATTAAATTGTTATTTCCGCAAAAGTCACTGTTCCGACGCAACGATGTAGGTAAGATTGTGCAATTTCAATTTCGTGCGATCACTGTCCGTCGCGAATATGACACTGTCCAGTTTATGAAGACACTTGCTGGTTGGAAATTTTGATGAGTACAGCCGATGATGTAAAACACAGTCTATGATGAAAAACCTTTTTCGATGCTTTGAAGACGAAGATGTTACCAAGATGATGAGTGTGTGTGTGTGGTGCAGGCTCACGCACCAGTTGTTGTAGCGCGGCTGGTGTCAATCCTTTAAAAAAAAAAACAAAATTAAATCACTAAAACTTTTAATGAAAATTAGGAAAATTCCCTAATAATACAACGACCTAATATCTCTGTGTAGACTTCTGAACGGACTGCGGTGTTCTGGCTGACAAGCGCGCCACGCGGTTGCAACTAGTTTTATATTAATTGAAAATGATGAGCTAAACAAATCAATAGAACTAATTTTGGATATAACAGTTCACACTCAACTTGTAGTCTGTCATATAATAAACCCGTAACCTTAATGTCAAAGTTGAAAAAATAATGAGTTTCTGATAAATGTTATTTCCTTAACTGTTCAGTTCGACTGCACAGTAAAAGAGTACATAGTTACTAATCATGTAAGGGTAAAAACGTATTGGATTGCTTATGAGAAGTTTTTGAAGTGCAAACAAATATGGGCCTGTTTATTTATTTAGCAAATAATAACACAAACGTGAAAAATACTTGAATGATTTGGAGATAAGAGATTTGTTGTTATGAATACCAAGTATGACTATGAATCAAATTTAACAAACAAATATTAGGAAGTAAGTAAGTAAGTACCTAACAGGATTGCTAACTTAGCAAGTACTTTGGATAAAAGATACTGAAAGCTGCAATGAATGCTGAGCTGCTTTCGGTTCTTGCAGTTCACCGATAAAGACCTGTTCACATGTTCAAATGAACGAAGCGAAGTCGTGAACAACTAGATTTTAGTTCAGTTCAGGAGTCTATCTACATTATTATGGTTTTATGGGCTTGAAGCTAGAGTATGTCAGTCAGGATAACCGAACGATATTGTGGAATGGCAATTCGTGACCACACGAGGACGTGTGTAAGTCAGGAAGGCCGTGTCGGAGCGTGAGGTATTAAACCTGAGGAATGAAGTAAAGTGCACTTTTTGATGTATTTTATGGAAAGAGCATTAATTGAGTACCTATGCGTTGGCGTCGGTTAAAGCATGTAGTAGACATATTGTGTCAAGTGGTTTGGCTAAAGGCATTTTTGGGAACAGGGAGATTCCGAGTTAGTGTTGTTTGAGCGATCGGGCGTAGCGCAAGGCTCAAATGACCTTTCATCGTTCCTTGGTTTTGGTACTTCGCGTGCATCAAGTCCTGACCTTAGTTAAGATTAATAGCTGCAAGCCTACTACCTGATTTTTGGCCGTTCCGACATGTAATTGATGTTTTTAGCAAGTATGCTTTTGCTAGACCTATTAAAAAGAAAGATTCGGCAACTATTAAAGAAAATTTCAAGGAAATTTACAATCAGACATTTACAATCAGATAAAGGTACTGAATTTATAGCAAAAGATGTCCAATCTTTTCTCAAAAGTAACGGTATTAACTATTACACCACCAATAATCCTGGTATTAAAGCAAGCATAGTTGAAAGATTCCAGCGTACGCTTAAAATGAAAATGTGGAGATATTTTACTCATAATAATACCTACCGATATATAGATATTTTGTAGGATTTACTTCATTCATATAATAACAGCTTTCAAAGAAGTATTAAAATGCGTCCTTGCGATGTAAATTTTAATAATATTATGACAGTTTGGCGCAATCTGTATGAACGAAAAGATAATAAAGAAACTTACATTAAAAACAAACCCAAGTTTAAAGTTGGTGATCATGTTAGAATTACTAAGTACAGACACATTTTTCAAAAAGGTTATGAAACAAAGTGGAGTGATGAAATATATTTAATAATTTCGATTATAGACAGATCACCATGGGTTGTATACACAATAAAAGATTTGCAGAATGAAAATAATTGGGACTTTTAATGAAAAATAACTACAGAAAGTGTCATGTGACCTAGGGTTTGGTTCCCGGGACCCGGGAATCGGGAATTCCCGGGAAAAGCTTCGTTCTCGGCACCGGGAAATTTTTATTCATTTCCCGGGAATTTACGGAAAGTTTAAATTGTGGTTTAATGCTCTGAAAACCTACATATTGATAATTATTTACAGATAGATGCCACAAAATATCTAGATATGAAATTAAATAATAATAAACTTTTACTGCCTTATTGTACTGTGATTTGTCTTTGTTTAATTTAATTTTCTCGATGTTATTTTTTTGTGTGCAATAAAGAATATTATTATTATATCTGCTTCCATGATTTAGTGATCTGATCGTTTGTTTTAGGGTCTGAAGGTCTCTGGTTTGAATCTCAAAGGAAACACACAAAGTTGATGTCAATTTATCACTTTGTGACATCGTGCCCAGTTTTGTTGGGTGAGGGCATTGCAAGTTGATAAACCTGTAAGAAAGACAGATCAGTGCTTCGGAAGGCACATCAAGCCGTCGTCCCGGCTGATGTCTATGAATACTTAGGCAGTTTAAACACTTGTCGTCCGTCGCTGCGTATTTTTAACGCACCGTAAAGCATGCGTCTCTCAGACAAAAGGAAATTGCGAATTTCGATCTTATTCCCAAACAAATACGACTATAGTGCGTTACGGACGCGTCTGTCAAGTCGTTTGATAGACGCATCCGTAAACGCACGAATGATAAGTAGGAAAACCACCATAGATGAGGTTATTAACCATGTAAGTTACTAATACCTACTAAGACTTTGCCGCAAGGCTCATTGGGTCGTTTTTCGATTTGTTGTCCTTCTTGATATGATGATGAAGATGATGAAAATGGATCATAAACATTCCTAATTGATTTCCTTTTAATTTATTATTGTACTAGCAGCCCGCCCAGCGGTTTCACCCGCCGCTAACATTTTCCCCCCGGGAATAAGACAGTTTAATATAGCCTATGTTCATCAGGGATAATGTAGGATTCTAAAAATCTTGACTTTAATTTGAAACAAATATCGTTTTCAGATGGTGGTGGCGTAAAGTTACATGCCGTGTGATTAACCTGGCCAGCCCCATGGCAGTGCCTTTATTTATTTATTTTTATCCCGCCCGAGCCGGTTTTCTATTAGGTCATAACAAAATTGTAATAAAAAAAGAAAATTGTGTGATACAAATTTCTTTTTTTAGAATGACGGTTCATGTCGTCTATAAGTGATAATACTATCCTAGATTGAATAAAGAATTTCAATTTCAATTAACGGTAAAAGAATTTTTGAAATCGGTTCAGTAGTTTCGGAGCCTATTCAATTCAAACAAACAATAAAAAAAACACCTGTTTCTAATATTGTTGTTGTTGTTGTTGTTGTCCTATGGTACCCCGATGGTACACAGGGCCCTGGAGAGCTTCTTCCATTCCTCCCTGTTCTGCGCCGTGGTTTTTGCTTGGTCCCAGGAGGCTCCCACTGCGTTCAGCTCACTTCGTATTGTACGCCTCCAGGTTTCCACAGGTCTGCCACGTCGACGCTTCCCGCTTGGCTGCCACTCGAAGGCGATTTTGGCCAGGTTGTCATCGCTTCGGCGTAGCGTGTGCCCAATCCAACTCCATTTACGGTAAGCGATTTCCTCTGCGACTGGTGACTGCTTGCATAAAGACCATAGTTCCACGTTTCGGATTGTGTTCGGCCAGTAGATGCCGAGTATGGAGCGTAACGATTTGTTTACGAAAACTTGGACTTTGTTGGACAAGTTTTTCGTTCTGACTTTACGAGGGAGTCGAAGAGTGAGATTTTAATTCGCCGAGTGAGGATGTTGGATTTCTAATATTAGTGTAGATTATATTATTATTATTTAAGTGTGATGGCGGCTTAGAATAGCATCACCCGATTTCTTTCCCGTGGGAGTCGTAGGAGGCGACTAAGGGACTTGAGGGTGTGTATTGCAATTTTAGGCTATGGGCTGACAACCTGTCACTATGGCGATACACAATTTTCCGAATGACCCTCAAACATATGTCAGACGTGGCGTAAATGTCCGTTTTGGCGGCCGTTTAGGATAATAGGCGTGATATGTGTATGTATGTATTATTTTAGTGTAGATTTTTTAAAGTATAAATTAATTAGGCAATAAATAGTTTGTAAGGTTGCATGCATAGGTTAGTTATGTAATTAAGATAGATATTACAACTGTATGTTAAGAGTGCTATCTTGCCAACAAACTGTTTTCGCAGTTTGGCGAGAATATTAAAGTAAACTATTGTAATATCTTTAAGTACACAATAAATAAATAAAAATAATGTTTTTTGTCGTCTTTTTTTATACCGAGTAAGGGACATACATACATACACATATCACGCCTATAATCCCTTGCGGGGTAGGCAGGGCGTAAACAGCCGCGAAAAACGGCCATTTACACCACGTTTGACAAATGTTTGAGGGTTATTTGGAATATTGTGTATCGCTATAGTAAGGGACAGCCCTTCGAATACTGATAGGGTGCATGAAACATAAAACTGGACAAATTTCCCCTAGAAACATATGTCAGGAAACGCCAAAAAAATTACCTTCCATACAAAATCACAATCAGCTGACTGCATTCACTATGGGAAGAAGTCAGTTTTTTTACGTTTCCTGAAATATGTTCCAAGGGGTAATTTGTCCAGTTTCATGGTCTGCATGTACCCTATCAGTATTCGGAGGGCTATCTCTTACACCCTTTAATACAGTAATGATTAAATGTAATCATTACACTGGTACGAATAATGTAGCGTAGTTTGTACATTTTTAAATGAAAAAGTAGTTATTGTGGCATAACTGTAATAGTTAGACATATGGTATCGCAGACATTATTATAGATATTGATGTCCTCTATAAAACTGTAGTACATCACTTTGCTCTATTGTCAATAATTTCCACAGCGTACGCGATATAAGATATTTTTTTGGTACATTTATAAATTTTTAAATGAAAAAGTAGTTATTGTGGCATAACTGTAATAGTTAGACATATGGTATCGCAGACATTATTATAGATATTGATATCCTCTATAAAACTGTAGAACATCACTTTGCTCTATTGTCAATAATTTCCACAGCGTACGCGATATAAGATATTTTTTTGGTACATTTTTCACACGTTGGGTTACATTATCGAAATTTTCACGCGGATCCCTATTTTTTTCTCGTATAAAATATAGCCTATGTTCATCAGGAATAATGTAGGATTCTAATGGTGAAAGAATTTTTAAAATCGGGCCAGTAGTTTCGGAGCCTATTCGATGCAAACAAACAAACAAACAAACAAACAAACAATCAAATCTTTCATCTTTATAATATTAGTGTAGATATCAATATCTGACCGTATCACTTAACGCCTGAGTTATAATTTTCAGCAGTGGAAGACTTAAAAAAAAACAAATTTATTTAAGTAATTTTAATGGAAACTTTTACAAAAGTAATTTAAGAGCATGGAACCAAACTGGTATACCTTTTGTTGGAGATATTGAAAAAAACTCATTTTGGCGGCCAGAGTTGAAACATAAGCGAATCGATAGAACATAAAAATACAAACAGGAAATACTCTTTGGTAAAATGTCGTAAGTGATACGGTTTCGGAGAAAATGAGGGCCGAAGTTTTTTTTTTTAATTAAAAATATTTTTTTACTTTTTATTAACTCAAAATGTTAAGGCAAGCATATAAAACTACTAATTTGTAAAAAAGGGTATTAAAATAATACATTACTATTAAAACCAAAGTAATTAAATTAAACTCGAGCCATTTTTGCAGGCTCCATTTCATTTTCAGGTGTTATATCCATACTCGAAGAGATGTTAACAAAGAAAAAAGAACCTTATTTCATAGCATTAGCATGGATCTGACACCTGGCAAATCGGGCCTATAAAAATGGCTCTAGTTACTAGATATAAGTAAGTAATTGTATCAGGCGTTACTTTGCGGAAGTCCATCTTGATTGAATTAGATAGCAAGGTATTTAGCTTCTTCCGCACTTATGATGGCTAGTAATGCAGCTAGTTGAATGCACCACGCGTACGACCGCAAGTTAATGCAAATGCACAAGCGATGCACTTTACTCGCACTACTTCCACCGTATTACACTCTACACGTGTTTCGCCCCTCCACGGAGCATCATCAGGAGATGTTCGACAGTCGAGTTCCGAGCACTGACTGAGTCTAATTTACGTACTAAAAGCACGAGACGATCAGGCACAGCGAGCTGGTGTAGCTTGTACACCAGCCCGTTGTGCCAGACCTTGTCGAAGGCTTTCGCCACGTCGAGAAAAACTGCTCCTGTCGGGGTCGGTTTGGACTGAGTAACCGTCGTTGTCGGCTCGAGCTTATAAATGCTTCCTCCCCGCCATTGGGTGACGCAATGTACGAGAACCAATCAGAGTGCAGATTGGTCAGGTGACTCTCTGCGTTTGGTTATTTTGAAAAATACGCAGTAACGGAGAAGAGGAAACATTTACCTGATCGTTGAAAATAGTTCCAGTACACCCGTGACGTATAATTTCTAATTGTTCCAACACGTTCAGCCTTTGGCCTTTATTACAAGTATGTAGAACTTTATAGGAATGGCTGTCTGTTAAACTATGCCCAGAATCTAGCAAATGTTTTGCGAAATGCGATCTTTCTGGACGTCCATTCCTATACGCAGAAGTGTGTTCACTCAGTCAGTGCTCGGAACTCGACTGTCGAACATCTCCTGATGATGCTCCGTGGAGGGGCGAAACACGTGTAGAGTGTAATACGGTGGAAGTAGTGCGAGTAAAGTGCATCGCTTGTGCATTTGCATTAACTTGCGGTCGTACGCGTGGTGCATTCAACTAGCTGCATTACTAGCCATCATAAGTGCGGAAGAAGCTAAATACCTTGCTATCTAATTCAATTACTATGATATAACAACATAACCCCTGATAAATGGGAGATTTTGTGACTGTGAAATCGATCATAGAACATTGTGGGTGATAGAGAGACTATATGGACAGACAAGTAGACTAAACCAAAAGGCCTTCGTAATACAATGAGGGAAATATCCGAAAAGCCGTGAAAAGAAGATACTTTGATTAGACAACATTAGAATGGAAAAAAGTAAAGACCATAACATAAACAATACCTACATAGCTGTTCGATCGGTACTCGGTAAGGGTTAATATTAATTATTTTTTATGGTTTTTAATAAGAACTTTTGGCTCGTTTAGTTTTTTTAGAGCGTTGAAACAATTTCACATTTTAAAATAAAGTATGCGTAAATAAAAAAATACTTGAATCGAGATTTAAGAGTACATCCAGATATAAGTCAATGAGTGGGAAATCAATCACAGAACATTGTGGGTGATAGAGAGAATATATGGACAGACAAGTAGAATAAACCAAAAGGCCTTCGTAATACAATGAGGGAAATACCCGAAAAGCCGTGATAAGAAGCTACTACATAGCTTTTCGGTCGGTACTCGGTAAGGATTAAAATTCGTCATTCGCTTCATTTTCTACATCATGTCGTACAATAATAGAATCCAAAAATAATGCAGGTGGCAACGGGAAAATATCTTGATGACGAGCCCATCCCAAGAACCATATCACGCTCATGATATGGGAACAACAGCCCAGAGTTCTCTTCCCTACTATGCAAGAGCAATAATGCCCTTCGAGTTTTTCCCTTCCTTGCCCGCTTGTATTTATTAATATGTAAACATAATATGTCCGGTGTCCTGCATGCCGGGAATCAATCTTGGCTCGTAATAGCCACATGTTCTCAAGAAATAGGTCTCCATCATCCCTACAAACTTGTATTTCGTACACCCCATTTCATTTTATATGCTCACCGTAGTAACTCCTGGCTTGAGCAATTTGATAAGTTCCTAATGCTTTTATGATTAAATCCTCTTTAGTTAGGACTGGAAAATCTTCAAATTTCAAATTGGTTTCAAATTGGGCTCTACGTTGATTCAAATTATTTTCTATAACCGTTTCAGATAGCGGATTTGGGGCATATTGTTTTAAATTAATTTCGTTTACCATTTGATTCACTAACACGTGGTCAATGAAACGTGCACCAAAGACATTTAATAAAGCGCATGCGATTCGAAATTCTTCCTTTATCTTGGGTGCAGTTACATTTGAATATTGATTTCTCAATTGACGAAACTGTGTTTTAATATGACCGTTAACTGCTTCTACTACCCATCGACATATTGTTACTTTCCGTGAATCGTTTGCGTCTTGGGTGGTTAGCTGCCGGTCGTGTCTACCTTTCGTCTTGGGCATAAAAGCCCGATATCCTAATGCTTGTAGTGTACCCATTACATCCCTGAAACCTCTTTAAAGTATAAACACGTCACCAGACTAGAAAAACCTGCGAAATTCTCCATTTTCAGTCAATTCTCTCATGATGACGGCATCAGACTTATCGGCTGCATAAGGCCCAAATGCTTCTATTATGAAACCATCAGGACTGACAATCATGAACATCTTAAGCAAATTGCGATACTTATGCAAGGAATAGGTTTTTTTTGGAATGAATAGTTTGAACTCCTTTGCAGGTAAACATATGTTCCGTCACAAATTACTATCAGGCGATTTAGGTGTTCCGAATTTGAATATAACAAGCCCGGTATCGTCAAAATTCTCTGACGCAATTCTTCGCGATCGCGATCTACATCTCCATGACGTGACAATCCTAAATGCAATGGTGTAAATTCATTCAACAAATGCAATCTCACCTTTTTCATAATACGCCCAAAATGCTTGGGAGTGATTCGGAACAAAGTAGACAATCTCGCGTTAGAGTCCCCTGTATGTAATTTGCACAACACTGTGGCTAACGCTCTTTTGGGTCTGCGAAATTGTTGCAAAGATGGTGTATTCTCTAGAATATTTAAAAAAGTTTCCTTGTTTAAAATTAACCCAGTATAAAATTGAAAAACTGCATATAGTCTCCAATTTATCGAAATCTAAATGTTCAACAGGCTTTTTTTAATAATTGCATCATATTAGCCAATTGCACTGGTTTAAACAAATCATGTCTGGGCCGTGTATGTTTGGAAAAATCTTGCCAAAGCATTTAAATGCTCATCACAAACTCTCGCTTGTTCTGGAATATAAATGCTATCTTTGCGCAAAATATGCGCCCTCACTGTTTGTTTTATTCTGTGTAAGTTGTCTCTTGAATTGCATCTCGCTACAAGACAATAAGTGGTAGTAGAGGACACTCGTGAATATCCAGGAACTGGAACTTGCATATCAGGGGGATTTGCGGCAGGAGGTTGAAGATTTTCTGGAGGAACGTTTTCCTCATCATCTCGTTGGTCTGCTTCAGGGGCTCTCATCAGAACGTCATTAGGAGCTTCTAACGGAACTTCTTGAGGGATAACTTCAATTTCGTCTCTCAGTGGATCACTCACAGGTCCATCAGACGAACCTTCTGGAGACGGTTGAAAAATTATTTCTTCAGTTTCCATTTCAACAGCTAAACGAGCTTGTTCACGGGCATAGTAACGACTAGCTCGTTGAACACATGGGCGACAAATCCGGGCAATTGGTTCAATCTGAAAATAAAAAATATTTATTAATTTAGGGAAACCTGTTAATTACTAATGTATTGTGAAATTGCTAATTCTTGGTTGGTTGGTTTTATTAATAAATAAAATACAAAAGATAACGAATGGGGTGCATAGATAGTCGTTATAATCTAAGAGTCGATGACTCATACAGTATTTAAGTGGTTGTGAAAGGATTTTTATTTTTATTATAAGTATTACCAACCAATATTATCGATAGCTGAGCTTTGCTGGTAATAAAACGGAAAACTTCGGTCAACGTCTTTACTTACTGATGACTGACAAGTAAGATATAAAAATAAAATCAATTAGTATCAAAAATAAACGTCTATCAAAAGGGCTGGTCAAGAACGATAAAAATATCTCTGCTGCTGTGTTGCACACAATAAAATAATAAAAATATCAATTTTTTGAAAGATTCCGTGAAGGAACAAGCGGAAAAATCAACCAAGTGAACCAATAAGACTCCTCTATAACCGCCACATTTTTTAAACTGCAGACGCTATCACGCTACTTTAAAAAATACCTTATTATTTACTTAGCATAAGTCATCGACGATCAATTAAAAAAAACATTGATTTTATAGACTGTTGATGATGGGCGCAAGCGCATGGACAGTAATTAAGTACCTAGTTGTACGTGGTGATTTTTGGTATTATAAGAATTATCGAAAGGATTGATAAAAATGTCTCTGCTGCTGTAACGTGATGCACACAATGAAATAATAAAAATATATATTTTGAACGATTCCGTGAAGGAACAAACAGAAATACCAACTGATCTAAATAAGACTCATAGGTTGAGCTAAGGTTAAGATTTGGTGCAACTGCACATGCAGTTTCTGGGCGTTGAAAAAATATTTACCTAAGCCTTGGAATTATCAGTTTACCAAATGAGACCACAAAATGTAGTCTGTAACCCATGTCACCAAAAAGAAATAAAGAAATGTTTACCATAATTATGATCCATACAAAAGAGAGGGAAAATACCACGTTGAAGTGGAATGAGTTTCGCATTAGTCTGACAAGTGAGCATACTTAAGATATGTTTAATAGAGTCATCTTTTAAAATACTTTTGTACTAACCTGATCTCCTCTGTGAAGATGACGCGCGTAAGCTAGTACATGAGGATTTTCAGCCATATATGTTTCAGATAGCTCATAGCTGCGTAGTTGTTCTCTGGGACGGCGTCCACCCATTCGGGGTGCGGTACTAGTCTCACATAACAAGCACTGTGACCCAGGCGGGCCGTAGTTGCGTGACATTATACCTAGTTAGTCACTTATAACAAAAACGCAATAACAAAAACAATAATAACTAGTAACAAAAACTTAATTGAATAATAAACTACGAGTAATCGCAAATAGACTCCGAACGCTTGCGCACAGTATGAAAAGCAGTGGCAGACTAACTTACTTTTTATTATCCCTTCCTTTCATAAAAGGGTGGGACTATTTGCCTCTCGCTCACTTTGTATGCATTAAAGTGAGATAGGTACAAACGACAGTCGGAAGTCCCTTTCACTTTCGTGGAAAAGAGAGGTCCGACTGTTGCTCGCCGAAAAAGTTGCCCATGCAATAATGTGCTAGCTCTTAAGATATTTTTCCGCTACCACCTGCATTTTTTTGCATTCACGAATTTTAATCCTTACCGAGTATCGATCGAACAGCTATGTAGGTATTGTTTATGTTATGGTCTTTACTTTTTTCCATTCTAATGTTGTCTAATCAAAGAATCTTCTTTTCACAGCTTTTCGGATATTTCCCTCATTGTATTACGAAGGCCTTTTTGGTTTTTTTTTCTACTTGTCTGTCTATATAGTCTCTCTATCACCCACAATGTTCTGCGATCGATTTCACAGTCACAAAATCTCCCATTTATCAGGGGTTATGTTGTTATATCATAGAAACTCGAGCCATTTTATAGGCCCGATTTGACAGGTGTCAGATCCATGCTAATACATACATACATACATACATAAATCACGCCTATATCCCTTACGGGGTAGGCAGAGCGTCAAAGGCCGTAAAATGGAAATTAACACCACGTCTGACAAAAGCTTGAGGGTCAATCAGATAACTGTGTATCACTATAGTGATAGGTTGTCAGCCCATCGCCTAAAATTGCAATACACATCCCTCGACTCCCTTAGTCGGCTCTTACGACACCCATGGGTAAAAAATGGGGTGATGTTATTCTAAGCCGGCAATCACACGGCGCTAATGCTATGGAATAAGGTTCATTTTCCTTTGTTAACATCTCTTCTACTATGGATATAACACCGGAAAATGAAATGGAGCCTGCAAAAATGGCTCGTATTTAATTTAATTACTTTGGTTTTGATAGTAATGTATTATTTTAAAACCCTTTTTTACAAATTAGAAGTTTTATATGCTTGCCTTAACATTTTGAGTTAATAAAAAGTAAAAAAAATATTTTTAATTAAAAAAAACTTCGGCCCTCATTTACTCCAAAACCGTATCACTTACGACATTTTACCAAAGAGTATTTCCTGTTTGTATTTTTATTTTCTATCGATTCACACATGTTTCATCTCTGGCCGCCAAAATTTGTTTTTTTGTCATCGCGAATTGTAGGTATACCAGGCTTCATACTAAAATGTCCCATGCTCTTTTAAATCTAAAGTACAGGTGTGACGATTGTACGATGCTTTTTACAAAAGTGATCAAATAAACCTATGTACGAAATGTGCAGCGCGGCTGCTGTCCTAAATAATATGCTGACGCGGCCGCATGCGTAGCCTCGTGCCGGTGCGGCGCCGTCCGATGCCTTCCATAAATGTGTGATTGATATTATAATACCGAGTCTGCATTTCATATAGGGTCCTAACATGTAACATCTCCCTCCCATAGTTCAGCAACTATTTGATAGCTTTTGCAGAAAATAGTGCTGTGATGCCTGAGGCCTCAGATGCGGGTACAGGGTGACTCTCCTTAACTTTTTCGATCTCGGCATAAATTTCTGGTTCTATTCGTTCCTCTTTATTACTCAGCATTACTGGTAGCTTGCGTCTTGCTATACGCTGTCGACAAATAAATATGATAATAGCTGCTATTATAGCTGCTATTATATTATAGCTGCTGTTCCATAGACGGTAAATTTATAAATAACATTAGCTACGCCGACGACATGGTGTTGCTGAGCCCTTCGATTGCTGGCCTGAGAAAACTTCTCAAAATATGTGAGAAGTATGCGGAGGTCCACGGCCTCAGGTATAACGAGAAAGAGTGAGTTGCTAGTGTTCAAGGCGGGTTCGAAATGCTACCAAAATATACCACCGGTCACTCTCAAAGGAACTCCTCTTAAGATGGTTACAGAGTTTAAATACCTGGGGCACTGGGTAACCGCATCACTGGGCGATGACATGGATATTGAGAGGGAACGCAGGGCGCTGGCAGTGCGGAGTAATATGATGATCCGAAGATTTGCAAAGTGCTCAGAGGGAGTAAAAGTAACGCTTTTTAGGGCTTACTGCCAATCTTTTTACACCTGCAGCCTTTGGATCAACTATACTCAAAAATCACTGAGCGCCCTGCGAGTCCTATACAATAATGCGTTTAGGTCGTTGTTGGGGCTGCCACGCTACTGCAGCGCATCAGGAATGTTCGCGGAGCGGGGAGTAGACGGGTTCCACGCCATCATGCGTAAGCGAGTTGCCTCCCTGATGACGCGAGTGCGGGGCAGCGCCAACACTCTCCTACTTACCATAGCTGAGCGGACAGATGGACCTATTCTGAGGCACTGGATCACGACGCATACTGTGCCCGGATCACGTGCCTCAAAGTAGACTTGTAGTTTTAGTTATTTTTAATTTAATTTAATTTAATTTAATTTTACTAACAATTAAAATTAAGTGTTACTAACAAAGAATATGGATTTCAAAAGTCTGAAATAAATGATATATTATTATTATTATTATTATTCCCAGTAACATCAGGTATACAGGAATGGTGGTGTGATTAAAGCTGCTTGACTGAAGCTCGTTGAGATGCAGTTGTGGCTGGAGAGACAACTGTAATTTTCTGGAATGTAGATCTTCAAGGTTAATTGTGTTCAAATTTAGTATCGGTTGATCCTTGGAATGCTGAATGTTCTCGCTGGAAGTGATGTCTACCAACTTCATAGCTTGTCCCTTAATATGGTCGTAAATATTGCTTATAGTAAAGTCTGGAGTTTGCAGGAAACATCCCTTGGATATAGTAGATAAGTAACTTCCTTGAACCGTGGTATACTGATCTCGCAAATAGGACAGATGAATCTTCGTAGGTTTTGGCAAGCTGATGGTGTAGTGCTTCTCATCGAGTTTTTCAAAGGCCGCGGACGACAGGATAATAGTAGTGAATTTACAGGAAACGTCAATTTCCTGTGTGAAGATCAGTCGGCTGATGCATTTCTGTTGACTGGTGGCCTGTAGTGACTTCTTTGCTTCACAAATATACCAAAGACTGGTCTTCGGGCATTCTGCCTCTATGTACATGAAATCATTCTCGTGCATTGCCACATAAGGATAGGAAGGGATAATAACTCTATGATTTTTATTGGGAATGGAGGATAGCTTGTAAAGGTTATATTTTTTTGGGAAGACAATCGGAACTTTAAAAACTATAAATATATTTTCCTTATCATAATAGTAACCTAACTTTAGAACGTCAAAGTATTCTCTAATGTCTAAATCTAATAATTTGTCAGTTTTGTATAATGATTTTAACTTGGCTAACATCCCTTTAAATGTTTCAGAACTTAACACGGAATGGTGTGTACTTTTTGCGCGAATAAAAGCCAGTAAATTTTCCAAACGAGTTAATTCGTAGATAAACTATCTATATTATCTCCTAATATTAAAAGTAATTGAGCTAAATGAGCATATTTAATTAATTCCGTGTCACGGTTTACATCAGTTTTTAAAATTGTATTAACAGAATTTTCAATTTTAATTTGATTTTCTTTTAAAGAACTTAGTATTTTAAAATTTTCGTTTGTCCAATTTTTCTCAAAACTAATATGATTATTTATTTCAGTAGTTATTTTATTTTCGTTATCGAACAAGGTTTTAATGGCATTATCATATTTGATAGCATCAGTATAATCTAGATTACCAGAGATACTTTTAATTACTGATCCAAGTCCGTCGATAAGACCTCTCTTTGCTCTCAAATGCCTAAAAGTAAGAAGCTGATCAGAAATCCTTTTAAGTTTGTAAGTTAGATAGTCTATGTGTGGTCCATACAAGGACAGGGTTTTATTATTTAATTGAGGTGTGACAGTCTGAAGATTAGTCTGAACTGATTCTATATTAAACTTTATATTCTCAAGGTTAATTGATTGTAAAAAGGAATGATGATGGGAGATTATCTTTGAAGGTCCCAGATTAAACGCCAGAAGTCTAGGTCCGTCATCTAGGTTACTCAGGACTATGTCCTCTGCTCGCGTCCAGGTTCAGTATGAGAAGGAATATCCTGTATCAACCGGGAACTTTAGGTACCCGTTTTAAACGTGACTTGGCTACAGGGCCTCTTTTCTTCTTGGTATAAATATGGATAGGAAGATCAGCTAGAACTGTATCGTGTGTGAAACGGGGGTGCTAGCTTCTGACGGCTAGCGGCAGGGTTACGAATGAAGATTTGTTGCTCAGGTGAGTAAATTTTCTCTGGCTTTCGGTCCTTATTACGATTTTCGTAAGCTCAGTACGATGATTAAGAGAAGTCTTATTAAGGAGGTCAAAAACCTTTTGCATTCTTTGACGGTGATCTTGAATGTACTTTTTTTTTTTTTTTATTAATGATGGGTTTGCTCTTGACTCTAGTCTAGGTCATAGGACAGAGACAGAGTCTAAGATGGAGCGAGCTCACCCAGAAGAAGCCTGTTCACTCTTACTTTGAAGAGATTAGGGTTGTATGCTTTTGGAAACACAGACGCAGGAAGTGAGTTCCACTCTTTAGCAGTGCGCATTATAAATGATGACTGGAAGCGCTTAGTCCGAATTGGTGGAATGGCTACCAGGTACGGATGGTATCCGGCGGTGCGTCTGGATGTCCGATGGTAGAAGGGAGCTGGTGGAACAAGGTCGTGAAGCTCTTGAGCACACTCTCCGAAGTACAATCTATAAAATACCGACAAGCAGGCAACCTTGCGGCGATGTGCCAGGCTATGTAGCTTGGTGTCCACCAGTTTTATGTCGCCTATGAGCCTCTTGGCCCTGCGTTCCACCGAGTCAAGAGCGGCAAGTTGGTATTTGGCTGAGCCATCCCAAAGGTGAATGCAATACTCCATGCAGGATCGGACTTGTGCTTTGTAAAGAGTTAAAAGCTGTCCAGGCGTAAAGTATCGCTTCACTCTATTCAGGACGCCCAGCTTTTTAGCCGCCGTCTGAGCCTTGTACTCGATGGTCGCGCCGAAGTTTAGATTTGATGTCAACTCCATGCCTAGAAGCTCAAGCCTGTCAGTGACTGGGACAGATGTACCCCGAAAAGTAGGTGTCCAGTCGAAAGGACTCCTTTTTGCAGTGAAAAGACACGCCTGTGTTTTGGTGGCATTGAATGAGACCAGATTGTCGTCGCCCCATTGGGAGACAAGACTTAAGGTCAGATCTGTTCGCTCTACCATGGCCTTTCTTAACGAACGTATTTCATCCCCACTGGTCCCTGCACCTGTCAAGTATCTCTCTGAAACGGTACTATCATCTGCGTATCCAACAATACCATGCCGAAGGAGGTCATTGATGTGCAGCAGGAAAAGAGTTGCAGAGAGAACAGACCCCTGAGGAACTCCGGCATCAATGGCCATTAGGTCAGAGGAGCAGCCGTCAACGACTACTCTGATGGACCGTTCACTAAGGAAGTCTGAAATCCAAGTACAAAAATCAGCTGGGATGCCATAAGCAGGAAGCTTGCTGAGCAGACTTGCATGCCAGACCCTGTCAAAGGCCTTCGAGATATCGAGTGAAACGGCAAGTGCTTCGCCGTTTTTCTCGATGGCTTCGCCCCAGCAGTGCGTGACATACACAAGAAGATCACCAGTAGACCGCCCCCGGCGAAAGCCATATTGACGGTCACTGAGAAGATCATTGTCTTCAAGGTAGGTCAGCAACTTACTTTTAAGTACCCTCTCCATGACCTTGCATAGGATGGAGGTAATGGCAATTGGACGGTAATGGGCAGGGTCAGCACGGTCGCCCTTTTTGGGAACTGGTTGCACATTAGCAAGCTTCCAGGCCCCCGGCACCGTTCTTTCTTTAAGAGAGAGGCGGAACAAGCGTGTCAGCACAGGAGACAGTTCAGGCGCACATAGTCTTAATACTCTCGCTGGTATGCCATCAGGTCCGCCGGCCTTGTTCACGTCTAGACTGCACAATACTCTTCGAACCTCTTTAATGTGTACTGCGATCTCCGACATCGAAGAATCGCAACGAGGTACAGTAGGTGGTTGTTTGGAGCCAGCGTCCAGACGTGAGTTGCTTGCAAACAAGGAAGCAAACAAATTTGCTTTCTCACTTGCAGAGTGAGCCAGCGATCCATCAGGTTTCAGCATTGGAGGTAAGGTTGGACGACAGAAATTAGTTTCAACCGCTTTGGACAGGGACCAAAACTTTTTACTACCCGGAGGGTGTGATGCTAGTTTGGCCCCTATTCGTCCGACATGGTCAAAACGTGCCTTACGTAAAACCCGTTTGCAGGACTTAGTGGCAGAGTTGAAGGTTCTTTTCTTCGCGCGAACCCTACGTGCTCTTAATTTGCAGTCGCGAGCCTTGACCCAAGCTTGGTATGCTTATTCTTTACGCGCCTCAGCTTGGGCGCATTCTGCGTTAAACCAAGGCTGGGCTTTGTGACCGAGCGGGATGTCGGAGAATGGAATAAAATATTCCATCACCTGCCGAATCACGTCCGCAACCGCATCTGCACAACACGAGGGGTCACGCGAAGAGAAGCACACTTGACGCCACGGGTAAGATGCAAAGAAGTGCCGCATCTCTTCCCAATCTGCTGACTCGTATCTCCAAACTCGCCTCGTGCCCCTGGGGCTGTCATCGAGAGGAGAGCAGGTCGATACGGATTTCACCAGACAGTGGTCGGACGTTCCCAGCGGAGCTGAGACCGAAACTGAATGACTGTCTGGATCAGTTGTCAGCAGCAAGTCCAAGCAATTGGGTGTATGGCCGTCGATATCCGGTATCCGCGTAGCTACATTCACCAGCTGGGTCAGATCTAGCGATAATGCAAACTTGCGCGCCTCTAGCCCAGCATGGTCAGTTTTCTGGAACGGGAACAACCACTCCTTATGGTGGGCATTAAAGTCCCCCAGAAAAGTTAGCTTCGCTGTCGGGTATCTTTGCTGTGCTACGTCTGTCGTTTCAACGAGGTAATTGAAAAGCGCTGTCGTCTCCTGGTCACCGCTGTGCGATCGGTAGACGCCGACATATAGAGTTTTCTCCACGCCAGAGTCCTCCAGTAGCCAAATGGCAGAAAAACCCGATTTCTCAAAGCAACGGAGACGACGACAACAAATGTCATCGCGGACATACACACAGACCCCAGTTTGCTTCTTGAACTTATGCTCAAGAGAGTAACCCGGGTAGTTGAGGTACGCCACGTCCGACGGTGTTGTTATCTTCGTCTCCGTTAGGAAGAACAGGTGCGGCTTCTCGGTCTCAAGGTGGTGATGGACCGCTGTAAAATATGTTCTGACAGGTTGATATCTAAGGGATCGCGGGGGTCTAAATGTCCAGTAATGATGTCTAAGGGTCGACATTTGGTAAAACTATGAATCGAACTGTTGTATGCCAAGATAGCATAGGGCATTAGATTAATAACCGACTCATTGCGTTTCTCTATTTTTAAATTCTCAAATGTTCTAATAGAGTGGAGTGTAACCGTTCTACCATTCCATTTTCGTTAGGGGCATAAGCTAAAACTTTATGGTGGTTAATTTTATGTAGTCTTGCGAATTCCAAAAATAGCTGATTAGTAAACTCAGGGCCTCGGTCTGTCACAACTGTTATGGGAACTCCATGATGGGTGAAAAATTTCAGTAAAGCCTGAACTACACTAACAGCTGTAGCATCTCTCAAATAGTAAGCCTGGGCATACTTAGAGAAAGCATCTACAATTGTGAGATATTTTTGATTTTCAGCACTAAATAGGTCCAAGTGGACAATTTCGAAAGGTCTTGTTGGTGGAGGTACAATATTAAATTTTTGATGGATGGGGTTACGATCATACTTAGACTGACCGCAAATACTACATTCATTAATGTACTTAGCGATGTGTTCTTTCATTTCTGGCCAGTAAAACTTGTGAGACAAGGACAAGTAGCATTCATTTGTACCACGATGGTTAGTTTTACCCTCGTGATACAGTTTTATGATTTCCTGTTGTTTTAAATAATCTTTAACATTCTCTTATTCTTTTTTTGTCAAGACTAAATTCATTGCAGAATTTTTGAAGTTTCTTTGGATGATTGGAATAATGGAATACATTTCTAATGAAGGGTTGATAAGAAGTCCTGTTTTTACTTTGGGGTTAACGTATTCTTTTATCATATTAACCACGTCTTCTTCAAGGTTGGATTTGGAAACTTGAACATTAGTTCTTGTATGGGACTCAAAAGGTTTAGAGACTGTTGGTCGACCTTTGATATCTTCCACAACTGTTATAAAAATCTGCTTATGGAATCTATTAAGTGGGTCATCAGTTATGGGTACTTCAAGGATAGGGTTTTCACTATCAGTGTGTACTGTGGCTGTACTCGATCCGGAATTTAATCCTAAACTGGGTGGTTTTTCAGAAGTGTTAACAAGAAGAGACATGATTTCATCATTATGGATTTCTACTCTTGATAAGGCATCTGCATTTGTGTTAGCCTTACCGGGTTTGTACAAAGGGTTGAATTGGTACTCGCTTAACTTGAGCCTCCATCTAGTGAGACGAGAATTGGGGTCTTTGATATTTATTACCCATTGTAAAGGTCTGTGATCGGTTAGTAATTTAAATTTCCGACCGAATAAGTAGGGGTGGAAATATTTCGTAGCCCAAACGATGGCTAGCAATTCTTTCTCAATGGTGCTATTGTTAATTTCACTACTATTGAGGGTGCGAGACGCGTATGCAATAGGCTTGTCAGAACCCATGGGACCTTGGGATAGGATAGCTCCGATAGCCAAATTAGAAGCATCCGTGGTTAAAATGAATTCCTTACTGAAATCTGGATATTGGAGTATTGGATCGTAAACTAAGAGTGTTTTACACTTCTCAAAACAGTCAATTTATTCCTGGTCAAAAACTATTTCGGATCCTTTTTTAAGGCATTGTGTCATAGGTTTTGTAATTTTTGCAAAATCAGAAATAAACTTTCGATAATAACCCAAAAGGCCTAAAAATCTTTTTATTTCTGTACTGGTTTTTGGCAAAGGATATTTTTGAATTGCTGATATCTTATCCGGATTCGGTTTTATCCCGTCCCTGGTGATGACATGGCCAAGATAGGCCGTCTCTAATTTTAAGAATTCGCTTTTATCCATTTGGATCTTAAAATTGGATTCGCGTAATCTCTGGAATACTTTTTCGAGATTGGTCATGTGCTCCTGAAGGGATGTGCTGAAAACAATTATATCATCAAGGTACACTAAACATATGGTGTTCTGAAGGTCTTTAAGCACATTGTCCATAACCCTTTGGAATGTCGATGGACTGTTCTTAAGGCCCATGGGCATCCTCAAAAACTCATAGTGCCCATGTTTTACGTTGAATGCCGTTTTATGAATGTCTGCGGGGTCCATTTCAACTTAGTAGAACCCGCTAGCTAAATCCAGGGTGGTGAAATATTGACAATTACCTAGTTTGTCCAGGATATCAGCAATATTAGGTATGGGGTATTTATCATCGATAGTTTTCTCATTTACTTTACGAAAATCTATGACAATCCGCCATTTGGTTTTCCCTGAAGCATCCTGTTTTTTTGGGACCACCCAAATGGGAGAACTCCATGCTGAATTTGAGGGTCTTATTATTTTCTGTTCAAGCATGGATTTAATTTGTTTCTGCACTTCCTCTCGGTGAATATAAGGGTACCTATAAGATTTTGTATAGACTGGGATCTCATCTGTCGGTTTAATTGCGTGTTTAATCTTGTTCGTAAATGTGAGAGGTTCCCCCTCAACATAGAAAACATCCGCGTATCGGGAACATAAGGTTTCCAGATTTATCTTTTCCTCTTCGTTGAGATGATCTGTACGTAAACGAGAGATTATTTCTTTAACGCGATCGGGTAATTGATGCGTGCTTTGAAAATTATATATTTCAGCGTTGACAGCGCAATCCATAGAAAAAATAACGTCATAATGACAAGGATTGTGAATTTCTAATATTCCTCTATTATCTTTAACCGTTGTTAAACACTCACTTATAACACACTTTGAGATCAACTGTTCTGGTACGTAAGCCTCTCCATCTCGGACATTAATTGGGACTTTAACAAATTTTGTAGAACCGGAAGGTATAATTTCTTCATACAAGTTAACGTTCTTAGAATCGTAAAATTTTATAGGATTTGATGAAGTGTCGGTGGTAAGTACCATATTCTTATAACAAATATTAGCTTTCCAAGCTTCAAAAAGATTGGATCCTATCAGACCGTCGAAATAAGGATGGAAATCATAGATGAAGAAAGTCAAATCGCTAGTATCATTGAGTTCTGGAAATGTGGCTAAGGTAATAGAATAGTCATTACGTGTAACATAATGGGAATTTGTTACTTCAAAAGAGGTGTAATTGAGAGGTATATCACTGAAATATTGTTCAACCTCTTTTGGACAAAGAAAAGACTGGTTTGCTCCAGTATCGATAAGAAGTTTTAGGGGTGGTGATTTTATTTCAATATAGGGAAGACGACGCTGGGTCTGCAAATTTACCTCTATTTTGATTCGTCTGACTTCCGGGCTTTCTGAAAATCCTGGTTTTCCATTTTCAAGGGACGCTGACGTTGTTCCTCATCAGAAGGAGCAGAAGCAATTTCAGGGTACTGATAAAAATTATACTGTGCTTCGGGAGCATATTAGTACTCGGGGTACTCGAGAGCCGGACGACTTTTTTCGTCGTCCGGCTCTCGAGTGGAGTGGTCGTGTGCCTGTGGCGAATTTTGTATTTAATATTTAAATTCAAATTTACAAATTAGTTATCCTCCTGAGTTTCGAAACATCGGTGCCTCCTGTTTCATCTTGGGTGGTTTGCCGTAAGAGGCAGCAGCCATATTGATTTGTGTCGGACTTCTCTGTCATCGACTTCGTGTGAGTACCTACCCATCTATTGACCATTGCTGTCTGTCAGTCTCCGCACGGTCGCGGCACGCTAACTATGAGCTCGTATCATACTTGTTAAATTTACACCGTTATCATGGTTAAAAGTGATAGTGAAATTCTAAAAACATTGTTAACCAGTGCAATTAAACCAATCGAACTAAAATTACATGAAATATGTGATAAACTAATCAAATTTAACACCAAATTTAACACCGAAGTGCATCAAATAAAGTCGGCGTTATGCGTCCTAACGGCTGAGGGGTCTAAAAAACTGGTCATCGACCACAAACTGCCAAACAGCACAGCGAGCGCTTCATCGACGCCCGAGTCTAAACGAGGAACAACACCGGCTCGCCATCCCGCTCGCACTCAGCCACCGCCTAATATACCCAAGAAGCAACAGCGGGCAACTGCCATGCGTGCGAAAGAGAAATTGAAAATGCAGCTCACTAAGCGACCTCTCCGTGGACAACCCAAGGATCGGCCAGTAGATGACCCCAAGGAGAAAATGACCGTCAATAAGAAATCTGTAACAAATGTAATAAATTTAATAGATATTTCTAAAAACGACTCAATATCATCAATTTCGACCTCATCATGTACGTTGAACGAGAGCATGACCAAGGAGCACGACGCCTCCTTCTCCAGCGTTGGAAATGAGACCTTAAAACCCATAACGCATCACAATGAATGGAAAACCGTTCAGAGAAAAAGGAAACACATAAAAAACCCGACTGTGATAAAAGGAAGTGCTAAAAACACCCAAATCGAAGGCATACAAACATATAAATTCCTTCACGGATGCTATTTCAAAACGGAAACTACCCCAGACAGCATAATATCTCATCTAAAAAGCATTCGCGATGGCAATAACTACATTGTTGAGCAAATACCAGCAAAGCGAGCCACCTATAACTCTTACAAAATTGGCATACCTACAGCAGTCTACGAAGAATTTTTAGAAACATCTGCGTGACCTTTGAATGTATCAGAGTGGCAGCCCTTTTTGCGACCAAGACTCCCTAAACCGCCAGATGACCGCAAATGTCTCGAATGAAGTTTTACCATCGACTACCTCGTTATTGACTACACCAGTGAAACCATTTACCATTCTTCACCAAAACATTAATCATCTTGAAAATAAAACTCATAGAATTGAGAGTGAACTCCAACTTCAACAACAAAACGTCGACGTACTTTGTTTGAGCGAGCACTGGTTATCGTCGGATCAGATAAGTACCACTAACATCATGAACCTCAGTTTTCGTGCCCAGTACAGCAGGACAACAATGCAAGGTGGTGGTACCTGCATCTACGTCAGGTCCCCGATCTCGACAATTGAACGCAAGGAGTTTGCTGATATTTCAGTGGATTCTCATTTTGAGTGTTGTGCAATAGAGTGTTTGGGTATGGATCTAATAGTAGTATGTATCTACAGGACGCCTAAAGGTGGTATATCTATATTCTTTCATAAACTGCATATATTAATGAATCTCCAAGCCACAAAAAATTATCAAATTGTAATTATGGGTGATGTTAATTTAAATTTACATATTGCGAGTCCAAACACAAAGAAATTAAAAGAAACTTTAAAAAAATACGGTTTTAAATCGATAGTAAAGGTCTCAACTAGAATTTCGAAAACCACGCAGACATGTATTGACCACATTTATACAAATGTGCAAAAATCAAATATTTTAAATGTAGCTGAACTAGACCTACATCTCTCAGACCACTTATGTGTATTTACAGTTATTGACATTCAAAAATATCTAACCAAAAATCAATCAATTCAGAAGAGATTATTCTCAAAATGTAATATTAACAATTTTTCTACCTCCTTATCGACCTATGATTGGAGTACGCTACTAAACAAATACTCATGTCCTAATTTATTGTTAGAATCTATTATGAATGTGATAATGCATTATTACAACGTTTACTTTCCTCTACGAAAATATCCTGTTAATGGTTGGGTTGATGACTCGGTCCGTCATGCGAGACAAGAAGTGCGTTTCTTAAAAAATAATATCTTGTCACAGTCCACTGAAGTTATAGGTAAAAACAATAAATTATTAGAATTGGAAATTAACTACTTCACATTGCTGAGAGCAACCCGCGCTAACTACATAAACAATACAATTTCCAATAGCAAAGAGGATATGTGTCGAACGGTGTGGCGTGTTATTGCGTCCGAAACTTGTAAAAATAATAACAAAGTAAATAGTGCACTTGACCTACTAGTGAGCAAATCAGCGGGTTCCCGACCGGAGGATCGCGCCCGCGCAGCCGCTACCACGCTCAACCAGTACTACGTCGACACCAACACCACCAACTACACAGCGCAGACACTTCGTATTGCACTTGCTTACCTATCGAACTACTTAGGGGCTGATGTAAGTATACAATTTGAGTTTAAACCATTTACTTTGAACGAAATGGTTCGGACATTAAAATCAATCTTCTTCTTCTTAGCGTGTCGATGGCAGACACTACACCGTCGCGGCCCAGAACTTGGCTACGTTGACAGCGCTGATAGACGCTGTCATAAGATCGTCCTGCGTGCAGGTGCTAGGGCACGCAGGACACGATGTTAGGTGGTTCATTGTTTGAACTGCACCACACAAACAACCTACATCGGAACCCTCCAAGAAGCCCCACTTGGTCATGTTTTCCTTACTCCGGCCGGTCTGAGTCTGAAGTCTATTTAAAGATTTCCAAACCGACCATGGCAAATTATGGCCAGGCGGCAAGCTCTCAGCAATCGGGACGAATGGATCTGGTAGGGTCACCCCCTCCTGCCAAAGGTTGCACCTCGCTTGTTCGGGGTCTGTGCAAAGAGGTGTGACGCACTCAACAAAGCCATTACGGCTTTTCAGCCGTTGTGTCACTGGGATGTGGTCGTGCAAAGGATGCCGTGCATCTGACTCCATCTTTGCTCTTTCAAAGGAGCTAGCTACAGATCTACGAACAACTGGAGGCGCTATTCCGGCTAGTGGGTACAGTTGGCTAACCGGGGTCGATTTCAGGCAACCAGTTATGATCCGGCAAGTCTCATTTAAGGCTGTATCCACCAGCTTTGCATGAGCTGAACGGCTCCATACAGGACATGCATACTCGCCTGCAGAAAAGGATAACGCCAGCCCAGTAGTCCGCAGAACATGAGGTGTTGTTCCCGATATCTCTGATACCTATTGTCTCAAAGGTGTTTGAGAAACTGCTTGGTCTTAGGTTAATGAATCATTTCACCACAAACAAGTTGCTAAATGAACATCAATATGCCTACCAGTGCGGGCGATCAACTTCAGACGCAGCGCGTGACGTCATAAGCTGGGTGATGAATCATCTCGAGGGCGGGCGACAGGTCGCAGCGATCTTCTGCGACCTCTCGCGCGCCTTCGAGATGGTTGATCATACCCTACTGCTTGAGAAGCTTGCGCGATATGGTGTAGACGGTGGGTTCTATAGCTGTCTTCAGTCCTTCCTATCAAATCGTAAACAAAGCACATGCGTTTCAAATATTAAATCTGACTTCCAACCGATTGGATCCTGTGCTGTACCCCAGGGGTCAGTTATGGGTAATAACATGTTTGTAATCCTAGTTAATGATATTACTGCTGCCTGCAGGGATGTTGAATACGTCATGTTTGCCGATGACACGTGCATACTGGTCAGCGCTCCAGACATTCCGGATTTAAAAATAAGATTAAACCTTGTAATGAAAAACATATACAACTGGTTCACTGCGAATGGTATGATGCTAAATGTTGACAAAACTCATATAATGCAATTCAAACTTCGTAGCTGTGACCTTGTAGATTTAAACATTACGCTGAACGATGTACATGTGCCACAAGCAACGCAGGTGAAATATCTTGGCTTCCTAATTGACGCTGGATTGTCGTGGACCCCGCACATCGACTCGCTCTGCGACAGGTTGTCGTCAGCCTGCTACGCCTTGAGTAGACTTTCGCACAGCCTGTCAGAAATAAATATGAAAAATGCATATTACGGCTACTTCCACTCTGTACTTACCTACGGGATCGTTTCATGGGCTATGGCTGCAGACCGTGGTAGGGTATTCAAATTACAGAAACGCGCTGTACGAACTGTGTGCAATAAACCCTACGACCATCCAGCAAAAGAACTATTTCGACAAACTAAAATTCTGACACTAACATGCGCCTACGTTCTTGTAGCAGCAAAAATTATAAGAAAAAACTTAAGTAACTTACAAACATACGCTCAAAAACACAATAGGAACACACGGGGCCGCCTACAGCTGTATGCTCCTCCTAAAAGACTTGCAAAATCTCGAAAGTCTGTAGAAATATTAGGTATTAAAATATATAATGCGTTACCTGATAAATTAAAAAACGTGGAAAGTGACAAGGTATTCATTTCACAACTTAAAAGAAAACTACAAAATATGGCGTGTTACGATCTCAATGAATTCTTTCATGAGATTGGGTCATCAACTGAACCATAGGTTAAAAATATAATTGAATTAATAATGTAACAGATTGAAATATTCAAAGAATAATAATATTATGTATAGAATAATCACATTTGACATTTGACTTGTAAAATTTATTTTTACCAATAAACGCTTGAATCTTGAATCTGTCCAGTGGTGAAGAATCTCAAGCGATCAAATATCAACCAGCGAGCGGGATCGATCCGGCGTCGTTGAGTTTTTGCTCCGGCAGCATTAACCGCTGCGCTACGGTACGTGCTCGCTGCGCTGCGAAATTACCGACCACTCACTGCTACTGCTGACGTCACTCACTGCGCTCGTAACTGTCCTTGCTTTACGCCTACTTAAAAGACTATCGCAAAATGCCTATCTGTGGTTCTTGTCAAGAGCCAATAGTTTATTCAGGCGAATCACTACCATGCAAGAAGTGCAGACAAATTTATCATGTATGTATTAACTTTATTGTACCACCAGACACATTTATAAAAACAGTTACAGAAATAAATTTAAAAACAAGAGGCACAAATGCGGACTTATCCCATTAAGAGATCTCTTCCAGTCAACCTTTGAGAGACTCAGAGGATATGTTTTTTGCAGGTAAATTACGCGGTACTTCAGCATGGTTAAAATAAGCTTACTCTATCAATATCTACATCTACACTAATATTATAAACATACCAACTGTAGTAAGGCAGATTACCTTACCTGATGAGCTGAATAGAAAGCGAAACAGTTGCCGACTTATTTTGCAAATATACTTTTCGTCTTTGTATTCCTCTACCAGTTCAGCGTAAAAACTGAACTAAACTACATAAAGTTCAGCGATTGCCCCGCTCGGGTACAAGAAGCTTATCGTAGAGGACGAAACTCATACACGAGTTGTCGTAAGACACTCATGAGACCGATGCCTCGCAGATTCGCACCAGTAGTCCATATGGACGCAGTTTCATACCAACTGTAGTAAGGCAGATTACCTTACCTGATGAGCTGAATAGAAAGCGAAACAGTTGCCGACTTATTTTGCAAATATACTTTTCGTCTTTGTATTCCTCTACCAGTTCAGCGTAAAAACTGAACTAAACTACATGAAATTGAAATTCTTAATTCAATGTAGGATAGTATTATCACTTATTGACGTCATGAACCGTCATTCTAAAAAAAGAAATTTGTGTTACACAATTTTCTTTTTTTTTATTACAATTTTGTTATGACCTAATAGAAAACCGGCTCGGGCGGGATAAAAAGAATAAAAATATAGGCACTGCCATGGGACTGGCCAGGTTAATCACAGGCATGTAACTTTACGCCACCACCATCTGCAAATGATATTTGTTTCAAATTGAAGTCAAGATTTTTAGAATCCTACATTATCCCTGATGAACATAGGCTATATTAAACTGTCTTATTCCCGGGGGGAAACTGTTAGCGGCGGGTGAAACCGCTGGGCGGGCTGCTAGTATATTATAAACAAATAACAAATACACGTACTTGATCATAAATAAAACACACAAACAAACACATAATAATATATCATACATAAATTAATATACACATAAATAAATATATCATAAACCCTATAAATTGTCCATGTCACCCAGATCGTACCAACAAACCATCTTGATGTTGGATTTAAACACCTTCACATTAGCACTCTTCCTCACATCTATAGAAAGTCTATTCGACAAGCGCGCAGCATGGACAGTGAAAGACTTCTTAAAAGTCGTAGAGGAACAAACCGCTATCTGCAGCGAAAGGTCACCATAGGAGCGCTGATGAGCGGCCGCAATGTTGAACGCAAACCTCTCACACAGATACTGAGGTGCAGCAGGATTTGTAAGCACATTGAAGAGAAGTGAGAGGGTGTGCAGGTCTCTGCGAAGACGTATAGGTAGCCACCTCAAGCGCTCCCTGTATTCGGTGATGTGGTCAAACTTACGCAACCCAAAGACGAAGCGGATGCATTGGTTCTGGAGCCGTTCCATCTTATTAAGATGTTCTTCAGTGAGGTCCAGATATGCCACATCACCATAATCCAGCAATGGTAATAAGAGTGCTTAAGCGAGCATTGTTTTTGTCTTGAGAGGCAGAAAGTTTGGCAACCTTTTGAGCGAGTGAAGTGACGCGTACACTCTTCGACTAACCTCAGTTAATTGATCTGTCCAGGATAAAGTTTGGTCGATTTATATTCCGAGGTTCTTAACTTTTGAAGAGAAAGGAATGGGAGAGTCATCAAGAAAAACCTCGGGAATAGAACTCGATCTTAATTTGGAAATACGCTGATGACCTCCAATAATGATGGCTTGGGATTTGGCCGCATTCAACAGGAGACCATGCTTCTTCGCCCAACAACTTATAGAAAGCAGGTCATGGTTTATCCTGTTGACTGCATCATTCAGCCTATCCGGTGGTTCCGCCGCATACATCTGAAGATCATCAGCGTACAGGTGAAACGAGGATTGCAAAGCGGATGTAATACCGTCTATAAATATAGAAAATAGTAAAGGCGAAAGCACTCCACCCTGCGGGACCCCTGCCCTAATCCTACACCAGCCAGATCGTCTATCGTTGGCCTTCACAAGCTGATATCGGTCCGTAAGGTACGAACAGAACCACGCAGCAGTTTTGGATTCCAGGTTAAGCTTGCGGAGCACAGCAAGGAGAATATCACTGTCCACGGTATTAAAAGCACTACTGAAGTCAAGAAGAACAAGGACAGTGATTTTCCCCTCCTGTATATTGTGTTGGATGTCATCAGTGATGTGAACCAACGCAGACACAGTGCTGTGCCCCGCACGGAACCCCGACTGAAAACGGTTAAAAAGCATGTGGCGGTTGAGGTGTTCAGTCAGACGCTGATGAACACAGTGCTCTAATATCTTAGAGAGAACAGGGAGGATAGATATTGGCCTGAACTCCGTAAATACTTTAGCGTTAGGTGTCTTCGGGAGGGGCAGAACATGGGCGTATTTCCAAGCCTTTGGAAAGGTACCGGTGGAAATTGAGCAATTAAGGACATGGGCTACGGCTGGAGCTAGAGTATCAGAGTAAGGAATAATCATATCTAAACTCAGTCCGTCCTCACCAACCGCCCTTGTCCCAATTGACTTTAAGGCCTTTACCACCTCACCCACCGTGATCTGTCTGAGCTCCAGCGGCACAGGTGCCGTCAAAGGAGAGTTCGCAAGCTCTGCAAGTAACCTCAACTTTACGTCAGGATCATACGGAACAGGAGATGTAACAAAATAATTGTTGAGGGCATCAATGTCCAGGTTGAGATTAGAATCTTCTCGAGAGCCACCAACCCCGAGAGACTTTAGGCATTCCTGGATTGACGAGTGGATATGTCTTCGTTTGGAGTTCCTGCAGGTTTTGTTACAGTGATTGCGAATGTCATGGTAAGCACGGATATTTTCTTCACAAGGAGCACGACGCGCTTTAAGGCGCGCCGCATCTCGTCGAGCCATAAGTTGTTTTATGGCTGGTGTGAGCCACGGTGCAGGATAGTGCTTAACTCGAACTTCTTTCAGAGGGGCATGTTTAACATAGAGAGTTAGAAGAATGTGTTGAAAAGCGGCCACCTTACTGTCCACATCGTCACTATCCATCTAAGATGCCCAGTCAGCATCAGCCAGGTCCCGTTCAAAGGCCTCCTTATCAATCTTACCATAGTCCCGGATAAGTATAGTCTTATGCCTACGTTTGGGTGGTCTAATCTTAAAAGATGCGAAAATAAGATCATGTAGAGAAAACCCAGAGGCATTAAATTGACCATGGGAGGCAACCAACTCCGGTGAAGAGGTAATGATAAGGTCCAGAAGAGATGGAGGACCGTTGTGGGAGAAATGTGTAGGCCCCTCCATAGGCAGGATGTTTAGATTAAGGGACTCTGAGAGAGCAACGAGCTTCTTGAAGTGGTGATCATCTTTCAATAAACAAGTGTTGAAGTCATCCATCAACACAATATGTTCATAAAGAGGCAGTAAGTTTGCTAGGGTGGATTCCAGTGAGTTAAAGAAGTTGATGTGCAAGTTGGGACTGTAGAATACTCCTAGCAAAACTTTGGTATGATGGAGACTTACCTCCAAGAACAAATGCTCCGCTGAATTTGCTACAGACAACGATTTGTCGACTATTTTGAACGAGAGGTCATTCCTTAGGTATATAGCTACACCTCCACCCCCCACCACCCTGGCCCGTCCAGCAGTGCTGCAACAGTAAATCCTGTCGTTTCTCACAAGACGGTATCCAGGTAGTGGATAAAGGTTCGACGGAAGAGTCTGTTTGAGAAAAGACTCGGAGATAAGGATCGCGTGTATATTTTTGTTGTCCTCGAACGTTGCAAGTAGGTCAGTGTGGTGACATGGCACACTTTGCGCGTTAATGTGGACTACATTAAAATTTTTTGCCAATGCACAGAAAGTAGATTTAAGTCGATCTCCCAAACACGGCATGTCTGACTCATTTTCGCTATCCACACTTAGGAAAGTGCTTGAGGAAGATGAAGATAGAGAAAAGTATTCAGAGTCCGAATCATGGTTTAAAACATGTGACATCTATTAGGGTTTATATATTAATACAATAAATTAAATAATTATTATACATTTTTTTTTATTTAGCAACCTCTCCTATGAGTACCTCGCCGGCAGCTGTAACATAAAAGAGAAAGAAATTTAATTCTAGACAAAGAAATTTACAACATAATCATTAATCACACACATTTGTAAGTACAATAAGTACCTACAGAAAGTTACAAGAAAATAGAAAAATATATTTAAAAAAAAGGCAAAAGGTAAAGATGTTCACAAAAACATAATAATTCGGTTTAAACGCACTGACTTTGAAAGCAGCTAAAATATTAATAATGAGGCAGTATGGTCAAGAACCTTTCGCATCAAAAATTAAAAATTAGCATAAAACGAAACACACACACACATTTCACGCCTATAATCCCTTGCGGGGTAGGCAGAGCGTATACGGACGCAAAAACGGCCATTTACACCACGTCTGATAAATATTTGAGGGTCATTCGGAAAATTGTGTATCGCTATAGTGGCAGGTTGTCAGCCCATCGCCTAAAATTGCAATACACACCCTCGAGTCCCTTAGTCGCCTCTTACGAATCCCACGGGAAAGAAATGGGGTGATGCTATTCTTATCCGGCATCAAACGGCAATAAAACGAAACGCAGTTGTCAATCAAGTTCAAGTGAAGTGAAAAATGACATTAGCACAAGACATTTGTAGGTTATGTAAATAAAATAGAAATTAGATTTTTGAACAACTTTGTGACGGTGTTTTGAAAAAAAAAAAGAAGTGGAAAGCGCCTATTACTAGGATTACAGCAACGCTAATAAAGCAGTTCATCGTGCCTTCATTTGGATTTGGCAGGCACCTTCCCACCACGTTTTTTGTCGGTGCTACCGCCGGCACGAACTGTGCGGGGCGGATTTGGAGCCCGGGATGTCGCTTCAGATATAATCGGAGCACTTGATGGTGTCCCAGCGGCGCCGTTACTGCCGGTAGCAGGCGAAGGCGGCGCTTCTTGCATTGGTTGGGCCACATGCACACCTCGAAGATTGACCACAGTCTGAAGGTCCGACATAGTGCAAATTCTCTTCCGCTGGCCATCGGGACAAATGGCCACAATGTTGCCGTCCATGGTCCAGCAGTCCTTGACTCCAAGAGCCTTCCGAGCCTCTAAAAACAAGGCGTGGCATGCTGGGGTCAGAAATTTGGAAAGGGTTAGCCCTGTACCCTTCAACCTGCGCTTCGCTAGCCAGACCTCACGACGGACCCTATTGTCTGCAAAACGGATCAGAATTGGCCGCGGCTTCTCAGCACTGACATTCTTGCGTATGCGGTGACATACACTGATAGAGTTGACAGTTACTTGCGGAATCAGTAGCTGTTTGTCACACATTGTGGTGAAGTGTTGGCTGAGAGATTCATCACTCTTCTCAGGTAATCCATGAAGCAGCAATACATTGGTTCGTGACCTCGTTTCTAAGTCCTCTAGTGAGTGGTAAATCAGCTCTATTTGTGCTATCAGGTTAGACACTGCTGTCAAGATGAACGACTTAAAAGCATAGAACTCACATGCAAGTATGGGGTTGTTCTGCTGCTGAGATGGAGGAATAGACTTTTCAAATTCTGCAATCTTGCTGGTGAATAAGGCAGCCAGATCATCAATTTTTTTGCTGAGAGATGCAATCCTGTCCATAGTGATAAGTTGAAGTGATGCGTTGTGATTATGATGACACTGGTGAATGGATTTGTGAGAAAACAGCTGACGGTGTAGTACTATTACTTGTTAACACATTGAACTTATGTAAGTTAGTTTTTATTTACTTTATTATTTATAATCATTAAATTAGTAGAGCTTATATACAAAGGCGTGTTTATGTTTCGCCTACCCGCGAAGAAAAAAAAGTCATCATAATTGTTTAAATATTACGTCCGCTGAATTTAGGGAAAAGCGACATGTATTGCTGACTACATATGTATGCTACCAGTGCAACTACACTGAACCGAAGCAGATTAAAAACGAGAATGAATCGTTGTCTGATCCAACGGCATTTAAGTCTCCGTTAAATGAAAAAGATGACTCACTTATGTCGTGTGACGGGTCCGGTCACGTAGATGCAAATTTCAACGTCAACTTGGCTCCTCGTAGTAGGGATGTCGCTGGGAAAAAACTAGATGATAATATCAGTTTGGGTCTTGATGTTGAGCCGATCGGACGGAGCAGTCCCAATATCACTAAGAAGTCAGATGCGATTGATATAGAAGGCGTCCCTACTGAGTTCTCATCACCAGCTATGCTAAAAATACAAGAGAATCGCGCTAAATGACTCCGTGATGGCATGTCATGGGGAGATTACAGATGTGCGCACGGAACTGACTGCTTTAAAACAAGATGTAAATAACCGTTTTGAAAAAAACGAGGAGGACATAGAACAGCTACATCATGAGATTATGACTCTTCGATCTGAAATCGACCATCGTGATCGTATGCAACAATTAAACAACGTCGAGATTTCAGGAGTTACTGAAAACAACGGTGAAAACCTCAACCAGATAGTTACACTCCTGGCTACCAAGTTGGGAGTCAGTCTTGACCTACGGGACGTGGACTATGTAGCGCGTGCTGGCAAACGCCGTACAGTTGAGGGAGACCTGGCCCCGCGACCCCGGCCAATCATTGTCCGCTTCACACGTCGCGCACCGCGTGACGAGTTGCTTCGAGCTGCGAGAACACGCCGAAACCTCTCGACTGATCTAATCGAAATAGCTGGTGAACGAAGATCGGTATACGTTAACGAACATTTAATTAAGGCTGACCGTCAGCTCTACGGAAAGGCACGTAGCGTAGCACGAGAACTAAATTTCAAGTATGTTTGGAAGAAAAATGGGCGCATTATGATAAAAAAAACCGACCATGGCGAAATCTATCATATTAGGTCTGAAAATGATTTGTTTCAATTTCAAAAGTAATCTAGCTTTGTGTTATTATCGCGAATTACTTGCTTTTCTCTTTTTTATTACTACCTATTTTTGTTATACAAAAATCAATAACTTTCTTATATTCATATTGTTGGATTTATTACCTTCAACTATAAAGCTGTTTTTATATAATATGAGGGGTACTTCATACGTAATTTTAAAACAAAATACGCTCTACAACAACTATCGTGCATCTTGGGGCACAATAACGAATAGGTCATGGTCACTTTCAGTATTTAACTATCTCAGCCCCTGTCTGCTTAATATTATGATTTCAAGCATGATTAAGTTATATATTTTATATGATAATAATAGAACTATTCATAGTATTTATATTATTATGTGTGGTGTGATTTCATTATATTTTAAAATACCTTATATGAAATGATGACTAAAAAGAGTATGTTTACAGTCAGTCTCTATAATGCCCAATCACTAAATACATGTGGTGATGATCTTATACTAGCGGTGGAAAATTGCAAGCCTGATATCCTGGCCATCAATGAGTCATGGCTATCGGAAGGTCGTGAAGCTCTTGCTCCCGTAATCGCGTCGTATAAATTCAAGATGAAACCTCGTCCACTGAGCGTGAAGAAAGGGTGGGGAGGCGGACTAGCTTTTTACACTCGAGAAGAGCTAACCACGAATTACTAAACACCCAACAGCTTGTATAGAGCAATTATGTCTCCGTATTACCGTTAATGGTGTACGATTAGCTGTTGGTACTGCATATCGTCCACCATGGCAGTCTGTGGATATAATTCTTGAAGCATTGGCAGAGTCGATTAATTATTTTACTCACCTTGACAAAATAATATTATTGGGTGATTTCAACATTGATTTGGATGATCTCGTTCGCCATGGAAATAACATTCGTAAATTTAATTCATTTCTACAAAGTACTGGTTTGACGCAAGTAGTAAATGAAAAAACGCACTTTACTGATCATTCTGCTACTCGAATCGACGTAATATACACCGACTGTGCAGTACGTAAAGTAGACCTCACAAATGTTACAGGTAGTACTTTAGGACACTCAATGATTACCGTCACTCTTAACATTGAAAAATATAAGTACACACCTAGATTTATTACCTACAGGCCTATAAAATATATTGATATGACTTAATTTAATGAAGATCTGTTTGCATTTGATTGGATGGAGCTACTTAAGTAAGATTCTGTTAATGGTATGGTCGATAGCTTTGCTGGGTTCATCTTGAGTATCTTTGACTGTCATGCACCCATGAAAACAGTCTTCTTAAAACATAAAGGTACTCCTTGGATAACCTGCAATGTTAAACTTATTATTGATCTCTGTAATGCAGCTCTTGCACGGTATAGACGAACTCATCTAGATTCTCATAAAAACTATTTTAAAGTGCTCAGGAAGCAGGTTGATGTATCTAAATTCTCTGAAAAACGTGCATATTTCAACCAGCGCATAAATTTTAATGCAAATGATCCTAAACAGCTATGGAAAAACTTGAAAGAAGATGTTCTTACTGATAATAATATTCCTGACACCCTACCGCGGCACATCTGTAACCCCGATGAAATTAACGACCATTTTCTGACACTGCCTTGTCCAGAATCACTCCCTTACACTGAATTAACATTCTTTGAACAAAATAAACACTGTGGCAATGTAGCTTATGCACAGTGTCAGAAGTAGAGGTAAGTAGAGCCATCCTTTCTGTTAAATCGAATGCTCAAGGTGCGGATGGTATTAATTTTGACATGGTTTTACTGACATTACCGCACACATTACCATACATAACTGCAATCATAAATTAATCTATTTCATCTTCTGTTTTTCCACTGGCATGGAAAACTGCGATAGTTGTCCCTATCCCCAAAATCACTTCTCCCAAGCAACATAATGATCTGAAGCCTATTAGTTTACTACCTTAGTTATCGAAAATCCTGGAACGGATAGTATTTTGGCAATTAACCAAATACTTAGAAGGAAATAATATACTCCCTAAATTACAGTCCGGTTTCAGAAAAGGTGTAAGCACATCACTGCTCTCGCTGAAGTGATAGATAACATATTCGATGCACAGGATAAAGGAATGTCTACCATATTGACCCTACTTGATTTTTCACGAGCTTTTGATTCAATTAGTGTTTCTCTATTGCTTGCCAAGCTATCTTACTATGGCTTTGATCCATACACACTCTTATGGTTCAAAAGCTACTTAACAAACAGAGCCCAAGTAACTCAAGTACAAGAAGCAGATGGTCGTTTATCTAGATCTTCCGTGAGAGAAGTCAGCAGAGGTGTGCCACAGGGTTCGATATTGGGACCTATTCTTTTCATTTTATATTCTAAAGACATCGTGAAACAAATTCATTACTGTAAATTTCATCTTTACGCAGACGATGTACAAATATACATCCACACTTATCCTAAAGACCCGCAGTTTGTTGTTGCCAGGCTTAATTCTGATCTTGACTGTATATCCGATTGGGCTCGTCGTAACGCACTGATCCTTAATCCTTCCAAGTCGAAGTTTATGGTACTGGGCTCAAAGAAACAGGTGGAAAACACGCTATCGCATGACCTGTCAGTCAACATCCTAGGGTCACCTATCGAATTCGTTACTGAAGCTAGAAATTTAGGTATAGTAATGGATAGCAAACTGCGGTTTGAGAGCCACGTGGAAAGTATCGCCAGATCTTGCTTTTATCGACTTAAGGTATTATATAAAATTAGGAGCATGTGTTAAGAAGTTAGTGAAGACGTTAGATTGCAAGTATGTGAATCACTTATTTTATCGAAACTCAATTATGCTGAAGTTGTAATTGGACCTTGTTTGCTTGCGAGTTCTAAACGCATAATTCAACGCGTGCAAAATGCTTGTACTAGGTTCTGTTTCAGGGTCCCGTCTCGAACCCATATAACGCCTGTGCTGAATAAAAACGGTATCTTAAATATGAGTTCGAGACGTTCTTTACATTTTGCTACTCTTATTCACTCAGTTATCAAATTTAAAATTCCACCTTATCTCTACAATAAATTAGAATGGGCTACTTATTCATACAACTCGCGTAGGGCACATAGTTTTCTACTAGTCACACCCTTTCACAAAACTAGAGCATTTGAAGGTAGCTTTCGGTATCAGGCAACTGAATGCTGGAACAACTTACCGCCTCCTCTACGAAAGGACGTTTCCAAACTTGTTTTTAAAAAGCAAGTTAAAAATATATTGCTAGCTAAACAGCAAATATTGCCTTGATACCGAAAGGTACTTATCACCATCAAATCCGTAAGTTATTCTATTTCTATCTAACCATCTTATCTATTTATTTTATCCTCTACTTATATAAAGTAGTAATTGTGCACGCCCAATCCGCCTGTCTTGTAGAAGTCTCACTTTCTGTAGGTCAGCTGGAAGAAATTTCTTAGTAGAAATAAGTTGTCCTGTTGTCTAATTCCAAGCTAAACTCCCGCAGTGGAAGCGATTTACACAGGTAAATTTCGAACAAAATACCAGGAGTTCAACTGGAGGCAGACAATGGCTGCGTTACGCAGCGCTAAATAGCATACGCTGCACGATATAGCAGCGCATACTATGAATTAAACGTGAACCTAAATCTATTTAACTTAATTAACTAAGTTGATTGAAATTGGCTAATGATGTGTTCCAACCCTTACATAACTCAAGTCGGTAGTAAATACCGTCTGCCGATCTGGCGTTACGTCACACGTATTAGCACTGGATTATAAGTAAGTACCTCCAAATTATATCACCCCACGAATTCCGCAATTCGTACTAAGGAGTCACAATGATATGGTACAACAAATATGACTAAAGGGAACACACCATTAACACGAATAAACAGTTTTATCACTTACAGTCACGTGCCGGCGCAAATGCATAAATTTCAACGGAGAAAGGCAGTTCAGGGAATGGATCAAATAGGAATTCCGTTGGTACTTACAGGGCTGGGTGGAAAAGATATCGACACCCAGCATTCCACTACAGCCTTGGCGCGTTATTCACGTCAAACCACTCACAGCTTCTGTTCGTATTCCACTTTGATATTAGTCATTACGCGTGACCCAACCCGAATTTGGGCCGTACAAACGCGGGCCAAAATGGCCACCTGATGCCTATTCAACGCGACGCTCACGTGGAAGACGTCGAGACATCCAACAATCACTAAGCCTGGTATTCTAGTATAACCCAGGAGAACCGCAATAATACGATGCATCAACACGCGCGATCTCAAATTGAATCGTCCATTACACGCGGCATCACAAAACGCGTGGCGGGAAATCCGCACAATACGCGATACCCTCCCGTCCGAACGGTTTTGAGTGACTGACCGCGGTGCAGAAATCACCGCTTGGCGCCGTCAGGCGGTCTGCGCGCACGTCGCCAGCCTCGCCCTGCGAGTGAGAAAGGGACAACACACGCCCAGAGCGACGCGTGCGAAATCGCGGCGCATTCATAGACCGTCATTAATACCTAACCCACCCCAGCATAGCAACGCTAAATTAAACACTCACCCGCCCTAGGCCGAATCCCTTAGGCCTATTCACTACTGGGGAGACGAGATAGCGTTGCTATTGCTCGCTTAAGAACTGAATCCCCTACCTGAACTGTCGCGACTCGAGGAGTGCCATCACTACCTGGGAACAAGTTGAGAATGCGCCCTCTGCGCCATCGCAGTGGCGGCAGGTTGGCATCCTTAACCAGAACGAGATCTCCGATGCGAGGGGGTTCAGTTCTGTCCGTCCACTTAAGGCGTTGCTGCAGAATGTGCAAATACTCAAGCGACCATCGCTTCCAAAAATTCTGAGACATTTGCTGCAGCAACTCATAACGCGTCAAACGATTGCTACTGACCTCTGTGTAGGGGTATTCTGGCAAGGCGTTAAGTGGTCGGCCAATTAAGAAATGCCCTGGTGTCAGGGCCTCCAGATCATTCGGATCTGAGCTAAGCGGACACAAAGGACGTGAATTGAGAACGGCCTCAATTTTACAAGACACGGTCGCTAGCTCCTCAAAGGTTAATATCGTTAAACCTATAACGCGCATCAAATGCGTCTTAGCGGACTTTACAACCGCTTCAAATATACCACCCCAGTGGGGGCATCCTGGTGGATCGAACACCCAGTTAATGCCCTGACGGGAGAGGCTCGTGCCGATAGCTTCCTCGTTTTCCGATAAAAACGTTATAATTTCTTTCATACATCGATCAGCGCCCTTAAAGTTGGTACCACAGTCCGACCTGATCAGCGCTGGTCGCCCTCTTCGCGACACAAATCTATCTAAAGCTGCTAAGAAAGCCTCCGTAGTGAGGTCGGCCACGAGTTCCAAGTGGACGGCCTTGGTTGCTAGGCACACAAACACGCACAAATACGCCTTGATTGACTTCGCGTTGCGAAGGCGTGATGCCTTTACCATAAAAGGCCCCGCAAAGTCCGTTCCCACACCCGCAAACGTCCAGGCTTCCGTCACCCGGTCCGGTGGGAGGTCTCCCATCTGAGGTTGCATTGTGGCTGCCTTCAACCGATAGCAAGGCAAGCACCGAAACACAATGCTCCGTACCGTACGTCGTCCAGACAAGATCCAAAACTCGCGCTGCAGAATAGCCAAAAGTGCATTGCAGCCCGCATGCGAGTTTTTCTAGTGACGATCCCTAACTATAAGTTCTACCAAAGGTCCCTTCTTTGGGAGTAACAGCGGATGCCGTGCTGAAAAGGGCAGGTTAGCGTTCCGAAGTCTACCTCCAACCCGGAGCATTCCATGCTCGTCTACGAACGGGTTGAGGCGCACAAGACCTCCCTTCAGCTTTCCACGGCCATCCCTGAGCAGCCTGGCCTCTTCCTCAAAATGTTCCGCCTGGATGACCCTAACCAATAAACTTAGAGCCGCATTCCGCTCCGCAGGCGAGAGGACAGGTGCCAAGTTCCGTTCTGCTTGAGGTTTTCTACAGTTGTTCACGAACCGTTTGATCCAACCTGTCACCCCTAGAAGTTTGTCGAGGGAGCTGTATCGTTCCAGCAAGAAAGCCGCACTAGGCTTAGGTACGATCTGCCCTACGTTCACTCGCAAACCTCGATCAGGTGGCCCAAGCGGCGACCCGCACTCATTGTATGGCCATCTCTCAGGTGACTCAGTCAGCCACTGAGGTCCCCACCACAGTGAGTGACCTACCAAATCAGGGGCCCCACATCCCCGTGAGGCGCAGTCCGCTGGGTTCTGTTCTCCCGGTACGTGTCTCCATACCAACGGAGTTTCCGATCCTTTAATCTGTGACACCCGATTTGCCACGAAAACCTCAAGAGTATGTACCGACGTCTGTAACCAGCACAGAACTATCCTACTGTCGGTCCATGCGTACACCGTTTCATCCAAAGTGATGGTACCGCGTAGATTACTAGCGACATGATGTAGCAAGCGCGTGAGAAGCGCTGCTCCCGCCAATTCCAACTTTGGAATGGTCCATCTTGTCCTAACCGGAGCCACCTTACTCTTGGCCATAACTAGACGCACGTCTACAGTTCCCGTTGAACTGACTGTCCGCAAATAGACAGCTGCCGCGTACCCTCGCTCCGAGGCATCACAAAACCCATGTAGGGTAGCCTTACACCCCACCGATGGGAGCAACTTGCGAGGTATGGCGATGCGTACGATCCCTGGTAAGGTGGTCACAAACTTGGTCCAATCATTCAACAGCTCTCCGGAGAGCTGGTCGTCCCAACCCAAGTTTGCTAGCCACAACCTTTGCAAGAAGCACTTCGCCATGAACGTCACCGGTGCGATCCACCCGTTAGGATCGAAAGTTCTGGCGATCGTCGATAATACCGAACGCTTCGTCCAAGTCTTCTGCAAAAGGTCTGGCTCGATCTGATACGTAAAGACATCATGCGTTGGCCTATATTGCACCCCTAGGATGCTCAACGTATTTGGATTGTCCGGGTTCTCGAAAAGGTGCGGGTCCTGCTGGAACTCACCTGGCAACCCGGCCAGGAGCTCTGGACAGCTGGACAGCCATTTCCGCAACTCATAACCTCCTGATTCCATGATCGCGATCAGCTCGTCTCGTAGTAGCAGTGCTTGTTGCACGCTATCTGCACCCGTGCAGATGTCATCCACGTAGACGTCGCGATCCAGTACTGCTGCGGCTCGAGGGAATCTTACCCTTTCCTGTGCGGCCAACTCTCGCAGCGTGCGTACTGCCAAAAACGGACTTGGCTTCAGACCATACGTTACCGTGTTGAGCTCATAAGTGACCATCGGCTCGTCAGGGCTCTCACGCCACAAAATCAGCTGGTACCGACGGTCATCCGGGTGTATAATTGTTTGGCGAAACATCATTTTGACGTCTGCGACGAACGCTACTTGGTGCAACCGAAAATCTGTGAGGATGTCCACAATGTCCCGGTTCAACTTGGGACCCGCGTGCAGACACTGGTTCACAGACACACCATTCGATGTAGGAGCAGAACCGTCAAACACTACCCGTATCTTCGCCTCCGGTGACTTCAAAACAGCCAGGTGTGGTATATAGTAATGCTCGACACACCTCCAATCTATGCTGGACACCGACATGTGGCCTAACTCTAGGTACTCCCTCATGAATTCGATATACTTCTGCCGAAGTGCTGCATCTCGCTTCATCTTTCTCTCCATAGCCAGTAGTCTCCGTTCCGCGATCTGTCGCGAACTACCTAAGGAGGGGCGGTTTGGGAGAAATGGCAGCCTGGTAACAAACCTACCTGACGAACTTCGTGCAGTGTTGTACTGATAGAACAGCTCGCACTCGTCATCCTCTGGCTTCCGTCTATCCGCTGTGGGTGGCTCCTCAGACTCCCAAAACCTCTGCAGCACCTCCGACAACACACTACCATAGAGAACCGTATCGCCCTCTGGTAGGTCCTGAGGTCTCCAAACTGGGCCAAAAATAACATACCCCCCTGTGGTATCAACGGCCACTAAACCAGTTTGCTGAAGTACCCGTTTTCTGCCACACCAGAATCTCCCGAGGACGTCTGACCCGAGGAGAACGTCCACCGTACCAGGAGTATCAAATTCAGGATCAGCTAACTCTAAGCCTGTGGTTAACCCTCGTACCGTTGACGGTAACCGAACCTGAGGAAGTTTCCCTACCACTTCATCCAGCACCACTGCTGAGGCATGATAGCTGACCCCTGTACCTGTATTACCTAATGTGAACTCGAAGTTCACCTGACCCCGAACGTCAGGCACATCTACACCTCCAATACCTACAGCCCCATCCGTTGTGGGCCTTATATTTAAGCGTAGCCTACTCACCAGCTTACTAGACACAATACAACCCTGAGCCCCTGTATCTAACAAGGCTCTTACCTGTATGCTGCGGCCACCGTATCCCCATACCCAAATCAATGCCGTAGGCAACAATACAGTAATTGGCCGGGGGGCCGAAGCTGGCGTGTAGGCGGCGATTACCCTGCAGGAATCTAAGCGCGGAGTGTCCGCGTCCTGCGGGGGGGTCCCCTCTCTCCGTACACCTTCGAGTGGGTCCCACTCCTGCTGATAGGGACCTCTGGTCCTGTACGCCATGGCTGGCAGCCTATAGTAACCCTGCGGCAGGCGCGCGTACCGTGGATGCGCCTGTAGCCGCGGGTGCTCAGCCAAGGGGAGAGGCATGCGTGGGTCATGAGACCTCACCATGTTTTTCAGTCCCGCCGAGTACTGCATGTACTGGCCCTGGTATTGGCACCCGCCCGTAGCATCACGTATCTGTGATGGGTGCCCCTGACCTTGGACCTGTGACCACCTACCCTGTCCCGGCACCTGCTGCCGAGGTGGTGACTGTCTCGCGCGTGGTGAAGGGGGCATCACCTGCTGATGTCCCTGGCCTCGTCCCTGAAACCCTGGTGGAAGAGGACTCCTCCTTGGAGGGGGTGGGGAGCGTTGCTCCCGTCTAGGTAGGGCAGACTCCGTCCGCTGACCCGCGTCAGCTCTGCCTCCGTAATCTCCGCTGCGGTTCATGCATAGGAGCTGATGGTGGGCACCCTGGCAGTACCTGCAGTTGGTGCTTGATGGGCACTCTCGCACCTGATGCGGCCCCATACACCTAAAGCACCAACGCCGTTGCTGCACCACACCACGACGTTTCTGCACCCGCTGTGCAGCGAACTCCTCACACGCAGTCACCTGATGCCCCGCCTCTCTGCAGTAGGCACACCTCGATTCCAAATTAGCGACATTGTATCGCCTGGGTGGCCTACACTTACCGTCTCGCGCCTGTGCACCCGGCCGTTCCGGGCGGCGAGCGGCCGCAGACTCCGCGTGAGGCGACTCTCCAAATTGGGCATCTACCCGCCTGCACTCGGCCTCGAGGAAGGACTTGAGCTCCTCGAAGGTCGGGAGGTAATCAGATGTCTTACCTCCGTGTGACTGTTCAAAACGAGCGGCCATGTCGCTCGGCAGGCGGCGCAACAACGTGTGGACCAGGATATAATCATAGCCTGACACCGGCATCCCCTGTCTCTCAAGAGCGTTCACTGCAACGCAGACAGGGTTGAGCACCTTGGCCCTGAGGTCCGTCCCTCGTGTGATGGTCGGCACGGTGAGCCACTGTTCCAGGAGTTGGTCAATCATGAGACGTTTGTTGCTGTATCTCTCGATCAGCAAACCGCGAGCCGTCTCGTAACTTGCATCATCGACTGGTAGATGCTTTACCAGCTCATGGGGCTCACCTTGCAGCTTGGCCATCAATTGTGCCATTTTATATGCCGGCTGCAAGTCAGTGCGGTTATGAATCACACTGTCAAACAGATCCTGGAATCGGGTCCAATCCGTGTAGTCCCCGTGGAAGACCGGAATCGCCACAGCCGGCAGGGGCACTTGCACCCCCGGTCCCCGCGGACCATGGGGTGGGTCCGGCTCCCCAGCTCTACGCCTGGTGATCACAGCAGCCGCCTGCTGGATCTCCTGCCCCATCTCCATGCACTGGGTCACATTCGCCCGGACCGTAAGTTTGACCTCCTCATCAGGCGTCCCATCAAATAACTCCTCGCATCCAGTGAGGCAATCCAACACCTCCGCGACCCGTTCGTCAATCCGTTGCGCACAAGCGATGAGTGCGTCCTCTCGGTCCCCGCGACCGACCATCGCCTGCTTAGTCGCGAACCACATTAGGTGCGCTCTAATTTTCGCCTGAAGCTGTCTAATTGTGGGAGCCATGGTACCAACTCAAAGTAACACCGAACCTTACAATAAAAAAATAATAGACAATCGGCCCTGATCCTACCGTTAGGATATCCGCACAGGGTAAACACAACGATAATAACAAGCAATTCACTAATTGATTGGCCCTGATCCTACCGATAGGATATTCTACACAGGGCACACACTACAATCACAATAAATATATATTTTTTTTTTATGTAGGTAGATTAAAAATCTTATGCTAAAATAATCTTAAATCTAGTGGTTTTCTGAACCACGCTCTGCTACCAAAAATTGTCTAATTCCAAGCTAAACTCCCGCAGTGGAAGCGATTTACACAGGTAAATTTCGAACAAAATACCAGGAGTTCAACTGGAGGCAGACAATGGCTGCGTTACGCAGCGCTAAATAGCATACGCTGCACAATATAGCAGCGCATACTATGAATTAAACGTGAACCTAAATCTATTTAACTTAATTAACTAAGTTGATTGAAAATGGCTAATGATGTGTTCCAACCCTTACATAACTCAAGTCGGTAGTAAATACCGTCTGCCGATCTGGCGTTACGTCACACGTATTAGCACTAGATTATAAGTAAGTACCTCCAAATTATATCACCCCACGAATTCCGCAATTCGTACTAAGGAGTCACAATGATATGGTACAACAAATATGACTAAAGGGAACACACCATTAACACGAATAAACAGTTTTATCACTTACAGTCACGTGCCGGCGCAAATGCATAAATACCCAACGGAGAAAGGAAGTTCAGGGAATGGATCAAATAGGAATTCCGTTGGTACTTACAGGGCTGGGTGGAAAAGATATCGACACCCAGCATTCCACTACAGCCTTGGCGCGTTATTCACGTCAAACCACTCACAGCTTCTGTTCGTATTCCACTTTGATATTAGTCATTACGCGTGACCCAACCCGAATTTGGGCCGTACAAACGCGGGCCAAAATGGCCACCTGATGCCTATTCAACGCGACGCTCACGTGGAAGACGTCGAGACATCCAACAATCACTAAGCCTGGCATTCCAGTACAACCCAGGAGAAACACAATAATACGATGCATCAACACGCGCGATCTCAAATTGAATCGTCCATTACACGCGGCATCACAAAACGCGTGGCGGGAAATCCGCACAATACGCGATACCCTCCCGTCCGAACGGTTTTGAGTGACTGACCGCGGTGCAGAAATCACCGCTTGGCGCCGTCAGGCGGTCTGCGCGCACGTCGCCAGCCTCGCCCTGCGAGTGAGAAAGGGACAACACACGCCCAGAGCGACGCGTGCGAAATCGCGGCGCATTCATAGACCGTCATTAATACCTAATCCACCCCAGCATAGCAACGCTAAATTAAACAGTCGTCATTCTTTGTATATTGTCTCTTGTAATGTTTCTTGTGTGCAATAAATGGTTAATAATAATAATAATATATATATACAGGGTTATTTTTTAGTCAGTGCGCAAACTTATACCATGATATCAGAATCGTTAATAGGACATTTTAGGCAAATAAAAAAATATGTTTTATTTTTATTATTTTTTTATTTTTGTCTGCCCCATAAAAAATAAATCATGGACACACTACTTTTCAATCGGGGGTGCGTGAAAATGGCAACAGCGCTCGCGCAGCGCACCCTTCACTCAGTTTCAGTTCTCGCTTTGATTCCGTCGCGGGCGGGCGCGCACCTGTGTGACACTACTTTTCCCGCCGATCCCGAATTGATTTCGCGATGTCCAATTTTACGTTTCGCGAGTTTTACGAAATGGTGCGTTCGTACTTTTTAAGTGGGGAAAATACCCGAGCAGCCCAATGAATGTACGCGGATGAATGCTGGCGTTGTGGACCCTCGTGTACCGAACCCAAGAACATTCTTCAACGTTATTCAGCGGCTGTTGGATCACAGGCAGTTTACGGTAAGTAACTGTTAATTAAACGACTATTGTACTTAGCTACCTACTGCCTACCTAGTGTTCTAGGTAAACTTTTCATTTTGACGGTCCTAAGCCCGTAAAAGTATGAAGGGAAAATTGGAATCATCTTTTTAAAGGCTACACAAGACCGGCGCGCGATAGCCGCGTTCCAGCCATACGATTTTTTTTATGAATGCCCGATCAAATCACACGCTGTTATTTTTGTTTAAGTAGACCGTTTTTAATCTTTATTCCTAAATAACCACTCAAGGTTAGTTCACACTGACGTAGTAGCAACATTTTAGTGGCCTAATCAACTTTGACTATCATACTTTACTGAATTTTTCGCTCCACTCTCATAAGCGCACAAAATTGCCGTTTACTTTACTTTAAATGCAGTTGTACTTTAAGGATAATTCGGTTAAAATCATCGAAGGGCAGGCACGCGCAATACGAGCTACCTCATATCATCAGTGTACATAAAACTTTCTAGCAGTGCAGATGAATTTCCCGCCACGCCGTGCCGGCGCCCGCGCCAGCGTCAGATTTCTTCTAAAAATTAAACCGTAGGCGCCACTATGTCTGGCGCTGTAAGACGCGGTGACTAATTGCGACGTTGTCAAACCATCACAACCTCTGTTGTATGCAGATTGTGTAGGCTTTTTAGGTACTATCAGCAACGGCTCCAGTTGCCATTAAAGTCTTTACTGGTTATTTTTAAAGAATATTAGAAAAACCTTTGAATGTTGATCTTTTAAAATGGGTATCAATCTTTTCTGGTTATTCTTGTTAACTGTAAGAAAAACCATTCTTAAGTTGATCACGTAGATGGTTACTCGAGGTGCTGTACAATCCCGAGTTACCGTTATGGATTAAACATTTACATGTCTTGCTTATGCTAGTAGTAGCTGCTAATTCTTAACCAAACTGGGAAAAATCCAACTACGTGATTAACAAAATAATCTTGTCTCTCCGCATAAACTAGAAACAGGGACCATCAAATCAAGAGACCAACTTTCAAACCACTACACCATGGAGGCAGTTTAAGTGTAGGTACTTGTGAGATAGGTACTTAGTTGTTGTAGGTATCATCCGCACGCACCCCGGTACCAATAGCGGTCATTAACCTGGCCTGGTCATTGACCTGTGCTGTAGGTAGAAGCTAGAACACAGTCAGCTGATAGGTATAACTGGGCCGCGCGCGACGTTGCCAAACCGAAAGACAGCTAGTGAACCTAATAGGGTGATCCACACTTACGTACGATCCTAGGATAAGTTTAAGTGCGATTATTTCAATTTTTTTGTTCTAAGTCAAGTGTAAAAAATAAATACATATTTTCTAAAATTTGATAACCATTACGTATGTTGAAGCTGCGCACTGACTAAAAAATAATCCTGTATATATATATATATATATATATATTTAGCTTCCAAAGTAGTAATTCGTTAAAAAAAACAAATTTATTACATCCTAAACAACATTTATTCGATTAACAATTTCAAAAATAACGGAACAGAATGCTTGAGAAAATCCCATGAAAATCCACATAAAAGATACAAGAAAATAGCATTAAGAATTCAGTACTGAAAAACAGGGGTGGCTTACGAAACCGCAGGTACACCAATCCAGGTCCGCACGCAACGAGATCCGAGCAAAGAGTGAGTCCGTGCTACGAATCTCACCGCCTTTTATAGGACCTGGGTTGATGGGTAGGATATTTGGCTTATTCGGCCTATCCTGATGTTTTCGTTGTCCACGACGAATAATTTCTTCAGGAAGCCTCTTCATCGTCCAGCAGAGGCATGGACAAAGCTTCACCATTGTTGCTAGGACCAGCAGGAGTACCATCATCATCTTCTAACATTGGCATGGACAGCGCAGCACCGTCACGACTTGGACCAGCCACAGCACCATCATCAGTCTCCTGACGCGATTGTACCACATTGAAATCGTCATCATTGTCTGAAAATTAAATGTATTTGTGACTTGATATTCTCATATCTTATTTGCACATTCACCTTTCACACAAAATTTTAGCCAAGTTAAATTAATTTCCTTTCATGAATCATTCATTCGTCTCATTATTTAAATGGAATAAACGAAAAATTAAGTAGACGGCGTCCCATCTACTCATCTCACGTTTTGTCTTACTTTGGATGAAGGCAACAGACGCTTGAAGTTTAAGACAATATACGTCTGGAGTTAAAGACAAAAACGCCTGAAGTTCGTTAAGACGACGAACGCCTCAAATTTAGGTGACAAACACCAAGGCGACACACGCCTCAAGTTTAGGTGACAAACACCAAGGCGACACACGCCTGAAGTTTAGGTGACAAACACCAAGGCAACACATGCCTGAAGTTTAGGTGACAAACACCAAGGCGACACACGCCTGAAGTTTAGGTGACAATCACCAAGGCGACACACGCCTAAAGTAAGTACGTAATCTGACAAAATCACACTTACTTTCGAAGAATGCTGCACATGTCTCTGGACACCATTCTCCTCTCCATGGTACCATATATTGGGCTGCCGCTTGAGTAGTCTTCCCATAATCACCACCTAATAATCTTAGCTCATAGCGGCCATTGGGAAGAAATTTGGTAACTTTATATGGGCCACGCATTCCAGCGTCCAGTTTTCCCGTGGATTGGGAGTACTTGATGACGAAAACTAGATCCTCAAGTTTAAACTGTTTTGGAGGGCGCCTGTGCTCATTAGCATAAGCGTCCTGTTTCTCTTGATTTTTCTTCAACAGTTCTCGTGCTCGACTTCTGGTTATCTCCCGCATTGCTTCCCTGTTTGGACTTGATTCCGACAATGCAACATCGCGAATCAGACCACGAATAGCGGGTGTAGTTGCTTCAGTACCGATCATCAGATTTAATGGAGATGTCTGCGTGGTCTTCTGCTTGGTGATATTTAGGACTAATTGAAGTTTCCACAGCGACTCGGACCACGTAGTACTCCCATGAGCTGCCTCAATCCGCAGCATATTAAGAACTGTACGAATGTACCGTTCAGCCTGCCCATTTGCATTGTGCATCTCAGGTGTAATGTAGTGAAGACTGCACCCAAGTTCATTGATCCAAGAGACAAACTCTCCCGACTCAAACATACGCCCTCGATCTGTCACCATAAATTGGGGAACACCAAAAAGAGCAATGGCTTGTGTAATGGTACGCTTCAACTCACCAACATCCTGTCGATGGATGGCGTAGAGGAGACAAAACTTGGTGAAGGCGTTTACTACAACCAGTACAAACTTGTGACCCTCTGAGACAGGCAATGGTCCAAGAGCATCCACGTGAATGGTGTGAAAAGGTGTATCAGGTTTTTCCCACGATGTGACTGACTGATGAGGCGCTCTTGGCACGCGTTTCTTTGAAATGCAGGTGACGCAGTGTGCAATGTATTTTTGGACAAACGACCGAAGTCCCGGGAACCAAAAATGCTTTAAAACAAGATCAATAGTTTTGTCAGCATTTATATGTTCATGTTCGTCATGGAACACTCTGAGAAGACTCAATCTGTGTCCTTTGAGAATATAACACAAGAGCCTAGGTTCCTCTCCAGCCGGGGAATAACGGTAGTAAAGTAGGTTGTTTCGAGAAACATACCTTGTAGTGTCAAGATTGCCCTCCTGCAGCCGCTGAAGTAGATTCTGCGTCTCCTCATCAGCAGCTTGAGCTATCTGATCCCATGTTTTAGGTCTGGTTACCTGGTTAACTGTGACCGGTGGATTACGACTTAGGTAATCAGCGTGGGGCATCAAGACGCCTTTCCTGTATTCTATGGAAAAGTCGATGTCTTGCAGATAAATCTACCAGCGTGCCACCCTGGGTAGCAGGTCTTTCTTCTTCTCGGTGGCTTTAAGAGCATTACAGTCATTACATTCTTCTGGGTGAGCTCGCTCCATCTTAGACCCTGTCTCTGTCCTATGACCTAGACTAGAGTCAAGAGCAAACCCATCATTAATAAAAAAAAAAAAAACAGTCGGTGACTACCTTAAAACGAATACCGATCAGATAATGGCGAAAGTGTTGAAGTGCCTTGACAACCGCCATCGTGTCGAGCTCGTACGAATGGTAGTTCTTCTCAGCTCCTTGTGTCACCTTACTAAAGTAGGAAACAACATGCTTTTTTCCGTCCTCATGTGTCTGAAGAAGGATCGCTCCATAACCTGCACTGCTTGCGTCGGTGTGGACCTCAGTATCGCATTTCCTATCGTATATCGCAAGAATAGGCTTACTTGTCAGATGTTGGATTAGCTCCTGTCGAACCGTCTCTTGTTCCTTGCCCCAGTTGAATGCTACACCTTTCTTTGTCAAATATGAAATGCAGCTGGTTTTGGTAGCGTAGTCTTTGATGTATCGCCTAAAGTACCCAGCTAAACCCAACAGTTGCCTCACCTGTTTGACGTTTGTTGGAACCGGTGTATTAACCAGTGCCTCTACTTTCCGGGAGCTCAGCTTCACCTGATCTTGACTGACTATACGGCCCAAATATTCAACTTCAGTGACCAGGAACGAACATTTACGCAAGTTGATAGAAAAACCAGCTTCAGTGAGCGTTTGCAGTATCTGACGTAGAAGCTCGACACCCTCGTCAACGGTTGAGCTCATGATGAGCACATCATCGACATATACCAAACCCTGACCCTGATCTATAAACTTTCTCAACGTATTGTTTATAATTCGTTGGTACACAATAGGAGAATTGGTGAGTCCATAGGGCATCTTCAGATATTCAAAATGTCCCTCAGGCGTGACGAAACCGGTAAAAGGTATGGAATCTTCACTCAGGGGTATTTGGTGAAAACCCGTGGCCATATCGAGGCCCGAGAAATAGACGTAGTTTCCCAAACGATCTATATGATCGTTTTTCAATGGGAGGGGGTAGCGATCCCTAACCGTAATTCGATTAAGTGCCCTAAAGTCCACGCAAAGCCTATCCGAACCATCTTTTTTCTTAACAAGAAGTATTGGGCTTGCGTATTCGGATTGCGACTCTCTGATTATGCCTTTTTCTAACAAATCAGCTACGATTTTACGAACCTTGAGCTTTTCTTCGTACGAGAGCTTGTAGGGGCGGTACACGACCGGTGTTTGGCTAGTGAGTTTTATCTCCATTTTACCGGTCTTGACGGTAGTGACTGCAGTTCCCGAAATAAAGAAATACAATACAATACAATACAATACAATTCAATACAATACAATATGCTTTTATTGTACACCAAAAGAACAGAATAACATTAATAGCTTAAAACTAAATACATTAGTGCACAGTTAGGCGGCCTTATTGCCATTAGGCAATCTCTTCCAGGCAACCTAGGAAAAGGAAAATATTTTAGAAGCAGCGGGAGCTGACTATTAATAAATACTTCGATGCACCACTGCTCGATATCGTGAATAGACGGATCGAAGTTAGATACGAAGTAAGTATTTGATTTAGGAGGTTGTAACGACCTTAACGCATCCGCGAGCATTTTTGCGGTATCAGAAATATTTTCATTCGACTCGTGGGTATTTTTCGAACTACATTCGGGATTTTGCTGTTCATTGCGTGGTTGACCGATACTAGAATTAAGCGGTGGAGTATGTGAACTGTTATCATTTTCTGTCATGGACTCGCGGGTAGCCGTAGAAACAAACATGTTATTTTGTTTAGATCCCGCGGCAGGTTCCCAAGTGACAGAAGTGTTTGTGTGTTTTTCAATGGCATTAAGTCGCGTCATGATAGACCCAAACATTGAGTGTAAATGTGCGTCATTATTCGCAGAAGGTGTCCGAATTTGACGTTCCCGATAACGTTCTCGTGGAGTTTCATCTCTACGACGACGCGACCGACCTCGAGACCTATCTCTGTGTCGCGAATTGTTTCTATAAGCGCGTTCAATATCACTACGCGAACGTCGGTGTCGCAACCTACTCCGGGAACGCGTTTTGTCGCGAGAGCGATGATTATCACGTTTACGCGAACGTTGACGCTGACGTGACGGCCTACCTGACATTTCTGAATTCACCCAGTTAATGAACAATCAAGCTATCTGTTCCTTATTTTCACACGTGAGCTTTAAAGTTGTTGTTCTTTATCACACTTCTGAATTTAGCTTTCAAAGTAGTAATTCGTTAAAAAAAACAAATTTATTACATCCTAAACAACATTTATTCGATTAACAATTTCAAAAATCACGGAACAGAACGCTTGAGAAAATCACATGAAACTAGGCGCGACTGAAAAACAGCGTCTATCTCTAATTGTGATAGACATATGCTGAGGCGTGACCTATTCATTGTTGTGTTTCATTGCACACGGCATTTACGGCCTTCCGCCCGTCGCGTAGAAAAGATCGCGCGAGCTAGTCTGCGGTGAACTCACTTGACCCTGCGGTACGGACCGGGCGGCAAGCGCAGCTTCCACAGCGAGCGCGCGCGTTACAGTATACAAAACTATGGCAGTAGGTCAATAACTCCCCAAGATATAGATATAATTTTATTGTTTACGTAATTTACTTAGGAAAAATATGTTGGTACAATTGTAGGATTGATAAAATTAAACAGTGAAGATGTGTTTTTATATTATTAATTTTTAATTATTGAATTATATACTTATTAATAATAGTAATATTATTTAAATATAAATTTAAATAATGTTAGTATTATGTAATGTGCAGTTGAATAACTCATGATGAGCTTTGTCCTGTAATTCATTTAAAATATGGTTGATGTCAACAAGTCGGCGGCGTCCCGTAACAGTTTGAAATTCGTCTTCCTTGGTTTCCGCTTCTGCTAGCAGGGGATATATCCTCAATATCATCACCGTCGGTACATCTGAAATTTTTCATTAGTTACTTATAATCATCGAAACAATGAAAATCGAAGGACAATGACAAATAATCCTTACTATCCGTACTAATTTTATATAAAGTGTATGTGAAGAGTGTATGCAAAAATGCTATCCAATCTTAAGGCAGCCTCGAGACGTGACAGACTCGGGATGTACTTGGACAAGACAAAAGTCAAATTCACTCAACAAATCATCCCCAAGCCAGTCTCCGTCGAAGGTGTAGCCTTTAAAGTTGTTGAAGTATGTGTACTTTGGGCAAACGTTGCAGTTGGGTACAGACAACTTTGAGGTTGAAAGCACCAGAAGAGTGCAGCTGGGCTGGGCGGCATTTGGGAAGCTGCGTCATATCCTAGAATCATCTTTGCCACAATGCCTCAAGACCATGGTGTTCGATCAATGTGTCCTACCAGTCATCGCCTACCTTATCCGCAAAAAAGACCAGTGACGGACATTTTCTGAAAGTGTAGCAAGCTGAAGTGGGAGTGGGCTTGCCACATTTGTCGTAAAACTGGCGGACGGTGGAGTAAGCGGGTTCATGAGTGGAGGCCACGCCTTGGCAAGCGTGACGTGGGACGCCCTCCGGCCAGAATGCAGATGGACCGATGACTTAAAAAGACGGCTGGTAACGACTGAATGGCGAAAACGGGAGATCGTGCCTTATGGCGTACCAAGGGGGAAGCCTACGTCCAGCAGTGGACTGTAATAGGCTGATGAATGAATTTTCTTTACTTACTTATGAGATTTAGAAGTTGATTGAAGTGGAAATGTATGGGAGTCCATAACTTGCAATAAGGGTAGATCATCACATATGCTTGAAGCTCTGAAACATGTTTGAAACATCAATATTCACACAGAGCAGTATTTAAATAACATTAAGAATCGTCATTTCCACTTTTTGTTCTAAGTCTTACGTATTTCTATCTGAATCTGCCCTTTCTGCTTGGGAGGTAATAGCTACATGGTGAGGCTGCTGTATAAAACTACAGTAAAAATGTATGTATAAGTAAGTGAAAATCTGTATATAAATATGAAAAATATCATTAATGCTTTCAAAGTCTTATTAAGAAACAACTGTTTATTAGCTGAACAATAAAACATTTAGTTTTCGTAACTTACTCATTAGAGTTGATCCAGCACCACATTTCCAGTGCGTCTATCCTCTTCTTTTCAATTTCCCGCAAAGTCCACGTCTCTGCAGCATAGAGGAACACGGGGAATATGAGTGCTCTCACGAGTCGTGTTTTGGTGGCTTTCGTGATATTGCGATTTTTCCAAACCTTATGAAGCTTGCTCATAGTGGATCTAGTTATCGCCAATATCGCCATACGTCTTTTTACCTCGTCTATGCAACCGCCGTTGTTGGAAATCAGCGCTCCCAGATAAACGTAGGATTGGACAACCTCGCAGTTTGCGATATGTTTGACTATGTTGTTTTGGAGATGTATGTGACTCCAGAACTTGCAGAGAAAGTTGGTCATCGTCATGACGGCTTGAAGTCCTGGAACGTTTTTATCAAAAAGTATTTTATCATAAAGTAATCTTGAATCGCCGTGTGATTGCCGGCTTCGCCGTGTGATTGCCGGCTTCGCCGTGTGATTGCCGGCTTCGCCGTGTGATTGCCGGCTTCGTCGTGTGATTGCCGGCTTCGCCGTGTGATTGCCGGCTTAGAATAGCATCACCCCATTTCTTACCCATGGGTGTCGTAAGAGCCGACTAAGGGACTCGAGGGATGTGTATTGCAATTTTAGGCGATGGGATGACAACCTGTCACTATAGTGATACACAGTTATCTAATTGACCCTCAAACTTTTGTCAGACGTGGTGTTAATATCCGTTTTACGGCCGTTAACGCTCTGCCTACCCCGTAAGGGATATAGGCGTGATTTATGTATGTATGTATGTATGTAATCTTGAACAGGCTTACCTTTTCTGTTTCACTAAATTATACTTACTTTTCAGTACCTAGTAATTTGTTTGCATGTTAATACCTTTGTCTCTTGATATTGAAGCACTGCAAGGATTAGAATACAAATAGACTACAATATTTACCGTCTAATTAAATATACTATTACATTACAAACAAATTCAGTGGTTGCACTACTGTTTTTTTTTTACTGTGTATGTACTTGATAATTACTTATAGCATGGCTCACTAATAAATAATAAAATTACATTATGTAAAATCGTACATTCTCTTCGTATGATTTGAACTGTGGTTGCACCACTGGTTTCATTTCTACTGTGTATGTATTATGATGTTTACTTTTAACATGGCAACAGTTTATGAACTACATAATAAATAAAATGACACTAAATCAAATGGTAGGTACAATGTTAGATACTGGGGTTGCAATACTATTCAATTTTACTGTCTGTTGTTGTTAAACCTAAAACTGCTTCTGGTTTAGTTACCTAGATCAGCTATACAATTCTTTGTGTACTTGCCTATTCACTAAAATTTATACCTATACATACTTACTTCATAGTAGGTTACTTTGGTAGGTCAAAAATTGGTAAGAATTATGTTCAGATACTTACGATATTGTTTGCCGGTCTTTTCGCTTTTGACATATAGGTACCCTCTTGTATTTATTTTTATTTCCCATTTTTACTTATTTACAGACTATGTACACGTTTATTTACAATAAATTAACTAAATATTTACACATTCACAAAATATTTACAGTCAGAAATATACAACACTTATTTAAAACTTAGTAGCAAAGGCGAGCTTATCTCTTAAGAAGAGATTTCTTCCAGCCAACACATCTGATGTCAGAAAATTCATATCTTATTAATATTACGCGACAAGATGAAAAAAGCAGGTTGCGGAACGCCGCGGTCGAAAAATTGGCATAGGTCCTGCTCCGATGATGCCCGGCGGGCGTTTGAAGCGCAGTGCGCGCGTCGTTTGGTTATATAATGGGAATAATGGGGTTTCAAAAAATCCCAAAAAACAATTTAAAAAATCTATCCATTATTTTATTTACATCTTGTAATTTCCTACATTTTGGCATATTTTAATTTTTTTTAGTGTAAATAATCTTTGAGTAATACTTGAAAAATTGTCATAAACTTACGTATCTTTGCATTTTTTTATGATCAAGAAAAGTTATAGAAATCGTGTTTTTGTCCATTAAATAATCAAGAACTGTTCATAAACAACAACATATATTTTTTCTGGGTCAAATAAAATAATATATGATGCTTTAAAACTCAACCAAAAATAGGTCGATTCGACATTTTTCACACTAAGCCGCCCTTAACTTTATTTTCTTACCTTCCTACGACACGATAATTATTTAGTTATGTATTTTAGTGTGTAAGGTGCCACAACTGATTGAATAAACTTATTTTCTTTCTTTCTTTCTTTCATATGCCTGGTAGTAGTCACAGCTTTCATAAGATGGATTATAGACGTCATTGTCATTGAATTCATTGAAATTTATCTCCCTTGTCTTAAAATAGTTGGAAGGGGGTGGATTTCCGGATCTTCTCCAATCATGACTAGAGTTGAAATTGGTCGGAGGTAAATTTCTGGTAGCAAAGTGACTGACACCGCTCATAGGGCGAGGTGCTGAATTATTCTGATGGTTTGGATTATGGGAAGGCTGTCTAAAAGCATTAGCCTGCTGATTGTAATTAGAAGGAGCAGCGCGGAATATTGTCTGCGTGCGGGATGGACCGGCCTGATGTAATTGATTGAAACTGGGTTTCCAGTTAGACGCTTGAGGTGAATTGAAAGGTCGCGAAGGACCTGGCATAGCTGGCATGTTAAAATTAAAAGGCCTAGGCGGCATAAAATGAGATTCAAATGGGGGCATTTTAGGACCGTTACTTAACTGAGGTTTCCTATCGGTGTTCAGTCGTTCGTTACGATTTTGCATGAACAGGGTGTTGGTTTCCTCGTGAACAAACTCATGTGCTTTCTCAATGGACTCTGGCCTCATACATCTAATACGGAATCCAAGAGGATCTTTTAGACCACGCAAAAACGCCTGTAGGGTGAGCTTTTGATACAGCGTACGCTTAGCTTTGATGGTGGTATCTATCGTTTCGTGCAGGGTGACATAGGTCATTAGGGTCGCAAAAAGATTCTGACAGCGCTCATAAAACTCCTGAGGAGTGCTGTGTCCTTGAGAAAGAAGGGCTAAATCATTATATAGAGCGGTCTCATCGCGCTGGTCTGAGAAATTATTAACAAGCGCGGCGCGAATACCATTCCAATCTTTCGCAATTCCCGTCGCGTTTATTAAGCGGGCTGCGTTGCCGGTGATTTTATTTAAAATCCCGTTTATTAAGCCAATTCTATTTAAATTATTATTTGGAACTACACCTTCTACGAATTCCGTATAAAGCTCGTCACATAATTTCAAAAACCGGGGTAAAATATTGGGGTTACCGTCAAAGTCCGGTACTAGTCTGAGAGCACGAATTATTCCTTCTAGATCGGCCATTATGTAATTTTCACTACTGGAACTCGATACACTACGCGAACTTGAAACACTATCGTTGTCGTCTAAATTTCTATTAGCGTCAGCGTGAACGCGCCTATTATTAGTACCTAACCTAGAGTTCCGCGATTGCCTTGGATGGAAAATCTTGGAAAAATTTATAACACAAAGGATAAAGATAGGATAGCAAGCACAAAGAAGATTCAAAGTACTCACATTGTTTGGGTATTTTCTGCGTATCGATGTCTGGATACACCTTCCACTGGAGCCTCGGGATACGATGATAAGGTTCTCTTGGGCGGAGTAGCGCGGTGGTTGCTTAGATGACCGCGCGGCAGCAACTAGGAATTAACGATAATTCCCTGGTTTCCTTTCCCCCCAAGCTTCACGACTGCGCCAGTTATAGTTTGCAGCAGTGGAAGACTTAAAAAAAACCCAAATTTATTTAAGTAATTTTAATGGAAACTTTTACAAAAGTAATAAAATTTTAAATCTAAAGTACAGGTGACAATTCTACGATGCTTATTACAAAAGTGATCAAATAAACCTATGTCCGAAATGTGCAGCGCGGCTGCTGTCCTAAATAATATGCTGACGCGGTCGCATGCGTAGCCTCGTGCCGGTGCGGCGCCGTCCGATGCCTTCCATAAATGTGTGATTGATTTTATAATACCGAGTCTGCATTTCATATAGGGTCCTAATATGTAACACCTGTATAAACGTTTTCTGCGAAAAACAACAGTTTGCCCTGCACTCGCCAATCTGCCGGCCTAGCGTGGTGAGTATGGCAAAAACACTACTTATGGGGAAGGCCCATATCTAGCAGTTGACTATTGTGGCCGTTAATGCTAATGTTGTGCTTTAAATTTCTGACACATGATCTCTCAATCTGAAGATCTTGGGATTCGATTCCCATGGTGTTTTTATTTGACAATTCAGGCTGATTGACCAGTTTATTTTTATTTATAAAATTATTTATCTCGTAGAGCACGTTAAGCCGTCAATCCCGGTCGCTGTTTTGAATTTGTTTAGACGGTTTAAAAACTTAGAGACCAGGATAGGCTCGTTCACAACACTCATATGAAAGTGTTAACTTTTTTAGGTATGTAATTTAAACAATGAAATAAAGTGTTTTATTGAAACACAGCAAAACAAAAAAGTATGAAACTTTTCCCGGTTCCCGGGAATTCCCGGGAAAAGTGAAAATATATTCCCGTTTCCTGGGAACTGAAATAGGCCGGGAAAAACGAAACCCTAATATGACCCCACCGCTACATACAAAATTGATAAAATATTGCGCACCCGCTATTCAGGTCACAGAAAAGAACTATTAGTGAAGTGGAATGGTTATCCTAATAAATTTAATAGTTGGATTTCAACATCTTATTCAGAGAAGTCATGAGGGGTGAAAACTTTTACTTAACTTTACCTATTAATAGCTCGTTTACAAGACCGAAAATAATCCTGCTTGGTGTACCCTCTTATATGTCCGAAAATGAGCTAAAGGATTGCATTTATGATCAAAATATTGCCGATAAATGCCTAAGCTTGACAAAAGAAAGTACATTGAGCTCAATTAGACTCAGCCATAAATCTGGGAAGAAGGAAGCTGCATCCTGTAATTTCATTTTAGAAGTCACGGCTGAAATAAGAAAAGTGCTCATACAGCAGGGGCGAGTATTTATCAACTGGTCCTCCTGCCCTGTAAAGGATTTCACCCTTGTGACCAGATGCTACAAATGTCAGCAGTATGGTCATTCAGCGAAATTTTGCAAGGACGACAACCCCACTTGTGGCCACTGTGGATGTTCTGGGCACAGCATCAAAGATTGTGTCAAAAAGGACCAACCTGGACACTGTGCAACGTGTCAGCGTTTCAAGAAACCCAGCAACCATAAAACTGGAGACGACCAATGCCCAGCCAGAAAAGTCGCTGAACTAAGACTCCTTAGTTCAATAGACTATGAGTGCTCCTAAAATTATCAAGTCGCTAAGGAAAAGGAAGGGATATTCTAAATAAAAATAATATTTCGCTAAAATGTTCAATGGTACATCGCTGACTAATTATTAGAGTTTAATTTTAGAAAACAAGTTGTGCTAAGTTAGCATTTCTTTCGTGCGTGACTTTTTATATTTTAGACGTGGCCTCCTTTATAGTAAAATTGTAACGTTGCTGACACAGCGGATCATTGCTTCGTTACAAAACTATGTCTTTGTTGTTTTTGTTTAAGTTTTTAATTAATTTTCATTTGCACTAATGCGTAGTTAGTTATGAAATGTTATATTGTATAATATGTTTTTGTAAGTTTATCTGTATTGTATAGTATTTTTCTTTTGTTTCTTTAAAAGAGATAATTATTTGGGCTATCTGTTTACCTGAGATACAGGAATTCATATTCTTAGTTCAGGAAATAGGTACGCCTTATAATTATTTTGTATATGTGCACCTATTTATAAGTAAGTTTATTGAATAAAGAATTATCTTATCTTATCTTATATTTTCCAAGTAACAAAACCACTAACTTCTCCACAAAACTACCAAAACCAATAAAGTTGGATGGGGAATGGTCAGTAGGATTAGTTGAATTTCAGTATCCATGCACTATGTTTACTGTTCAGGATAATAATAACAAAATGTATATAACAAAACGTATGAAAGTACCCGACCAAACAGAACTTAGTACAGTAACATACAAAAGTCACATACCTATTTCTAGCTATGAAAACATTAATGATGTTATAACTGCACTAAATTCAAGAAAAAGCTTCAAATTAAGACATGACAAATAACAAAATTGGTCTCACTCACAGGCGATGTCAATAATCTGATATCTTTGAAGTTTTCGCCTGTTTTCAACTTGGATTTGATCCTAATACAAACGTTGCAACAAAAACAACTGGAAAGTTTCCAGCTAATTTATACCTTAGATTTGTAGAGTTTATTGTGTACTTGTGTATATGTAATGTCTGCGTGTTCACTTGCTCTTTAGGTAAGGTACTTATTAGATAGTCAATTAAACCACTGGATAGATATAAATTGAATTGCTTGTATTGTCAGAAACTGTTACAACTTAGTGCTTATAATAAGCGACTGTCCCGCGCGTCTATTTCCTAGTGACTGGCGAGTGAGAGAGCTGACACAATAAAAATGCTTACAAAGCAGTCCTTTTTGAAAAAATTATTGTGAAACAATATTTTGAAAATAAGTATTACAAAATTATTTAAGACCCGGTATATTGAAACAATGTTAGTGTATAAGAAAATGACAAATAGGTGCGTGCGCTACAATGTTGCGAAATGCTTAGTTGCAAAACAGGGAGTCTGGTGACGCTAAACAATGTAAAGGGCTTGATTCTAATAATGTGTTTACGATTGAATTACAATTAAGTATAAAATGTACTTCTATTCTTAGTTTACCAAATAAAATGAAATAATTGATTTTACAATACTGGAAATTAAATTTTGGATACTGACATAATTGGATTTTATTTTGACAATACAAACGATAAGAAAATAAAAACTTACTTCTAAATTATGTTAAAAAACCTCAACACAATTTTTCACTGTATCCGAAAACTGAAACTAAGAAATCACAATTTTTGGTGTATCATGGATGGATGATGGAACGGATGGACATCCAAAACGTGAAATCCAACAACTAAATACTGTCTTAGCTACAACCTCTGCTGTAATCTCCTTCACAGGATGAGCTTCAGGCCAACCGGTTTGCCTGTCTATCATCGTGACTAGATATCTATATCCATCGCTCGTAATAGGAAGTGGACCTACTATATCTACGTGCACGTGCTCGAAACGTGTTGCACTATGAAAACTTCCATAAGGAGAAACAGTGTGTCTGGATACTTTACATTTTTGACATTTAATACACGTTTTTGTCCAGTTACCCACGTCAACATTCATGTTTTTCCAAAAGAATCGTTCCTTCATGAGCTTACGCGAAGTACGGATTCCAGGATGACTTTGACTATGAACGCTATCGAAAGCTTTACGTCGAAAGGATTCGGGCAAATAAGGCCTGACTTTATTTGTTGACGTCTCACAAATGACCGATACATCACTACCAGGAATGACAAAACTTTTGAATATTAACTTGTTATTAGGGTCTTGCATTAAAACATTCAAAGACGAATCCAATGCCTCAGCTTTAGCTAGCTCAACATAATCGACCACAGTCGGGCATGTTATTGTTTCAATGCGTGATAAGGTGTCCGCTACCACGTTGTCGCTACCTACCACGTGTCGTATATCGGTAGTATATTCACTTATGTACATTAATTGTCGTGTACGACGCGGAGTCTCTTTATCACTGAATAACTTTGTGAAGGCAAATGTTAGCGGTTTGTGATCTGTGAAAATTACGATCGGCCGCCCTTCCACAAAATTCCTGAAATTACGAATAGCTTCATATATTGCCAATAATTCTCTATCGTATGTACTGTACTTACATTGAGCTGGGCTCAACTTTTTTGAAAAGAATGACAAGGGTTGCCAATTTCCATTTTGAAATTGCTGCAACGCGGCTCCTATTCGATTATTCGACGCGTCAGCCATAATTGCAAGTTGAGCATTAGCCACCGGATACGCTAAAGAAACAGCCTTCTCTAAGCTGTCTTTACATTGTTGGAACGCTTCGTCAGCGTCTTGGCTCCAATTTAACAATGTTTTGTCTCTACGTTTTGTTCTAGGTAACATTGCGTTCAACGGTAATTGAAATTTAACACCTTCTGGAATATGTGACCGGTAAAAATTAAGCATGCCTAGAAATCGGCGCAATTCTTCTACCGTTTTAGGTTTTGGAAACTCTTTTATTGTTTCGATTTTCTCCGGTAATGGTCTGATCAGTAGACTTCAAAACCCAAAAAACTAACTTTACTTTGGCCAAATTCACATTTTGATAAATTGATCGTGAGTCCAAATTTATCAAAGAGTTAAAAAATTTGTTCTAGATGTAATTTATGTTCCTCAGCATCACGACTTGCAATTATGACGTCATCGATATAACAAAATAAAAAATCTAGACCCTGTAGTACCGTATGATTCATGCAACGTTGAAAACTCTGAGCTGCGTTACGTAAACCAAAACTTAGCCTCGGAAACTCAAATAAACCGAATAGTGTTATTATTGCGGTTTTTTCTATGTCTTCAGGTGCTACACTTATGCAGTGATAAGCTCTGTTAATATCGACGCGACTAAAAATGTTCTTGTTTGCGAGAATGTACTGTGGTGTAGGAGTAGGTAGATATATAAGAAAAACAAAGAAAGAAGAGACGAGACACGTGTATACCATATAAGGTTTGTTAGGATTGAAACAAGAGTAAAGAAATATGAGTATAAAATATGTAACCATTTATGGACAATGGTTTAGTTATAAGATACCTTAAATTGATCCGTAACATAAACATTGTAAAACAATATTCATTTATTATTTTGTACTTTAATGTTAGTCATACAACCCACTATAAAAAGGGTTCATTTATCCAAATATATTCAGTATTTAATCTGCACTTGGGCCTTTCATTTCAAACCGCTACCCACCACATCGCATGGCGATCCTGCCAGTGCGTTCGCGTTCGCGTTAAGTGTCGGCTATCCGTCGCCGCCGCCTCCCATATGTGGCGCGAGAGTATCGGGTTTGAGTTAGGTGATCCGTAGGAATGCGTTGGTAACTCAGATTGTTTATTAATTGATCTCTAATAATGGAGAAACAAATTGAAATCAGTTAGTCGTGTTCGAGGCTTTCAAGATGGAGTTCGAGATCAACGTCAACTTGGTGGACACCTTCTCGTACTTAGACTTTATTAAAAAGAGATTACTTACGTTCTGCAAGATTAACGAAATAGTACTTCTGGACTTGAAGTTCACAAAAGAAGACGGTCGAGACGTTATTTCGGCGTGCATAGAGGGGCATATAGGGCATGTAAACTTATGTCCAAAAACAATAACACCAGCTCATAAAGTGTTAGTAGAAAATCAATTGGACATTGATTTTCCAGATGGAACGAAAGCCATAGCAGATCTTCAGTTAGTGAATGCAGGCAGACTTTTGTGGTTATGGAAGATCAAGTGGGAGAGAGATTCAACTTATGCAGATTGGTAAAGTAATAGCAATGGGCAAACAGCAATCAAAGGAGGAGAAAAAAGAAGAAGTGATTATTACCCAAAGTGGTCAAAATAACTTTGCTCCAAACAGCATCCCACCCTTGGAAAAAACAGCAGAAACCTACAATCTTACCATTGCCATTGTGGTAATATGTGCCATAATATTAGCTTACATGATCTACAAAAAATTGCATAAGCGACTAACCAAGAAGATTGAGCGGCAATCCGCAGCAGCAGTTCTACGATCGCGACGTTTATCAGTGTGACAACATCAAAAGTAGTACGAAGATGCCAATGTGACGTCCAGTTTAAAGTGAGTGAGTGAATCAGTAAGTAGTGTTGGTGAAGTGTTTATAATAGTGAAGAAGAAGTAAGCAGAGCGGAGTAGAATGTACTGTAAGTGTACTTAAATAATATCTATTACTTTATATTTAATCGCATACCTAAAGTGAGAGCGTTAATTATTTTAATTATTTTATTGGCAATAAGTCAAATCATATAAATAATATTACTATGGTTGGCAGTATTATTTATATTTAATCATATAAATAATACTGCCATGTGACATTAGGTACTTGCTACCTAATGTCACATGGCAGAAAGTATTTTTAATAGTGACGCTGCTAAAAGCAAATTAGAAGAAGCTAGGAAAAAATTTGTAAACTTTGAAATAGCGTTAAAATTATACATACAGGTAAAATTGTCAGATAATACCGTTAAGTTAGCAGAGGAAATAAAGATAAAATATTAAGAGATAGAAAAGTTAATGAAAGAGACAAACATGGCTGCTGAATTTGAATTAAAAACAGCAGTTTCATTACTACCAGTAATGGATGGTTCAGAAACAGTTACGAAACAGTTGATAGATGCTATAGAATTGTATTCCACAATGATTACTGAGGACAGTAAACCAAACCTTGTACAATTTGTGTTAAAGACACGATTGTCCCAAGTAGCAAAGTTAAGGCTAGAAAGTACCTACACAGGTGTTAAAGAAATGATTGCTGATATGAAAAAACATCTCTTAACTACTAAATCAGATGTCGCGCTACAGAAGAAAATGCAAACTTGTTATCAAGGAAATTGGACTATTGAAAAGTTTGGCTCAGAGCTTGAACAAATGTTTGTCGACCTAACTATTTCACAAGCAGATGGGAAAGCTGACGCTTATAGTGTTCTAAAACCACTAAATGAAAAACAGGCAATTAATAAATTTGCAGAAGGGCTGAAAAATAAAAAATTAAGAACAATCATAGCAGCGCGTAATTACCAAACATTAAAAGATGCAATTCAAGGGGCAAAAGATGCAGAAGTGAACACGGGTTCGGACTAGGGGAAGACCTTTAAAACAAGGTTTTCATAGCTTTGCATCTCGTGGAAGACCAAATTATCAAACTAACTCTAACAATCAAAATCGCTCTTTACAGGCAAAATTTTCGAATTATCGCACAAATTATGTGAGAACACCTAACAGAGGTCATTTTATGAGAAGCCGTGGTCGATCAAGTGGTCCAAATAGGCCTTACCACCACAGAAATTACCAAAATATCACTCGGAGACATTATGTAAACATGACAGATGAACTGCATAATCATCAGGGAGAAAAGGAAAAGGAGGAACTTTTAATTCCTGAAACATTTTTTCGAGACTCATGAATATGTGTTAACATATAACAATATGAACTCAGTGCAATTATATATAGGTAAACAATCATTTATATTTTTAATAGATACAGGAGCTTCATTATCAATAATAAAAGAATCATCAATACCACTATCTATAGATGAAATACATCGAGAATTTATACGCATAACCGGTAAAGGTGGTCAGACCACAACAGAAGGCTATGTCAGAATGACAATGCATTATAAGAAAATAACATTTCCACACAAGTTTCATATATTCAAAGTTTTACCAAAAAACATAGATGGAATTATTGGACAAGACTTTCTGATACGATATAGAGCGCAAATAGATTTTGAAAATAAAACTTTGACGTTACAAAAAGACGATGATTTTGTTATTATACCAATGAATTTATACACAACAGGAGCAGTAAATAAAGCTTACAATATAAAGCTACCAGCAAGGTGCGAGAAACTAGTTGAAATAAACACAAATTATAAAAAGGATTGTGTAATTAAGGCAAATGAAGTATGCAAAGGTGTGTTTGTGGCAAATAGTTTGAGTAAGTGTAGCAAAGGAAAAATTATAATACGACTAATAAATACAAGGGAGACAGAAGTGGTCTTACATTGTTTAACTCCCGAGATACAACCTCTTGAAGTTTATAATTGCTATACTTTTGAAGAAGTAAAGAAAGACGGGGAAAGCGTAAGAAAATTATTTAAAATGCTTAAATTACATAAAATGAACAATGAAGAAAAATTAGATATATCCAAAATCTGTGCAAAATTTGCAGATATATTTCATTTGCCAGGGGATAAATTAAACATTTGTAATTTATATGAACAGAAGATACACTTGAAAGCAGGCGTTAGTCCAGTATATTCCAAACTTTATCGTTTACCACATGCTCAAAAGGCAGAAATCAAAAAGCAGATCCAAGAAATGTTAGACAGTGATATTGTTGAAGAGTCAACCTCAGAGTGGTCGAGTCCGTTGCTAATAGTACCAAAGAAAATAGACGCCAGTGGGGAAAGAAAATGGAGAATAGTACTTGATTATAGAAAGTTAAATGAGTGTATTCAAGACGACAAATTTCCTCTACCAAACATAACCGAAATCTTAGATTCATTGTCAGGGGCTATGTATTTTAGTCACTTAGATCTAAATCAGGGATACTATCAAATAAGATTAGATCCCGAAAGTAGAAAATACATACATACATACATACATATATCACGTCTATAATCCCTTGCGGGGTAGGCAGAGCGTGAATGGCCGCAAAAGCGGACAATTACGCCACGTCTGACAAATATTTGAGGGACTTAGAAAATACACAGCGTTTGTGGCGGATAAACATTATCAAATGAAGAGGCTACCAATGGGCTTAAAAACAAGTCCAAGCGCTTTTAGTAGAGCAATGACAATTGCATTATCAGGATTAAATTATGATAAATGTATAGTTTATCTAGATGACATCATTGTAGTAGGACGCAATTTAAATCAGCATAACAAAAATCTTATCGACGTTTTTACGCGATTAAGAAAAGTAAACATTAGATTGAATCCATCGAAATGTAATTTTCTGAAAAAAGAACTGTTGTAGCTGGGTCACATTGTAACGCCCACAGGTATAAAACCAGACCCTGATAAAATCAAAGCGATAGAAAAGTATCCAGTACCAAAAAATGCGGATTAAGTAAAAAGATTCGTTGCTTTTGCAAATTATAATAGAAAATTTATACCAAATTTTGCAAAAATAACCATCAGTTTAAATAAATTTACACGAAAAAATGCACAATTTGAATGGAACAAAGACTGTCAAATTGCTTTTGAAACGTGACAGGATGCACTAAAAAATCCACCATTATTGCAATACCCAAGTTTTGAAAAAGAAAACGAATTTATTTTACATACAGACGCTTCAGGTTTAGCAATTGGATGTGTTTTATCAAATAAAAACAAACTACCAGTAGCGTATGCAAGTCGTGCTTTATATCAAGCTGAAAGAAATTATACAGTCATAGAAAGAGGACTATTGGCAATAGTTTGGGCAGTCAAATATTTCCGACCCTACCTGTACGGCAGGAAATTCAAAATTTGTACAGATCACAGACCATTAATATACTTATTCAACATGAACAACCCGTCAAGTAGATTAACAAAGTTTAGATTGTGTTTGGAAGAGTATAATTTTGTGATCGAGTACACTCGAGAAAAAGACAATGCAGCAACAGATGCATTATCGCGAATAATAATAACGTCAGACGAGTTAAAATCAATGAACGACAAAATTAATACTATAATGGTCATGACACGAAGACAGCGACAAATGATAGAAAATGAAAAAAACAAGGAAACTACCGAAAAAGCAAAAGGCAATGAAACAGACGATTGGACTGATCACCCAAGAGTCGTAGAATTAACAAGAAAGCCTAAAAATTATATAGAACTAAGTTTTGATAAAAATAAATATAAGAAGAATGAATTATGTAACAAAGGAATACGAAGCGGAAATGATACATTTATGTACACACCTATGAAGTCAATGGTTACTATAAATCCCAGTTCTGGATCATGGCTGAAACGAGTTTTCGTCGTGAAAGAACTAGAGGAATTTTGTAAAAAATTAAAAATAAAGGAATTATGCATAATTCGAAGTGAAGGTAATAAGGAAATTATAAAGGAGCTAGCTAAGAAAATAAAAGAAGAAAGTAAGTGGCAGGGACCACGATTGTGTATTATACAAGGTGTTAAAAAAGTAGAAAATAAAGATGACCAGAAAGTCATACTGAATGATTTCCATATTTTACCTAGCAGTGGCCATGCAGGTATTAGACGAAAGACGAACAATATTAAGAGACATTATTATTGGACAAACATGGATTATGATATAGAGAAATTTGTAAAGAAGTGTGACAAATGTCAAATACAAAAATATCATAAGAATATCAAGCAACCAATGTGTATCACAAGAACAGCATCTACGGCATTTGAGAAAGTTTATTTAGACATAGTAGGACCTTTAAATAAAGATGCAAATGGATATGTATACATTTTGACTCTACAATGTGAACTAACTAAATATGTCGAAGCTTATCCAATTCCAAATAAAGAGGCCGAAATTGTAGCACGAGCATTTGTTGTCAATTTTATTTTACGATATGGCATACCTTGCGAAATAGCAACTGATAGAGGTGCAGAATTCATTTCAGCAATCATGAAAGATGTTTGTAAATTGTTACATGTAAATCAAATTCAAGCAACTGCATACCATCATGAAAGTATAGGGTCTCTAGAAAACTCACAGAAATCTTTAGGAGCTTTCTTAAGAATCCAGACAGATAACCAATCTCAAATGTGGAGCTCTTGGATACCATACTGGTGTTTTGCATACAATACTACTGTACACAGTGAAACAAAGTTTACACCATTTGAACTAGTATTTGGAAAATTATGTAATATACCAACCAATCTTTTGAGTAAAGTTGACCCAATTTATAACTATGACAATTATCCAATAGAACTAAAGTACAGATTACAGAAATCACAATTAGAAGCCAGGGAAAATTTAATAAAATCAAAGGAAAAAAGAAAAACAGTTCATGACAAAAGGTTAAACGCAATAAAATATGAACCAGGTGATTTAATATTGGTTAAAAATGAAAAAAGAGATAAGTTGGGTAAAATTTACTTAGAACCATTCACAGTAATTAGTGATATGGGTGAAAATGTAAAAATAAAAGAAGATAACAAAGAAAATATTGTGCACAAGAATAGGACAAAACTGTATTATATGTAAACAACAAAAAATAATAATAATAATATACCTTAATTATTATTATTTTTTCCCAAGGGATGAAGATGTGGTATAGGAGTAGGTAGATATATAAGAAAAACAAAGAAAGAAGAGACGAGACACGTGTATACCATATAAGGTTTGTTATGATTGAAACAAGAGTAAAGAAATATGAGTATAAAATATGTAACCATTTATGGACAATGGTTTAGTTATAAGATACCTTAAATTGATCCGTAACATAAACATTGTAAAACAATATTCATTTATTATTTTGTACTTTAATGTAAGTCATACAACCCACCATAAAAAAGGGTTCATTTATCCAAATATATTCAGTATTTAATCTGCACTTGGGCCTTTCATTTCGAACCGCTACCCACCACATCGCAGTACGTAAAATCGTGCAAACGTGGTATCGGGTACCTATCGGGCTTTGTAATCGCATTAAGCGCTCTGTAGTCACCGCATGGACGCAACTGTCCATCTTTCTTTGGCACTACATGTAAAGGACTTACCCACGGACTATTAGAGGGTCTGCAAATACCCATTTTCTGCATTACCCGAAATTCTTCATTGACCTTCGCATAACGATCTGAAGGCAAAGGTCGTGCGCGTGAATAAACTGGAGGACCAGTTGTCTCAATGTGGTGTACTACAGAATGCTTAGGTGTTTCCTTAAATGACACCGGACGCGTAATGTTTGGGAAGTTAGAAATATATATCAAAATAAGGGTGTCCTCCATCAATTGTCTTAACAATCAAATTTGGGTCTACATTTTGAATACTTCCTACCGTAGTCAAGTTCGTAAGCGAATCTATTAAACGGCGTTTCTTTAAATCGATTAATAAGTCATAGTGTTCCACGAAATCTGCCCCCAAAATGGGTTGATGTACTCCGGCTATAATAAAAATCAATTTAAAGCAACGTCGTAGGCCTAAATCCAAAGTGAGTGTTTTAGTACCATACGTTTTTATTTCACTGCCGTTAGCTGCGTATAGTATACTTTTGGTTCATATCTATAGCACGAAATTTAGAAATATTAGGTAAAACCGAAATATTTGCACCAGAATCGACCAAAAATTTTAAATCGCTATTGTTGTCGCGCACACAAAGTCAATGATTTGACGTACCAATTGATTGTGGAGTCAACAGCATTGTCGCGCCAACGGCATCCTTCAGTTTTCCTGGTTCTTCCAGCTGCAAGGTGGTACGCATTTCCTGGCATTTTTTCCGTAGCGATAGTGATTATTGCAGAGCCAATCCTCGCACTCGGGTGTTCTCGGCGTTGGTGCCCTGGAATTGTGACTCGGAGTCCTACCACGATGACGCTGGTTACGATTACGACTTTTTGATCTTGATCGTGAGCGTCCACTGTTCATTCGGTTGATCATCAAATTCAGCTTGGCTATCTCCTTCAAAATTCTATCCGTATCACTATTATCACCTGCGCCTGGGCCTGCTTCTGCTGCTGATGGTTGGTTAGCGGATCGAGCAGTGCCAACCTCAGCAACGAATAACAGGTTGGAGTTTTCCATTATCTTGTATGCTACCGTTGCCATATTGTCCAGGTCTGTGATGTTCGCCACTGCCAGCACAGTTCTGACTGAAACAGGTAAATGTCCTTGCCATAAGACGTTGAGAGTATCATCCCCATGTAACGTTTTTGTGGTTTAGTAATAGGTAGTTAATATTTAGATTTAGATGGATTTACAATTAAATACAGGTTTGTGATACAATTATAATTTTTTTATTTAAATAGAAGGTAAAACAAATTAATACTAAACCGGTAGAAAAACATGAGTGAGATACTACAGGGCGTAGGTTCGGAATATCGAGTGCACTTAGCACAGTTTGGATACCACTTCCCTGTAGTATCTGGTACGGTCGCGTTCAAAAGTGGAGTCATAGTTAACACAAACCTCAGAAAACAAGTCGCTCGCACCCGCGGCGACACCCACACAATGACACAAATTACGTATAACATACTATAATTTGACGAACTACCATTGTATAATAGGCTGAGTAGTATTGACTATTTCACTACGTGAAGCTTCGGTGGCTTGGTCAGTAGCGCGGTCAAGCAAATTCTTGACCGTTATTGTGGAGACAATGGTTCGAATCCCGATATCTTCGTTGTAGTTTTTATTTTATCAAATGAAGCAAAATTTAGTAAATTTTGAATTACATTTTAGTTGTTGCTAGATCGTTTGCGAGATAGTGTGTGTGCTAAGTGTTTTTTTTAAACTAAGTTTATTTATTAAACTTCAGTGTTTATTTCTTCGAAATGCATACTAATATCAGTTTGTAGGATAGGCAGCGTATTGTTGCGCTGTAATTATCTGTGGCGCTGCATGATATTGGATTTAATTTAACTCAAATTGCTAATCAGACTGGTCTGGCCGTAAGTATAGTTTTATTTCATTACAATTGTATTTTAAATATTGAAAACTTTGACTCATAGTATGTTGGTAGCTGTGAACCGATTAGTATAAACTTTTTTATTAATAATGCTACTTTGTTTTAGTGGAAGACTGTTAAACGTTGGGTTACACGTTTTGAAGAGGAAGGTAGCGTAAAAACTCGACTCGTCTTATTAATGATTCACAGCGGAGGATGATGGTGTAACAATATGAAGAAAATGGTTCTGCCGCTGGTCCAGGCGAATTAGTAGCACAAGAAACAGGGCGTGCAACTGCCGCTAATTATGTTGATATGCTACAGGAAAGCATGCTACCGACGACGGTGCGAAATGTTTAACTGTTTATCCTGCTAGTGAAGTTCCTCGTTTTGCATTTGTCCAGGATAAATTGTCCAGTGCATCGAGCTGCCGTGGTGAATAATTGGTTTAGCCAGCACCCAGATATCCAAGTTATTCGTTGGCCAGCAAAATCTCCGGACTTAAATCCCATAGAGAAATTATGGGGTTTAATGGTGCAAAGGTAGGACATGCGCAATGAAGAAACTACAGAAGCTTTAGAGGCTCACTGCCTGGGAGTGTGGGAGAGTACCAGAGGAACAGATATATGCACTTATTTGGTCGAGTCTATTAAGTGTTTATTAAGTGTTGTTGAAAACAGCGGAGGTAACACCAAATACTAATTATGTAAGCGGCGATTTTTACTTAAGATTTCAATCTGACCCGATCTAGCATACATTGCTGATTATCTTGTATATTTCATTACAATATATGAATATACACAAAATAATCAGCAATGTATGCCGAAGCGGGCCCGATAAATCATTGCTCACTCAACCTCTGTTTACCTGCTTATCCGCCTACTATTGCAGTAGGTATTTGTGGAGCATTACATTAGCAATTAAATTATGCTAAAACATCGATATATATTTATACAGGGTTATTTTTTAGTCAGTGCGCAAACTTATACCATGATATCAGAATCGTTAATAGGACATTTTAGGCAAATAAAAAAATATGTTTTATTTTTATTATTTTTTTATTTTTGTCTGCCTCATAAAAAATAAATCATGGACACACTACTTTTCAATCGGGGGTGCGTGAAAATGGCAACAGCGCTCGCGCAGCGCACCCTTCAGTCAGTTTCAGTTCTCGCTTTGATTCCGTCGCGGGCGGGCGCGCACCTGTGTGACACTACTTTTCCCGCCAATCCCGAATTGATTTCGCGATGTCGAATTTTACGTTTCGCGAGTTTTACGAAATGGTGCGTTCGTACTTTTTAAGTGGGGAAAATACCCGAGCAGCCTAATGAATGTACGCGGACGAAAGTTTACCTCGACTGCGTAATGCTGGCGTTGTGGACCCTCTAGTACCGAACCCAAGAACATTCCTCAACGTTATGCAGCGGCTGTTGGATCACGGGCAGTTTACGGTAAGTAACTGTTAATTAAACGACAATTGTACTTAGCTACCTACTGCCTACCTAGTGTTCTAGGTAAACTTTTCATTTTGACGGTCCTAAGCCCGTAAAAGTATGAAGGGAAAATTGGAATCACCTTTTTAAAGGCTCAGCTACACAAGACTGGCGCGCGATAGCCGCGTTCCGGCATACGATTTATTTTATAAATGCCCGATCAAATCACACCCTGTTATTTTTGTGTGAGTAGACCGTTTTTAATCTTTATTCCTAAATAACCACTCAAGGTTAGTTCACACTGACGTAGTAGCAACATTTTAGTGGCCTAATCAACTTTGACTGTCATACTTTACTGAATTTTTCGCTCCACTCTCATAAGCGCACAAAATTGACGTTTACTTTACTTTAAATGCAGTTGTACTTTAAGGATAATTCGGTTAAAATCATCGAAGGCAGGCACGCGCAATACGAGCTACCTCATATCATCAGTGTACATAAAGCTTTATAGCAGTGCAGATGATTTCCCGCCACGCCGTGCCGGCGGCGGCGGTGCGGCGCGGGCGGCGGAGGTCGGTCGGCCCGCGCCGGCGTCAGATTTCTTCTAAAAATTGAACCGTGTTGGCGCCACTATGTCTGGCGCTGAGACGCGGTGACTAATCGCGATGTTGTCAAACCATCACAACCTCTGTTGTATGCAGGTTGTGTAGGCTTTTTAGGTACTATCAGCAACGGCTCCAGTTGCCATTAAAGTCTTTACTGGTTATTTTTAAAGAATATTAGAAAAACCTTTGAATGTTGATCTTTTAAAATGGGTATCAATCTTTTCTGGTTATTCTTGTTAACTGTAAGAAAAACCATTCTTAAGTTGATCACGTAGATGGTTACTCGAGGTGCTGTACAATCCCGAGTTACCGTTATGGATTAAACATTTACATGCCTTGCTTATGCTAGTACCTAGTAGCTGCTAATTCTTAACCAAACTGGGAAAAATCCAACTACGTGATTAACAAAATAATCTTGTCTCTCCGCATAAACTAGAAACAGGGACCATCAAATCAAGAGACCAACTTTTAAACCACTACACCACGGAGGCAGTTTAAGTGTAGGTACTTGTGAGATAGGTACTTAGTTGTTGTAGGTATCACCCGCACGCATCCCGGTACCAATAGCGGTCATTAACCTGGACTGGTCATTGACCTGTGCTGTAGGTAGAAGCTAGAACACAGTCAGCTGATAGGTATAACTGGGCCGCGCGCGACGTTGCCATATCGAAAGATAGCTAGTGAACCTAATAGGGTGATCCACACTCACGTACGATCCTGGGATAAGTTTAAGTGCGATTATTTCAATTATTTTGTTCTAAGTCAGGTGTAAAAAATAAATACATATCTTCTAAAATTTGATAACCATTACGTATGTTGAAGCTGCGCACTGACTAAAAAATAATCCTGTATAAGATTGATCATTATTAGTCAGTTATCTTAAGGCCTTGCTTCAATATCTTTTCATTACGAAAACGAGTACTTAAGCTTAAACCTTGAGATGTAGGCAAATAACTGATTTATTATTATTACAATTACTTTTACTTCCGAGGAAAGTGCATCATCGTTAAACATAGAACAATAAAATAATTACAAACGAAATTATTACTTAAATAACTTTATTGAAAGATTCAATCCAAGATTTGGATCATTCCTATGATCTTATAAATAATTACCTATCGATGTTTCAGCTAATGAACACTTAATATACATACATACATACATAAATCACGCATTTATCCCTTACGGGGTAGGCAGAGCGTTAACGGCCGTAAAACGGATATTAACACCACGTCTGACAAAAGTTTGAGGGTCATTTAGATAACTGTGTATCACTATAGTGACAGGTTGTCAGCCCGTAGCCTAAAATTGCAATACACACCCTCGAGTCCCTTAGTCGCCTCTTACGACACCCATGGGTAAGAAATGGGGTGACGCTATTCTAAGCCGGCATCACACGGCACAATACTTAATATCATTTTACATAATATTGTGTTTTATCAATCAAACAAAACTATTAAATAAGTATTACGACAGCAAGTATTTTATGTAGTTTTACATACTCGTATCTTATGGTTACCAAAAGTTCTCATTCATGTCATTATGTTATTTACATAAAGTTATACCATACCTACCAATAAAAAAAAATTCTTACCTTACTTTTTGTTTTATTACAATTTTATAGGTTTATGTTTTTAGATGTAATATTTTGATACATAATTTACAATAAACATTTATAGATATAATACATAGATGAATATATAGAAAAATATTATATAAAATAATTATTACTGGAGAAAATATGGTAAAAACATTTAAAAAAACATTAATCAACATACAGAGATCAGATGGGAACCCGAGTCCGTTCTGATTAGAAGGTAAGAACTATTACCGCTAAGCTACGGTTGCTTGTGATCAATACGACGAAATAAAGATTTGTAATCTATTGCTTTACTACAAGTGAACGAATAAGGATAACTATAATTGCTATAATACAGTTTTAGACAAACCAGTGTGATGTATACTTTGTGGTGATGTGGTGGCGAATAGGCTATCACCGAGTAATTATTTCAAAGATTACATAGATGTCACTTATAGGTGGTAATCTGTTTAAGTTTTAATGCTACGCCTTAAGGTGTACTTTTCTACCTACAGTCGATAATCTTACGTGTGTGCGTAAGTTAGTACAGAGGATAATAACCCGTATTGCAATCTGTCACGTAGTCTAACTATGACTCCACTTATGAATCCGACCGTACGTGGCACGGTGACCGGATTTTTGTCGGTAGTATTTTGAGTAGTAGTGGGTAGTCAGCGACGAAACGGTATTGTACCTCAGCTGGTACAAGGCATTCGCAATTGCTGGTACTAGGAACCCTGGAATATCCGGAAAAAGACGTTTCAGGAAATGTCCGATTTAATGTTAATGACTGCAACATCCGGTGGAAGGTGAAATTATTGCAGGTCGGCAACGACGATGGAAAGTGGCAATCTTTAGCGATAATTAGCGATCAATGATGTTGCAGTCAATTACAGAACTAAGCTAATATTATAGACAAAATTATAAAGCCGTTAAAATTATAATTATATTTGCCGTGTGATTCCGGCTTAGAATAGCATCACCCCATTTCTTACCCATGGGTGTCGTAAGACCCGACTAAGGGACTCGAGGGATGTGTATTGCAATTTTAGGCGATGGGCTGACAACCTGTCACTATAGTGATACACAGTTATCTGATTGACCCTCAAGCTTTTGTCAGACGTGGTGTTAATATCCGTTTTACGGCAGTTAACGCTCTGCCTACCCCGTAAGGGATATAGGCGTGATTTATGTATGTATGTATGTAAATTATAAAGCAAAATATCAAGCAGCAGTTAAGCCTATAAAGTCAAATATGGAAAATGATAGCATTTGTGATTGATTAGATCGTGATGCGATCGGATACTAAAATGAAGAGAAAATAAGCTAATAATTAAGAAATGCAATGTGATTTAGTAGATTTAACGGCTACTGAATTAGAATACTAATGAGAAGTCATGTGTTTTTTTGAGAGGTGGGTAGATAATTCCACGCCCTTGCAGACAAAGGATTTTGTACATTTACATTATGTGATTACACAGTGATTTTCTAAATAGGTTAACACTAGTTTAATCTGTAGTTATTACGAGGATTACACAGAAATTCTAATATTACGGCTAACACATCATAGTGGTAAATTATAAATATTTGCAACACTCACCCAATCGGGGAAATCCAGTAAACTGAATTTAATATAATATGAGCAACAGTGTAGTTTGTATTGCTAAAAGCAGGAACTAGCAGAAGTTATCAGTAGTATAATATATAAGAGACGCGTCTTGTTCCGGGCGCGGTTAGATCAAAAAGGCCGAGGTCCGATCTCAATTCCTCGTTCACCGTCTTCATTCAGTGACGTAGCAAAACGTTCGATCTCTGAACGCCTGATAAAACTTTATTGGCAAATTTGTTTCAACTCGAGATTTCTCCTTCTTTATTAAAATAACTTTAGAATCTGTAACGATTACGTTACACCCAATCTTGTTCCTGGCTAGTTCCTTCATACGACGTAATAGCTGTGACGGTTTCTGCTCGCCTAGCTCCATTTCACTGATTAGTTTCTGGATCTGTCTGTTTTCTGTCTCTTTTTAACGTGAATTAATCTTTGCTTTAAAGCCTGAAATTTTCCCGTCGCTGGCGGTCGCAAAAGTATATCTGTGACTTGAGCTATTACTTCTTTACTAAGTTTAGTGATAATAAGGTTAAATTTCACCTGGTCTGACAAATGTTGTGGAGTAAGCATCGCCTCCGCCTGCATGAACCAAAGGGTGGGCTGGTCTGTCCAAAAATCCTGTATTTTTGATGTTAAAGAAATTGTAGCCATCTCTGAAAATTTTGTTTCCTCTCCGTTACCTGCACCTCCAGTAGTAGCACCTCCAGTACCAGAACCTCCAGTACCATATCCTCCAGCACCAGAACCAGGACCATCTCCAGCCATCTTCTAAAAAGTTTATGGAACGGGTTGTGTAAGGCACCGGAAAAATTGCGATACACTTTAAGGACGCGCGGGCTTATAGGTGAAGAAGAGTCACTAGGTTACACTGTTCGTGGTTGCACTGAGTCTATTTTTAGAACAAGCCGTCGGAAAGTCACCACTGTAATGTTTACAATGCAAAATTGAATCAGGGTTCCCTACAGATTGCCATCACAATTATACATTTATTGTGATATTGGTTAGCTTTAGATGGTTGGAGATCTCATGTGTCCTTTATTGAGAATAACATCATTAGATCCTGTGAAATATGTATATGGATCAAACAAAATGCATATTTTTTCACCACCGCATTATGTACCAGTCATGCGTAGAGAGTTTGATACAATTGAAATAGATATAAGATCGAACACAGGAGATAAAGTACCAAGAAATAGATATAAAATCGAACACAGGAGATAAAGTACCATTCCAATTTGAACGAGCTGTGTTAAACTACAGTTTATGAAAAGATAAAACATTATGTACATAAAACAAAACAATTCATTATGTCCATATCATCATTACTATTCTCATCAAGCAGGAACTGAAATCGAGGTAATTTATAAAGGAGTATCACATCAACGTGGTCATGGTGTAGGAAGCTTTTTAGGTGGTTTGTTTAGATCTGTCCTACCACTTTTTTCGAATGGAGCCAAAGTTGTTGGAAAAGCAGCTTTAGGTGCGGGGGTAGGGCTTTTATCAGATATAGTGAGTGCCAAGCCTTTAGAAGAATCTCTAACAAACCGTTTTAAAGTAGCCACTTCTAATCTCAAAAGAAAAGCTGATGATAAAATTGTGAGAGCTATGAGTGGCTCGGGGTATAAAAATAGAAAACGAAACCTTAAAGCTCTCATTCACTCAGAGAGTTTGAAAGGAAGAACAGTGAAAAAGGGGAGGAAAAGTAAAAGTTCATCCGTTAATGATATTTTCTCTTAAAAATAATATAAACGATGTAATTTTTACATAATCATTCTTGTGAATGTGCAAAATCAGAATTAGATTTATTTGCTTTACCATCGACACAAACAAGTATAGAAAGTGGTCAATGGATTTATTACACACCCATCTCATCTCTTAGCGACGATGGGCCTATAGATCCAATCCCTGGTTCCGGAGATGATTATATTGACTTATCACAAACATTGCTTCATGTGAAGGCTAAAATATTAAATCAAGATTTGTCTAATATTGAAACTGAAAAAACGCGAGTAGCACTAGTAAATAACTGGCTTCATTCAATGTTCAGTCAGTTAGATGTATATCTAAATCAAAAGCTCATATCTCCACCAAATAACACATATTATGGATATCGTGCATACATTGAAACATTATTGAATTATGCGCCTGCAGCAAAAGAGTCCCATCTTACATGTGCCATGTGATATGAAGACACTGCAGGAAAAATGAATAACACTGATGAAAATAATAAAGGATACTCATCTGGGCTGAAAGATACTAAAGATAGCAAAGAGGTAGAAATGATAGGACACTTACACGGGGATATTTTTAATTAAAGAAAAGTTTTTAATTAATGGTCTTGACATGTGTATCAAACTAATACGTTCCAGGGAATCATTTAACTTGATGGCACCATCAAATGATATCAAAGTCAAAGTAGCTATCACTGATGCTACGTTAATGTTGCGTAAAGCTCGAATAAATCCAAGTGTACTACTCGCTCATCAAAAAGTATTAGCTACTACAACTGCTAAATATCCAATCACACGGGCTGAAGTAAAAGTTTTAACCATTCCGTCTGGTATTCAAGGCAAAACGCTAGATAAAGTTTTTCTAGATCAAATACCTAAACGCTGTATTATAGGATTTGTGAATAATACAGCTTTTAATGGTAGTTTTAGCAAAAATCTGTATGATTTAGACAACTATGGATTAAATACGTTTAGTTTGTATATTGACGGAATCCAAATTCCTTCTAAAGCATTACAGCCACAATTCAGTAGTGGGTTGCATACTGTTATGTATCATACACTTTTTTCTGGAACTGGTATTATTTTTTTAAATGAAGGAAATGGCATAAATAAGGATAGATATGCAAAAGGTTATTGTTTGATGGCTTTTGACTTAACGGGCGTCATTCCGTGAAGTGAGGTGAAAACGAGCCACGAGAATGCATTTTATACATAATCTAAGGCACATCACGGTAAAAAAAAATTTGATTTTTAATCTTCAAGATATGAGGAATAAGCCAGGACAGCGCAAAATCTCATTTTATATTTAATTACGGAGAAATTTAAATTTGAAGTTACCTCTATTTTTCAGTGATGAAGCGTGGCGTAAGAGATTTCCTCCGCCAGTGCTAATCGAACTGTATTGATCTTAGTATGATTATTAATGGCAATTTCACGTTGAACCTGCCCGGGCGGTTATTTTTTGACAAAACAACTTAGTTATTAAGAAATTTACCAAAACACTTACTGTTACCGGCTGCTTTCCTGGGAATAAAAGGTTTTTGTTTTGATGTGTTTCCTCTGCTGTCGTGGTATTGATCATAGATGAACGGAATATGATGCAGACGCGACACACTGTACATTTGTTCGATATTTTGACCGTGAAAAATTATTGTATTGAATTTTGCCGTAAAATATATCAACTATCTACAACAACGGCATTCTATCCGCTATAGATAATTTTGCCAATGTCAATACTACGTTGATTGATACATCGAACGAAACGCAAAACATGAACCGATTAGACGTAGGTATTAAAAATATTTTTACTATCATATAATAGGATGACGTGGTTGTTAGTGCAGATTAGTATGAGTAGTAAGGTTCGATTTATATGCAACACTAGACGGTGGCACGGCGGCACAAAAGTAGTTTTTTTAACCGCGGCGGAAATTTTTAATTGTTTATATGGAGCGCTGCCCATACGGTCACCACCAACCACAGTTTTAGGACAAATTAGTTTTAGGACAAGTATAATAATTATGTACATGTACTTACGTACATACATACATACACATATCACGCCCATATCTCTTGCAACTTGCGTACCTAGTATCCAAAAGTATTATTTATGTAGTAAAAGATTTTTGTCAGATTTTAGTTCAAGAGTGGGATCAATTGATTCGGAAGGTTTTTAGTGTTATGGGGTAGAAAATGAAAATGAAAATGAAATAACTTTATTCAATGTAGGATAGCATTATCACTTATTGACGTCATGACCGGTCATTGTAAAAAAAAGAAATTTGCATAACGCAATTTTCTTCTTTTTATAACAATTTTGTATTGTCCTAATAGAAAACCGGCTCGGCTTTCTATTAGGACAATGGTCAAAAGGTTCTAGAGTGGCACTGGGTCAAGATGTTCAAGCTGGGGTAACACTGGGTTGAAAGGTTCTAGACTTATACCTAGCTGCAAAGTCCTAGAGTGTCACCAAACAAAATGCCAATACTAATGTTAAAATTAATTTCCAGGTAGGTACCTATTCATCATTTCGGGAAGGTCGAGGGTATCATTATATTAAAGGTTGTGGTCACCCTGGTTCGTTGGTAACACCGAAATATACCAAACTTTATATAGGGCTATAAATCCCTTTTCTAAAAATTCCAATTTCAAGACCAAAAATTACAGGATTATCCAGATAGGAATTGATTAAAAACCTTAGTCAAAAAACAATTAGAAGCACCTTCGATTTTAAAATTTTCTAAGTTACTTTAATAGATATCACCAAAATGTATGATAATTTTTAACTATGAAGCAATTCAACTGGTGTCGCTGATTAAAGGAAAAAGATTGTTAAAGGTGTTCGAAGTTTTGAAAATTTTAAGGCATGCGGCTCTGTGTATGTCTGATGGTCAACAAATATTGTTCAAGAACTAATGAACGGTACGAGAATGCGACCGCTATATATTATCATATCATAATATCATACTCGAATATATAATGGCCGTCGCTCATTGGTTTTTGCTATTTATATTTTGAACTTACATCTATGTATACTGATTAATGCAATAAACGTTTAAAGTTTAAATTGAAATTTAACAGTATTAGTTGCGCTTAAGGTGCACGCAATGACGAAAATGACAAAGAAATATCCAAAAAAAGTTTCTAAATGTCGAAGTTCGCAAAAAAATGTACAATACCAGGATGGACAAAAACGAAACAAAAATATTTTCGCGCAAAGTGCGTAACATGATACTGGCCACTTGCATTTTTAAACCTGAACTAATAAGTTGGCTTTATTTAGTTTAATGAATTTGCTTCTTCTGTAATAACGTTAAACTAAAAAGTTGTAAATATGATTTGAGATGTTATGAAGATAAGTGTTTTGTGAACTGATTAAGCCCTTATTTTTAGATGAATTGTTTTCATGTACTGAAAGTGGAAGAATAACAAACAAACAGACAGTACAGTTTATAGAGTTCATAATTAATATGGAAAGAAAAGAAAAGAAAGAAAGAAAGAAAAATCATTTATTCGGCTTAATTGCAGGTAGAATAAGATACATAGTGCAACAAAAGTAATCTTACAACTAAACCGAAACGGTTCCAACTCAGCATAATGCCACAGCCAGAGCTGTGGCGCTGGTTTTCAGTTGGTACCGGTTCAGAGGCCGCTAGAGCTTACAACTAAGACTTTTTTTATAATATAATATTACTGACTTGTCCTGTCAATTATATTACTTTATTATACCAATCATACTAATATGCTTACAACCAAAACATTAAGTTATAAATTAAGTGTTCATAATTTATTAAATAAATAAATGTACTAAACATAAACTAATAAAACTTGTGCATGAGTAAGATGTGTGCTTGGGTGTGATTGTGATCAGATCATTCATTTAAAACATTTGTACCGCTCAGTTGATCGTGTAAAATGAACTCTTTTATTTTTGTTCTAAAACATGCTACTGATGGCACAGATCGAAGGGGTGGGGGAATATTGTTCCAAATTTTCGCAGCGGTAAATCTGAAACTACCTTCAAAAGCCGTAGTTTTGTGACGAGGAACTGCAAGCCGAGCAAGGCGCATGCGAGAAGACCAGACTAATTTCTCGTACAGGTAAAGAGGCTTACGGCTTCTTATGATACCGAAGAGAAGTATGGCAAAATGTAATGATCTTCGGGACTTCATGTTAAAGATCTTATTCTGATTAATAAATGGTGAAACATGAGTTCTCGATGGAATTTCAAAACAAAATCTAGCACAGGCGTTTTGCACTCGCTGAATTAAACATTTAGTTTTAGCCAATAGCCTTGGTCCGTAAACTGCATCAGCATAATTGAATTTAGAGAGTACCAGGGATTCTACAAGACTGACTTTAAGATTCACAGAAAGAAAATTTCTTACTCTGTACAATACTTTTAGTCGGTAAAAACAGTTTCGTGCCACTTCTTGTATATGCTTCTCAAACCTTAAATTAGGGTCGAAGACCAAGCCTAGATTTCGCGCTTCCATTGTCTGAGTGACGGTTTCACCTTGAACCAAAAGGGACGCTCTTTGAGCACTCATCCTCTCTAGTTGGTGCTTAGTTCCGAATAACATAAACTTACTCTTGCTGGGGTTTAGCATTAGACAGTTATTACGCGACCAACAAGAAATTCTTTCTAAATCCTCATTTATTTTCACAACTGCCAAGTTAACTTCATCCGGGCGACAGGATCAATATAATTGTAAATCGTCGGCGTATAAGTGGAATTTACAATTTTTAATACAATTAATTATGTCTGCACTATAGATAATAAATAACAAAGGGCCCAGAATCGAGCCTTGTGGTACACCCCTGGTGACCTCTTTTAAGGTTGATAATGACTCGGAACCATCGCTGTTTTGTAACTTTACATACTGAAACCGGTTACTTAAGTAGCTGTGAAACCATTTAATCGTAGGAATATCAAAACCATAAAACGACAGTTTTGAAAGCAACAATGCGATATTTATAGTATCAAAGGCACGGGAAAAGTCTAAGAGAACTAATATAGTACCCATCCCCGAGTCTTGGGCTTCTAGAATATTATTTGTAACGTCCAACAAGGCTGTTGTTGTACTTCTGTTTTTACGAAAACCTGATTGAACTTGTGGAAGAATGTAATTTTTCTCAAAATAATCAATGACCTGTGAGTGTACGATTCTCTCCATAACCTTGGACAGGCATGGCAGGATACTTATTGGCCGTAGGTCTTTAAAGTCTAAAGGATTTGTTATCTTTGGAAGGGGTTGAACAATAGCTGTTTTCCATGGTTCTGGAAAAGAGCAAGTAATAATCGATCTATTGATGATTGACGTTATAGCTTTTAGTGTAACGGGTAGACTCATCAAAAGCATCTCCAATGTTATCATATCGGTACCCTGTGCGTTAGATTCAAGAGAACGTATGGTTTTAGAAATAATTTCATCATTCACACATTTCAAGTTAAATGACAAAGAATAATTGAATCTATGAAACTCGTAATACGTCAGATTTGATATATTTACATTGCCCGAACCAGGTAAGTTGAGAAAATGATTATTAATATCATCTGCAGAGCAGAGATGCGCAGGAAGATTCTCTTTTTCTGGTTTGGGTGGAAGCACATCTGATTTAAGATTCTTCCATAAGGTTTTTGGATTGTTTATGTGGCAATTAATATTCTGTTGAAAATACGCACGTTTTTCGTTAAATAGGGACGTAATCACAAGTTTTTTTAGGTCCTTATAGTATTCGTTATGGGTGTCTTTTTTGGTGGTAAGATACCTAGCATGTGCCTCATTTCTCAGTCTCATCATAAGTCTCATGTTACTGGTGATCCAAGGATGTGATATGCATTTAATTGTTATTGTCTTCAAAGGTGCATGAACATCAAATATGATTAAAATTAAAGTATTAAATAAGGTAACCATTTCATCTACATTATAGCTAAAAGAGATTGATTGCCACGAAATGGCCGCAAGATCAAAAAGAAAATCAGCCGTATTTACATTCTTTATCGGTCTATAAGTTATAACTTTGGGTGGGATTTTAGGCTTTTTAAAATTAAACTCACTAATGATAAGAGCATGCTTGTACTTCTTGGTACTTATTACATCGAATGAAACATGTCGAATCGGTGCATCAGTACATACCAGATCTATGAGTGTCTCACTATGATCTGTAAAATGAGTTGGAAAATTTACGACCTGTGTTAAGTTATGGATGTTCATAAAATTTTGGTCTATGAATATTATTTGGGTCTAACTGGTCTATATTGAAATCCCCAGCCAATATAGTAAAATCGCTGTAACCCAAAGCATTAATCGAATCAGACAAAGCATTGAAAAATACATCAACGTTTAGTTTTTAGAATTTTATTACCATTAATGTTTAGTTTCAACCAAATCTGATCGACAGTTGTACAAATTGGAAAATCACAAATCTTGGCTTTAATACCTTTTCTGACATAAAATGCAACGCCACCACCGTGTCCGCCACACACATTTGAAGATCTAGGAATACTACGTAGCGTATATCCTGATAAAAAAGGGGCTTTACCTTCTTCATTTGGTCGCAACCATGTTTCATTTATTGCTAGCACATCAAATGAATGTTGCATTACTGCCAAAATTAGTTCATCGTGATATTTTCCTAGTGAGCCTGGGTTGTATAAACCAACTTTGAAGTGTTTGTTAGCCATTAAGAGAACGGCATTCACTTAGCAATGTGTTAAATATTCTGGTGTTGGTGTATGTGTTTGTAAAGGTATATAAATTCATAAAACAACACAGGTCAAAAAATACAGCCAAGAACGCAATCAACAACATATTTCTCCTTTGATAATACAGAAATAATATAACACACGCATTAATAGACAACAATCGTAAGAGATGCAATGCTAAATTAGATAATATTTGGCACAACAGTACAATTTTAATCGTGAGATCAAAAATAACTAGATTGTTCAATAGAACTAACCCTGAGAAATTCCAAAAAACCTATTTATGTCGTTCTCAGACCGAAGGCGATGACATGGTTCACCGTGAGCTTTGCGCGTATAAATCTTGCCATCTTTGGTCCAAACATACTTCCAATTAGCGCGCTGTGATTCACTGCGAGCTTTGTAAAAAATACTTCTGTTGAACCGCGACAACCTTTCGTTGACAAAAATGCGTTGCTCAGGCGAAGCCAGGCCTAGGCCAGCAGTGGTTGTGTTTCGCCGCACGCGCGCCTCCTTAAGTATTTCATCACGACGCACACGGCGCGCCAGACGTACAACTAGTGGGCGCGGGCGCACCGATTGCCCTGGACTAGCTCGACGCACAGCACCTGATCGCTCCGCACTGACAATATCTCTCTCTTCTAGCGAAACACCCAGTTTCGCAGTAATGCTCAAGGTGAGATGAACAGGTAGTTCACCATTTTCCTCAGGTACACCCGCTATCTCTATATCGTTACAGAGCAACTCCTGCTCGCGGTCATTGAGTTCTGATTTTAATTCCATAATTGTGTGTTCAAGCGCCGCAGTAGGTAAAGGTTCAATGCGGGCTTTTTCCAAATTGTCCACCCGCACAGTGAGGTCATCGATGCGACTGTTACAGGTCTTGACAGCAGTAGTAAGGCTGGAAATGACGCTTCTTAACTCCTGCATTTCAGCCCGAGATGCCATCATTTCATCGCGCGACGCGGTTAGTTCCTGGCGAAGAAGTTGCATTTCAACAGCTAAGTTGGAGGATACCACCACCGTTTCATTAACTACCGTTTTTTTATCATTTACGTTTAGTTTCGCTTGCAGTACCTCACCGGTTGCAGAGGTTTTGTCAGCACTTACACCGGTGGCATCATTCGATCTATGTGTGTCATTAGAAAGAAAACTTTCGCTGTCTACTCCTGGACTTTGATAAGAATCCCGAGAGCCACCACGCTTCTTATTAACGTTGTTATCAGAAGCAAAGTCCAACGCCTTGCGAATAGGTGTATCATCATTCCGGAGTTTTCGAGTACACTTAGTACAAGTCCAAATGCGTTCTATGTTATGCCGTTCGGCATTAAAATCATCTTGCAAAAATCCAGCACATTCACAGTGATAATGATGCTTGCAGGTGACACACTGCAGTCTCTCTATTATGTTGACATGTTTTTTGCAAGATTCACAAATAATATTCGGGGCCATATTCGACATTCGTAGGTGCGAATAGTAACAGTAGTAAGTAGATATTGTTTGAGACCGGTTAGGGATAGCAGCGACCAAAAGGTCGTAAGCGCCGTGAAGCACGCGTCGCTTACGCGTACCGCCGAGTGACTTGCTACGAAGGTGACTTTGGCCAGTGGATAAGCAGTTAAAAAAGGCAATTTGAACTGTTTTTGTCTATAATATCACATTCACTGCTTTCTTTTTTAAACTGTTTTCACGCACTTATATATACAACAATCAACAGTACGATTTACATTAGCACATAACGATAACTAAACTTTTTACACTTGTTTTCGAAATAAAACTGAGGAGCCAAGTATAACAGGTCTAGCTTACAACACTCGCTCGAGCGAACCTCGAGCGTGGATACTATGCGTTCAGCTAAGTCTTGGCGAATGATTCAGCTTATTTCAAAATATGGTCCTTATCATATAATGTAGGTTAATATTCCTTCCAAGTTATAATATCAACTTTGTGAGTAGTCCACCGAGAATCGAACCCGGAACCTTTGCGCCGCAGGCAGTCGCACTACCATTGGTCGTCAAGTATTGTATCAGTACCAGTTAGACTAACATTATATGAAATGGTGACACCTCTATAATATACACTTTGACATGACTTCCGAATTTCATTTGAATTTCGTTCCTTCCGCCGAAGTAGGACCGATTTATGTGCTAATTCTTCATCACATTGGAACTTGATTAAACATGGAAGTGTCGGATTAGAAGTAAGTTTTTAAAACGCCTTAACTAAAACAATTAATTGTATTGTGTATGCTGAAATTGATAATTTTATTGAAATAGATAAAAACAGAAATGATAGTGTAGACTTTAGTAGTTAAGTAGTATATAAGATGATGGACTGTCAATATCTCTCAGATGCATTTTTATTTTTGTGTAAATTAGATTTTAATATGAATACCTTGGCCATAAAAAAATACTTGCGAATGATTTATCATTCTTTGGCTGATAATGTATTCCCCGCTAATCGTCTATCTATTTTTATGACTTCACCGGTGTATTTGATAAGTAATTTAGATCCTGATACAAAACCGGGTTTGCACTGGGTAGCAATTTTTATTCATTCAAATGGTGTTGGTGAATATTTCGACAGCTATGGTCGTAAACCTGAAGGTTATCATTTAAATTATTTAAAAAGAAATTCACGCAGATGGGAATACAACCATAAAGCTATTTTTTCATCTTTATGTGGTGAATATTGTTTAGTGTATTTGTATTTAAAATACAGAGGCCTAAGTCTTAAAGATTTTAATAACATGTTTACTAAGGATTAATTTGACAATGATTTTTTACTAAACGAAATCTTTAAAGCCTCGTTCAAGTAGTATTTTGAGTTGAATGTTATTATTATAATTTAGCTAATAAGATTAAATTGTATCTAGCTTTAAGAAACGGTTATGTCAATGTGTTTTTTATGAAATAAATGGTATATGCTTATGAACAGGTCTTTTATTTTATTAGCATTAAGTGAGAAGTAACATGTAGTGTTTTAGAAAAAAGAAAAAGAAAACAAGAGACATAAAATAATAATTTTATGTCTCTTGAGATTTGCAGTTGCTGCTTCCCAGGCTGGAAGCCATTGGTCTCAGTTTAAATCACACTAAGTGCGAGTTTTTTGGTGGTCCTCAGGGTGTATGCTCTTTCTCCCGTTTCGAAAGTGTGTTACCGGGATTAAAAAAATTGAATGAAGGCACTTTCAACCTCCTTGGTGCACCTATATTCCCTGACGCTGTGCCAGCTGCTCTTGAAGCAAAGAAACAGACTCTGATGGTTGTTCGGGAGCGTTTGAGGTATTTGCCGACATCTGTCTCTCTTACTCTTTTGCGAAGTTGCTTTGGGATGCCCACTCTTACTTATACAGTCAGAACTTCTCCAACTTGGCTTTTTCCGGATGATGTAACGGATGTTGATTGTCTCATAAAGTCAATTTTGGAGAATGTTATTAATGTATCGCTTAACGATAGTCAGTGGGCTCAAGTGTCGCTTCCTATTCGTCACGGCGGCCTTGGTATTCGTGGGGTCATGGACACAGGGTTGGCTGGATTTCTTGCCTCGGTGAGTGGGGTGAGGAGCTTAGTCGCTCAAATATTTTCTTTGAATGGCGATGAGCTCGTTATCCCGTTTGCTGATGCGGCTTTGTCCCAGTGGCGCCAGCTGTGTCCAGGTAAGGATGTCCCTGATGATCCTACGGTACAAAGAGGTTGGGATGACGTTCAATGCAGGGTAGTAGTGGAGCGGATGTTGGGGAATGCTTCTGGGGCAGACTTAGCCCGAATCAAGGCAGCATCTAAGCCGGAGTCCGGCGCTTGGTTGCATGCTCTGCCCTCTCCGCAGCTGGGTACATTTCTTGATAATGACAGCTTGCGAATTGCCGTCGCTCTGCGTCTGGGCTGTGTGGTTTGTGCACCTCATCATTGTGTGTGCGGGACAATGGTGGAGGAAAATGGGCACCATGCGTTGAGTTGCCAGAGATGTGCGGGTAGGTTTCCACGGCATCACGCGTTGAACGACATTATTCGTCGTGTTCTTGTGTCGGCGAACATACCGTGTGTCTTGGAGCCCCCTGGCCTTTGTCGGACTGACGGAAAGAGACCAGATGGTCTAACGTTGGTGCCGTGGATGAGAGGTCGTTGCTTGTTGTGGGACGCCACGTGTGTGAGTACCTTTGCCGCCTGCCATGTTGGTGGTACGGCGCATGTGGCTGGATCAGCAGCGGAGACTGCCGCTAGACTAAAGCACCAAAAGTATGCCGCTTTGGCGCAGCAGTACCTCTTTGTCCCGGTGGCAATTGAGACCTCTGGTACGTGGGGTGCCGAAGCAAGAGCTTTTGTTAGTGAGCTGGGCAGGCGTTTGAGGGAGAGAGGGTCTGATCCCAGGTCTGGAGCATTCCTGGTTCAGCGTCTTTCACTTGCTGTGCAAAGGGGTAACGCAGCTAGTGTAATGGGGACGTTTGGACCAGGCGAGTACGGACGTTAATAATTGCCAGGGCTAGCACATTTTGATTTTTTTTTTATTGAATATTTTACTTTGACGAAGCTTGTTGCTGATTATTTATGTTTCATTTTATTAAGTTGATGAAACTTGTGGTGGATTTATTTTGTTATTATTATGTTCAGACGAAGCGTGTTGCTGATGAGTGTATGTTCTACCCTGTAATAAAATAGTGTCAGTTTTAAATAATAATTCAATTAAATTTAATGAGAATAATACACATAAACTAAGAAGCCTAACTAAAATACGAAAAAAACAGAAAAATTATTGCAAGGTAGGTGAATATGTCGATGGTGGTAAAAAATAGTCATCCGATTGGGCGCTATTCATTATTTCTTCAAGTTCTTTCTCTTCCTCGTAGCTCCAGTCTATTTTGAGTGGATGTATGGTGTCACTACATGTCTCTACAGGTTTCGAGTATGGCATATGACACTCTTCACAATACGCCTTCATGCGAAATACTCCATCAATCGTATCTTCTGACACTTCACTGAACTTTTTAGAATGTCCTTCGCACGGGGTGTAAAACATTTTGATATCACTGTCTTCAATTAATGCTTCGGGTGATTGATTATTTATATACCAAAACCTGATGTATCTTGCGTATTCGGCGAGAATGACATCTTTTGGTATCGTTGAGATGATTTTCCTAGTAAGAAAAGACATTTTTGGTTATAAATGTGTACTGTACAAGCACAAGTCTGATATTGACTGTTTTGCGAAGCTTGAAAACCTTCGCTTAAGTAGTGAATTCGACTCTTTTGCCATTTCTATCCTTGGTTTAAGGAGCATTGTGAACCCATTTTCATGCGTAATAAAGTATTAAATTCCTGTGTTCGTGAACGCCGAAAATATGCCTCAGGAAGAAAGGGATTTGCTCTTTTGTTGAGCGTGTTGGTGATTACTGTTTTTTCTATTTTAGCTGCTTGAGAATTATGGAATTAGTTATCAAAAAAGTATTTTTTACAATCTTGTGATTGCGAAACGTTTTTCGTGATGTCGTATATTAATTCCTTGCTGCAATTGTAAATATTGTCCGTGACCTTCGTGTAGTACTTAGCACGAACATCTGCATACTTCCAGTGGCAGTCGGGCGACACCTTGGCTAATTTCTTGAAATCATAGACTTCAATTTTAACCAGATGTGTTGCGTTTGCCGCGTCGTTGGTGTTTGATGATATGTAGGATATACCACCGTTTCGAGCCATTCCAAAAGTCGAAGATTGCGCTTTTCTTTGTTTTTTGGTTTTGGGTGCTTCAAAAAATTGTTCGATACCATTATCGCTGCCCGCCCTTTTGGTCATTTTTGATCTGATTCGACAATAGTAAATGTGTTATCTGTTTCATCATCGCTTGATGCGGCAAAGTAGTAATTCTTGAATGTGTTTGGTATGTCATCAATTGCCGATCCCTAAAACAAAACACAGATATAATATTATGTTATAGGATAATAAAATACTATAATAACAATCAAGAATATTACTTATCAACACACAATAACATTTATTGGATTACGCAGAAACATTTATATTAATAAGACAACATCATCGTTCATCGGAGCGTTTGTCGACTCGATGTCCCACACGAAAAGAAGAAAACAACATCATTTCATAATTACAACGATATTACTCCTGGACAGCCGTAAATATGTTCTATCTATCACACATCATAACAGCCAGCAGCAGTCCACTGATGGACGTAGGCTGCAATTTACCCAACATATAGTACTACATAATAATATGTCGGATAAATACAAAAGAACATAACACAAAAAAGGAATATTTAATATAACTATAACTATTCTTACCTCTATTTTTCCTATGCAGCTAACTGTAGATCGGGACATGGCGTTCGGTATTTTTTTTTACTCCGCACATACTAGATTTTGCTAATACTAACGACGTTCACGAACTCAGTTTAAATACCATAACTCACAATTCGAAACAACTTGTGAAGTACTGGCGGGGGATGTTCCGCTTATATAGCAAGAACACCACCAACGGTAATATTTTTTTAATATAACCAACTTGCACGGGGGTTCTTGTAAGCACGTTTAGACAGGTTAAAGTGTCTATTGAATGATTAATACGCTTAATAAATATTGATCTATTGTTTAATTACACTCAGTTAAAGGCGGAAGGCGGCATTATAAAAGAATGGTTTTACAGTCATGGGCCAATAACAAAATTTGTAAATGCATTTGCATAGAAAATAATAAATTTATTTACACAATAGGCGGTATCGTAAAAAAGAATGCATAGTTGTTTAACTAGCCAAAAAAATAAAGATATTGGCGGCAGGGTAAGCTATTGTCCCACTATACAATGGACTTAAACTTGTACAAACACGCTTGCAGAGTGGAGATGCGTGAACATAGTAAGTATGCAGTTGGTAATTAATAGGTATTAAAGTAGGTATAAAATGAAATAGATACCAAAATTTGATATGTGATTCTTAGCGATATCAACATATGAAAAGGCAGTTAAGAACAAGTAAGTGAGCAAAACAATGAAGTCCTTGCGTGAGATGAAAAGATATCAAATGTGAACCGCAAATTAACGGAATATCAAAATCATACGCAAAAATGGGCTCGATGTGAATGAACACAGAAATTGCATAAATAATCCACGTAAAATTCGAGGACTAAAGAGGAAATTCACACGATCCAATAAGAATTCTTATTAGAAAATCTAATAAGACCAAGAGAATAAGATAGATATAGAACATGATAATCCATCCGCGGTTAATGTTGGCAGATACCGCGAACTACGTATAAATTTAATATCAAACTGCGAATTCAATTGATATCAAACAGCGCAACCGCGAATCAATTTCAAATCAAATCGCGATTTAATTTAATTTCGTATGTTAATTAATTTGATATCAAAACGCGAATTAAAATCATATGTGACGAGCTGAGCGGACCCCACCGAAATCTCCCCCGTGGGGCCAAATCCATGTCGCCGTTCCGGCTAATCCCTACTACTGACATGTCAATGCGCAACGGTACAATACATTTTTAACTGATGAGGGCACCACGTGGCATATTATGGGTCGATAAACGTTCAAATCGAAAATAACATACTTTACATTTTTAGCGACTCCTGGTCCTCTCTCGAACTTTTCTTAAACCGGGACTCAAACAAATGAAAATGGTAAAAAGGTCAGACTGTTTTGGATAAGAGCCTACGTCGGAGTAGCGGGTAACAAACGAGCGGATGAGTTGGCCAAACAGGCAGCGCTCAATATGAAGACAGCACCCGATTACGATTGCCGTCTGATCTCCTTTGTAAAAAGAACAATGCGTCTAGAAACACTGCAGGAGTGGAATGAACGCTATGTAAATGGCGAGACGGCAGAAACAACCAAGATATTTTTCCCAAATGTTGTAGGCTACAAACTAATAAAAAAGATTACCCTAATACCGGTGCTTGTGCAGGTGTTGACTGGACATGGAGGCTTTAGCCAGTACCTGCACAGGTTTAAGTGTAAGGACAACCCCTCCTGTGTATGCAACTCAGACAAAGAGGAATCAATAATGCATTTACTATTGGAATGTCCCAAAAACTTAAAAATAAAGTTTGAGACTGAGGAGAAATAGGGGCTACATATTGGCAAAAATACAATGTGGGAAATATTAGGTAGTAAAAAGCGAAGAGTATTCATAAATTATTGTGAACAAGTTGCAAAAGATGCCATTGAACGAAATAAAACCTAACATGATATACCAAGTAGCATGGTGGCCATGTATTTTTACATCTAAAGTAAATAAATAGTGTAAATGTAAGAAATTATTTGTAGAAATATATATTTAAGTATATGTATTACTTGCAAATGTTATAAAATAGCAAAAGTAAGAAATTGAACAAAGTATAAATGGAATTTTGTAACCCTAGGATAGAAAACTAGATATAATGCCTAAATTATGTATAAAAGTATTAACAACTTTTGTAAAAACGAGGCCGAAAGGGTTTAAGCCAGTAAAAGTCTGGCAATGCTTTGGCCCACTCTTCCTATGAGGATTTTTCCCAGAAGATTAACATTCAGAAAACAAGGTCTCTTATTATGTTATACAGAGTCCCTCTGTATTTAGTAATATAAAAAAAAACCTAACCTAACCTAACTCAAAACAACACATAAATGTTAATTGATCATGTCAGTTAGATTTATAATAATTATGTCATGTAAGAATGGTAGAATAAAGGCCTTTTTAACTTTATTATTTATTTTGATACGTTAGCAGGACTGCAGTCTGAACAACCATTTTAAAAATTGGATTAATAAAGATGTTATAGAGTGTCAATATAAGCAATGAGTTTTAATGTAGTGTATCCAGATATACAAAAATACACAATGACTCTTTGAGAATTACAAAGCACCTGTAAAATGGCTTTTAAAAATACATACATACATACATATATCACGCCAATAATCCCTTGTGGGGTAGGCAGAGTGTAAATGGCCGCAAAAACGGACATTTACGCCACGGGACATTCTGAAAATTGTGTATCGCCATAGTGACAGGTTGTCAGCCCATCGCCTAAAATTGCAATACACACCCTCGAGTCCCACAGTCACCTCTTACGACACCCACGGGTAAGAAATGGGGTAATGCTATTCTAAGCCGGCATCACACGGCACATTCTAAGCCGGCATCACACGGCACATTCTAAGCCGGCATCACACGGCACAAATTTAAAAAATTTCTCAAACAAAGTTGTTTAAAGGTACAACTTCATACGCGTTTTCAGATAAAGGAATTATTATTTTCACTTAGGCGTCTTGTCAGCAGCTGCAAGCTGAGATAAGTATTTTTTTCTCACCTTTAAACAAAAAACCCTACAGTGGTTCCAAATTACATCACATGTAAAAAAACAAATGTATAAAAGTTTCCTACAATGCTTATTAACAGCTTTTAACGTTATAATACCCTTCGGTCACACTGCTAAGCAGCTGGTGTAACAAAAGAATTGTTTTTTACCATTAAACAGCAAAATACTTTAATGAAACATAACTTTAAACCCCTATATAGCCAAAAGCTGATATAAGTATTTTAGAAGTGTCTTATGCAGACTATTGAATATATAAATATTTTGAATGCTTCATATCAGCTTTGAGTGACCAGATTAAAAAAAGATAAAAAAAGATTAAAAGATTATTTATTTGCAAGAATACACATTACAGGATGTTAATTAAAATGGTATGTCGTAGTATTCAAATAATAATTAAGGTACAATTTTAAAAGTGTTACAAAATATGGATAGAATTTATCAAATGAATTTCAATTATATTACAATTTTTTAAGAATAATGATAAGTATAATGTCATTTGTTTATATCATGTCAAAGGGTTGTTTATATAATGTCAAGATTTATAATTATGAGCTAGAAATTCACTTACACTATAAAACCAATTCTCCAATAACCAAGCCGTTAGTTTTCTCTAAAATATGATTGCATCCAATGCTTTTAGATCTACAGGAAGACTGTTATATGTCTCAATACACATATTAAATACATTTTTTCGATACATAAAAGTTTTACAAGGAGGTTGATAAAGTAAGTTCATGTATTGAGCCCTAACATGTCTACTCGTACGATCTCTATAATGCTGAAATATTTGTATGTTACGTTTAACAAAAACACATATTTCTTTTACATACATACATGGTTAAGGCAAAATTCCGTATCTTTTGAAGAAAAGTTTGCAGCTATCCATAAAATCAGCGTTCGGCATAGCACGCACACATTTCTGCTGCAGTTTAAATGCCCTGTCAACCTCTACAGAGTTACCCCAAAGAATTAAGCCGTAATTAAGAATTGACGAGACATAACTATAATATGCAGTAAGGGCTGCCTCCAATGAGACAGTCTGTCTTAACTTTTTAAGAGCAAAAACAAAACGGTCGATTCTACTGCACACAGAGTCAACGTGTGCTTTCCAATTCAAATGCTTGTCAATATATATCCCTTAAAATTTAGTAATGTCAACTTCATTAACGGATTTATTATGATAGTTAATTTGTAAAGTTAAAGGAGATGTATTATACGATATAAATTGCATTAAATTAGTTTTGTCAATATTTACGTTTAGATTATTTATACTAAGCCAAATAATCACATTTTGTAGTGCTGTATTTATGTCACTTTGCAACGACTCCTTATGAGACTCCACAAGGAGAGTAGTATCATCAGCAAATAGAAAGCATTTGTATTGAGTTGCATTTGGTAGGTTATTGATGTACAATAAGAATAGTAACGGACCCAGTACGCTGCCCTGTGGAACGCCCGAACTATTTATCATTCACTGAGATCTGTAACACACTTTTGTTAACCTGTTTTTTAAATCTGACTCGTTTACCCTTGATATTTCAACACACTGCCTCCTACCTCTAAGATAAATCTCTATCCAAGAATACGCCTGTCCTCTAATGCCATACTTCTCTAGTTTTGAAAGTAACCTGTCATGGTTAACAAAGTCAAATACCTTGCTCATGTCTAAGAATACAGATACAATTGGATTTTTTCATTATTGCTCTCCGTTATATATTTGACTAGATGAAAGCAAACAAGGGTAGTTGAGGAATGTTTTCTAAAGCCGAACTGACTCGAGTGTAGAATTTCATATTTATCTAAAAAGTTGTTTAGTCTAGATAGCATGGCTTTTTCAAAAATCTTGGTAAAAATTAGCAGTATCGAAACTGGTCTGTAATTGCTAGGATCGGATTTATCTCCTTTTTTCAATAAAGGTTTGACCACAGCTATTTTAAGTGCCTCGGGAAATGTTCCTTCCATAAAAGAAAGGTTCGCAAGGTGTGTTTTTATGGCTTGCATATGTAAAAAGTACAGGATTTTAAGATTTTTGTAATGAAGCCATCATAACCAGCAGCTTTACTGTTTTTCAGACTCATCACAATTTTGAAAATCTCCTTTTCATCTACTGGCCTTAAATAAATTGTGGATAAATTCATAGGTATATTAGTACAATGTCGAATTGTATTAAAATTATTAGTGGATGTCAAATGAATAAAATATGAATTCAAATAATTAGTAATGCCTTGTGGATTAGTAGTTGTCAGATTATTAAATTTAATTTCTTTTATGTCATTGTGAGATATAGCATTAGTCAACGTTGATGATATAGTTCTAAAAAAAAAAAAAAAAAAAAAATATCTTTATTTTAAAAAATCCTATTGAACATAGTGGTTGGAGGCTTCCCTTTAAGTAGTCCAAGACACTTGTTATGGGAATACCCCGCTCTTCCTAATTGGCTCAATAAAAGTATAGGATCAGTATTACAGAAGATAGGTAATTAGTGACACATGTACAGACAAGAATACATAAATAAATCAAAACAGAAAACAAAGGCAGCAAAGTTGTGTTGAAGTGAGTCGTGTGTACCTAGATGATATTGCATATGAGGTAGGTATACAAATGTATGAATGGTTGTATTAATGAAACGTAAATAATATGTGCGTGAGGAGCGTCTCGGTGTATGTGTGTAAGTAGTTGCGTGCAGACTACCAATATTGAAGCTACTATAGTATTAGGTATTTAGAAGTATGTATCGTTCAGAACCAATTTAAGCAAGTAAGTAAGCTTGCAGCAATGTACTGAAGAAAACAGCAATATAATATCATATTACTATGTAGGTACTTAAGTATTTATGAGTACGTATGTAATAAATTATGCAGATATCAATGTATAGCGCAGTACTCATATATAAACAATAAAAAATAAAATAAAAAATAAAACTTTGTTTGCCCTACGATTGAGTTTCTTGGGATCGGTAGTTTATAGGTAGATAGAATAGATATACCACACAAATAAGTCTTCGCGAGGTCTGTCTTGGGAAAATCTGTAGGTATGCAGAAGGACGCTAAAACAGTCCGGTTTGATTGCACCTCCCACATGCCCTACGGATATTAAGTATCCTTGGGATCGGTATGGGTAGCCACATGTAGGAAGTGCAATCATAAGCGGTGGTGGATGTAGGCTAGGAAAGCCTTGTTAGTAGTTCCTCTACCTCATCATAAGAGAGGGTTTGCAGCCATGTAGTCAGTGCTTGTTTGCAGGGGCGTGGCAGCATTTTATATATCTGCAGTGTTCGATTTATCTTGTTGTAAAGGTAAGGGGCTTGGGCTATATATTGTAGTTCTGCGGGTAGCGATACATTTATTATCACAATTACTTATGAATTTAGCATTATTGATTCTTCTTGCGGTCTGTAAACATTTCCTCAGTAAATTTTTATAATTTTTATAATGTAGGTTGTCTAAATTTTTATTTATGCGGCTATGTTTGAATTAAAGAAATAGATTACGTTTAGTTTTAATAGACCTTTTTAATCCCTTTGTAATCCATTTGAAATTTGACGGGCGATTATTAATTTTAACTCTAATTATAGGGAAACATAGATTATAGAACAGAGAAAGTGTCATTAAATTCATCAAATGCTGAGTTTAGTGTGTCATATTCATAAACACTAGCGAATGATAATGATGATATACACTCGCAGTATTTTCGAATATTGTCCGTGCAGTAATCTCGTTTTTGCTCAAACCATGATAAATATTGTTTTTTTTTTATTATTTAAAGCTTATACTTTGAGCAGTTTCATGGTCCGATAGATTAAGACAATGAATCTGAGATTGAGGATATTATTTATTGTTGAGGCCTATATATGAGGTTGAATGTTGTAGTTATGTAGCGTAGATAATAAGTCTCTTTTGTAAGTGCTGTCTTTTAAAACATCGATGTTCCAATCACCACATAGAATAATTGATTTATTTTTAAATTTATTAGAAACGTAATGTAGTAGTTTGTCAAGCTTATATATAAAAACAGCAACGTGTGCTTTAGATTTGACCGGTATTCTATAAATATTTATAATTATTACTAGCAGCTCGCCCAGCGGTCTCACCCGCCGCTAATAATTTCCCCCCGGGAATAAGACAGTTTAATATAGCCTATGTTCATCAGGGATAATGTAGGATTCTAAAAATCTTGATTTCAATTCGAAACAAATATCGTTTTCAGATGGTGGTGGCGTAAAGTTACATGCCGTGTGATTAACCTGGCCAACCCCATGGCAGTGCCTATATTTATATATTTTTTATCCCGCCCGAGCCGGTTTTCTATTAGGTGATAACAAAATTGTAATAAAAAAAATTTGTGTGAAACAAACATCTTTTTTTAGAATGACGGTTCATGACGTCAATAAGTGATAATACTATCCTACATTGAATAAAGAATTTCAATTTCAATTAACGGTAAAAGAATTTTTTAAATCGGTCCAGTAGTTTCGGAGCTTATTCAATTCAAACAAACAATAAATAAAATCCTGTATCTAATATTAGTGTAGATTATATAATTATGTGCCGTGTGATGCCGGCTTAGAATAGCATCACCCGATTTCTTGCCCGTGGGAGTCGTAAGAAGCGTCTAAGGGACTTGAAGGTGTGTATTGCAATTTAAGGCGATGGGCTGACAACCTGTAACTATGGTGATACACAATTTTCCGGATGACCCTCAAATGTTTGTCAGACGTGGTGTAAATGTCCATTCTATGCGGCCGTTTACGCTCTGCCTACCCCGCAAGGGATTATAGGCGAGATATGTGTATGTATGTATATAATTATTATTATAGTGTGATTCCGGCTTAGAATAGCATCACCCGATTTCTTTCCCGTGGGAGTCGTAGGAGGCGACTAAGCGACTTGAGGGTGTGTATTGCAATTTTAGGCGATGGGCTGACAACCTGTCACTATGGCGATACACAATTTTCCGAATGACCCTCAAACATATGTCAGACGTGGCGTAAATGTCCGTTTTTGCGGCCGTTTACGCTCTGCCTACCCCGCAAGGGATAATAGGCGTGATATGTGTACTTATGTTTGTATTATTTTAGTGTAGATTTTTTTAATGCATTATTTAATGTTTTTTGTCGTCTTTTGATACCGAGTAAGGGACAGCCCTTCGAATACTGATAGGGTGCATGAAACATAAAACTGGACAACTTTTCCCTAGAAACATATGTCAGGAAACGCCAAAAAAAATACCTTCCATACAAAATCACAATCAGCTGACTGCATTTACTTTGGGAAGTCATTTTTTTACGTTTCCTGAAATATTTTCCAAGGGGAAAGTTGTTCAGTTTCATGGTCTGCATGTACCCCATTAGTATTCTGAGGGCTATCCCTGACACCCTTTAATACAGTAATGATTTAATGATATTATTACACTGGTACGAATAATGTGACGTATTGGTACATTTTTAAATGAAAAAGTAGTTATTGTGGCATAACTGTAATAGTTAGACATATGGTATCGCGGACATTATTATAGATATTGATGTCCTCTATAAATGTAGTACATCACTTTGCTCTATTGTCAATAATTTCCACAGCGTACGCGATATAAGATATTCTTTTGGTACATTTTTCACACGTTGGGTTACATTATCGAAATTTTCACGCGGATCCCTTTTTCTCGTATAAAATATAGCCTATGTTCATCAGGAATAATGTAGGATTCTAATGATGAAAGAATTTTTAAAATCGGGCCAGTAGTTTCGGATCCTATTCGATGCAAACAAACAAACAAACAAACAAACAATCAAATCTTTCCTCTTTATAATATTAGTGTAGATGTTTATGTCCGTCAAAATTGCTCCACAGCATTCAAAATAATTAGGGATTGCTAATTCCTTACAGTACTCTAGGCATTTGCTTTCATAGGTATTCTTAACCAAAATGCAAGTGCCACCTCTTGATGTATGTGGTCAACAATATGCAGCAGCTTGGTGATAGTTATGCATTTTTACATTCTTTTGACGGCCGTCTTTAACGAATGTTTCACTAAAACATAGAATGTCAATTTCATTATAAAAAAAAAATGATTTTATTTCCTCACAACATAGTACAATTTCACAGGTAGTAGGGACATTATACAGAGCTTAATTTATTTATACTAGGTGTGTGAAGCTGGCGCCTAAACTTGGTATCAAAATACCTGTATTTTAGGTCACCAGGCCTCCACTCCAGAATGGTGATATGGTCTCGTGATGCAATCATGTATGTAGCAAGGTTGGTACTTATAAATGTAAAAAAGAAATAAAAAGATTCAGCAATTAAAGCAAGTTATTCCAGAAAATTTAGTATAATGCTTGTAGGCACTAATCAATTTCGAGCAAAATTCATTCATTTATTCAGATGATTGATTTATACTTACACTACCCACCACTAATTACTATTAAGCCCTGCGACAAAAAGTCTTGGGATCGAATGACTAGTAGGTAGGCCTACTAGCCATTCACTAAATAAGTAAGTATAGAGATTATCATTTTATGACCTGTAGCAATTTTTCCGTTTCCTCATATGTGAGGAACATGAGCCAGTTCTTTATCGAGAACCTGCAATTGTATTTTGTTTGGTGGTAAATTTTAATGTGACCGGAGATTTTATTATATAGTCTAGGCCCTAGTACATAAAACTGCCTTCCTGCAAGACAGGTTCTATGTGACTCTTGGGTACAATTTTTTTCATACCTGCGATTTTTTTTTAGTAAAAGATTGGGATCATATTCAAGGCGTATATGGCACCGAAGTGCACACTGTAGGACAAAGAGCTTTCTTACTGTAAGAACCTTACAGTCAGAGTACAGGTCTGTAGTAGGGTATCTGTATGGTTTCTTTGTCATGATTTTAAGAATCGCTCTCTGAGCTCGCTCAATCTACAGCATAGTTGTTTTAGGGGCTCCACCCCATGCAATTATACCATAGGATAAGATTGACTGAGCTAGTGCATAGTAGACTGTCGTTAAAACTTTGTGGCTTGCAGAGTCCCTTAACAATTTAAATAGATAAATAAGTTTTCTAGCCCTAGAGGTCAGATTTCGAATGTGAGCATGCCAAGACAGATTTATATTTTGCTTGTCAATTAATGTATTTAATGTCAATTTAACTAAATCCAATTTACTACAGAGTCCTGCTATGTTTTGATGAAACAATCTGAAGTCATTTGAAGTCGAAGCCGTTTCACACTTAGAAGAACAATTAGACACGAAAAAAATCTAAATCCTTATGAATAGCCTGCTCGCATAAATCCGTATCAGTTTGAGTATATTGGTTGCACGTAATAAGTACATTTTCATTTCCTAAATTTATATTTTACAATTAAGCATTATTATATCTAGAATCAAACATCGGCATGTATTTTGTTTGAGCAAATTAAATTTCGATGATACATATGTTTGCGAGTAATGTATGTGTTCCTCTTTCAAAAGAAGGTTGAAAGAGCATTACTTTTCACTACCTTGATATTTACGTATGTATTTGTATGTATTGTATTTGTATATTATGTATTTATATATTGTATTTGTATTTATAGTTCTATTAGTTTAGGTATGTGTATTTATTTGACTATAATCAAATAATTATTTATCATATTGTATTTTTCTTTAACTTTGTGTGCAATCTTGTCCCCGCACGTATTTATTTCTTACCTAGTTTTACAGGTTGGCTGGAAGAGATCTCTTTATAGAGATAAGCTCACCTTTGTGAACTACTTTTAAAACAAAAACTATTGTATTGTTAATGCACAATAAAGAATATATATTCAATGTTATGTTATGTTATGTTATGTTATTTTATTTGGTAATAGAAAATTACATGTCAAATTTAATTAAATAATCTTAGATAAATAACAGTGTATAAACCATTTTAAATGATAATTAATAACATTTTCAAAAATCATAAAAGTATGTCATAATATCCAAATCCCTAATAATAAAATAAAAATAAAAATTACTTCCCAATACATTAGGAAATCGCAACAGTTATTTACGTTGAAGCATTTCATCTTCAATGTTATTGCAAATTATTTGTAACATTTCATTCAGTTTATATGTATTAAAATGTTCATTATTATGGATTTTACCAAATAGAACTTTAGTATTAGAAACTAGATTTAAGAAATGGTGCAATATAGATTGGAACTCAATTAAATTTTTGTGATGAGATCCAGCTAATATTATTATATAATCCTTCTTTGTCATTTTTTTGCAATCCAGTATATAACCAGACAGAACCTGTCGAAATGAAGCCCTCGGCTTTATTACTGATGTTACTGAATATCCATCTCCTAGTTTCTTCTCCAAGATGTCACGCAAACCACGACTTGTTTTGTCAACCAGAACAAGAACTCGCCGCTTAGATGATGGTGCTGCTGATTCTTTACTATAATATTGTTTATAATATAATTCGTGTTGTGTATTATTCGACAAATCTCTATAATCCTAATTTTCTACAATTTTCATGTCATTTTATTTTTTCTTGGTATGTTCATTTGTTGTATTGTCTGTAGATATATTTATGTTTGTTTGGTTGTTCGAATTTACTTTATTTCCAGTAGATAAGTTATTTTTTTTCCGTTTTTTACTGTCTTGTACCTTTGGCGTTAGGCTACAATTATCTGTCAGATGAGCAATTTTCTTATCTTTACGTTGTATTAGTTTCTTTAGTGCATTATTTTCTATTAAATATTTATCGAGAAGTTCATCCGACATTTTAAGCCTCCTTTCTAATTCTTTAATCCTCTCACTCCCTTCTGAAATTGAAATTGAAATTGAAATTCTTTATTCAATGTAGGATAGTATTATCATATCACTTATTGACGTCATGAACCGTCATTGTAAAAAAAAGAAATTTGTATCACACAATTTTCTTTTTTTTATAACAATTTTGTAATGTCCTAATAGAAAACCGGCTCGGGCGGGAGAAAAAAATAAAAATCAAAGCACTGCCACGGGGCTGGCCAGGTTAATCACACGGCATGTAACTTTACGCCACCACCATCTGAAAACGATATTTGTTTCAAATTGAAGTCAAGATTTTTAAAGCGTGTAGTTTACATGCGTATAATTAATCGGACCTCCTGAACAGGAAAAACCCACCAAAAAACCTGCCCAGAAGTGCTCCTACTCTAAATTAACAATCTTACTAGCCCCTAAGCTACCCTAGCTAATTCTGTAAGTAAAAAAAAAATATGTTAAGACCAAAAATGGCTACATATTTTTTTTTTTTGTAAAAATTGAAGTAGATAAATCTACCAGTTTTAACTTATAAAATATTTACATACATACACATACATACACATATCACGCCTTAATCCCTTGCGGGGTAGGCAGAGCGCAAACGGCCGCAAAAACGAACATTTACGCCACGTCTGACAAACATTTGAGGGTCATTCGGAAAACTGTGCATTGCCATAGTGACAGGTTGTCAGCCCATCGCCTAAAATACAATACACACCCTCGAGTCCCCCAGTCGCCACTTACGACTCCCACGGGAAGAAATGGGGTGATGCTATTCTAAGCCGGCATCACACGGCAGAAAATATTTACTTTAAACAATTGAAATTACATCCATGCAGATTTGTAAAATGATGTCAGTTGTAAACTCCACGCACGCCCCATTTTGGTATTAAAAATGAGTGCGTGTTTCTTGTGCTGCGCTGGAATTTCAGAGCTCCATGCCTCTTTGTCATTAATGTACTCATCTAACTTATAGTAAGCTTTATAACATAATGTTTTCTTGATAACAGACTTAAATTTACTTTCTGATAAACTCAATATATCTTCCGGTATTTTGTTATAGTATCTTATACTTAGACCTTCAAATGAAGTCCTAACTTTAGCGAGTCTATGCTTAGGTTGATCTATTTTATTTTTACTCCTTGTATTGCGGTTATGCCTGTCACAATTTCTAGTGAAAGTATTTATATTTTTTCTAACATACATGATATTTTCATAAATATATTGACACGGTACAGTCATAATATTAATTTCCTTAAACAGTTCCCTTAGGGAATCACGACTGCAAAGTTTATAAATTGCTCTAATGGCCCTCTTTTGGAGAATAAAAATTGTTTCAATATCAGCGGCGCGCCCCCACAGCAAAATTCCATAGGACATAATGCTATGAAAATAACTAAAGTAAACAAGTCGCGCAGTTGCAATATCCGTGATCTCTCTAATTTTACGTACCGCATATGCAGCTGAGCTTAATCTTCCCGACAAAGATGTAATATGAGGGCCCCATTGGAGACTTGAGTCGAGAGTAATCCCTAAGAAAACTGTACTGGTAGTAAACTCTAATTTTTCATTATTAAGTACGACATGATTATTCAAAGAATGTACTACGTTAGGTAAAGTGAATAATACACATTTAGTTTTTTTCTCATTAAGAACTAAATTATTTGCAGTAAACCAACTATGAATTTGTCCAAGAGTGTTGTTTACTTCGTCATAGTTATGTGCATGTCTATCGACCTTAAATATAAGGGATGTGTCATCAGCAAATAGTACAATCCTTACATACATACATACATAAATCACGCCTATATCCCTTACGGGGTAGGCAGAGCGTTAACGGCCGTAAAACGGATATTAACACCACGTCTGACAAAAGCTTGAGGGTCAATCAGATAACTGTGTATCACTATAGTGACAGGTTGACAGCCCATCGCCTAAAATTACAATACACATCCCTCGAGTCCCTTAGTCGGCTCTTACGACACCCATGGGTAAGAAATGGGGTGATGCTTTTCTAAGCCGGCAATCACACGGCGCCAATCCTTACAATATAGTACAATTAGTACAATACAATACAATTAGTACAATAAGTACAATTCCTTTGATTCAGCCGAAAAACCATTATGAACACTACTCAAATTTGGGCAACTTTGGTTTTGTTGAATGGTATCATCATCAAGTGAAACATCGGATTCCAGGGTCATGTATGAGTTGTCCGTAGGAACGTTAATCTGGAAGTTCGGGTTCATCGTGTTATCACGAGGAGTGGAGTTAACCATGCTGTTAGAAGGGGTAGGCTCAGGTATTGGTGTGACTTTTGTCTTTGGTGATGTGGGCTTTGACGTAGCCGTAGCCGGTGGTGTGGTGACCCTTGAGTTAGCGGAATTAGGTGCTGCCGTAGTTGGCGGTGCCTCTCTCGAAATTCTTAATTTGGCCAGACAGTCTCCGCATCTCCATTGTTGTTTATTGTCTCAAGTCATCAGATAATACCTTTTTTCTGATACGTTTGTACAATGTTCATGAAATGTATGTGCGCAGACTGAACATTTCAATTTAAGCCTCGTCGCTACCTCTTTGTTGCATTTGATATATTTTAGTGCCATATTCTGTATCTTTCCTCGAAACATCCCTGGTCATTAAGTGTAATTAAACTACTAGTGACCTCTGTGATTCTGTGGGAGTACTATATTAATTCAACTATGCACTTGAAGATGGCGTGAGCAATTTATTTAGTGCGCCCCCTGTTATTTATAAAACGTACTGATGGCTCAATTAAAGATCTGCGTAGAATGGGTCGCAACGAATGATCGAGTATTGCACGCATCCATAGACGTTCGCTACTGTCAGTTTGATACTTCAAGTTCACGCCTCCAGAGTGACATAAATCCAATCAGCTGATTGCCGAAGTAAAGAAGTTAAGTGATTCGTCCGTGTTTATGTGAATTCAATTCAAAATATTAACTCAACCGATAATTTTCCACTTACTTTAGTGTGGTAAAAGGTGTTTTCCAAGGATTTGTGCAACAAAAACACTCCAGCAGGTGGTTTCAACGTTGTGCTTTTAGGTTATCCTAAACTTGTAAGTATCAATGCAATTTAACACTTTATATTAGAATTTAAACTAGTAGCAGGTTGTTTACTATTAGGATCCACGTTCCGTTCCCGACGACTTAATTCTCCACTCTTTAATTACTCACATTATACATCTTTAATTACACTTTTAATCTTAAATAGGCGAAAAATTCGACAATTAATCAGCTATTGTGTTACCTGGGTTAGCTTTAGGGAACTACTTTAGTCCTATTTAACCCTAAACATCACCCCCATAGCTCAAAAAACAAAGATTTTAACATTTTGGCACATTTTTTTTTTTGCACAATCTTTGAATTCGGTTTGCCTTGGAACTAGAGGGCCTAGAGACATGATTCCAGTGAATTTCGGAGTAGCGGAAGCTACAATCTAGCATATTTTCACGTAGGGGAATTTAATCATATCTTAATTCCCTACGTGATTTTTGTCATGTTTTACTTAGGTTTAGTTACTATATAAGCTGAATTACATGTTAAAAAAATGTGCATTAACTACGGACACGTCGAGTATTATTTTTCACTACCTCTAGCCATCAGTTGGTATAACTGGTAACCCCGCGTTGAACATGGAAGCCCTCAGCGACGGCCGCGTTGGAGCGCTGTCCACCGCCATCTGGAGTCAAGAATCACAGCTTCGCGAGCAGCTACCTACGTCTGCGGTTATTCATCGCAAGTCCCATCGTCAAGACTACAGAATGAACCCGCCCGCTTCCTGGTCACACTTCGGCGGCAACTGCTCATCTCCATTACTCCCGACGCACCGAAGACCTGGAGACAGCATTGGCTCGGCTGTCAGAGTTCGCCCGCTCCAGCCAGAATGCCTGCCGCATCGGACTTTAAGATGACACCGCACCGCAAGACCACACGAACAACTGCTCACAGCACGACCCCACACGACGCCAAGCCCTGTCTGATTTCATAACATCTCTCGACGTCAATCCAATGCACCACTTCAGACAGGAATCCGTCCACCCGAGAAGTAACAAGGAAAAATCATCGCCTACCTACAGAACGCCGCACGCAGCCACAGAAACAAACGCCAACTACGTCGCAACGCCGCAACGCGCGGCAACACGCAGCACCACATCGCAACTCGCGTACCGCATCGCGCGCAGCGCACGGCAATATTTCGCACCACACCGTAACATGCCGCACCGCAGCCCGACAAAAGAAATGTATTAGCACTACGGTCGCATCGCCGCACACACAGCAAACCTAGAAGAAAAGTTATAAGGAATATCAACGGTACCTTCATAATCGTCGCAAGATGTCATGAAAACGTTTATCGTCGCACACGCACTGCACTTTCCTGACACAGTGCCCCATCCATTCGGATTTGCGGCCAGTCAGTTGAAACTAAACTCGACCGATCAGGAGCTTGAGTAATTTTCCATCGTCCTTGGCCCAGGACTGGAGCAGCAAGAAACTACGAGGATGCAGCTTTCCCTCAGTTTTGTTTAAAATAATTTGAAGCAATGTGACGCCAGGCAACGATAACAAGAGATATCATATGATTGAAGAAGGTCAATTTCACTACAACAAGCGAGAAATACAAGTTGGCGAAATACAGAGTTAGAGCAATCTGCCCGGTCAGCACGTTCCAACTCCAACGAAGACGGCAGTCGGCAACTAGTTGAATCAGCGGTTCAAGCACGTTCATCAAACGTTATCAGTTCATTATACTTACTTACTGTTTGCTATTTTTAGATATTATTGTAACTGTTTAATATTTAGCGTTGCTACTGCTCGGGTACGTTAGGTATTCTATATTGGTCAGGGAATGCGGCGCTGCCCGTGCGCGCAGACATCGCTCTGTGCATATGTTGTCCCTTTCTGACTCGCAGGGCGAGAAATATCACTGTCGACGTCGGGCCATAAGAATAGATAATAATACTGCGTATAGAAACGAAACTCCTTTGTCTGGGCCCCAAAAGCTGCGCTTTAAATACCTACTTCCCCCCGCAGCCCGTAACGCCCTGCACTCTCCCGCGCTTTAAGTCGGGGCTGTCACGTGCCAATAATTTTATTCCAGACTAGCGGCCAGTCAAGCGGTTGCGACCGCTGCTAACAGTTTTCCCGTGGGAACAAAATATTTACCCGTTTTAAAGTCTTACCTTACCTACCATTTTATTGTTAATAGGTAGGTACAGAATTTTAAAATAGGTGCAAAACATACCTACGATACGAATGTGCTTATTTATCATTATAAGCTAACAATATCTTAGGCACCTAGGTAGTTTAAATTAGAAAATGGAAACTAGTTCCTATGTAAGTAAAAAAAGGAGTACACACAACAATTACGTATAATAACGAATGGTAGGTACCTAGGTATTTACTGTAAAATCATCACTTACCTTGGCTCATCTTTAGGCAAATTAAAAAAACTTACTTTTGCAGCCATACACACCACAATAATTCGGCATTGCTAAATTTTTCACAAAAAATGAAAATTCGACCCGCACGACGAACGTTTCCGCGGCGAAGCGCACTCCCGACTGGATTGTTCTCTAAGAGACAGCCAGACGGATTGACCTTGAGCGCGTCTGGAGCGGGAGTGTCATCTCTATGTGATTTCTACTCTATGGTCGGGCGTCGGCGCTCGATTTGTGCGACCGACTGCTTTTCGCCGCTGTACCGCACCAGTCACCCGGAGACCACGCCACGGTCCGGCCGTATCACTCTTGCGCAGATTATCTGCCATGTTTTGTTGCCGTGCTTTCGGGCGATACCGAATTGTTGTATCGCGTATCTTACGTAACATTTTATTAGATTAGATTAGATTTATTTATTTCACATTATCAAATTCATAATTACAGTAGGTACATACAATATAATACAAAATAAAAATGTCAGAGGATAATGTGATCGTCAAAAATATTAAATAAAAAATAAAATAAAAAATAACATGTCAAAATTCTTCAATAAAAGAATAATAGCTACTATAAAATTACAACAATGTCAAAAAAAAATTAATAATACAAATTCAAAACAAGTCAAATGTCTACAATAAAATAAAATAAAATTTAATTACTCAGTGTAATAAAGAAATGTCAACAAAATTTTCTATTTATAAATTCATCAACTGAATAAAGTTCACAATCCAACAAAAGGTTTTTAACACGGCGACAGAACTTTTCGTCATTTGGCTCCTGTTTTAGGTCGGTTGGTAGATGTTCATAGAACGTAGGTCCGATAACGCGCGGGTTCTTAGTTGCGAGTGTGGTTTGTCGCGGCACAGTCGCTAACCTGCCAGCATTTCGAAGCGCACGTCCACCACAGAGCCGCTGCGGAAATGACGATATGTTTTTCCGCACATACACCAGAATACCGTATAGGTATAACGAGTACAAAGTCAAAATGTTATGCTTTTTGAAAACTCCTCTGCATGTGTCTCTTGCTTTAAAACCTTCAATAATTCTCAGAGCCCTTTTCTGAAGGACGAAAACTCTGTTCGCTTCACTTGAATCAGCCCATAAAATTGTTGCATAAGACATAATTGAGTTAAAATATGCAAAATAAGTTTGTCGTAGGACGCTAACTGAGACAACCTGTTTGATTTTATGAAGGGCATATGTAGCACTACCTAACCTGTCGCATAATATTTGGATGTGCGCTTTCCAGTTTAGGTGTTGGTCTAGTGTGAGCCCTAAGAATTTACACTGGTTGCAAGTCGGCATGGGTGGGTACCACATCAATAGGCATAGGTACACTCCTTCCACTAAATAGTATCACATTGGATTTCGTCATGTTCAGCACAAGTCCATTAACAGAGAACCACTGCTGGAGCTGATCACAGATACTTTTTATTTTTAGATCAAGCTCTTAGTAAGATCGAGCACAAGTTACAACGGAAGTGTCATCGGCAAACAAGGTTATTGAGCCCTCAGAAATATGGGATGCAAGGTCATTGATAAACACCAAGAACATGGTATTTCCCAACGCAGATCCTTGAGGAATCCCTATAGTTACTTCGCCTGCCTCAAATCTGAGCATACGGCGGCCTATCGTTACTTCTACAGTTTGTTTTCTGTCAGCGAGAAAAGAGCTAAGGATTCTGTGTGCAGCGTGTGTGATGCTGTAACGTTCAAGTTTCTGTAATAACAAATCATTTCCTATAACATCGAACGCTTTTGACAGGTCGCAGAATATACCCGCTGTTTTATACCTACTATCCAGCCCAGTAAGGACGCAGTCAACAACCTGCTATGCAGCTGACGTGGTAGTTTTTTTTTGTCTATGAGCATATTGAACCTTGGTTAGCAGGTCATTTTGCTCTAAGTGTTGCATCAAACTTGACGATAAAATCGATTCAATAATCTTTGAGATAGTAGGTACAATAGTTATAGGCCTGTGGTTGTCTACTTTGTCTGTCTCACCTTTGCCCTTGTAGACCGGACATACTCGCGTACACTTAAGTGCATTTGGGTATATTCCATGGGAAATCATCTCATTTATAAGATGCACTAATATGTTACACAATACTGGCCAGACGGACAATAATATATTGACCGAGATATCATACAAGTCTAATGTATTTGATGTCTTAGTCATGGATTTTAAAATTTTATTCAAAATTTTGTCGGTTACAATAGGAAAAAACAACTCGGGTACACTCTGCTCACCCAAGAAATTATTCACATGTTTAATAGCTTGTTCTTTGTTGCTACATAGAGGAAACTGTGATGTTATTGTTAGGAAATGTTATGAATAACAGTCAGCTACGCCCTCTGTAGGTACATTTATCCCGTTTACTTTGAGATACATCGCACGTTGAAAGCGTTACCGTCACTATACGAAATATGCATGTTTTTTAGTAAAAGCGCCATCTGTGTTTACACGTTACAAAGAATATAATGCAAAGACACCTATTTTTCTAGCTACATTACAAGTGCCTGGGTTAAGTAGTGTCGGTATGCAGTTTTTACCAATTTGGTACTAAGTAAAATGTAATAGTGACATATTTTGTATAGTGACATGTATGGCATATATTATAGAGTAAGCACTGAGAGGAAAATCGTCATATTTTGTTTAGTGTCATTCTGATATTAATTTTCTTTAATAAAGTGTTAAAGAATTACTGATATAACGTATTTATCCATAAAGTGTCATTTTTACATTTATTTTTTATGAAGAAATGAAATGAAGAGTTAAAATTAAAGCGTCATTTTGAGTATAGTGTCTATATATCTTCACAAATTGATACTAAACATTTAAAACAAAACGTCATTTTCAATTTAATGCCACTTTTCCTTTCATTGTTTAATAACGATTGGAACATACGTTTCAAATTAAAATGACCGTTTACGTTTAGTGTCTTTTTTAATGTCTTACAATTGAAATTTTTCTCTCAAAATAATGTCATGTTAAAAATAGTGACAGTTTAGTCTGAAAATATTTTAACTTATTTTGTAGAAGATGTATAATCCTTTCATTTAATGCTTTAGGGCAGTGTTATTAGAGTAATTAAATGAATTTGACTAGTTCTTTAAAATCAGGAGTATATTTGTATCCATACAGGCTTTTAATCTTTGCAATATTAGAAGTTATGTATCCAACGAATCAATACCAAATAGAGAAATTCAAAAAACTAATTTACTTCTAATATTTTGGTTTGATTGGCTATAAATTTAATTAGTATGGTCTTATTTGATTTAATGCCCAAAGTCCTTTAATTTGAAGTAGATTGATAAGGGATCGGTAAGTGATTTTAGACTCTATTGTATACATATTTGACGTGAAAGTTTTTTATTTCCATACTAAATAACTTAAATAATAATTGAATGAATTGGTTTTGTAATGATCGTTTTAATTCGTAGAGCAAGTTCATAAAAGCATCATACTTAGCTTGTAATTGCACATAATTCGTTTGAATAGTGTAATATGGTCCAAATTCTCCAGTATACTGTATCACTGGCTAATGTTATACCTATAGTTGAAAGTTTAAGTTTAAAAAGAAAATAGGCAAGGAAAATAAATTAATTTATCTCATTATTTAATCCATCAGTAGTTGAATTAGTAAGAGTGTTAATAGGTATAGGATAATAATTCTTAGAATTCTGTGCATCGGAGCTTTAACCGTTATCCCCCCTGCTTATACAACATACATGTGGTACAAATTGAGGACTAAAGGTACATATATCAAGAAGATTTTTCTTGATTTCATGATGTTTATTCTAACCTTTGACTATAATGAGTACCATGACATGAATCAACATCTTTAAAACCTTTTTTTAATTTAGTAAACTGTTCCTTTTTTTTATCATTGGTCAGCAAAGGTAGAGAGTCAGCACTGATGTTGGTAACAGTGGCATCGTCCTTGTTTTTCATTAGTACTTAAATTTAAATAAACAGATGATAAATACCCATAGTTAGCGAGACTTTTGGGGTAGATACTGGATCGACAATTATCAATATCACTCCTGCTCTATTTATTTAGCAGTGTACGGCATATATCGTGCAATAAACGTTTACGTTATAATACCAAGATTGTTTGAGATGTCAAAAAGTAAATTTTTAGCACTGTGAATACAGTTGTAATGGCAACGCCAAATTATTTAAAAAACATGTTTTTGTCAACCGGAAGGAATAATTTATACACAGTCGTTCTGTTATGTAACCATGTAACAGTTCTTTAAAGAGTACCTACTCAACAGTAAAATTTACCTACCTACTACTTGTTTAGACATTCTTCAATTTATAAGAAGTGAAACATGTATTATTTGAAATCAATTAGCTGAGGTTTTCTTCAGGCAGCTCATGATACTGAAAACGGGAAGGACAAACAAACTATAGGAATAAAAAGTGACATATTTAGGAGGAATGGATATTTTAAAATGCTTTAAATTAATACTTATAATCAAAGTTCAGGGGAGAGGGGTTAGTTAGGGTCATTTGTTTCTTGTCTGTAGGTAGTACAGTGGAAAAAGTATAATATTCTTATAATATGCTGGCATTATACGGCATACTAACTTATAGTTTTTATTATTTGGCTAGGTTTTATATCTATATTAATAAATTTTGTTTTACGATGCTTATGTCACTAAACGAAAAGTATTCTGATTTTAACTGTAATAATGACACTATACAAAAAAATACACGAAAAACATAAATAAATAATTTAAATATAATCATGCGGGTTTGAATTCATAAGCAGCTTAAAAGAAATACATTTTTTTATATTTGTCAAAAACAACAAAATCTCAATTTTTTTTAATTTTGTAAAAATGTTAAAATTAAATTTTCAAAAATTGACCAGCACTTTTCTCAAAAGCAGGTTTTTTGTATAGTGACGGTAACGGTTTCAACGTGCGACATGTCACTTGGCTTCGAGCTTTTAAAACTAGTTTCCTCATTCATTAAATTCCAAACTTCGTAGATGGATTTTTTGCACTTTTTATACGTTTCTCATTAAATACCTTTCGGTCCCGTAACGATGTTGTTTTAATTATGTCGTAATAGTAATTAACGCAGTTTTGTATGACCTCATTAGAGGGGTACTGACGTCTAATCTCACAAAAGTTTTCAAAATTCTGGATGTAACTAGTTAATTCTTCGCTAACCCAAGGAATGCTTTTCTTCTTTTTTACTAAAACATTTTTTAACGGAAAGTGAGCACCTATGTAATGTGTAAATATTCTAAATAATTTATAAAATTTTTCATTTAGGTCAATCTTATTATTAAATATAAAATTCCAATCATAATTACAAATGTCAACATAAAATGAATAAATTGAAATGTCTGTAAATATTCTTCGTTCTAAAAATAAATAAGGTTTAGATACCTGATGTTCTAAGCTTATGTATATGTTGAAGACCTGGCCGTAGTGATCGCTGATCGCGGAATGTTTGGGGTAAGCGGTGACGTCACCCAGACCCTTGTTTATCGTGCTGACTATGCCGCAGTCGATCGACGTTGATCTCAGTTTATCAACGCGCGTGGGAAAATCCACAATATTAAGCATACTAAAACTGTGTAAAAGGTCATCTAAGTCGCGCCGTAACCATGGCTGTAATGGATTAATAGTCGTATAGTCCACATTGATATCGCCACAAATTAAAAACCTTTTGTTTTCGTCAGCAAGTTTACATAATAATAATTCCAAAGTATTTAAAAATATTCCAAATTCGCTTAAACCACTTCTATAAATTCCTACTATTATGTGTTTTGACTTCGTTAGTTCAATAGCAGTGAATTCGCAATGATATTTAAAGGTCTTTTCTAAGTCACATCTACGTTTGTATTGCACTCCATCCCATAGGTACGTTGCTACGCCACCGTGCTCCATGGTTTCTTGACAGTAGGCGCTTGCCAGTTCATACCCGCACAGAGACACGCGCGGAATCTCGTTGCATTTGACCCATATTTCTGAGCAAACTAGTACATCAGGACAGTATTTATCGAGTAGGATGTGTAACAAACCAACTTTTGCTAGTTATTGACCTGACATTTTGATGTACTATTGTAAGTGGTGCGTGTTTGTGCAATACTATTGTGTTTGAGGTTATGTTCGGCTGTTTGGTGCGCGTCGCGGGTTTAAGTTTTTTGTCGTGACAACGTTATAGTTCCTGATTGATACTCCTTCTGGCCAAAGCTTACCATTGCGGATAAGATGAGCCTTGTTAGTCGGGACATCCAAGCGGAATGAAGAATACTGCCCCTTTGTCTGCAGTTGCACGCAAGTCAAATTTTCGAGGCTAACTCGGGACTTCAGGTGGCTGGTTATGTCCTGGGAAACTGTGGATTGGCTGAAATTGAACAGGTGGAAACTGGCAACTCGTGGAGGCCCAGCGCAGAGACCTACGCCTTTCGCTTCACCTTGGCGACCTTCATTTGTAAAGCGATGGGTAGATGGGTTCCCCGGAGCAAGCACAGTTGGTGGCTTCTGATGAGTTGCAGACCTAGATGTCTGCCTTGTCCTTTGGTATCAGTAGCGACGCCGACGGCTTGTTGCGTCTTTGACTGTGGGGATGACTGCAGTTTTTGTTGATCTTTATTTACTTCAACCATTGTAAGGCCTTCAAGTCCAGAGTCATCAAAATCATTAAGTGATGATAGTCGTAGCATACTAGGTATACCCGTTAAAGTGGTTTCTAACTGTGTGGTGCTGTGCTGTACATTTTTGTGATTCGGATTTCCCTGCTCTGGTAAGTTGTTTTGTACATTTGTTTTTTTTACTGATAAAATGTTAGTACTCCTTGTAGGAGTTGTGATCGTTTTAAGCATCTGAGTGTGTTTGTCCGTTTTAATGTTTATGGTTCTTATCAGTACTTGTTGTTCTTTGATAACAATGTAACAACAGTCAAGCTTTTGTTGCATTTCTAGAACTACTTCTTCCAAATTCGTAACAACGGACACTAACCTTTCGGTGACTGTAGGTTTTTTTGGGGCCATTTTTTCTTGCTGACTTTACACACACTGTAGCAGAATCACTTAATTTATAATATAAAATTATTTCTATGGGAATATATCAAATGTATCATATATAAATAATAAAATTCAACAGTTATTTGAATTTTTCAGTTGACACAACAGCGCCCTCTAGCAGAATCGTCATTATCATTAAGTTTCCCCTATAATATTAGATTAAGAGCCTTATGTTTTTTTTTGTTCTTCCGAATCCCTCAGCGCGAGCGGTCACGTCGCTTCGGGCCGCGCTGAGCGTAGCCATCTTTGGTTCGCGTGTTTGTCGGACTCAAATTTGTACTGAGTCCCGCGTAATTATTAATGTAACCGTAAAATACAAGCAGAAATCGGTCTGTTTATATGTAATGTGTGTGAAATAAGTTCCGTGCAGAAAAAATACATGGTGAACTACCGGATTGCTTCAGATCTTGTAAGCCGCGGGGCTATCTAAATTTTGTATTCATGTAAAAGATTTTTTATATAATCGTTCTGTTAACTAACGTTGTAAATACAAACGTTCGTGATAATCAACTATTAAGTGAAAGTGTGTGGTTTGACGTGTTGAGGCGCCAGGCTGTGCAGAGAACCATTGGGTGTCGATTTTTTCCACCCAGACTCCGTAGGTAACATACACGCGGCTCCCTATGTAATTCATTTCCCAAACTTTCCTACCTCCGCTGTGTACCGTTACGCATCGTACCTGCGATATTAGACTGTAAGTACTAAGTGTGTTTACTTTATTATAAAACCGTTTTTTCTTCTGTTTACGGTGTGTTCCTTTTGTTCATATTTGCTCGTACCATATCATTTGTGATTCCTTTGTACGAATTGCGGAATTCGTGGAGTTGATATAAGTAGTGTAATATTGGGCAATCTAGACCACCTCCGTTCAGCCAGGCTCACACATTTGTTCCTTTCGTCTGATCTTATGTTGTTAACATTTTAAACGTCACATTAACGTTTTACAATGCATTTGATAACCCTGCGAAACGTTTTGTCCGTTTCGACAACATGATTAAGAGGATCCACTTACCATTCACTCTGTAACTACTGGTGATATAAATATATAACGCAATAACAAAATATATCATTTAAATGAAGTCCTTAATATGAAATTGACATTTAATTACAATACACCATGAAATTCATTAAACAAAAAGAAACATTAAAACTTGACAAATTGTGTTCAGAAGAGAGAAGTCATATTTTACGTCATGGAAAATTGTTACCTAACACTGTACGCTGTGTTATATGTGGACCATCAAATTGTGGGAAAACAAACTTGATTATTGGGCTTCTGTTGCACAAAAATGGATTAAGATACAATAACCTTTACATATATTCTAAATCGCTATATCAACCGAAATACATTTTCTTACAAAAAGTTAAAGATATGGTGCCAAGCGTTTCGCTACACAAATTTTGTGAAAATGATAAAGTTATATCATCCAGTGAAGCTAAACCAAATTCAATCATTATATTTGATGATGTTGCTTGTGAAAACCAAAACAATATTCGCGATTACTTTGCTATGGGTCGACATAAAAATATTGATTGCTTTTATTTAAATCATACTTATACAAAGATACCTAAACATCTAATTAGAGACAATGCAAACCTAATTATTTTATTGAAACAAGATGACGTCAATCTTAAACATATTTATGATGAACATGTGAGCTCCGATATGACATGGTTAGCATTTCGTGATGTATGTTCCAAAGTATGGAAGGATCCATACAACTATGTTGTAATTAATAAAGACTGCGAAAAAAATAAGGGATGTTATAGGAAAAACTTTGATACATTCATTGTTCTTGATTAAAATCCATGACATCTGATGTTGGGTGAGTGAGTAGGCACTTAATTAATATAATATACGTCAGTAAATTATATCATCATTCATTAACATATTTGCTACCAAGTTGATAAGGTGCTTACAAAGTAATATGGAAAAACAATTTAAGAAACAAATAATAAAATCAGCTGCAAATATAAAGAGGAAAGTACGAATGATGAAAGATTTGAAAAATAGAAGTGATCAAGTCTTAGAATCTATATTTAAACCCATAACGGAGCCGCTCATTAAAATAAACACAAATAAACACATGAAGTCATCGCAATGCAATCGAAATAATGATGAAGAGAGTGAAATTAGCGATGTCTCAGATGGTGAGAATTCTGAAACATACAGAGACATGAACGAAACTTTTCAAGAAAAGGACGATAACATTGTTCCTACATATTTGAAATCTACCATTGTTACCTCACCACGTTCTTCTAGTTCGTCAGATGTCCATGATTCGAGTAAAGATTCTTTTACATCTGCTCCTTCTGAAAGTCCTTATAAAAATTCATTGTCATGGTCTTTATCTTCCGTTAATATAGACAACATAACATTTGGTCTTAGGTCCGATCGTGGAAAACTTTTGATGGGCAATGTAAGGGTTTACGATGAGGATGACTGTATTAATGTTGGTGGTAATAGATATAAAACAACTCCCGGTCTGATGCAGTTATTAACACGAAATACACCTGATTTGAATGTTGTAACTGAAAGTGACAAACAAAATTATATAAATATATTGCTAGAAACTAATGCTCATAGACGTGATTTTGATCCTAAAAAACCAATTAAAAGTAACAAAGGACAGAAATATAATCACGTTGTTAAACCACTCTTTAAATTAACAAAAAGTGATATAAGCACTAGTAATGAAAGCTTAGCTCAAGGCGAAGGTATGAAAGTACTGAAAAAACTAAAGGCGAATACCGATTATGTTTACTGGGATGACCCGAATGAATTAGTAGAAAGACTGAAAATACTTATAGCTTCAAAAGACGCAGGCAACATAGGTCTTGACAATGAAATAATATCTATTATTGAAGAATTGCGAGAAGCGCATGTGATTCACTAGTTTATATATCAATGGATTAAGAAAACAATGTCATTCAACATTTTAAATCAATGAAGAAAACAACATGAATATAGATAAATTTGGTCACCATGTTCATAAAAGATTACGTATATCAGATTATTTCGATGTGGTCAATAATACATTAAAAAAGACTGATTCAGGACACTATGACTTAAAAAACAATAGGTTACGTGGATTAGCAGACCCTTTGTCAGAAGACGAAGCAGTAAACAAAAAGTTTGTTGACTCATCACTAAGACAGTTTTATACGAAAAAAGAATGTGATACAAAGATGAAACATATTATAGATTCATACCTAAAAGAGTTTACACAGCAACTACACGTAGTATTAGATGCGAACTACTTTACAAAGGAAGAAATTAATCAATTTGTTCAAAAGAAGACTTAAATTAAAAAAGAAACATGAGTAAGTTGTGTGTGGTTAATGAACTTCATAAACCAGCAAGAAAAAATTTTCAACGCCGTTCTGTAGTATTAAGAGGAATTGATGATTTATGGCAAGCGGATTTGATTGATATGCAAAAATATTCAAAAAGAAACAATGGGAATAATTACATACTTGTTGTAATTGATACATTTTCAAAATTTGCTTGGAGTGTACCAGTAAAAACGAAAAAGAAAGATGAAATCCAAAAAGCTATGCAAACTATAATATTAAATTCTAAGCGCTGTCCTAAAAATTTGCAAACTGATTTTGGTAAAGAGTTTTATAATTCTATGTTTAAAAAACTTGTACAAAATTATAATATTAACCATTATTCCACATATTCTACTAAAAAAGCATCAATTGTTGAAAGATTAATAAGAACTTTGAAAACAAGGCTATATAAATATTTTAGTCTTAATGGTAGCTATCGATGGGTTGGAAGTAATTTAGAATCAATTCTTAAATCTTATAATAACACCGTTCATCGTACAACAAAATTTAAACCCATTGATGTGAATTCAGACAATCAACATAAAGTGAAAAAATATATTTTAAAGTCACAAAGGAAATCTATAACATACAGAGGAAAATTTAAAGTTGGTGATAAAGTTCGTGTAAGCAAATACAAAAGCCAATTTTCAAAGGGTTATACTCCAAATTGGTCAACAGAAATATTTAAAATAATTAAAGTAAATGATTCTAATCCGATTACCTACCTTATCGAGGATATGCACAAAGAAAAAATACTTGGGTCATTTTATGAGCATGAGTTACAAAAAACTAAATACCCTGATATTTTTTTGATTGAAAAGGTTATAAGGAGAAAAGACAATAAACTTTTTGTTAAGTGGCTTGGACTTAGTGAGAAAGAAAATAGTTGGATTACTCTTGATAAGCTTCTATAAAATAATGATAGGTATATAAGATATGTTTATTTTAATTATACTTCATTAATTAGATTCTATATACTTCCGGTTTGTTAGTTGACAAGTAAACAACGTTGTCAGTTGTCTCCGCGCTTTTTAGAATATTCTACGGACAATTCGTTATAAACCAGTGTAAACCCTGTGTAAAAGTGAACATCGAGTGCTAATCCGTAAAAATCAATTAGGATTGCACCCCTACACACCCGAAAACGAAGGAAAGTACACATTTTAGCTCGTGAACAAACAAGTGCATAGCTATAGCTACATTCAAACAAAGGCACAAACAAAGACTACAATTCTTCAAAAACAGCCAATCACACGCGCTTCCGGCCGAGCGCCAAATTTGAATCTGACGTTTGACAGCGACAGTGTTGCCATTTAGAAGGAAAAATATACGAATTGGTAGAAATTTTGATAAAAATGGATATGAACATTTTGTTGGCCAAATTAGATGAAAAGCTTAATCTCCAAACTGAAAAAATTACCAGCAATGTAAAACAAAGTGTTTTAGAAGCTATAGACGAGAAAATGAACCACTTACGAGAAGAAAACTCAGCTCTGAAAACTCGTATTGAAGAAATGGAGGGAAAAGTTAAATACCTAGAACAGAAAAATAGATCGAGAAATGTTATCTTCTTCGGATTAAAAGAGAAAGAAAGGGGCCAGTGCGACTTAGTACAAGAGCTGAAAGATGTTATTATCGAAACAGGAGTAAACTTAGACTGTCAGGAGATAGTGACAGCTTTCAGGTTAGGGAAGAAAACAGACAAGACAAGACCAGTACTACTGCAACTTACTACCAATTGGAAGAAGCAACTACTGTTTACGAATAAAAAACACCTACCTGAAGGAATTAGTATTAAAGACGATCTTCCTAAAGAAACATTGGAAAAACGTAAACTATTGCAACCAAGACTGCAGGAGGAAAGAGAAAAAGGAAACACAGCCTACATCAAGTACGACAAGCTGATAATTAAACCGAAAGCCACAAATGAGAAAAGAAAAATAGAAGAATCTGTGACACCAGACGGTCAACCTAAAAAACAACAATCAATTAAAAACCCAGGCAGGGAAAGGCAACAGAGCATACTTGAAACAATGCAGCCAATTCTAAACTTGCAGTCTAAAAAATATCCGCAAGACGGAGAATAGCAACCAAACCCCCAAAACCTAACAAAAACAACTCAAAAAAACATTACAAATCGGAAGCACCTCAGCAAACAAACTCACCAAAACTTAAACCAAAAACGAACATCACCACTCCCAAGCCGGCTGGTCACCGTGGGAGAAGAAGACCAAAACCCTCCAATAATTAAAAACAGCAGTAACAAAAACACAACCAAACAAAACAAGAACAACATTAAAAGAATACAAGACAAACTGAAAATATGCACTTACAATGTAAGATCTATATCAACACCAATGAGACTACTGGAGCTGAACATTGCTCTGGAAAAAATAAACTGGGACGTAATAGGACTAGCAGAAGTAAAAAAGATGGGCTGTAACATAGAAGAGCATAAGGATTTTATCTTGTGCTATATAGGCGAGACACCAGGACTTCATGGAGTAGGGTTCCTAGTTAAAAAACAACTAAAAAACAATATAATAAACTTTCTTGGAATCTCAGAACGAGTTGCCCTTCTTAATCTGAACATTGAAGACAAACCGATATCGATAATACAAGTTTATGCTCCCACAGAAAGCTCAAGTGATGAAGAAATTATAAAGTTCTATGAAGACATAGCTAAAGCCCAAGAACAAGCAGACAAAAACTTGCTGATCATAGGAGACCTAAATGCAAAGTTAGGACAACCAAAACCCCACGAAACCATAACAATGGGCAAATATGGATATGGAAACAGAAATGATAGAGGAGAACGCTTAATACAATTTGCCTACGAGAATAAACTATCAGTGATGAACACCTACTTCAAGAAAAAACACAGTAAAAGATGGACTTGGATATCCCCAGACAAAAACACCAAAAATGAAATTGATTTTATATTGAGCCCGAATCCAAAACATATACTAAACGTTGAGGTTCTCAACAATCTGGACTTCTCATCAGACCACCGAATGGTAAGATGTACTATGAAAACAAAAGTACCCAAGAAAACCAGAAGATCATTCAACTCTCAAGCAAACCAGTTGAAGAATAGGGATGATAAAGCCCAGTACATACAAAGCCTGGAGGTAAACTTAAAAAAAATAGAGCCTTCTTTATCAAACACTGAAGATGTACAAACTCTCAGCGACACTCTGGAAAAAGCAATCACAAGCAGCCTCAAAATAAATGCAACTACTAATAAATGCAACAAGAAGAATAAGATTATTAGCGATCAAACTTTGCAAATGATTTCAAAGAGAACTGAACTACTGAACACAAAAAACAAATCTACAGATATGAAAAAAGAACTAAGCCAGTTATTCAAAAAGACCAGCAAAGCAATAAGAAAAGATTATGAAGAATATAGACAAGGTGTTATAGAAAGAAATATGAATAAATTTCGGAGCTCCAAGAAAGCATTTAAAGAACTTACAACCCACAAAAACTGGATACAGTGTTTAGACAATGGAAAAAATGAAATAAAAAACAGAGAAGACATAGTTAAATGTGCAACTACATTCTATTCAGAACTCTACAGAAAACCAATACAAGAAATGCAGGAAGAAGAAAACACAAATGAAGATGAACAAACAAAAGCGGACGTAGATCCAATATCAGAGAATGAAATACTGAATCACATTAAAAAGTTAAAATCTGAAAAAAGCCCAGGCCCAGATAATCTTACAAATGAAAGCCTTAAAATTGGAGCACCAATTTTATCAGCCCACCTAACAAAACTTTTCAATTCAGTCCTGGCACAAGAAAAGGTACCTTCACAATGGTATAAATCTAACATAATCCTACTATACAAAAAAGGGAACCCGCTTGACATCGGCAACTACAGGCCAATCAGTCTTTTATCAACAATTTACAAACTTTTCTCTTCAATTATCCTGAACAGAATAGCTCCGCAGATTGATAGTAACCAACCAATAGAACAGGCAGGCTTCCGCCCACAATACTCCACAATTGACCACATACATGCTATAGGTCAAATAATTGAGAAATTTACTGAATATAAAAAGCCACTGTATATAGCATTTGTGGACTACTCTAAAGCATTCGACAGCATAACACACTCAGCAATATGGAAAGCTTTGAGAAACAACAATATAAATCCAAAATACATAAACACTATAAAAAATATATACTCACAAAGTGTAAGTAGAGTGAAACTAGAGAGACAAGGAGATGAGTTCACAATTGGAAAAGGAGTAAGGCAAGGAGACCCCTTATCCCCAAAACTGTTCATAGCGGTCCTAGAAGAAACCTTTCAAAATATTGATTGGAAGAACAAGGGTATATGGATTTCAAATCAGAAACTAACACACTTAAGATTCGCTGATGATATTGCACTTTTTAGTGAATCCGCTAAGGAATTGGAAAAAATGTTACAAAGCCTAGTTACAGAAAGTAAAAAAATTGGTCTACATATGAATACGTCTAAAACTAAAATTATGACAAACAGTCAGAAGCAACCAATCCAAATCGAAGGACAGAACATAGAGTATGTAGAGGATTATGTGTACTTAGGCAAATTAGTGTCTTTTAATGCAAACAACAATGAAAACGAAGTTGACAGAAGAGTAAATACAACCTGGAAGAAATACTGGGCGCAAAAAGAAATAATGAAAGGAAACTACAGTCTAAAAATGAAGAGAATTATAATGGATTCATGCCTCCTTCCAAGCCTTACCTATGCAAGCCAAACATGGGTATACACAGAAAGAGTAAAAAACAAAATACTTTCCTGTCAACATGGTATGGAAAGAAGCATCCTGAAACTAAGAAGAATACAGAAAACAAGAAACATAGATATTCGTAAGAAAACACAGATAACAGACGCTCTTCAATTTGCTCTAAGGCAAAAATGGAAATGGGCAGGACATGTAGCAAGATACAAAGATAAACGTTGGACATATCAAACTACAAAATGGCCAGGCCCATGTGGCAAGAGGCATGTGGGAAGACAGAAGAAGAGATGGTCTGACGACATTATAGCAAAGGCAGGAAAGAACTGGATGGAGGTTGCGATGGACAGAGAAAAATGGATTAAAAAGGAGGAGGCTTTTACCCAAGAGGGGCCAAACATTAACAGGAAAAAGAAAACAAAATTAATCTAAAATTAAATGTAAAAAATATGTTTGGAAATAAAGCTATAATAATAATAATTAGATTCTAATGAAGGGAACTGGTCTTCTTAATAGAATTATAAACAATTTACCGATTGAGTTACATTTGCCAGGGTATCAATTTTGTGGGCCTGGTACAAAATTAGAAAAAAGATTAATTAGAGGTGACAGAGGTATTAATCCATTAGACACAGCTTGTATGTATCACGATATTGCATATACAAGTGAAGACATTAACGATCGTCATAAAGCAGATTTAGAGTTATTGAATATGGATAAGAAAAGAATTCATTCGAAAAATGCAAGCAAGAGGGAGAAGATTGATTCTTGGTTAGTAAAAAACATTATGAAAGCTAAATTAAAAGCTGGAGCAGGGGTTCGTTCCTTTCGAGGAGTAGTTAGTAAAATACGCTCTAAATTAAAAAAAATGAAATGTTAAGATAAAAGTAAAGCTATACAAATTGCTTTTGCTGCTGCAAAAAAACTCTTTAATAAAAATAAGAGGATTAAATTACCTCGAATGATTCCCGTTCCCAAGTCTGGAGGTATTTTGCCACTTATTCCTATATTTGCTGGGCTATCAGCTTTGGGTTCTCTAGCTGGAGGAGCTGCTGGTATTGCAAAAGCAGTAAATGACTATAAAACAGCTCAAAAAAATCTACAAGAGTCAGAGCGTCATAATAAAATGATGGAGTCAATCTAAATAGGCAAAGGATTATATGTTAAACCATACAAAAAAGGCGCTGGAATATTTATAAAGGGTTCAAAAAACTAAACCAACTGCTACCTAATCGTGCGCTGACTAATTTAGATCTACAAGAACACGCACGAAATATACCATTTTTTAGAGGTGTATTTATGAGAGATACATTACCAAAGAAGCCAAGAAGAAAAGAATGTGGGATTGTAAACTTAGATAGCTCTAAAAATCCAGGCACACATTGGGTAGCTTATGTTAAAGATGATGCTTATTGTGAATATTTTGATAGTTTTGGTGATTTGAAACCTCCACTAGAGTTAGTTAGGTATATGAAAGGTGTTGTGATTAATTATAATTATGAGCAAATTCAACAATTTGATACAGTTATCTGTGGACATTTATGCTTGAGATTTTTAAGAAATTTTTGGAAAAAAGTAAAATAAATTTAAACTACTGTAAACTTATATCTTTTTCATTTCAACCATGGCTTTCTCCCTATCTATAACTGGGCAAAATACTATATTATCAACAAATTATTCACCTCCTTTAGAGTTGAACTCGGAATATGAATGTGCGCTGTTATATTTTTCAACTTTCAATTCAATACCAAATATAGACGAAAAAAACAATAAATTTTATTATGCTGAAGGTAAGGTATTGGAAATACCTGAAGGATCTTATGAACTACAAGACCTTGTTGATTTTTTACAAACTAATATAAAAAATTGTACTTTGAATATTATACCAAATAACAATACACTAAAGGTAAAGTTAATATGTTCAAAAGATATTCATTTTGAAAAAGACAATACATGTTGTAATTTATTTGGTTTTGGGAAGGAGACATTGAAAGCTAATATAATGCATGAATCTCACTTCCCAGTAAGCATTTTAGCTACAACCATAGTGCGGATTGAATGTGATATTATCAGCGGTTCCTTTGTTAACGGTGAACCAAAACATATTATTTACGAATTTGTTCCTAACGTGCCTCCAGGATATCGAATTGTGGAAATTCCCAAAAATTTAATTTACTTTCCTGTCAACCAACAATCTATTTGTGAAATAAATATCAAACTGTTAGATGCTAACAACAACTTGATCAATTTACGTGGTGAATAAATACAGTTATATTTACATGTAAAGAAAAAAAATGATAGATTATAATAAAAGTAGGAGTACACCTATGAAATATGTCAGTTCAAAAGTAGTTACTATTAAACCAACACATACAAAAAAAATAATTAAAAGGCTTACAAAAGATAATAAACAATTTTTAAAATTAATTGGATTGATAAAACCATGAGTATTCTAAATGTGATGGATTCTCCAATGTTGGACAGCAGCATTGAAAGTTTCGAATTTCATTCATACAAACCATACGTAACAAGTTTTAACAAGAATGATGAAATCCGCATTCCTATTAATCAACAGGATTTGTATGTTTTGCCGTCTGCTAGTACTATATACTTAGAAGGAAAAGTAAATATATACAAAAGTGACACAAAACAACCTGTTGAAACCATAAATTTCGTTAATAACGCTATATTATTCCTATTCCAAGAAATTCGGTATGAACTAAATGGAATAGAAATAGATAAAATAAAAAACGCAGGCCTGACAACAACTTTGAAATCATATTTATCCATGACAGAAAATGATTCAAAACCTGCTAAAGTTTGGGGATGGTGTGTAAACGGAATAACAATAAAAAATAATGGAATGTTTTCAGTATCAATACCCTTAGATAAAATTCTAGGTTTTGCTGAAGATTATAAAAAGATCATTATGAACTGTAAGCATGAACTAGTTTTGTTAAGAAGTAACACAAATTTAAATGCCTTAAAACTTGGAGATAAAGAAGTATTAGATGATATAATAATAAACAAATTATTCTGGCGCGTTCCACATGTGAAAGTATCTGATCGTGAAAGGATCAGCCTTTTAAAAAATTTAGAAAGAGACCGAGCAATTACATTAGCTTTTAGAAATTGGGACCTTTACGAATATCCATTACTTCCAAAAACCCGAAATCATACTTGGTCTATAAAAACATCATCACAAATTGAAAAACCTCGCTTTGTAATAATCGGATTACAAACAAACCGAAAGCAAAATGCTAAGAGTTCTATGTCAGAATTCAATCATTGTAATTTAACAAACGTCAAAGTATTTTTGAATTCAACCTACTATCCATATGAAAACTTAAACATCAGTTTTTCTGATCATAAAGTTTCTTTATTATATGAACAATATTGTAAATTTCAACAGTCATACTACGGACGGCGACCTGAACCGTTGTTAAGTTTAAAAGAATTTAGAGATATTGCTCCTATGTTTGTTATTGATTGCTGTCGTCAGCAAGAATCGTTAAAGGGCTCAGTTGACGTAAGGCTTGAAATTGAAGCAGATCAAGATATACCTGATAGTACTTCAGCATATTGTCTCATACTCAACGATTGTATTTTTGAGTACAAACCTTTAAGCAGCATTGTTAGAAAGATTTCACAATTAAACCTGAAACAATCTTTGTAGATCTTCAAGGTTTTAGAAATTCAAAGAATGAGTTTATGATAAAAGAGATTGCTATAGCATCAACTGACTGGACACAAACATTTCTCATAAAGCCTCCATATATGTTCTCCACTTTAACGCAAGATGAAAAAAAGCAAGCCATTTGGCTAGAAAAAAATAGAGATATTCGATGGAGTGAAGGTTTCGTTGATTATAGGGAGTTCAAACGTATTGTTCCTACATATTTAAGAAATAAAAATGTTATTGTAAAAGGATTAGAGAAAGTAAAATGGATCAAAGAATTATGTGAAAATTGTAAAATAGTTGACAAAGGTGAAAAAGGTTGTCCAAATTTGTTTACTTTACAAAAAAAATATAAGGATTGTAATATAAACTGTGTATATCACGTTAAACAATGTGCTCTTAAAAATGCTATATGTTTGTTTAAGTGGTATTATGATAATCATATTTATCAGTTTAAAATTTTTGCTTTATAAAATAATTAATAATATATACTTTTATGTTTTTTTATTTTTCTCTTTTAAATTAATTTTCTCTGACATGAGTCTACAACATTATTTATATTATTTTTGAGTTTGCTGTTTTATTAAAAAGTTTTTATTTTAAGAGAGTTAAATAAAACAAAGTCTATTAATTGCATGAGAAACTTATTTTATTAAAACAATATTAGTCAGTATCTCCACCATCTTCGCCGCCTCCGCCGCCACATCCTGTAGTTGGCATGAGCATCGCGCCGCAAGGCTGGAAACCGGTGATAGGTTATATTTGTCTGCAACAAATAAAAATCAAGTTTAAAATACAACTTACCAAAGTAGTATTGAATAAAATAATTACATAATAATAATTCAAAAACCCACCTTGTTATATCTATATCACACGACTGTTCATTCCGATGATTCACTTCAGCGCCAATCTGCCACAATAACTGAGATATTTTATACAACACATTATCGTTTTCATCATATATCACGTATTGAGTTTTAATGTTCGATCGCGCTACCACAGTATTTTCATTTTCTACACATTTTAAGAGTTCTAGTTTCAAAATATATTTTGGTATTTTATTATCACTTGAAGATATGAAACTTGTAAGGGATGAAGCTGACATGGTGGAAAGATAGATGGTGGAGATTTGAACTCACTAAACGCTCAAATAAAAATGAATAATATTTTAATTGATACTTACGTACACTATTAATTTGACACCTTCCGCCCCGCGGTGTGTTGATTGCACCATCTTCACACACGTGCTACGATGTTAGCACCATCAGCAATTTTTGGACATGTATTAACATGTTAATGTTTTCGTTGGCAGACGTAAAGAGTCAGCGTTTTTGGTTTGAATTAGCAGGTATTAAATATGAGGTCTTATTTTATACAGGGTTTTAGATGGGATAATAGGAAGCAGATATGTATTTTTATAAATTAAAAAGTTGATACGACTTTAAAATGTATTTATTTTCTTTAGTTAGAAAAGATAATATATGGTAAAAAATATTCAAAACCACTATTTAACATCTCATATTCCATTACAGAATTCATATTACATTTATTTTTCAATAATATTTGAACATCTTCTGGAGATAACAAAACATTTGATCTTATAATTCCTATTAAATACTGAATAAACTCTTGTACAGTCTTGTCTAAACTAGATAGGTAATTGATGTATGACGTTATGCGAACAATGTGGTAGTCTACTGCTTTAATAATTCGTTCCATAGCTGCAAAATTAAAAAAATAATGACAGAGAAAAAAATTAAATCTTTCATTCAAAGTTTTATAACAGTAGTAGTTAAAATCATTAACACCCAGAGACATAACTTCACTATCGTTTTCTAGTACAACTATTTTTGGTTTGAAATCGATATCTGCCCAAAGTCCTAATACAATAGAAAATTCATCATAAGTATAGATATGTTTTAAAATACATATATTAGATAAGTAAGAGTAATTGCACTGATTCATATTGAAAGTATATCGATATGACCCCAAGCTTTAGTAGAGATTAGGTCTGGTGATATTAATCTCTTGTCGTCATTTGCTGACAAAGCAACTTTATTTACACTGCGAGTGTATATTTCATGTTTTATAGATTTAAACAATATATTTTTTGTACGTATTATGTTTCCTGTGTATAAAGTGTTTTTATAATCTGCCACACAAAAGTCACGAACAAAGCATTTCTTAATTCCTTTAGCACGCTTTATTTCACTGTCTTCAGATTTTACGCAGTATAACTTTGAACGTAAACCAACAAATTCACGAATTATTTTACCACCAAGCTCGTCTTTAAACAATCCTGGTATCTTTTTATTCGCGAGTTGAATACCATATACGTTTGATGGTTCAAAGTTGCTAGTGTCAAAATACTTCGTCAAATTTTCTTTTAAATCTTTATAGAAGTCTCGTGTTTTAATGTGGAAGATTAAACTGTCAGTATCTGTGTAACACATGCGCAAGCGCTTGTTATGAAATGGTTTCATTATTGAATAATGAAAGTCATACATATGTGCTTTTGATATTTCCATCACTGAAAAGCCTATGTACAATGGCTTATCTTAAACAACACGTTCAGGTTTAAGTTGGATAGCTACCAAATTTTCGCTGAAGATTGTTGCGGCGTGGAAATTTGGTCTAGCTATTAATTTATCAGCAGTATTTTTCTTTTTTGTTTTGTTTTGGTCATCAGACCATAAGTTTGTTAAATGGACATTAACCATCTTTTCATTATTTTCGATTGTTTTGCCGAAGATACTGTTGATAAATAGTTTATAAAGATCTTGTTCAAAAGGTGACTGTGCCTGTTGACGTAGTTTGGTACATAGGTCTATATAGTCCTTTAGATAAGAGCCTTGTTTAAAGGAGATAACACGATGTACATTTTTCAGTATTAGGCCATGTTTAAGACATTTCTTTAAATGGACGTAGTGCATAACGTATTTAAATTTATCATACAGATTTGGTACTAGTTTGGAATTTTTACCTCCGGGTGGTATTCATTTTTCAGGACAAAAAGGTAAATCATTGTGGTACCGATGCAAGTGTTTTGGATACTCAAGATCTACTTCTAGAAAGTAGCCCGTCTCAGCATTATTTTGAATATTCTGAATGTCCAAAACATTAATTTGTTCAGGTGTTAAATATTTGAAATCGGAATATGGCATAGGTTGACACATACTGTAGCCGTATAAATTAACACAATCCGTGTATATAATAAAAGAGTCAGATACTTGTGTATCGTAATCTGACATATATTTATTGTTGGCTGTAACATGTCTGTGTGAACACATACATACGCCTCCTCTTATGCCAGACTGTATCATTCTGATCATTGAAAGATCGCTGATGAGTTCTAACTGAACTCCTGTCTTATGTAACATAGCATCAAAAGAGAGACTGGGCGATGTTAGATAAAAAGCTGGGTCTAAGTCAAAATCACGTTTGCAAGTTTTTCTAAAATGTTCAAACACACAAGTAAGCAACAATACGTCTGTTTTTAGATAGAGGTCTATGAACTGACCTAAATTTTTAATTTTGAATTCCTTCCAAACAGATTGTGCATGTCGATAATCTTCATCAGAAATATCTTCATTTGAAAGAGAACTAAAAAAATTATCTTTACTTGGCAAAGTTTGTTCTTTAAAACATTTCCAGTCAGTTATATATTCGTAAGGAAAAACGCCTTTACGAGAAAGAAGACCAAACTGCACAATATCAGGATAATAAGAACGTAAATGGTTCAAATCATCTGTTTTCATTGTCTCAACCAGTTTTTCTAAGCTCGTGCCCAAAAATTTAAATGTGTCTACAAAACGCAAACCAAAAAACTCGTCTTCAGTTATTTGAATGAATTTTGTAAAAGAAATATAGTTTTCTTTCGTTTTTGGAATAATTTTGATTTGACCATTAGTGTTACCTAGTGCTTTGATAAATAAATGGCAGTCATAACCTGAAAGATTATGAAAGAAAATGGGAAGAAAGTTTGGAACTTTACATTTTAAATTACAATAGTTGTGGGCTGCACCGCGATATCTTCCAGTTAAATGACAATGGTCTCTCACTTTATCGCCAAGTAATGGTTTATCACATATATAACAAAAAGTCGCAGTTTGAAAATTGTTTGCATCATTTTCATCAAATATCATAGGAGTATTTCTCGATAAAAGAATATGAATTTCACGAGCATCCTTAGATAAAGTGGACACAAACTTTTGAACGCAATCGGCACCACGATATGATATACATTTATTTAAGCTTGGATCAACAGAACAAACAATATGATACATGAAAGCAACCGGTACGTGACGATTTAACGTTGTAGTGTTGGAGTTGTCGGAAGCGTCCTGGCAAGTTTGTAACATACACTCAAAGTCCGCGTAAACTACAAAAGGAACGTCTTGTTTCCGATCATAATTTTTAAATTGTATAACAGAACCATTTTCAGGTAAGACTGTTGTAATACCTCCGCATTTGTGACTTTCACCACCTTCACGAGAATTAAAAAATACTAAGCAAGTGTCACAAAAATAAAGTTTACCATGATGGTTTGTAATCTGCTTTCTCACAAGGCGTGATAAATCTTTAATCAAACAATAGTGAGATTTCGACCCGCTTTCTAAATACAACAAGTGAATAACATTTTTATTTTTATTCTGATTTTCAGATTTATATAGGGGTCCTGTTATTGTTTTATTATTTTTCAAACCATAAATAATAAAACTTAGACTAGGATTATTTTGTTCAAAAATGCTAATGTCTGAAAATGTGACTGGAAAAGATATTCCTTTTGTGTTAAGTACGTTCTGAAAGTTAGGGTATGATGACACTCTATCGGGGTGACTTTTTGCTGGATGTAGAGCAGCCACAACAGACCACAAGAAACAATATGTGTCATTATTGCGAATATTTACGCACGCTTTCTTGTTTTTGATAGCTTTAGGCAATGGTATGAAAGAAGAACCACGTAATGGTTCATATTTGTTTATGTTGACTTCTAAATGCGAAGTATTTACAAATGCCCAACCACTATCACGCTCTTGAAATTCTTCAATTTTCTTTTTCAAACTTTGTAGAAGATTTTCAAATAAAGTGTTAAAGTCATAGTTAGTGAAAATAAGTATATTTTTTGTGGTTTGAGATTTGATTTCTTGAGTGTCATTTTTGAACAACAAAAATAATGAATAGAGCTCAAAATTTACTTTTAAACACGTATGTTTTTTAAGGTTTTCGTCTAAAAGTAATTGGATTTTACTTTTAATTGAATTCAAAAACAGTTCTAAAGATCCTTGATTTGATTCGTCCGCAAAAATTCTAAATGTAGCAATACGAGAACGAAAAGCTGACGAAACAATTTCAATTCCATCACTATGTAGTTCAGTGGTATTGTTTTGTTTATGTTGTGTACTGCGTAAATGACTTATCCATGATTTGTTTTGAATGGAAACATTACAAACTGTACAAAACGGCATTATCAAACCAGAAATAGTTATTGCTAACTAACTTTCTATAAAAACAAAAATATATATATGTCGGAGCGTGAGGTATTAAACCTGAGGAATGAAGTAAAGTGCACTTTTTGATGTATTTTATGGAAAGAGCATTAATTGAGTACCTATGCGTTGGCGTCGGTCGAAGCATGTAGTAGACATATTGTGTCAAGTGGTTTGGCTAAAGGCATTTTTGGGAACAGAGAGATTCCGAGTTAGTGTTGTTTGAGCGATCGGGCGTAGCGCAAGGCTCAAATGACCTTTCATCGTTCCTTGGTTTTGGTACTTCGCGTCCTGATCTTAATGTTAAAATTAATTATAGCTGCAAGCCTACTATCTGATTTTCGGCCGTTCCGTCATCAGAAGTGGGATTGAGACCTACAAACTGTAATGTAGTGCCATAGTGATAGACTTGTGGACCCAGTGATCGTGACTAAAATGACTTTCGTGGCGAAGATACCAGTTGTAAGCGGAAATGCAGATTGCAAAGAATGCTCTTGGACCACAAATAATTCAGGCCAGTTCTTTCCATACTAATATATTCCAGTGATCTGATGTTATTGGTTGCTGATGATTTTTATTTGCTGCGCATTAGTAATGTTCATTTGCAACTGATGGCAATTTTCAGTTTGTGTCATAATTATTATTTTAGTACGGTAATGATTGCCACACGTTAATCTACTGAATTTGTTTATAAAAGTGGACCTAAGTTGGACTGGCGTCAATTTTATCGGATTTTAATTGGCATTATTGTTTGATGAAAAATCACTCGATAAAATAATTATTTTGGATAATGAATTAGATTCACAAAAACAAAAAGTTTAATTAATTTCTTTGTCAATGGATGACGTTGTGATGATAGGAAGATGTCTCTGGAATCGGAAATAATCAAATATAAAAAGAAACACGATTTAGTTTTGTTGTGTACAGTTAGTTGCACACGTATAAATTTCGTTTTCGTTGGCACAGTTGGTAGACTGTTGCAAGGAACATGAAGGTTCAGGTTCAATTCTTGGCCTAGTCTGGAAGTTTTGATTTCGTATTTTATTGTGTAAAGAAGTATTTGTGATCTTTTGCAATTTTTGCATTGCATTAGTGCTTACTTACTACTTGTTAATAAAGTGACGCATGTATCGTTACAGTAAAATATTATTTAGCGTGTTTTTAAACTTTTGGAAATGGATAAATCAGTCTATTTTTAGAACTAAGTTTAACAAACCTAAAGTCAAACTATGGGACGGCTATTTGATATTGGTGGAGACAAAAAAAAAAGGGTCTTTTCAAGTACCTATGAGAACCAAGGCGTTATGTTTTAGTTTGGGAATAGCGACTGGTTCTCAATCTTTACTGCAATTGATATTTAATATTACCTGGTGCAGAAATGCATTTATACAAAACTTTTGAAATAAAAGCTTTTGAGGAGTTGGTACCTATAAAGATAGAGCAATTTTCGGAAGAAGAAAAGATTTTGTGTTTGTTGTTTGCAATAAACGTGATTTGAATTTTAACATAGATATTGTACGAAAGGAATGTACGTACCTATTTGATTTTCATGAGACATGTATTTTTAAAACTAAACAATTTGTTGCTGGTTCAGAGTCCCGGGAATGCTAAGTACTGTACCTATTGCCAGAAGACATTGTTCTCTACAACTTTCAGTTTGAGAATCACTCTCGCGTTGGATTTTTATTTCGTTTGTGAGAAACACACTTGAGTTTTAAAACTAATGAATGGCTAATAAATAATCATAATGGTTATGGTTTTTCCTTATAGTTCAGAAAACATTTTAAAGCATTGCTGTAGCTCTATTATGTTATCTTAGAGGTATAAAAAAAGCATTGTTCTAAAAGGGACATTGATGTCCAAAATGACTGAGGGTTGTAGCCACGCGTATTACTGATACCCGTGGTTCAACACATGTTACCATAGTATTCGGAGAAATGAGCGAGTTCTTTGTATTGTTTTCATAATGCAAGTCTGGCAAAAACTTTTTTGTTAATTAACTTATATCATAAGGGATTTAGAAACAAACATGACAATGACATGGTTAAGCATGATCATGACTGTAACTTATGAAGATTTACTTAAATGCGTATAGCGTTATTCAATTATGAAGTAATAATTTTTATTAAGGTAACGTAGTGCTTTGCCGTGGTGGTGATCAATAGAGCAGCTGGAGAAGGACGTTGTGTATATTTCTGCGTGAACCGCATTAATATCTTGATTCGGTAAAAACAAAACAAAAAAAACTGTTTGTTGTTGGATACAATGGGTTGATGTAGTTAAAGCATAGATTACGTGGCTATGTTGTGTAAGTAATATAGAATTTTATAGCACTGACTTCGACGAAAGAAGTAGGTAAATAGTAAATTGCATATTGAATGCAATTGATATTTGAGTATTGGTACGTGATATTAATTAGGTATCTATCATTTAAAAAAATAGATTCCAAAATAACTTATATTTTGTCAACTTGGAAGATTAATTGAGAAATATTAAATCACCTACTCGGTGAAGCAATTTATGAAAATTAAGCTCTCAAAGCAGTGCTTAGTTAAAATCAATACATGCTTTGTTAAGGTGGAATGTAATAAGAATTACCTATTTTTAATCTGATAAGCATTGAATGGATCTAATGTGATAATAGAAATGATTGTTAAAAGTTGCATTTTGAAATGGACTTATGTTTTCATTTTAGAAGTACTGAATCGTATGGCTATAGTGATTTGCTTAAGTAATATTGATTTGCTTTCTTGAGCAGGAAAACGTAATCTGGCTATCTCCATATAGCTGTTATGTGCCTTGCTTGGATTAGAAAGCTAAAATGCCTGAAAGTAAAGTACCCATAAAATTGCATAATTAATCAGATGATAGTAGCAGTTAAAGTTTTTGTTGCTGGCAATGATGGACGTGTTTGTCCTCCCGACCCCTCACGACTATATACTATGACTGTGATCACCGTACCTACCTATTGACTCTGACTTAAGACCTCTGCGGGAGGAGCGCGTGCCATGGTGGAGACAGTGTGGTCTCAAATTGTGGAGACAGTGTGGTCTCATGTTGTGTTGGGTCAGATATAGCCCGGGGAACTATGATCTGATCGGGTGAGTGGCCAGCTGCAGTGGCTCATTCACCATCCGCTTTGCTGATCTGTGTGATCAGATGGTGTCTTTGATGGACGCATGGTTTCGTTGAGGGCATCATACTTGACCAAGTAGGTGATTACTGTGGTCATTACTGTTATGTATGATGTCGCTCCAGGTAACCGGTGTTACCAGTAGGCGTGCCACAAGGTGGTGGTGTCGGCCTGAGATCCGTGGCGGGGATCTGTGACTGTGATTGACAGTGTTGAGTGACCCATGGTGGGGAAGCTCTGTGACCGTTGCGACGGTGGCCAGATGCAGCAAAAAACTTTATTGCGGTACTCGTATCAATTATTGTATTGTATTCAAGTTAGAATATTGTTTATGGGCACTTGTCTTTCATTAAGTAGTAAAGTGATTTAAGTTATCAGAAAGCGACGAAAACGGCTGGTTAAAGTGGGTTGAAAATTTATGGTTCACACTCAACTTGTAATCTGTCACTTTAAACCCGTAACCTTAATGTCAAAGTTGAAATAATAATGAGTTTCTGATAAATGTTATTTCTTTAGCTGTTAAGTTCGACAGCACAGTAAAACAGTGCATAGTTACTAATCATGTAAGGGTAAAAACGTATTGGATGGCTTATGAGAAGTTTTTGAAGTGCAAACGAATATGGGCCTGTTTATTTATTTAGCAAATAATAACACAAACGTGAAAAATACTTGAACGATTTGGAGATAATAGATTTGTTGTTATGAATACCAAGTCAAATTTAACAAACAAGTATTAGGAAGTAAGTAAGTAAGTACCAAACAGGATAGCTAACTTAGCAAGTACTTTGGATCAAAGATACTTAAAGCCGCAATGAATGCTGAGCTGCTTTCGGTTCTTGCAGTTCATCGATATAGACCTGTTCACATGTTCAAAGGAACGAAGCGAACTGTTGTGAACAACTAGATCTTTGTTCAGTTCAGGAGTCTAGCCAGATTATTATGGTTTTATGGGCTATAATAAGCTAAAGTATGTCTGTCAGGATAACCGAACGATATTGTGAAATGGCAAGTTGTGACCACACGAGGACGTGTGTAAGTCAGGAAGGCCGTGTCGGAGCGTGAGGTATTAAACCTGAGGAATGAAGTAAAGTGCACTTTTTGATGTATTTTATGGAAAGAGCATTAATTGAGTACCTATGCGTTGGCGTCGGTCGAAGCATGTAGTAGACATATTGTGTCAAGTGGTTTGGCTAAAGGCATTTTTGGGAACAGAGAGATTCTGAGTTAGTGTTGTTTGAGCGATCGGGCGTAGCGCAAGGCTCGAATGACCTTTCATCGTTCCTTGGTTTTGGTACTTCGCGTCCTGATCTTAATGTTAAAATTAATTATAGCTGCAAGCCTACTATCTGATTTTCGGCCGTTCCGTCATATATATATTTAAAGTCGTATATTATTTTATAAACCAAAACACAATTATGTTTTATTTATAAATAAACTCTTTGATTTAACAGTGACATTGCTGTTACCAAAGAATTTATTTATAATTGAAAAATACAGACTCGCACTTTTCAAAAACTTTTTTAGCAGCGCTAATAAATTCTTGAAGAGCGCCCCACTCCTTGCTCCCCTGTTTACATTGGAGCTTGATGCTCGCTAGAGATTTTTTGTACCGTTTCTCGCCGGGTTCGTGTATGATGTCGCTCGTCCTATAAACCTTGCAGTCGATGAAAAAATCACCGTTCACCGACTGCGAGCGACGAGTATGCCCTGACGCCACGCGAGACACGAACTGCGAAGTCTCCAGCCGGCTCTGCGTCTCCGTCGACGGTGGTGTGTGCGTCTCCTCAGAAGCCAAAATCGCAAACAGATCCTTTTTCTGCTTCTTGCGGGATCTGAAATTAATAAAAATAGGAAAATAAATGAAAAGAGTCAGATGCTAAATTATCTTATCAACAACTAGCAACCCGATAGCGGTTTCACCCGCTGCATGTCATTTTCCTAGCAAGAGTTGTAAAAAAAAAACACATCAAAATCCTAAGCGTGGTTTAGGAAGAGTTAGTGAATGCTACGATAGACAAACACAGAAACGCAAAAAGTGACTACACTTTATTCTATGTGCTGGTTTAGTACTTGTGTGAAAGATGTTTGTACATTTTAATCTAGTTTTGACTTTGGTATTGAATCTAATGTAGGTAAATATACAAGGTGTTAATTTTAATGCGTGAAATAGCTTAAGAGGGGTTAAGTATCGACAACTTAACAACTTTCCCCACGAAACATAGGACGAAATATAAATATAATAAAAAATTTACCTCCCATACAAAATGTGTACCGGTTCTGGGTTATTTTGTATAGGTGGTCCATTTTTTTTTTATATTTCTTCCAATGTTTCTAGGAGAAAGTTGTTCAGTTGTCGATACCTAACCTGTCCTTAAGTTATGACACGCATTTAAATTAACACCCTGTATAGAAGTAAATTACAAATTTGTTACCTGCCAGATTCTTCTCCACCGTCGTGTTTTCGTTTGGAGCCTCCGGCCTCGCTTGGAGGGTTCTTGTTGGCAGCGGCGGTAGTCTTCTTTGACTGTTGAGTAGCTGGCGGCGGCTTGCTCACAGTCACCTCCGCATCAGATGAGTAGTACTCCGAGTCAGACCTAAAAGTGTTACAATATAACAGTCAATAAACAAACGTAGTAAAACTATTTCGCACATATGGTAAATAATCAAAGTAAATCTGGATTATTATTTAAATTTCAATAAAATTTACTCAGATACTCACGTACATTTTTATGAAGAACTGCGCAGAGAACTTTTGAAGAAATCACTTGAGTAAAAACTTGAGGAGAGCTTGAGCTTCAAGATTTCAAGAGCTGCTATGAGCTGTAAATTTTTTGTGGAAATGATGTGTGAAACGGGTTTATATATTTTCCATTATTGATAGTTCATCAATTTTATCATATAAATGAAAACTATATAACCGACTTACGATACAAAACTCAATCTGAATTTTATTTAAAATACAATACAAGAAAAATCGATGAAACTCGCTTGAAAATTATATGACATAAGTCTTTTTGAAATTCATAAGCAAATTATTGCAAATTTTTCAATTTGGAAAACTTATCTTTTTTTATTAACAACGTAACAAACTTAATAAATTATTGTAATTGTGAACTCTATGTCATATACTTAATGATGCATTTGGGTTGCCTTGTATGTAAACAAAAGGAGTGACTTAGGACTTTATTCTATCATAAATAACAAATTGCATTATTTTTATATTGAAATTACGACATCACCGCCGCCTGTACCGGACGAAGAAATTTGATACTATGGAATGTTGCAATCATGTTGCGGTAAAACTATAAAATAATCAGTGTACGATGCTGCTCATAAATTATATGTTTCGTATGATTGTCTTCACAAATTTTCATCTACACTCACATCATATAGAGAAAAAAATTGTATATTTGTTTATTATTAATAAACTTGAAACTATCGGACCGATTTTCAAAAATAAAGATGGTTCCGTGCTTCTGAGAGCACGTCAAGCCATCAGTCTGGGTTGTTGTCGTGATTACTTAGACAGCGGTTGTTACATAACCATGTCAGAGGCCTCCTTTTTGCAGTCAGCGGTTGTTAAACTCTGTCATTAGGGTTCATCGGGTCCGGGTTGGATGACTCGGTGTCCCACACGAAGAGAGAATACAAATTTAACTTTTTTTTGCGGTCATCTACACTCTGCCTACCCCGCAAGGAAGGTAGAAAAGTTCTACTTTTAAATAGATGAAGTAAGTCAACATTTGCGATATGACTGCTACATAAAAGGTGTAGTCTAGGATCTGACTTGTTTTTTTTTATATATATATTTTTTCTGTAGATATTTATTATGTTTTAATATACATTTTTAATAATAACATTATTATTTGAAGATTTACGGTCTTAATTTGAGTTATCATTAGTATTGTTCAAACTTTAACAAGTACATATGTATATAATAGGTACATAGGTAAGACTATGTCAGCTTCACTTAAATAATTTAGTTACTAAGATAAGTTGAATAACGTACAATGTTTAATTTTCAATTCATCTTATTAATTTAAATTTGATCCCCAATCTAACTACTATCATAATCTATTTTATTTGAAAGTACGAGCTTTTCATAAAACTATGACATGAAGTTGTCAATTTTATAGTTACTGTTCCTACATAAACTCTTCATTTATTATAAAACTGTATGTTACAATTACCACTTTATTGAAATTAATAATTAAAGTCATACAATGTTTCTTAAAACAAAGATAACGATTAAAAAAAAAACGAAGTTAGCTCTCGAACTAAAATCCATTGTGGGAAAAAATGCGTGGGTCGAAGGGCCTGCAGTGTTCCGTCCACATGTCACGTATCGCGTCGTAGGAGATGCGCTTGCACAGCTCCTCCACACTCCACGTGTATTTAAAATTTTAAGTTTAAAATAAATCTAAATTAAACGCTTTTGCTTTAAATTTATGACATAAAATTTTAGTGAATATAAATAACGGATCTCATAATAAGGTTACCTACAGGTGAGCAATTTCTGATGTTTAATTACATATTTTTAAGTAATTAAATTTATTTTCATGACTTATGAATATTTATAGTTATTTTGTTTGTACATTATGTACGAAATATTTTAGTTGATTATAAATATTTCTTGTTTACCTCACAAGAGAGTTGATTAAAAAATAAAATAAAAGAAAATACAACGTAGAGAAAGCTGTACTACTACATTAGTAGGTAATAAAATGTCTTTTAGGTAAAATTACATTTAAATAACTGTAAAATATTTTATAAAATAATACTTATTTCAAAAATTCAAGTTATGTATAAATATATATTTTTTTCAGGGTTCTACATATTAATTTATCCAACGACATGGATTTTGTAACAACAACACGTGGTCATCAAAAAGATTCAGAACAGGTTGGTCATATTTTCTTTTAAATACTAATTAAGCATTACATTTTTTATTTTAAAAATACTTTTAATTTTATTGCATTAATATCAAAATACCATATTTTTTTTTTTTTTTTTTTTTTTTTTATTAATGATGGGTTTGCTCTTGACTCTAGTCTAGGTCATAGGAGAGACAGAGTCTAAGATGGAGCGAGCTCACCCAGAAGAAGCCTGTTCACTCTTACTTTGAAGAGATTAGGGTTGTATGCTTTTGGAAACACAGACGCAGGAAGTGAGTTCCACTCTTTAGCAGTGCGCATTATAAATGATGACTGGAAGCGCTTAGTCCGAATTGGTGGAATGGCTACCAGGTACGGATGGTATCCGGCGGTGCGTCTGGATGTCCGATGGTAGGATATAAGATATATTTAGTAACTGCAAAAACAATATAATAAGGTTTTTAATTTTAAGGTTCTCTTTTTGTTCACATACTTTTTCTTACTATAGATGTTTTTTTATTATATCAAATACATTGTTGTTACTCCGTTAGAGCATGGACATGAGGTCATAACAAAAAAAGTGCTTGAAAGATAGGTAAAGTAAAATTGACAAAAAGTATATTTTCTCTAATATCTATATTTTAGTTAAACTTTGTTGATAGTTAATAATATTACAGAATGTGCTTTATGAATATGCATTTTCTTTGTTTTCAGGAACATAAAATTTGCTTAGTCTGCAGTCTTCTTAGAACTTCAAAATGTTCGTACAGGCAAGTGAGATTAAAAATATTTTAAAATATTTGTCATCCTTCATTAACCATTCATTTAATATTATTTTTTTGTTTACAGATGGTTATAATCTCTCTTTTTTGCGTGGGAGACCGAGTCGTCCAACGGATTGCAATAAACATGATCATCAACTGTGAAAAAATGTTCAGCCAGGCAGGATACCTTTTATTAATTTAATGTTCATGATTTAAAAAAAAAAGAAAAAAAAAAGCGTAAAACCAGAGCTATAAGAATGTAGCTACTGGTAGAGTTGTTTTTGTTCAAATTTATTTCTCACTAGACACCAAACAATGTCCTTAATATCCTAAAATTATCCCCTATTCTTGGTAATAATAATTTAAGAGGTAAGGTAAAGGTTAAAAACGGTAAAGGTTTAAAGAGGTAAAGGTATCTGACTAAAATTGAGAGTAAGTATAAGAATTATATTGTAAGTATACTTTGAGATTAATAGGTTCAATGTAGTTAAAATACGAATATGATCAGTGAGGGGATCCTCCCGGACTCTCAGCAAGTTACTTCCCATGGGGCTTGCAACTGATTGTATTTGTTAGCCATCAACCTTAGAGGTATTGTTAGTAAGGGGATCCTACCGGACTCTCAGAAGGTTACTTACCACGGTGCTTTCAACTAATGATACCCTAAGATTGAATCAACTTGTAGAGAAATGGAATAGATAGACCTAATGTAGTCAAAATACGAATATGATCAGCGAGGGGATCCTCCCGGACTCTCAGCAAGTTACTTTCCATGGGGCTTGCAACTGATTGTATTTGTTGGCCATCAACCTTAGATGTATTGTTAGTGAGGGGATCCTACCGGACTCTCAGAAGGTTACTTACCACGGTGCTTTCAACTAATGATACACTAAGATTGAATCAGATAAGAGGAACAAATGTAATATGGGGCAATCGAGATCGCCGAAGTGAAGCCAGGGGAACGAAGGTATCAGACTATTTTGAACCATTTGCATTCAGCTGTGTGATGAATCAAAGCGGTAGTTTATTATTGGGCTAACCTGGACCATCGAAGTGACGCCAGGGGAACGAAGTGACCCTGGCTTCACTTCGGTGGTCCAGTTTGCCCAATAATACACTACTGATATAGTTTTGGAGGTACCTTTTTTTCTAATCTGGTGCTTATACATGTAACATAACGCCAGAACGGTAGACGGTATTTAATACGGACTTGAGTTTCGTAAGGGTCAGGGCACAACTTTTGCCACTTTTACTCAACTTAGTTAATTAAGTTAACATAGATTTAGGTTCACGTTTATCTCATAGTATGCGCTGCTATTTTTGTGATGCGTATGCTATTTTGCGCTGCGTAACGCGGCCATTGTCTGCCTCCGGTCAAACTCCTGGTAAATTACTCAATATTTACCCTTTTAAAGCGCTTCCACTGCAGGAGTTTAGCTTGGAATTAGTAATTTTTTGGTAGAAGAGCGTGGTTCCAGAAAACCACTAGATTTAAGATTATTTTAGTATAAGATTTTTAATCTACCTACATAAAAAAAAAAAATTGTTTATTGTGATTGTAGTGTGTGCCCTGTGTAGAATGTCCTATCGGTAGGATCAGGGCCAATCAATTAGTGAATTGCTTGTTATTATCGTTGTTTGCCCTGTGCGGATATCTTAACGGTAGGATCAGGGCCGATTGTTTATTATTGTTTTTTATTGTAAGGTTCGGTGTTACTTTGAGTTGGTACCGTGGCTCCCACAATTAAACAGCTTCAGGCAAAAATAAGAACTCACCTAACGTGTGGAGTATACTTGGGACTTGGAATAAAATATGGTATTTGAGGTAAAAGATAAATGTATTGTCTTTAGTACGGTCACATAATGAATGCCTCATAAGTGATCTTAAATCTAGGTATTCTAATATAATGCTAACCATATTGGGATAACATGTATCATCCTAGTGATAGAGATGAATGAACTCTACTTTACGTAGACACGTGTACACACACTACATGCCCACCGAAAAAAACAAAAAAAATTTAGTCATTACTACTATATTTTTATTTTTTGTTATAGTAAGTATAACAATTTTCTTTTACATAATATTTCAAAAGTAAATTATCAAAGGTTAATCATACATAATAACTAATAAGTGATTGACCTTAAAATTATCTTAATTATGTTTTAAATACTTTAGTACGGTTTTTATGAATAACCTCTTCCTTTCCGTTCTTCAATATTTTTATATTTGGACATAAATCTTCTAGGACCTCATAAGGACCTAGATATAAAGGTTTTGTCTTATTATCGGAAGGGTTTCTTACTAAAACTAAATCTCCTTTCTTATAATAGACAGGATTTACATTCTTATCGTAGTTTTGTTTTCTTAACATTTTACTTTTTATTAAATTTTCCTTAGCGTCTAATTGCGCAATCTTTAATCTATACTTAAGCTCTAAAGGATATGAGTCATAATTATATAATGGTTCTATATAGTTATGCTTATCTAATGAAACATTTGTTGGAATTTTACAAGTCTTGCCGAATACCAACTCGTGCGGCGTATATTTTGTTTCCGTGTGTACCGTATTATTATAGACAAAGCACCAATACGGTAACCAACTACTCCAACTGTCACCTTGGTTTTCACAGTTGATTCGCATATACGCACCCATGACTTTATGTGAATTTTCAAGCGCTCCAATGCTCTCATGATGGTAAGCTGTAGAGACTATATGAGATATATTTAACAAATTACAAACCTCTTGCATTGTAGAAGCGATGAATTCACTTCCGCGGTCCGTGGCGATCTCTAGCGGTATACCATACCGTAGTATGAAGTTCTCTACGAACGCTCGCGCCACGCCGACTGCTTCTTTCGTCTGTAAGGGATAGGCTTCAACATACTTAGATAGCTCACATTGCAACGTTAAGATGTAAGCATAATTGTTGCTGTCTTTATTAATTGGACCGACAATATCCAAATAAATTTTTTGGAAAGCGGTTTTCGCGGTTGAAGTGATAACCATTTGCTGTTTTGTATGTAATGAGTATTTATTTAGTTGTCATTTTTTACATTTACTAACGTAATCTTGTACGTCTTTTTCAATTGATGACCAATAATAATATCTTTTGATATTATTGACCATTCTCCTAATGCCCGCGTGGCCACTAGTGGGCAGAAGGTGAAAGTCGTTTAATATGACACGTTTGTCGTCATCTTTAGTAATTTTCTGTACCCCCTTTAAAACACAAATACACGGTCCGGACCAATCAGGTAACTTTTTTATCTCTTGTGTTAATCCTTCTATAAAATTCTCAGTATTTGGGGTTTTGATTATACATAACTCGCTTATGTTTTTATTTTTACAAAAGATTTCTAGATCCCTCACTAACACGACTCGCGTAGATAGCGATTGAGATTTAGGTCTTATAATAATTGTAAATTGAGATGGTATATAAACAAAATGAGTAAACTTTTCATGTTGAATATTTTTTCTGATTAAGTTATTAAAATTGACATTTGTGCCTAACACTATCTCTATGTGATTTTTATGTCTCTTAATGATTTCTACAACTCTCGGGTGATCAGTCCTCGAGTCAGTAGACACATTATTTGACACATTTTCATCAGTGCTTTTCTTATCCTTCTCCTGCTGTAACTTTCTAGCCTGAGCTCTTGTTAATACACACATTACTTTCTCATGCATATCTTTCAGCTCGTCTGACGTCACAATCACTCGCGACAATGCATCTGCAGCTACATTGTTGCATCCCTTTACATACTCAATCGTAAATCTATATTCTTCCAAACATAGCCTAAATTTTAACAATCTACTGGAAGGGTCCCGCATGTTAAATAAATAGACTAATGGCTTGTGGTCCGTTTGTACAATGAAGTGCCTATCATATAAGTATGGCCTAAAATACTTGACACTCCAAACTATCGCTAGTAGCTCTTTTTCGATAGTGGGATAATTTTTCTCAGCTTTATTTAAGGTACGACTAGCGTACGCAACTGGCCGTCCGTCGCCGTTACATAAAACTGAACCTACTGCAATTGATGACGCATCAGTTCTTAAAATATATTGACTCGACTCTGAAAAATCTGGGTACTGAAGAATGGGTGGGTTTATAAGGAACTTTTTTAACTTTTGAAATGATTGTTCGCACTCTTCTGTCCATTGAAATGTGACACCTTTCCGACTCAAACTATTTAATGGATATGCTATTTCAGCAAATTTGGGGATGAATTTACGGTAGTAATTTGAAAAAGCTACAAATCTTTTCACCTCGTCACCGTTAGTTGGTCTTGGATAATGCTCTAGAGCACGAATTTTTTCTGGGTCGGGTAATATACCCTTGTCGGAAACTACATGTCCCAAGTAAAGGATTTCTTTTTGCAAGAACTCGCACTTGGATGGATTCAATTTTAAGTTAACTTTACGGAGCCTAGTAAAAACATCAAGTAAATTTTGATTATGTGAATTTAGATTTCTACCAAAAACAATGGGATCATCCAAATAAACAAAACATTTGTCGTAAGCAAGGCCGGACATAGCTACTGTCATCATTCGACTAAAAGCACTCGGGCTTGTTTTTAGACCCATTGGTAGGCGCTTCATTTGGTACTGACCAGAACCAGTGGTAAATGCGGTAACCTTTCGACTCTCTTTCTCTAACTTAACCTGATAGTATCCTTGCGCTAGATCTAAATGGGAAAAATATACTGCTCCCGATAAGGAATCGAGTATTTCGGTGATGTTAGGTAATGGAAACTTATCATTCTCAATTTGTTCGTTGACTTTCCGGTAGTCAATAACGACACGCCATTTTTTCTCACCGGATGTATCTAGTTTTTTAGGTACTAGAAGTAACGGGCTAGACCAACCACTGCGAGCCTCTTCAATGATATCGTCATCTAACATTTTCCTAATTTGTTTGTCGATTTCCGATTTCTGAGACTGTGGCAATCTATAAGATTTTGTATAAACGGCAGAACTATTGGGTTTTATTTGTATAGACTGTTCATAGAGATCAGTCGACGTCAATTTATCGCCGGGTAAATGGAAAATATCTGGGAATTTCGCGCAAATATTTTCTATTGAAATTTGTTCTTCCTTATTTAGCTTGGACAAATTTAATAATGAAAATAATAGTTTAACCCTATCAGAGTTAATACTGGGTCTTTCAAAGTTACATATCTCATAATTACTTAATTTCTCTGTACTCAAATCAAAGTTGCTTAGTGACACATCGTTTTCTCTAGTGTTTAACAATCTAATAGGTACTAAGCCATTTTTGGGACGGGCTATCGTATTTGCAACAAAAACAACGTCGCTTAACTCTTGTGAGTTTATGATGCAATCTTCTGTCCGCTTTGTTTTTATGTAATGGATAGATTCGCTCCTAGCGGGAACTAACAAAAACTTTTTAGAAGTTTTGGAAGGCACGTCAAAATCAAGTGTGACTGTTTTACTACTGTCAGTTTTTAAAGTAAGAGTATCGGTCTCGTAGTTCAGAAAACAACGGTATCTCCTTAGAAAATCTCTACCTATTATGCCATCTGCCTTACATGGCAAATCATCAAAAACGTAAAACTTGTGTCTAAAAGTATAGCCGCTTGTATGCAAGTTTAGATAAACAAAGCCTTTAGAAAAAATGTTACCACCTATACCTTTGACACATATCTGTTCTGACTGGTATCTTATATTACATATCTCTAGTTGTTTTAGTTTTATGGCACAGAGCGATGCCCCCGAATCAAGTAACCAACTAAAATGCTGATTTGCAACATCGAAGTATACTTTGTTTATACTGTTGCATGTACAAATAAAGTTAGGATCGAAAAAAATGATTCAGACTCTGCGCTACATCTTCGTTGCTCTGTGAGTCATCTTCGTATGTCATGTGATTTATCTTACCTGACCGGTGATGACCCCTGTTGCTAGCGTACCTACCTCGATTGCACCGTCCACGAGTAGGGAATCCACGGGGCGCCCCCCGATAGGGACGTGACCTGAAGGGCTGCTGTTGGGGATACTGCCCTTGCTGTTGGCGTCCAGTGTTGTTGAATACCCTGGTAAAGCTATTTGAGGGAAGGTAATTATTAGTACGTACGTGATTACTACGTTGACCTCTGCCTCGCTGTAGCATGTAACCAACACCATGTGATGTGGATGGCGGTGACAACAACTCCTCGTCTTTAGCTGCACGAATAGCTTCGCTAAGGGAACTGTAGTTTCGGGCTGCTATAATGGTGCTAAGCCTACTATCACGCAAACCATCCGCAAAACGTTTAATAGCTAATTTTTCGTTTAATGGACGTAAAACTTTATAGCTATCAGATTTACCGTCGGACTGAGAAATGGTGAGATCCACAAACAAACTCTCAATTTCTGACCCAAATTTTTCTATTGACTTTGAGTTTTGTTTTATTGATTGCAATTGCGTTTGCAGGGAAACGGCTGATTTTTGGGTTAGCAACTGAGCTTTCATATCTTCTATAAGTAAATCGACACTTTCATATTTCGGTAAAAGCCTTAGTTTTGCACTGCTGGACAAACGCGATTTTAACACAAAATTTACTAAATGTGTTTTATCTGTGGCCTTCAACATAGTGTCATACAATTCAATATTATCAATTAACTGTTGTCTGACCCCCTCATTTCCTGTCATGACCGGCAACAAACTACACGCCGTTTTCAAATTAAAAGACTCCATATCTGATTCTAGTGGAGTTTCTGATCTCGAGTTATCTTCTTTTTCTTCTACTTTACTTTTTATCGCTAAAAAAATGTTGTCTATTTTTTTACACACCTCATCAATCTCAAACCATGCTTCTTGATCAATTAAACCTTCTTCTATCTTTTTTGTAATATCTTCTAAAATTATTAAATATTGCGCATGAATTTTATTGGCCTCTTCAAGTTTATTTTGACCTAAATGACTTTTTCGTTGCTTTTTATTAATAGTAGTCAGATACTTATTAATTACTTCCAACTTTTCAAAACGATTATCAATTCTTATCGGCATTCCAAAAATTCAAACGCTTGTTTACAATTATATTCCAATAAAATCATAGTCACCCTAGTTACTCACCCATTATTAATGGATTCACTTTACACCTCTTACACTGGTAAGGTATACTACCTATTTTATTATTATGAATTAGCTTGACGCAACTTAACGCACTTAATGTTCCTATGTTAGTATTTTTTTTTGTTCTCTTTTACGTGATTTGTTATAAAAGGTCCACCAATAACACTTTTTTTTTTTTTTGCACTTTTTACGCGATTATTTTATGTTAATTTTATTTGGTTTAAAATCGCACTGTTTTTTTTTTTAATTTAGTTAAGGGCTTAACATACATCAGTTCGATTGCTGTTTCTTCACTATAGTTCGTGACCCTAAACTGTCTCACGCTCCGCTCGACGCTGCTGCAGGATCATGGCCATCGCATGACGTTCAACCCTCTTGTCGAAACATTTGCAGAACTTCTTGACACCGAAGTACACGCCGACTAAAACGAGCAGGGTAGCTATCACAGCTAAGAACAAATTCGTCTTGGACATATGCAGTTCCAAGGCTGCACAACTATCGCGTTATTGCTGTATCCAACCTGAGAAACGATCTGCTGGTTCTCTTTGGGCTTCTCCTTTGACGCTTCGTGTCCCATTTTGATAATTGTAGAGCGAAGTACTAGTTAAACATCAGCAAGGACCCTGGGGCTTGCCTGAGGTAACGTTGTTTGACCAACAGACACAGACCACGGTTGTTTCGTGAAGTGGTAGAACCTACATTACACCATTAAAACGCATAATTTACACTGTCACTCGCGTGAATTTAATTACTGCAAATATTTAATGCCCATAGTATCGAAACCTGGCTAAAGGTCGCCATGGAGTATACTTGGGACTTGGAATAAAATATGGTATTTGAGGTAAAAGATAAATGTATTGTCTTTAGTACGGTCACATAATGAATGCCTCATAAGTGATCTTAAATCTAGGTATTCTAATATAATGTTAACCATATTGGGATAACATGTATCATCCTAGTGATAGAGATGAATGAACTCTACTTTACGTAGACACGTGTACACACACTACACGTGGTTCGCGACTAAGCACTCATCGCTTGTGCGCAATGGATTGACGAACGGGTCGCGGAGGTGTTGGATTGCCACTTACGGTCCAGACGAATGTGATCCAGTGCCTGGAGATGGGGCAGGAGATCCAGCAGGCGACTGCTGTGATCACCAGTCGTAGAGCTGGGGAGCCGGACCCACCCCATGGTCCGAGGGGACCGGGGGTGCAAGTGCCCCTGCCAGCTGGGGCGATTCCGGTCTTCCAAGGGGACTACACGGATTGGACCCGATTCCAGGATCTGTTTGGCAGTGTAATTCATAACCGCACTGACTTGCAGCCGGCATATATTATGGCCCAATTGATGGCCAAGCTGCAAGGTGAGCCCCATGAGTTGGTAAAACATCTACCAGTCGATGATGCAAGTTACGAGACGGCTCGTGGCTTGCTGATCGAGAGATACAGCAACTAACGTCTCATGATTGACCAACTCTTGGAACAGTGGCTCACCGTGCCGGCCATCACACGAGGGACGGAATAAAACAATTTTAAACGGATTTAAGTTGTGTTTATTTTGGATTTTACAATTCCTACGTTTTGAGCTTTTTACAGAGCCCGTGGTCACGGATGACTAAGGTGTTAGACGTCATTATTTAGAATTGAAATTATTTTTGTTCTACCGCCATCTATTTCTTAATTGCCTAGCGTAACGTCCGCGTTCCACACAAAATGCTGAAACCGTATCTTGTGTAGTAGGTCTTACAGTATGTTCCAACAGAACAAAAATAATTTCAATTCTAAATAATGACGTCTAACACCTTAGTCATCCGTGACCACGGGCTCTGTAAAGAGCTCGAAACGTAGGAATTGTAAAATCCAAAATAAACACAACTTAAATCCGTTTAAAATTGTTTTATTGTGATGAGTAATAGTTGTGCAAACTCAAGAAAATATTACGAGGGACGGACCTCAGGGCCAAGGTCCTCAACCCTGTCTGCGTTGCAGTGAACGCTCTTGAGAGACAGGGGATGCCGGTGTCAGGCTATGATTATATCCTGGTCCACACGTTGTTGCGCCGCCTGCCGAGCGATATGGCCGCTCGTTTTGAACAGTCACACGGAGGTAAGACATCTGATAACCTCCCGACCTTCGAAGAGATGCAGCACTTCGGCAGAAGTATATCGAATTCATGAGGGAGTACCTAGAGTTAGGCCACATGTCGGTGTCCAGCATAGATTGGAGGTGTGTCGAGCATTACTATATACCACACCTGGCTGTTTTGAAGTCACCGGAGGCGAAGATACGGGTAGTGTTTGACGGTTCTGCTCCTATATCGAATGGTGTGTCTGTGAACCAGTGTCTGCACGCGGGTCCCAAGTTGAACCGGGACATTGTACTGGATTGCACCAAGTAGCGTTCGTCGCAGACGTCAAAATGATGTTTCGCCAAACAATCATACACCCGGATGACCGTCGGTACCAGCTGATTTTGTGGCGTGAGAGCCCTGACGAGCCGATGGTCACTTATGTATGAGCTCAACACGGTAACGTATGGTCTGAAGCCAAGTCCGTTTTTGGCAGTACGCACGCTGCGAGAGTTGGCCGCACAGGAAAGGGTAGGGTTCCTTCGAGCCGCAGCAGTACTGGATCGCGACGTCTACGTGGATGACATCTGCACGGGTGCAGATAGCGTGCAACAGGCACTACTCCTACGAGACGAGCTGATCGCGATCATGGCATCAGGAGGTTATGAGTTGCGAAAATGGCTGTCCAGCTGTCCAGAGCTCCTGGCCGGTTTGCCAGGTGAGTTCCAGCAGGACCCGCACCTTTTCAAAAACCCGAACAATCCAATTACGTTGAGCATCCTAGGGGTGCAATATAGGCCAACGCATGATGTCTTTACGTATCAGATCGAGCCAGACCTTTTGCAGAAGACTTGGACGAAGCGTTCGGTACTATCGACGATCGCCAGAACTTTCGATCCTAACGGGTGGATCGCACCGGTGACGTTCATGGCGAAGTGCTTCTTGCAAAGGTTGTGGCTAGCAAACTTGGGTTGGGACGACCAGCTCTCCGGAGAGCTGTTGAATGATTGGACCAAGTTTGTGATCACCTTACCAGGGATCGTACGCATCGCCATACCTCGCAAGTTGCTCCCATCGGCGGGATGTAAAGCTACCCTACATGGTGATGCCTCGGAGCGAGCATACGCGGCAGCTGTCTATTTGCGGACAGTCAGTTTAACGGGAACTGTAGACGTGCGTCTTATTATGGCCAAGAGTAAGGTGGCTCCGGTTAGGACAAGACAAGATGGACCATTCCAAAGTTGTAATTGGCGGGAGCAGCGCTTCTCACGCGCTTGCTACATCATGTCGCTAGTAATCTACGCGGTACCATCAATTTGGATAAATAAAATAAAAAAAATAAAATATGTTTTATTTCAGTAAATCTTTTACAAACTATTTGCCGGGGCTTCCCAGAAAGTAGTCAGAAGACACTTGTGTTGGGAATGCCTCGCTCTTCTATCGTATCCAATACAGCAGGATTTACTACGAAACATTTTAGCTTATTAAAATAACACTAGATTATACTAACATAAGATATATAGGTATATTAAAGGTAACTTATATTGGTCATCAGACACAATTTGCATTGGTTCCACTTATGACTTTATGCCAATTCCATTAGGCCATGCGTAGTTACATGATATATAGAAAAGTACATAGGCAACGTAAAGACCAAAACAAAAGATGCATCACCCCTTCAGCACGCCCTACGGATGGATTGGGTTCCTTGGGATCGGTACATAAGACCACGTACTGAAGGGGACATACACAAACCATGTCATCCAACACTGACGATTAAATCAAGAGTAAAATCTAATAGTACCTATTATACATCTAGCCTTTATTAATTCTATTTTACCGGTTGGCTGGAAGAGATAAGTGAACTTGTGAACAAGTTATAATATTTATTTTATTGTAAACAATACTGCACAATAAAGGATATACATATATATATATACGCACTACGGTTATTAAAAGTTCCTTGGGATCCGTTAATAACACCACGTTACAGTTATATAATATTGACACTTGCTAATTACTTCTCACTATGATATCTTCAACATCATCATATTGAAGTTTATCGAGCCACTCAGAAACACACAACTTACATTTAAATTGTTGAATGGGATATATATTTAGTATACGATTTATTTTGTTATAAACATATGGGGCTTGAGCTATAAATTGCCGTTGAGCGAAGGTCGTCCGCGTATGGTAGGAGGGAGCAACAATGTCAAACCGTCTTTTGATAAGTTTTGTTTTTTCAAAAGGTAAAGTTCTGTGGTATGTTAGTATCATGTATAAAATATAAAGTTTCCTAACGGAGAGTAGTTTGCTTATATTGTACAGAGTTACAGTAGGGAACCTAAAGGGCTTGAGGTACATTACCTTAATCAGCGATCTCTGTGCTCTTTCTAATTCTATAAGGTTTGATTTGGTTGCTCCTCCCCACACAGAGATACAATATATTATAACTGATTGGGCCAGAGAGACGTATATTTTGTTTAGTATATCATTATCCATAACATGTCGCAAAGACTTAAAAACCCATATGAGCCTTCTTACTCGGCCAATAGTTAGTTCAATGTGCTGATGCCAGCTCAGTCTCTGGTCGACCATAATTCCAAGGTACTTTACACAGTTGACTTTTTGAATTATTGGACAATTACAAGAAGTAGGAGTTGCATTAGTACACGAGTGAATTCTAATTTCAAAATCAGAGGCTGGCTGAGAGCTAATGTAGGGTGCAAAGCATACGTAATTAGTTTTTAGCGTATTTAGAGTAAGTAGGTTTTCTTTTAACCAGTTACTAACTTTAGCTAGTCCCGTCTCAGCTGCAATCCTAACATTCTCCCAGGATTTTCCGGTAAAAACGATAGCTGTGTCATCCGCATAGGACAGTATCCTCCCTCCAACGCTACGAAGGTTACAAAGATCATTGATGTATATCAAAAAGAGCGTCGGACCGAGAACACTGCCCTGTGGGACACCGAAAATCACATTTTCTTCTTCACTGAGTATGTTATCAATTTTAACCATCTGTTTCCTGTTTTGAAGGTAGCTACTGAGAAGGGAAAGAGCAGAGCCACGAAAACCAATACTCTCAAGCTTGCGTATAAGAATGGGGACAGAGACGGTGTCAAAGGCCTTCTTAAGGTCAATAAAGACCACTAGACATCTATGACCCCTGTCTATTTCTTTAGTAATAACAGTTGTGAGGTCACTGATGGCATCCTGCGTCGACATGCCCTTCCTAAAGCCGTATTGAGTCGTTGATAAAATGTTATACTTATTCAAGTAGTTGACTATTCTAGAGTTCATCAACTTCTCAACGATCTTGGAAATAGCGGTCAGTACAGAGATGGGTCTATAGTTATTGACATCGTAGCTGTCTCCACTCTTATACACAGGGGTAACAATGGAGCGCTTCAGAACAAATGGGAATATTCCTGTATTAAAGCATAAGTTAGCTAGGTCACTGATTAAGGGGACTAAGAACTCCCTAGATTGTTTCAGAAATAGTGTAGGAATCCCATCCCACCCTGGTGCACTTCCTGAGTCCAAAGACAGGAGTATGTTTTCTACTTCCCTATGTGATGTCTCAAGCAATACAAAAGAGGACAGCTGACTGTTGAGCTCTGAGTTATTAGTATTGCATGAAACAAAGCTATTTAAGATGTTCTCTGCCAGTGTTTGTCCGATGTTAATAAAAAAATTGTTAGCATGGTTTATCGATGTTTGAGGGCAGGATTTTGTACTTAGTAGATTTATATTTGAACACTTGGGGGGTTTATAATGTGTGATTTCATTAATGTTTGTCCAGAGTTTCCGAGGCTTTTTTATCGATGCTTTAATTTTCTCTTTGTGATATTTCGTTTTTAATTTCTTGATAAGGTTACTACAAAATGTTCTGAAACGTTTATATGTTATTTTTAGAATTAGGTTCTGGGGTGCCCCTTTAAGTTTCAGGTACATATTGTCTCTGAGTCTTATACAATTTAAAGCTCCTGAGGTGATCCAGGGTTTTATTATTTTCTTGTTGTTTGAGATCTTTACAACTCTGGAATTAGTCTGAATTGCTGTTTTTATCATTTCAATTAATGCGAACGCGTATGTATCCGGGTCCTTAAAGATATTAAAGTAGGAAACATCAATATTAGTTAAGGTATTTAAAGCTTTTTCGTAGTTAACTACAGTTTTAACCTTTTGGTATTTAGTTTCTAAATATTTGTGTGCAATATATAAGATTACCAAGTTATGGTCTGTTACAGTAGTATTGAGAACTGATACAAGAGCTGAGTTGTTCTTTTGGTCTAATTTAATTAATACATGGTCAAGGCAGCCGTCCTCCCTCGTTGGTAGTGAATGAGCAGATAAAATCCCATGGAGTGATAGCATATTTAAGTAATTTAATCTATTACTTTTTTCTTGGGCTTTTTCGTTGGGGGAGATAATGAGGTCTATATTTATATCGCCCATGATCAAAACGTTTTTGCAGTAATTCATATTTTTGAGGTGAGAGTTAAGAGAGGAGATGAAATTTCCAGCATTTAGAAATGAGGGAGAACGGTAGATTCCTAAAACCACGTAATTCGAAATTTTATGATGGATGGATGAAACGGTGTACGCATGGACCGACAGTAGGATAGTTCTGTGCTGGTTACAGACGTCGTGTTAGTGCACTAAGGCCATCTATGGACGACAACATATAACTTTCGTTTGATGTGAAGTTGACGACTATTGCACTGCGCTTTCGGAGCGTCTCGGATCTGCGGCTGACTTAATACCATTACCATCATTACTTACGAATTGCTGTCTTGTTGTAATTTTTCTTTAATTTAAAATAAAACGATATTTTGTTAAAATATAAATACTACGCTTCATTGAAGAGTTCCTGGATCACCCTACCTACTCAACACATATATTAACATTTGATCCATCGGCCGGATATACGTGGAGTCAGCGGTTGGGCCAGGAATACCTACCCTCGTACGTCGAGAACAAAGAAAAGTCCGTAGAACGCCAGTGAAGCATCCGTGTGCGTTGCTACATCAGCGATTCAGCATCACTCCATACATTTAGAGGAATCAGAGAGACTTGGAGGTCGCCGAGACAATAGAAAGGAGAAATCGGGAAGAAGCTGACATCTTAATCGTTTCCGGTCAGGTCATCCTATCCAATTTATTCCTCCTTTCATCCTTCATTTGCGTTAATATGTTTTTTTTGTCTCTAAAATTCCAGTGTTTCTCCATCGCGAAGTACTGATTTCTTTGTTCGTGTTGCTGCGCAAGTTGTGAAGAAGGTAGATTCACAAACACGCTGCCGACCAGCGCACCTACTTTCTGCAAGACTGTGAGTACTCTACATTTATAAAGAATTCGATCATTTGCAAACTTCAATCGAGGTAATTATTGATGAAAATGAGCTTGTAAATCAGTTAGCATATTGCGAAGAGTTTGAGAGTTATTACTATTCTACTGTAGCTTTTGCGAAATGTTTGTTAGGCGAAGACAAACCCGCACCAGATGCAGCGGCGCCGCCGCCGTCGCCGCCTGTGGTACATCATTGTCCAATAAATAAACCTGTGTCTATCAAATTGCCTGATATAAAATTACCTGCTTTTGACGGTTTATATGACCAGTGGCTAGAGTTTAGAAATTCATACGTTACCATGATCCACACGCGTAAAGACTTAGATCCAATACAAAAATTCCATTATTTGAAATCATCATTAAGTGGTTATGCCGTGTGATGCCGGCTTAGAATAGCATCACCCCATTTCTTGCCCGTGGGAGTCGTAAGAAGCGTCTAAGGGACTCAAGGGTGTATATTGCAATTTTAGGCGATGGGCTGACAACCTGTCACTATGGCAATACACAATATTCCGGGTGACCCTCAAATGTTTGTCAGACGTGGCGTAAATGTCCGTTCTATGCGGCCGTTTGCGCTCTGCCTACCCCGCAAGGGATTATAGGCGTGATATGTGTATGTATGTGTATGTATTAAGTGGTTCAGCTTTGCAAGTGATTAGTGCCCTACAGTTTGCAGCATTAAACTACGCTCACGCATGGGATCTACTCGAGAATCCGTTCCACAGCAGTCGTTTATTAATTCATAATCACGTCAAGTCATTGTTTACTTTGCCACGTATTACTAATGAGTCCGCAGAGCATATTCGGAAGCTAGTAGATGCTACATAACGTAATTTACGCGCGCTCAATTCTCTTAAAGAACCTACTGATTCATGGGATACGTTAATTATTTATTTAATTGTGTCTAAACTTGATCAATCAACGGAACATGAGTGGGAGACCTACAAAGGCACGCTCATGTTTGATATAGTTAGAGGTACGGATACTATCGATCTAAACCATCTGATGGTATTCTTGAATAATAGGGCTGATTTGCTAGATATGATAAAATCAATTCGTAATACTAACGTTCAGCATTCTAAACCCGTGAATAAATTTATTCAGTCACAAAATATGTACAAAAAGCCTTATCATCCGCAAACTACTCACAGTTATCATTCTAATACTACTACTAAGAAAGGTACTAGTATTCAGAACTACAAACGTTACTCGAATCCGTTGTGTCCATTATGCAATGGCAAACATGCGCTTTACTCTTGTGGTAACTTCCTTAACTTGTCCGTTCAAGATAGGGCCAAGATAGTACAAGATAAAACCATCTGTGTCAACTGTATTCGTACAAATAGTCATCCACTTAGCGAGTGTGTTTTTGGGCCTTGTAAGATTTGTTTTCAGAGGCACAATACCCTTTTATGCACTAGTTCGCAACCGTCGTCATCAGGTACAGGTACGCTGCCGTCTCAATCTCATTCATTTGCGCACCGCGGTATCGAATCAGCTGATCTGAGCATCACTATCTCGGCTCATGCGAATGCGTTAAAACCGGCTTTGTTATCCACTGCGTTAGTGGAAGTGCTCCATTCTAAACATGCGTTCGAAAATACACGATTTTAAAACCGATGTGCATTGCTTAGTCATGCCGAGTATCACTTCGAACTTACCTTCGATAAACGTTAAGAGTGATGCTATACGTATACCTAGCTACGTTCAACTTGCAGACCCCACGTATTACATCTCATGCGAAATCGATTTTCTGATAGGTGCGGATATTTTCTGGGACCTTTTATTCCTCAAAAAGATTAAATTATCAACCGGTACATACCTAATAGATTCGAAATTAGGATGGATTATTTCCGGTCTCGTTCTTAGTGAGCATTTAAACGTTATACCTAACAACACGAAGTACAATGCAATTTTGTGCAAATCGATTCACAATTGCGTAAATTTTGGGAATTGGAAGAGGTCTCCAACGTTTCTCCTGTCATATCTAATGAGGATAGTATATGCGAAAAACTGTACTCAGAAACTACTGTGCGCGATGAACATGGTAGATTCTCCGTTACGATGCCGTTAAAAGAATCAGCTGATGTCCTAGGTGAGTCATACTATATGGCTAAAACGCGTTTTTTATCCCTTGAACGAAAACTCGATCGTTTACCTGAGTACAAGGGTCTTTATAGTGAATTCATACGAGAATATGAAAATCTAGGTCACATGAGCTACTTAACGGACAACATTAATGATGTACCCATACCGTACTATATCTTGGTACCGCATCATGGTGTTTATCGCGAGAGTAGTACCACCACAAAATTGCGAGTGGTATTCGATGCAAGCGCAATGACTACTTCTATGAAATCGTTAAACGACATTCAATATGTTGGGCCGGGGTTACATAACGACATTTTCTCATTGTTGCGTTTTCGGCAGTATCAGTACGTCGCTTGTGCTGATATTGAGAAAATGTACCGTCAAATTCTAATTAATTCGGACCAACGTAACTTACAACTTATTCTATGGCGGGAAAATCGTGATAAGCCGATAAAAAATATATCGTTTTCTCAAACATGCTAGGAAATGTGTTCATTTCTTTCAAAAAAAGAAACCGCGAAGTTTCACATTGTTTGTCACGTTTCAGATCACGCCAGCAAAGTTGTATGGAAATCCTTTGCTGGTGTCCATTAAGATAAATTCGTTATACGCTAAACCCACATAATTTGATTTCAAAATTATCTCGATGACTCTCATAGAAACGGAACGTAATTTTGTATGAAACAGGTAACTAAAGACGAGGCTGTATGATGTGAAGACCCTTGCCTGTCCAGAATTTAGTATGTCTGAATATTACGTAATACTGTGCCTTACAGGCGAATTTATTTTAAAAAATTACAATTGGTGGCAAAATTGTAAATTTTTATTTGTTTCGTTGTGTTGTGGTCGCTAGCTAACTTTTATAAGAAGTACAATCTTTCATTTCCTAGCCTTTTTTTGAGAAAAGCACTATGTAAGCCTCGGGGAAAATTACTTTGCTTGACTTGTATAATTGAAGTCCTCGCCTGCGGCTCGGACTTCAAACTATACTCGTCCAGCAGTCTTATTTTCCATACCTCGACAACAATGTACTATTAAATACCGTTACGTATGGTACGTCGTCTGCTCCATACCTTAGCTTGAGATGCATAAAACAGCTGGCACGGGACTGTGATGATGACGTCATTGCGCGCATCATTAACGATGACTTTTTCGTAGACGATTTAATCACGGGCTATGATGATAAGGATTCATTGATGGACGTATGCTGTAAAATATCTAACCTTTTGCAAAGTGCTTGTTTTCCATTGCGCAAATGGACCTTTAATTACGATGTGACCCCTGAGTCATCAAAGGATTTATGCATTGGTGAACATTATCAGTCTAAAACATTAGGTTTAGGATGGTCAAATAAGAGCGATGAGTTGCATTTCACTACGAAACTACAAACATCAAACGCTAAACTTACCAAACGTTTTATGACGACAGTAATCTCACAAATATACGATCCCCTTGGACTTTTAGCGCCCGCGATAATTTCAGCAAAAGTTTTATTGCAAAAACTCTGGTTAAGTAAAATCGATTGGGACAGCGAAGTTCCCACCGAAATAGCCCATAGTTGGCAAAAGTTTATTACCTCATTGGATTGTTTACCTAGAATTCGAGTCCCTCGTTGCGTAATAAGTAAACAAACACAGCGTAAAGATCTACATATATTTAGCGATTCTTCTCAGTATGCGTATGGAGCGTGCGCTTATGTGTGTTCCTATAATGATGATGACTCATTAGCTACTGCTAGGTTGTTATGTGTGAAAAGTAAGGTTGCGCCTACTAAAGCGATTAGTATACCGAGACTTGAATTATGTGGTGCACTTGTAGGTGCAAAATTATATGACAGAATCGTTAATTCTCTTCGTTTAGAGTTCGATAACGTATATTTCTGGACTGACTCAACAATAATTCAGGGGTGGCTGCGTATGTCACCGCATTTACTTAAAACTTTTGTTCAAAATAGAGTTGGACAAATAAACGAACTAACTAACAATGCGGTCTGGCGTCATATTAGCGGGAAGAAAAACCCCGCGTACCTGCTATCGAGAGGCGTTTACCTACATTTTTTACAAGACGAAGGTTTAGGTATTTGGTGGTAGGGTCCGAGTTTTTAGGTAGTCACCCATCGATATGGGAGAAATCGGAATATTCAGATCCTATTGTTGAGCACGATCAGTTACCGGAGATGAAAACGAATTCAGTGAGTTTATTGAGCACAAATTCGACCGATATTATTGATTTCGAGAGATTTTCGAGTTTCAACCGGTTACAAAGGACAGGCGCGTATGTCTTACGTTTTATAAATAACATGCGTGCTGCCTGCCACCACTCGCAATGCGTTAGATCGAAAAACTGGTCCTTTATCAGTAGATGAATTGCAATCATCATCAATTCAAATGTTGTCGCAATTAGCGCAACAACATTAATTTCGTAGCGAATACGATAATCTCGCTCAAAATTTACCGGTAAAAGTTAAAAATAACAAAATCATAAAAATAAAAGGTTTAAATATATTTTTGGACAAAACCGATAAAATAATTCGCGTCGGGGGAGACTATCCAATAGTGCTTTCAGTTACGATAAAAAGCACCCCATTTATTATGCGGTAAACATCGTTTTTCAAGTTTATTATGTGAATATGAACATAAGAAACTACTTCATGGTAGACCGCAACTGCTTGTATTTTCCATGCGTGAATTGGTGGATACTGGGCGCTAGAAACTTGGCAAAGCAAGTGGTTCATGGTTGCGTTATTTGCACTCGCATAAAAGGGAAGACACTTACTCCAAAAATGGCTGACCTTCCATCTGAGCGTTTGGAAGCTGGCTTCGCTTTTATGCGTTCTGGTGTACATTTCCTAGCACCCGTATATATAAGGTGTAAAAAAATTAGCTAAGAATATTTTAAGGGGTGAACCAGTACGTGAAACTGAACAACTTTCCCCAAGGAACATAGGTCGAAATATGAAAAAATAATTTGACCCTCCCATACTTAGTGTGTTAGTTACCCGGCCGGGATAATTTGTATGGGAGGGCCAATTTTTTTTTTCATATTTCGACCTCTGTTCCTTGGGGAAAGTTGTTCAGTTTCACGTACTGGTTCACCCCTAAAAGTATTCTTAGCTAATTTTTTTACACCATGTATACTGAACCGTCGTGGCAGAGGGTCCAAATTAATAAAAGGCTACGTATGCTTGTTTGTTTGTTTCAGAACTGCACTGTTCGGAAGCCGAAGACAGAATGCCTGGCAAACGTGGCGGCACCCGTATTTATACACAGGAAGGGAGGGTGCCGCCATGTTTGCAGCTGTGCGACAAACAACTACTGCGGAAACAAATTTGCAACTATTCCGGTGTTATTCTTAAATTTAGCTTACTTCTACACTAATATTATAAAGAGGAAAGATTTGATTGTTTGTTTGTTTGTTTGCATCGAATAGGCTCCGAAACTACTGGCCCGATTTTAAAAATTCTTTCACCATTAGAATCCTACATTATTCCTGATGAACATAGGCTATATTTTATACGAGAAAAAAATAGGGATCCGCGTGAAAATTTCGATAATGTAACCTAACGTGTGAAAAATGTACCAAAAAAATATCTTATATCGCGTACGCTGTGGAAATTATTGACAATAGAGCAAAGTGATGTACTACAGTTTTATAGAAGACATCAATATCTATAATAATGTCCGCGATACCATATGTCTAACTATTACAGTTATGCCACAATAACTACTTTTTCATTTAAAAATGTACCAACTACGCCACATTATTCGTACCAGTGTAATGATTACATTTAATCATTACTGTATTAAAGGGTGTCAGGGATAGCCCTCAGAATACTAATAGGGTACATGCAGACCATGAAACTGAACAACTTTCCCCTAGGAACATATTTCAGGAAACGTAAAAAAACTGACTTCCCATAGTGAATGCAGTCAGCTGATTGTGATTTTGTATGGAAGGTCAGTTTTTTGGCGTTTTCTGACATATGTTTCTAGGGGAAAGTTGTCCAGTTTTATGTTTCATTTATCTGTATTCGAAGGACTGTCCCTTACCTACTCGGTATAAAAAGACGACAAAAAACATTAAATAATGCATTAAAAACATCTACATACAAAAATCACGCCTATATCCCTTGCGGGGTAGGCAGAGCGTAAACGGCGCAAAAACGGACATTTACGCCACGTCTGACATATGTTTGAGGGTCATTCGGAAAATTGTGTATCGCCATAGTGACAGGTTGTCAGCCCATCGCCTAAAAGTTCAAAACACACCCTCAAGTCCCTTAGTCGCCTCCTACGACTCCCACGGGAAAGAAATCGGGTGATTCTATTCTAAGCCAGCATCACACTAAAATAATAATTATAATAATCTACACTAATATTAGAAACAGGATTTTATTTATTGTTTGTTTGAATTGAATAGGCTCCGAAACTACTGGACCGATTTTAAAAAATCTGTTACCGTTAATTGAAATTGAAATTCTTAATTCAATGTAGGATAGTATTATCACTTATTGACGTCATGAACCGTCATTCTAAAAAAAGAAATTTGTGTTACACAATTTTCTTTTTTTTTATTACAATTTTGTTATGACCTAATAGAAAACCGGCTCGGGCGGGATAAAAAGAATAAAAATATAGGCACTGCCATGGGACTGGCCAGGTTAATCACAGGCATGTAACTTTACGCCACCACCATCTGCAAATGATATTTGTTTCAAATTGAAGTCAAGATTTTTAGAATCCTACATTATCCCTGATGAACATAGGCTAAATTAAACTGTCTTATTCCCGGGGGGAAACTGTTAGCGGCGGGTGAAACCGCTGGGCGGGCTGCTAGTATTTTATAAATCTTATAATTTCTGTATTTTGCATTTCAAACCAGAACCAAAATTTACTATACTGTACAAATAATCTAAATATATTTGCGGATATGCTGACAGATTCGGCCATCCGACAAAGCAGTGCGTCCTCGCACTAGTCACATAAAGTAACCTGTGCTAGTTTAAAGCGCCTATTACATGAAATACAGTACCAAATTAAATAAACTCAACCATTTAAAAATATAATGATTTTAGTATCTGTACTTTTGAACAACAATGATCATGTGCCTATACCTATTGGTAACATTTCAAATAATACATTTGATACAATATCAATCATAATCAATACTCAATCAATTGGAGATCAATCTTCCTTCTTCAATCCACACTAATCCACACTATCCACACTAATATTATAAATGCGAAAGTAACTCTGTCTGTCTGTCTGTCTGTCTGTCTGTCTGCTACGCTTTCACGGCCAAACCGCTGAACCGATCTTCATGAAACTTGGCACAGAGATTGCTAGCATACCGAGAACGGACATAGACTACTTTTTATCACCATTCGAGGGTCTGGAGTATAGATGTAGACCACCAGGTGTACCACCAGGAGCCTAGCTAAACTATTAGAGATACAGGCATGGTTCCAAAACAAAAGTTGTTCAGTATGATGGGCCGCTTCTTTTCACAAGGACATTGAGGATCTGGAGTACCTTATGTAGACCACCAGGTGTACCACCAGGAGCCCAGCTAAACTATTAGAGATACAGGCATGGTTCCGAAACAAAAGTTGTTCAGTATGATGGGCCGCTTCTTTTCACAAGGACATTGAGGATCTGGAGTACCTTATGTAGACCACCAGGTGTACCATCAGGAGCCCAGCTAAACTATTAGAGATGCAGGTATGGTTCCAAAACAAAAGTTGTTTAGTATAATAGGTCGCTTCTTTTCACAAGGACATTGAGGATCTGGAATACCTTATGTAGACCACCAGGTGTACCATCAGGAGCCCAGCTAAACTATTAGAGATACAGGCATGGTTCTAAAACAAAAGTTGTTCGGTATGATGGGCCGCTTTTTTTTACAAGGACATTGAGGACCTGGAGTACCTTATGTTGACCACCAGGTGTACCATCAGGAGGCCAGCTAAACTATTAGAGATACAGGCATGGTTCCAAAACAAAAGTTGTTCGGTATGATGGGCCACTTCTTTTCACAAGGACATTGAGGATCTGGAGTACCTTATGTAGACCACCAGGTGTACCATCAGGAGCCCAGATAAACTATTAGAGATACAGGTATGGTTCCAAAACAGAAGTTGTTCAGTATGATGGGCCGCTTCTTTTCACAAGGACATTGAGGATCTGAAGTACTTTATGTAGACCACCAGGTGTACCATCAGGAGCCCAGCTAAACTATTAGAGATACAGGCATGGTTCCAAAACAAAAGTTGTTCAGTATGATGGGCCGCCTCTTTTCACCAGGACATTAAGGATCTGCAGTACATAATGTAGACCACCAGGTGTACCATCAGGAACCCACGTGAACTATTAGAGATACAGAAATGGTTCCAAAACAAAAGTGGTTCAGTATGATGGGCCGCTTCGTTTCACAAGGACATTGAGGATCTGGAGTACCTTATGTAGACCACCAGGTGTACCACCAGGAACCCACGTAAACTATTAGAGATACAGAAATGGTTCCAAAAAAAAAGTTGTTCAGTATGATGGGCCGCTTCTTTTCACAAGGATATTGAGGATCTGGAGTACCTTATGTCACCAGGTGTACCATCAGGAGACCACGTAAACTATTAGAGATACAGAAATGGTTCCGAAACAAAAGTTGTTCATGATGATGGGCCGCTTCTTTTCACAAGGACATTGAGGATCTGGAGTACCGTATGTAGACCATCAGGTCTACCATCAGGAGCCCACCTTATTGGAGATACAGAAATGGTTTCAGAACAAAAGTTGTTCAGTATGATGGGAATAAGTTGAGAAAGGACATTGCCTTCTTTACCGAGGACAGAAAAACAAAAAATGTGGTATATAGAGGTATAAAAATGTATAACAGTAACTTATATTACCTTTTGATCTGTCTAATCTACTTATGCTAACCATTTTAGTGTGCTCAAATCGGCACCTCTGGAGTAAGTACTCTGTTATCTACTGACTTTTGTATTCATTGGTTATAAATATTGATCTCTCAGGCCGGATAGCAAATTTTGAATTGTCCCTTTAACAACAGAAGCAAGCAAGTCATCTTTAAACAGTAGAGATAAGAACTGTTCTAATATCACTGTCACACTTACTATGTATACACATACCTACTTTAGAACTTCTGCCTAAAAAAAAACTATCTAACGCGGACGAAGTCGCGGGTAAAAGCTAGTAAACCATAAACCATTACAATCAATCTGACCCAATCGGCCTCTTGACCCCATTGGTCTTACATACTCAATTTATATGAGACCCCATTGGTCATAATAAAAATTCGAGGTGAATCAATATCTGAAAAAAAAAAATACAATTAGTATTTATTAAAATACAATCAAACGTAAAGATTTCATTCATCATCAGTAACCATATTTTCTACATCAGATTGTAAGTCATCATCATGCGGTCTGTTAAAACTAAGCCATGGCTTTACTTTGTCTACTGCTACAACGGTGGTGTATTTCCTGTTTCCTTTTCTTGTTAAGGGCGTGTCTTCTACTTGATAGCGGTCATGATCGTAAATCTTAGTAATTTTATACGGTCCCTGATATTTAGGTATTAACTTCTTGCTACTACCAGTAGCTGGGACTTGGCGTTCAATACGTACTAAGTCGCCAACTTTATACTGAATGGGTTTGCACCGTGTTTTGTCGTATTGTTCTTTTTGGATTTGTTGATTTAAATGTATATGGGAACTTACTTCATTGCGAATTTCATCGATGTTGATATGTCTGCCTCTAGTCTCGTCATCAATGGCAGCGACTAGCCTACTTTCACTCGAACCTACCTGTCTTAAACCAAACAGCACTTCTCCTGGGGTGCGATTAATTCCCTTATTAAAAGTACTAGCTTTTACCCGCGACTTCGTCCGCGTTAGATAGTTTTTTTTTAGGCAGAAGTTCTAAAGTAGGTATGTGTATACATAGTAAGTGTGACAGTGATATTAGAACAGTTCTTATCTCTACTGTTTAAAGATGACTTGCTTGCTTCTGTTGTTAAAGGGACAATTCAAAATTTGCTATCCGGCCTGAGAGATCAATATTTATAACCAATGAATACAAAAGTCAGTAGATAACAGAGTACTTACTCCAGAGGTGCCGATTTGAGCACACTAAAATGGTTAGCATAAGTAGATTAGACAGATCAAAAGGTAATATAAGTTACTGTTATACATTTTTATACCTCTATATACCACATTTTTTGTTTTTCTGTCCTCGGTAAAGAAGGCAATGTCCTTTCTCAACTTATTCCCATCATACTGAACAACTTTTGTTCTGAAACCATTTCTGTATCTCCAATAAGGTGGGCTCCTGATGGTAGACCTGATGGTCTACATACGGTACTCCAGATCCTCAATGTCCTTGTGAAAAGAAGCGGCCCATCATCATGAACAACTTTTGTTTCGGAACCATTTCTGTATCTCTAATAGTTTACGTGGTCTCCTGATGGTACACCTGGTGACATAAGGTACTCCAGATCCTCAATATCCTTGTGAAAAGAAGCGGCCCATCATACTGAACAACTTTTTTTTTGGAACCATTTCTGTATCTCTAATAGTTTACGTGGGTTCCTGGTGGTACACCTGGTGGTCTACATAAGGTACTCCAGATCCTCAATGTCCTTGTGAAACGAAGCGGCCCATCATACTGAACCACTTTTGTTTTGGAACCATTTCTGTATCTCTAATAGTTCACGTGGGTTCCTGATGGTACACCTGGTGGTCTACATTATGTACTGCAGATCCTTAATGTCCTGGTGAAAAGAGGCGGCCCATCATACTGAACAACTTTTGTTTTGGAACCATGCCTGTATCTCTAATAGTTTAGCTGGGCTCCTGATGGTACACCTGGTGGTCTACATAAGGTACTTCAGATCCTCAATGTCCTTGTGAAAAGAAGCGGCCCATCATACTGAACAACTTCTGTTTTGGAACCATACCTGTATCTCTAATAGTTTATCTGGGCTCCTGATGGTACACCTGGTGGTCTACATAAGGTACTCCAGATCCTCAATGTCCTTGTGAAAAGAAGCGGCCCATCATACCGAACAACTTTTGTTTTGGAACCATGCCTGTATCTCTAATAGTTTAGCTGGCCTCCTGATGGTACACCTGGTGGTCAACATAAGGTACTCCAGATCCTCAACGTCCGTGTGAAAAGAAGCGGCCCATCATACTGAAAAACTTCTGTTTTGGAACCATACCTGTAGCTCTAATAGTTTACGTGGTCCCTGATGGTACACCTGGTGACATAAGGTACTCCAGGTCCTCAATGTCCTTGTAAAAAAAAGCGGCCCATCATACCGAACAACTTTTGTTTTAGAACCATGCCTGTATCTCTAATAGTTTAGCTGGGCTCCTGATGGTACACCTGGTGGTCTACATAAGGTATTCCAGATCCTCAATGTCCTTGTGAAAAGAAGCGACCTATTATACTAAACAACTTTTGTTTTGGAACCATACCTGCATCTCTAATAGTTTAGCTGGGCTCCTGATGGTACACCTGGTGGTCTACATAAGGTACTCCAGATCCTCAATGTCCTTGTGAAAAGAAGCGGCCCATCATACTGAACAACTTTTGTTTCGGAACCATGCCTGTATCTCTAATAGTTTAGCTGGGCTCCTGGTGGTACACCTGGTGGTCTACATAAGGTACTCCAGATCCTCAATGTCCTTGTGAAAAGAAGCGGCCCATCATACTGAACAACTTTTGTTTTGGAACCATGCCTGTATCTCTAATAGTTTAGCTAGGCTCCTGGTGGTACACCTGGTGGTCTACATCTATACTCCAGACCCTCGAATGGTGATAAAAAGTAGTCTATGTCCGTTCTCGGTATGCTAGCAATCTCTGTGCCAAGTTTCATGAAGATCGGTTCAGCGGTTTGGCCGTGAAAGCGTAGCAGACAGACAGACAGACAGACAGACAGACAGAGTTACTTTCGCATTTATAATATTAGTGTGGATTGTTTAGACCCCACTGGACATCGGGCAGGTATTCGTCCCACTTGCTGTCAAGAGTGCCAATACATTTTGCTGTTAAGGCATCAACAATGACCTTGTTGTACCGCTCCACCTGCCCGTTGGCCCTTGGGGTAGCAACAGCATTGAGTACATGCTTGATGCCTTTTTCTTCGATAAAAGACTTAAAAACATCCCCCGTAAATGAAGTGCCTCTATCAGAAATGACTCGTCTCGGAACACTAAATATTCCGATATAATCCTGTAAGATTTTGACAGTTGTACTAGACCTGGTATTCCTTATAACGGGTAAAAGCATCAATTATGACTAAGACGTGAGTATTTCCTTTGCTGCTACGAACGAATGGACCTAAATGATCCATATGTATAGTGTCAAACGGAACGTTAATCTTTTCGATTGGGTGTAAAAATCCGGGTTTTTTACCGCCTGAGGCCTTAGAGTACACGCATTCTAAACATGATGACACGTATTTGACAACAAATCTGCGCATCTTTGGGAACCAATAATGAGATTTAATTTTATCTAAAGTTTTATCTATTGCAAAATGCCCTATGTCATCATGGTTCTGTTTAACTACTTGCCAGCGAACCCCCTTTGGCACAACCCATCTATCTCCATTAGGTGTGATTCGGTAAAGTTTACCATTTTTAAATTTATAGTATTTGTTTAAGTCTGAAGCTCCGCCTACATTTGAATTTTTCAGCATTCCTATGATTTGTTGAATTTCTGAGTCTGAATTTTGAACTGTTGACAACCAGTCAGTTTCAACAATTCTATGAATATTAACTACTGAAGTAGTGTTGTCGATGAATGGGTTTCGGTTGAGGGCATCTACGTGTGCCATTGATTTACCAGCTCTATAAATAATTTCAAAATCAAATTCTTGCATTTGAGTCCACCATCTGGCAACCCTAGGCAGCATGTCCCTTTTAAGAAAAGTAGCTCGCAAAGAATTACAATCAGTTACAATTTTGAAATGTAAGCCAATTAAATATATTCTAAACTTTTGTAGAGAGGCTATGACTGCTAAGGTTTCCAGATCGTAGGATGAGTAATTTTGTTCCTCCGGGCTTGTCTATTTGCTAAAATATGCAACAGGTTTAAAAACATTTAGCTCATTCTGCTGTAAAAGGATACCCGCAACACCAATTTTACAAGCATCCGTATGTAGTTCGGTAACTGCTTTGGAATTATACATACATACATACATACATACATAAATCACGCCTTTATCCCTTACGGGGTAGGCAGAGCGTTAACGGCCGTTCAACGGATATTAACACCACGTCTGACTAAAGTTTGAGGGTCAATAAGATAACTGTGTATCACCATAGTGACAGGTTGTCAGCCCGTCGCCTAAAATTGCAATACACACCCTCTAGTCCCTTAGTCGCCTCTTACGAAACCCATGGGTAAGAAATGGGGTGATGCTATTCTAAGCCGGCATCACACGGGGAATTATAGAGAGCCAAAATAGGTTTACATATCAAGGCTTGCTTTAAACTATCAAAAGATTTTTGCTGCTCTAGACCCCACACCCACGGCGAATCTTTTTTTAATAACTGAGTTAAAGGTTTTGCCAAAATTGAAAATCCTTTAACGAACCGCCGGAAAAAGCTTGCTAAACCCAAAAATTGCCTGACGGTATGTTGATTAGTTGGCAATGGAAATTTTTCAACAGCATAAATTTTTTGTGAACCCGGTTGGATGCCCTCTGCAGAAATTTCAAACCCCAAGTAACTTACAGAACGTTTAAAAAAAACATACATAGACAAGTTTAAAGTAAGGCCCGCATTAGATAGTAAATCCAAAACAGATTCCAACCTCCTCATACCCTCTGCAATACCATTGGAAGGTATAATGATATCATCAAGATACGCTAATGCCTCTTTATGGCGTAAATTACCCAAGACCTGATGCATCATTCGCTGGAATGTGGCAGGAGCATTTGCTAGACCAAAAGGCATTCGGTTAAACTCAAAATGACCCTCCGGTGTAACAAATGCGGTTTTGTGTTTATCTTGTTCTCTGATGGGTATCTGGTAATACCCAGACGTGAGATCTAGGGTACAAAAATAATCATTGCCAGCTAATGCGTCAATTTGGTCATCAACAAGAGGCATTGGGTAATGTTCGCGTACCGTTTTTTTGTTTAAAGCACGATAATCTATGCAAAGGCGGTAATTACCAGTTTTCTTTTTAACAAGCACGATTGGACTTGCATAGGGTGAGGAGGATGGACGTATGATTTGGTTTTGCAAAAGCTCATCAACCATTTCTCTGACTACTTATTTTTCTTTGGTTGCTAATCGGTACGGTCTGTAAACAACAGGGTCTTTATTATTCAAATTAATGGCCATTTCAGAGACATTAGTTGCTCCTTATTCTGACATTGATAAAGCGAAACATTTTCGATACTTATTGAGAAGAACCAACAGTTTGTTAATAATAGATTTATCTAAACCTTCAGTATTTAAGTCTTTAAGTTCAATAGGTGGCAGTTGAGATGTCTGAACATTTACTCTATTAATGTGAAAGATTGTATCTTCATTGGCTACTACTCCGCGCGCAATCACGGTATCTTTACTCATTAGCAAAGGTTCATTTTCGAGACTTGACTGTTATCTGACCATGTCCACTTTCATCAAAACGATAAACACCAGACAAAACAAATCGAGATTCATTTACTTTGTTCTGTAACCCCTTCTTCAACAAATAAATCCCCATTAAATTTAGGTTCAGTATAAACGTCAATAATTGCAATACCAGTAATAGCTACATTGTCAAGATTTTGAATTTTCGGTTTGATGACAGTGGACATAATCTGTCACTGTCATGAATTTCTGAAAATTCCAAAAGGTCATGAATTTTTCTATAAGTAATATTTGGTTTCTCTGTAAAATTTTGACCTACCATTAGAGGTACTTCCATAGCATCATCAGGAACTAGAAGAATGTCTGTTTCTACTTTGACACCATCAACTTCAATTACAGCATTAATTCTTCCCAAAACATCAACCATTGACTTACCAAAGCCTTTAAGTGTAGGAAGATTATCGACTTGAACATCAACAACACCCAATTTTGAAAGTTCAGATATTTTTAATAATGAACACTGACTACCCATGTCTACTAATGAATCTATTGTAACCCCGTTCACAGATGCATTTTTATGAAACTTATCATCTTCCTGTCTATTGTTAGTTATTTGATAAATTATTCGATTAACAGATTTTTAAGATTTTTGTGATTTTTCAGTTGATGAAGTTTTAGAGTAGCATTTTTCAGTTTCATGACTGTTTAATTTAGCGTTGCTATGCTGGGGTAAGTTAGGTATTAATGACGGTCTATGAATGCGCCGCGATTTCGCACGCATCGCTCTGGGCATATGTTGTCCCTTTCTCGCTCGCGGGGCGAGGGGGCGGCGTGCGCGCAGGCCGCCTGGTAGACGCCAAGCGGTGATTTCTGCACCGCACTCAGTCACTCAAAACCGTTCGGACGGGAGGGTATCGCGTATTGTGCGGATTTCCCGCCACGCGTTTTGTGATGCCGCGTGTAATGGACGATTCAATTTGAGATCGCGCGTGTTGATGCATCGTATTATTGCGGTTCTCCTGGGTTATACTAGAATACCAGGCTTAGTGATTGTTGGATGTCTCGACGTCTTCCACGTGAGCGTCGCGTTGAATAGGCATCAAGTGGCCATATCGGCTCGCGTTTTGTACGGCCCTAATTCGTGTTGGGTCACGCGTAATGACTAATATCAAAGTGAAATACGAACAGAAGCTGTGAGTGGTTTGAAGTGAATAACGCGCCAAGGCTGTAGTGGAATGCTGGGTGTCGATATCTTTTCCACCCAGCCCTGTAAGTACCCACGGAATTCCCATTTGATCCATTCCCTGAACTGCCTTTCTCCGTTGGGTATTTTATGCATTTGGACCGGCACGTTGACAGTAAGTGTTAAACCTGGTTGTTTAGTATAAAACTGTTTATTCGTGTTAATGGTGTGTTCCCTTTAGTCATATTTGTTGTACCATATCATTGTGACTCCTTAGTACGAATTGCGGAATCCGTGGGGTGATATAATTTGGAGGTACTTACTTATAATCTAGTGCTAATACGTGTGACGTAACGCCAGATCGGCAGACGGTATTTACTACCGACTTGAGTTATGTAAAGGTCAGAACACATCATTTGCCAATTTCACTCAACTTAGTTAATTAAGTTAAATAGATTTAGGTTCACGTTTAATTCATAGTATGCGCTGCTATATTGTGCAGCGTATGCTATTTAGCGCTGCGTAACGCGGCCATTGTCTGCCTTCAGTTGAACTCCTGGTATTTTACTAGAAATTTACCTGTGTAAATCGCTTTCCACTGCGGGAGTTTAGCTTGGAATTAGACAATGACCAATTTTAGAACATTTACCACACTTAATTAGTGGTTGACTGCATTGTTTAACTAAATGACCTTCCTGTTTACAGTTATTACAGCGAATAGTACCGTCCCGATCCCTAAAACCTATCGCTCTAACTGATGCCTCAACTGTTGGTTTATTGAACAAATTTTTAAAAGGTCTGCGTTCAGCATTTGTTTTAAGATTTCTAACATTTTTCAAATATGTCAACAGCTTGTCCGTGTCTTCAAACTGAACCGCCTCAGCACCTAATCTAACCGAACGATCGTCAATACCATGAAGAATACATTAAACTGCGTGTTTCCCTTTGATTCCACATCTGTTTATAAGAGCTACTTTATCATAATAATAATCTTGGAGTCGTTGAACCGTGCGCGTTTAGCCAACATATCTGCCAACATTTGACCATAGTTTTCCTCTGACGGAAAAGCCGCTAAAAGTTTTGCTTGCCACTCCTCCCAAGAAAAGAGCAAAGTTGGCAGCCCTTCGTACCATCTTTTAGCAACACCTTTAAGTTTAGGAAGTGCATAGTGTACTACCTGTTTCTCTGTCCAACTATAAATTTTGGCACACTCGTTAACCTTGTGTAACCACATTGCCATCGTCTGCTCTTTTCTTGCAGGATCAAATTCAGGCACTGTATTGCTGTGTGAACCTACTTTGTCGTGATCTGGTGCTACTTTGCGCAAAGCCTCTATCAATATATTTAAATAATTATCGCCACCACGTCCATCGGACGTAGTGGTGTTACCTCCAAATCCTCGGTGTACTGGACTACGGGACCGTTGATGCGGACTGCGAACCCGTGGCTGCGAGTTACGATGATTGCTGTGACACCGGAGGCTGCTGCGGCGATGACTGCTACGGCGGTGGCCGTTGCGTACCGAGCTGTCCCGTCTGTCAACTTGTATCCGATAGCGCAAGGGACTACGCGACCGAACGCTGCGCGCCTCCCAACTGTCTCTCATACTGCGCCTTGAACGGCTGCGAGGGCACCGCTCTGGGTTCTGGCGGCGCGAAGGGCTGCGCGAACGATGGCGTGATTCCCGGCAGTAGACTGGGCTGCGCGACCGCGGCTGATGATTGCGTGATCTGTCACGTGGAGACCCATAAGCGCGCGGTGGTGAGCGCAGACGACGCAGCAGTAGACTGGGTGGCAGCTGCCGTGATGCCGGGCGGCGACTGCCAGCTCTCTCAGCATCACTCCACTCTCCCATGTCAGGGTCTTGAAACTGCTGGCGTGGTGGTACAGCAGCCGGTTCAGCCACACTCTGCTCCTCCACGTCGAGATCTTGGAACTGCTCGCGTAGCGGTAAAGCAACCTGCTTGCGAGGTCACCTTTTCCCCAAAATTGGAGATGCTGGCATCTGCTTATCCATATCGTACTAAAAGATAAAAGCAATGGCAGTATATATTTCTTTTTGGTAGAAAAAAAATAAGTCAAAAAAAATATATATATATTTTTTTTTTCGTTATGTATCATTTTGTATATGAATAAATATATACAAAAATTACTTAAGGTGAGGTGGCCTTAGACATCTACCAAGCAAAGGCGGAGTAGTGTTCGGAGTTTTCTATGCCATTTCTTCAAATCTCACAAATACGAGACATAATTATTTTCAGGACCTCTTCAAGATATATGCTACAAAGCTATGGGGCCCAAAACACGATTGGTTAAAATTTTCTCGATAGAAATAAATCGCAAAATAAGCTCTAATTTTGCGGTTTTTGGCCTGTTTCTTAGACTAAAAACCTGTACCATTTGACCGGTATCCAATATTTCAAAATTAATTTTATGTAATTTTCTTCCTTATTGTATGTGTAATCAACGTATGGAGCTAGTTTTTCAATTATCTACTTATTATCATTAAAAAGAACACTTAAACACAAAAGTATGTTCGGTTTGCGCACGGGCACGTCGGTTTCTACCGCGCCCGCACCCCTCAGTCGGCCACTGAGCCTCGTCGGAAGCAGACATGTACAACTTTTTTCCAGCCGCGGAGATATTACGACATTTAGTGAGCAGGGAAGAAAAATTACAAGTTAAAGAAAAAAAACGAAGCTTTCCAAGCCTTGCTATAAAAAACAGAGGATTAGGTAGTTCGCGGCGTAATATTTACATATATATCACGCCTATAATCCCTTGCGGGGTAGGCAGAGCGTAAACGGCCGCAAAAAACGGACATTTACGCCATGTCTGACAAATATTTGAGGTTTATGCGCAAAAATTGTGTATCGCCATAGTGACAGGTTGTCAGCCCATCGCCTAAGATTGCAGTACACACCCTTGAGTACCTTAGAAATGGGGTGATGCTATTCTAAGCCGGCATCACACGGCATAATATTTACAATTTATTTTTAATATATTTTTTAATTACCTTGCCAGGACTACCTTATGTATGGTAAACATAACAATTTATTTATACCTAGCCACGGCGTGATGTTTTTCCCGTACGAAAAGATATTTCTCCAATGAAAAAAAAAATTTGCCTATGTCACTCCAGCCTCACAATCAACCCAACGCAACGTGACGTTACAATTACAACGTCAAGGAAGGACAATCAAACAAACACGCTTCGATGGATAAAAACCTGTCAAGTGCGAGTTGGACTTGATAGCTGAGGACGGTTCCGTACAACTTAACTTTACTATTGTGTAGGGTGAAATCACGGAGCAGAAAGAAAGGGTGAAATTTAACTAATGACCGACAGCGAAAACCATGGAATGCCTACCAGACACCAGTCTGAGAATAAGGAAAAAATTTGCTCAAGTAACATATGGGTCCCATACAAAATTGAATAGGCCGGCTAGTACACCTTGTATGGGAAGTTCAATTTTACATAAAACCACTCCGTTGCGACGAGAAGAAAGGAAAATCAAACAAGCTTTCCCATTTGTAATATAAGTGTGGATAGATAAAAACCGGTAAAGTGCGAGTTGGACTCGATAAGTGAGGACGGTTTTGTACAACCTATTTTAACGATTCAATGTGAAATGTGAGCCAAACTGTGGTCGTTTACGCTAAGCTGAAAATAAATTTGATACAGAGGTTTTGGAGACGCTCAAGTTTGCTAAACAACTCCTCAGTGGCATCCACGTAGCAGGTGTCGGTGTGGTATAAACGGGGGAGGAGAAGTGTCTGAGCAAGAGTAATCTTAGTTTTAAATGGCAAGAAATTTTGAAGTCATTAAAGCGAAAGAAAAGAGAAAAATACCTTACTGCTGAAAGCGTTTACCTGCACAGTCCAACTGAGAGTGGAATCCAGCAAAATACCAAGGTTTTTGGCAGTTTTTGTGAAAGCTATAGACGTGCCGTTATAAACAACGTTTGGTATAATTGGATGCTCCACTTGCCTACACACACATAATTATAAGAACTACCTATTAGCATCGCCTGAGATTTTATTGCGTTGACCACGAAACCGAAGAATTCCGCCCATATAGCATTTTGCTGAGGTTATTGTTGATAGCCACAGTTGCACTATTTATATCATCACAGGTGAAATGACGGTAAATCTGCAAATTGTCTACGTAAAGATGGACGCTAGAAGAGAGGAGAAACTGTGTTAATGACAACAGAAAAAGAAGAAGTGAAAGGACGCCACCTGTAGGTACGCCTGCAGAGAAATTACTCCATTCCGAGAAAGCCTCATCAGAACTGACCCGCTGCAAGTGACCCCAAAATTATGAATCAAACCAAGTTATTGCCGGAGAAGAGATGATAAGAGAGCGAAGGATAGCGAAAAGTACATCAAGATCAACTGAGTTGAAGGCATTACTGAAATGAAGTAAAATAAGAATGGTCAAAGACTTATTCTTCATGGTCTGGTGAATATTGTCGGTGACTTTGATAAGTGCTGTCACAGTGCTGTGACCAGCATGAAAGCCAGACTGTTACGTAGAAAGAAGACTACTAGATGTGTTGAAGCCTGCTTGTGGACAATGTGTTCAAGGATCTTGGATAGGAATGGAAGGATGGAAGTGGGATAAAACTGGGAGAACGATGAAGGATTGGTAATTTTAGGGAGAGGTATAACAATTGCACGTTTTTATGCTGAGGGGAAAGAACTCGTTACCAGAGTGAAATTAAAGATTATTGTGAGGATTGGCAAGAGTTCGGTAAGGATAAGGGAGATCATACGGGAGGAGAGACTATCATTGCCCACGGCAGTAGATTTGATGGATAATATATGTTTCTTAACATCGTCCTCGGCAACAAATTTAAAAGAGAAGAAAGAACACTGTGGAAGTGGTGACGGTTTATGTTAGCGATAGTCGTTGCTTTGACGACATCAGTCAGTGTGACAGGAGGAGACGAAAAATGCCGGTTGAGTGCTGACAAATCTACAGCACCACTAGGAGTAGCTGGCGACTTCCCAACACCAAGCGCGCGTAAATATTTCCAGACTAGTGCTGGCTTATAATTATCGATAAAGTCATCAATGTGGCGTCTTTTCGCATCACAGACAACTACACCGATTTCTCACCAGTTTGTTCGAGCAGCCAAGAGAATTTGAGAATCGAGGAATGTAGACTGTTGATGAAAAATTTCTTTTCATAGGTGCTACCCTTTCGAAATCGTGGGTAAAGATACCACAGTGAAAGTGAAATGCCCAGTTGCTGCCTCAAAACATGGCATTCATAAGGCTATAAAACAAAATAAGGTGCAAATATTGAAAAATTATAAAAAGCAAGATCGAGTTACTGTGAATTAAAAATAGTAATTGGTTTTTCCAAGCGCAGGGACAATTACGTGCGACGGGAAAGATAAGATGTGTTTTATATGGAGAAAACAATATGATGAAATGGAGACAGTAAATATTATACAAAGATATTTCAACTTTTGGTAAACTAAAATAGAATCATATTCTCCCTGAATGAGAATGGTAGATTCTCGTGTCGAGCCCGTGGGATGCCTTTGAGAGGTTCTGAAAAACCGGCTATATAACCAGGAAAGTGGGCGCTGGACTGTCAGATCCTGTTTATTGGGGCTATTATAGATTTCCTTAGTTCAATCCCTTATTATTTTGCCAATTATATTTCTATGTCTGTTCGTTTGTATGCTTCGCCTCGATAATTTCAACAGACTACGGAAGGAACCCTATTTATGGGCGTCAGTAAATGAAGTATCAGTAAGTGAAAATATCATGTATGTTAGAAAAAATATAAATACTTTCACTAGAAATTGTGACAGGCATAACCGCAATACAAGGAGTAAAAATAAAATAGATCAACCTAAGCACAGACTCGCTAAAGTTAGGACTTCATTTGAAGGTCTAAGTATAAGATACTATAACAAAATACCGGAAGATATACTGAGTTTATCAGAAAGTAAATTTAAGTCTGTTATCAAGAAAACATTATGTTATAAAGCTTACTATAAGTTAGATGAGTACATTAATGACAAAGAGGCATGGAAATTCCAGCGCAGCACAGGAAACACGCACTCATTTTTAATACCAAAATGGGGCGTGCGTGGAGTTTACAACTGACATAATTTTATAAATCTGCATGGATGTAATTTAAATTGTTTAAAGTAAATATTTTATAAGTTAAAACTGGTAGATTTATCTACTGCAATTTTTACAAAAAAAAAATATGTAGCCATTTTTGGTCTATACATATTTTTTTTACTTACAGAATTAGCTAGGGTAGCTTAGGGGCTAGTAAGATTGTTAATTTAGAGTAGGAGCACTTCTGGGCAGGTTTTTTGGTGGGTTTTTCCTGTTCAGGAGGTCCGATTAATTATACGCATGTAAACTACACGCTTTAAAAATCTTGACTTCAATTTGAAACAAATATCGTTTTCAGATGGTGGTGGCGTAAAGTTACATGCCGTGTGATTAACCTGGCCAGCCCCGTGGCAGTGCTTTGATTTTTATTTTTTTCTCCCGCCCGAGCCGGTTTTCTATTAGGACATTACAAAATTGTTATAAAAAAAAGAAAATTGTGTGATACAAATTTCTTTTTTTTACAATGACGGTTCATGACGTCAATAAGTGATATGATAATACTATCCTACATTGAATAAAGAATTTCAATTTCAATTTCAAGTAGATATCTTAATTTGAATGTATTTTTTTTGTCTTGTATATAAATTTTGATTACATTTTGATGTATATTATTTGAAATTTTCCACATGTAACATAAATAATCAATAAGCATACGGATCCCTAGACATTATTTCTTTATAAATAATTCCGTACCTACCTAACTATGACTGATTTAAAAACTTTACGTAGTAGCACTACGTAAAGTTTTACATATTTTACATGTCTAAAAAACATAAACTAGGTTTTCATGTCTAAAAAACATAAACATTGAATAGGTATATCATATAACATTGAAAAAGACAACCTTTCAATGAAACAAATAGTTCAATTATAAGCACGTTTACCCTACGCCTATACTGTCGTGCGCGGGAGCCTGACACGCTGCGTTTGCTACTTGCCCGTGCGGGGGATACACCCCGCGCCTACTCCGCCCGCGCGGCTGCTTCACCCCCTTGAATACGCGGCTACCTCGGCCAGATTTCGCCTTAAGTTGTACCACAAACACAGTTCTTGAGGCAATATTATTAAAAAGTGTAAAATAAAAACTTTAAGTACTGATATCTCAAAAACTAGACATCCTAGCTCAAAAATAGCAAAATTTTTGGGTCCCTTTTTATAAATATCCCACTGAAATTTACCTATAAACCTAACCCATAGGTCCATACCATGAAAACACCAAGGTTTTTTTTTTATTGGGCATGTGATTGCGTTCAGTCCCACTTCTGAATTGTAAAATAATTTTACCAATAATACACAGTAATATTATAAAAATATATTTTATTCCAAATATATGTGAAATATATATAAATCAACCCCTCAAGATTATTCAAATTTCTTTCAGTATTTTACAGAATTAAAACCTAGACACAAATTATATATCCAAACAAAATAAACATGTACTCACAGAGATATATTCGCGCTGGAATAGAACTGCACTGTTCGGAAGCCGAAGACAGAATGCCTGGCAAACGTGGCGGCTCCCGTATTTATACACGGGAGGGGAGGGTGCCGCCATGTTTGCAGCTGTGCGACAAACAACTACTGCGGAGTCAAATTTGCAACTATTCCGGTGTTATTCTTAAATTTAGCTTATTTATTTTATAAATCTAATAATTTCTGTATTTTGCATTTCAAACCAGAACCAAAATTTACTATACTGTACAAATAATCTAAATATATTTGCGGATATGCTGACAGATTTATGAAAGAAATTATAACGTTTTTATCGGAAAACGAGGAAGCTATCGGCACGAGCCTCTCCCGTCAGGGCATTAACTGGGTGTTCGATCCACCAGGATGCCACTGGGGTATTATATTTGAAGCGGTTGTAAAGTCCACTAAGACGCATTTGATGCGCGTTATAGGTTTAACGATATTAACCTTTGAGGAGCTAGCGACCGTGTTTTGTAAAATTGAGGCCGTTCTCAATTCGCGTCCTTTGTGTCCGCTTAGCTCGGATCCGAATGATCTGGAGGCCCTGACACCAGGGCATTTCTTAATTGGCCGACCACTTAACGCTTTGCCAGAATACCCCTACTACACAGAGGTCAGTAGCAATCGTTTGACGCGTTATGAGTTGTTGCAGCAAATGTCTCAGAATTTTTGGAAGCGATGGTCGCTTGAGTATTTGCACATTCTGCAGCAACGCCTTAAGTGGACGGACAGAACTGAACCCCCTCGCATCAGAGATCTCGTTCTGGTTAAGGATGCCAACCTGCCGCCACTGCGATGGCGCAGAGGGCGCATTCTCAACTTGTTCCCAGGTAGTGATGGCACTCCTCGAGTCGCGACAGTTCAGGTAGGGGATTCAGTTCTTAAGCGAGCAATAGCAACGCTATCTCGTCTCCCCAGTAGTGAATAGGCCTAAGGGATTCGGCCTAAGGCGGGTGAATGTTTAATATTTAGCGTTGCTACGGCTCGGGTAAGTTAGGTATTCTATGTAGGTCAGGGAATGCGGCGCTGCCCGCGCGCGCAGACATCGCTCTGTGCATATGTTGTCCCTTTCTGACTCGCAGGGCGAGAGATATCGCTGTCGACGTCGGGCGTCGGCGCTCGATTTGTGCGACCGGCTGCTTTTCGCCGCCGTACCGTACCAGTCACCCGGAGACCACGCCACGGTCCGGCCGCTCACTCCGGTCACTCTTGCGCAGATTATCTGCCATGTTTTGTTGCCGCGCTTTCGGACGATACCGAATTGTTGTATCGCGTATCTTACGTAACATTTTATTAAATTTCCCCTATAATATTAGATTAAGAGCCTCATGATTTTTTTTGTTCTTCCGAATCCCTCAGCACGAGCGGTCACGTCGCTTCGGGCCGCGCTGAGCGTAGCCATCTTTGGTTCGCGTGTTTGTCGGACTCAAATTTGTACTGAGTCCCGCGTAATTATTAATGTAACCGTGAAATACAAGCAGAAATCGGTCTGTTTATATGTAATGTGTGTGAAATAAGTTCCGTGCAGAAAAAATACATGGTGAACTACCGGATTGCTTCAGATCTTGTAAGCCGCGGGGCTATCTAAATTTTGTATTCATGTAAACAATTTTCTATATAATCGTTCTGTTAACTAACGTTGTAAATACAAACGTTCGTGATAATCAACTATTAAATGAAAGTGTGTGGTCTGACGTGTTGAGGCGCCAGGCTGTGCAGAGAACCACTGGGTTTCGATTTTTTCCACCCAGACTCCGTAGGTAACATACACGCGGCTCCCTATGTAATTCATTTCCCAAACTTTCCTACCTCCGCTGTGTACCGTTACGCATCGTACCTGCGATATTAGACTGTTAGTACTAAGTGTGTTTACTTTATTATAAAACCGTTTTTTTCTTCTGTTCTCGGTGTGTTCCTTTTGTTCATATTTGCTCGTACCATATAATTTGTGATTCCTTTGTACGAATTGCGGAATTCATGGAGTTGATATAGTTTTGGAGGTACCTACTTTTCTAATCTGGTGCTTATACATGTAACATAACGCCAGAACGGTAGACGGTATTTAATACGGACTTGAGTTTCGTAAGGGTCAGGGCACAACTTTTGCCACTTTTACTCAACTTAGTTAATTAAGTTAACATAGATTTAGGTTCACGTTTATTTCATAGTATGCGCTGCTATTTTTGTGCTGCGTATGCTATTTTGCGCTGCGTAACGCGGCCATTGTTTGCCTCCGGTCAAACTCCTGGTAAATTACTCAATATTTACCCTTTTAAAGCGCTTCCACTGCAGGAGTTTAGCTTGGAATTAGTAATTTTTTGGTAGAAGAGCGTGGTTCCAGAAAACCACTAGATTTAAGATTATTTTAGTATAAGATTTTTAATCTACCTACATAAAAAAAAAATTGTTTATTGTGATTGTAGTGGTAGGATCAGGGCCAATCAATTAGTGAATTGCTTGTTATTATCGTTGTGTTTGCCCTGTGCGGATATCTTAACGGTAGGATCAGGGCCGATTGTTTATTATTGTTCATTACTTAAACAATATTTTCTGATACAAACAAATACATTTATTGTTACTATTTTACTAAGTTGAAACATATGACTGAAACTGGACTGTAAAAGAAAAAAAAATACACATAACTAATAACAATAAAACAAATGTGTAAAAAGAGAGAAGGTACAGGAGAGGTGAAAACTAAATACTAATTTCATGAGAGCCATCAAAAAGAAGGAAATGGGTTTAATTGTACATATGATAAATTTGCAAAGTTGAAATATAAAGGAGAGGAGAGAACTCTTTATAAAATAAACTCAAGGAGAGGAAAAAGTTTAATTTACTCGCAATTTATAATATAAATATTATTTAAAATCTAGAAATAAAGGAGAGGGCCATCATATCTTGCCATGAATTTTAAGCACAATAAAACAAATACAGTGCTGTATACATATTTTGTTTGATACATGGTAATATTATAAACTTAACGAGAGGTTTACCAATATAAAGTTTCATTACGTAATAGTTTCGTTTCGTGAAAAATTAACATTCTTACAAAATTTATTTAAATCAATAAAAGGGGATTTTACTGTCATCTTTATAAAAGTAATTACCCACATTATAAAAGTAATGTGGGTAATTACTTTTTATTACTTTATTTAATTTTTTCGTGTGCATGTGTGTTTTCAAAAGAGCAAATTAGTGCGATATGAGACAAGAATTGATACTCATTTTAAGTATTAGACCGGGTCTATCGCGATAGTAATTAGGTAAATATTAGTAATTTACCTGTGTCCCGACGTTTCAATACAGTTTCATGTATTGTGGTCGCGGGTTGACTGAAGTTGACTGAATTGAAGAATTGATACTTTATCACAACTTTATACCTCACCATTGAATTGTAAACCAAATACCAGTATAAAAAAAGGAATATCGGAAAGAAACTCAACTCTAGTGATATTGATCTCATCAGACGAAACCTAAGTGGTCAGCTGTCTGCCTCATCGACTAAAGCAAACCCTCAGGAAGTTCTAAACCACAAGAACACTCTGGATATTGATAGGCAACTTGCAGAAATCAGTGAAAAAATAAGTTCTCTACATAAACAACTCAGTGTAACTCTAAGTGATTTTCAACGCCTAACATCTGAAGCCAAATACAATTACAGACAGGATGAAAGCTACACAGATTTAGAACTATTAATATCTGAACCAGACCCGGATATCTCCATTGAATCCCCTTCCAAGGAGTGCTACATATCTTTTCCCGGACACTCATCACTAAATAGTAGAAAGCTGTACATTATAAGTAGTAACAATCATAACAATATTCTGGAAACCGCAGAGAGCACTTTTTGCCTCGATCAGTTTGAGATCTGTCACTATGTTTCCCCAGGAGCTGGTATACTCCAGCTTGTTACCGGTCTTGAGACAAAATTATCAAATTTTACACACAACGACTATTGTGTAATATTTATAGGTGATGCAGACTTTAAAAAGACTTATAATTACTCTGATATCGTTAATAATTTAAGAACCACAGTAAACAATGTACAACATACAAACACTATTATTTGCTCACCACTATTTAAATGCTCAAAATACGCTAATATGTTTAACTACAGAATTGAAAGATTCAACAACATCCTATCCTATGACAATTTTACCCATGAATACGCTTACATAATAGATAGTAACAAAAATCTAGTATACTCCAAGAAAATGTTCTCTGAAGCTGAAGGTTCTTTAAGTAACCGGGGAATTAAAATTATATTTGGAGACATCTCGAAATTAATAAATGATATCGTACATTATAATTAATCAAACAAAAATAACATACATGTTAACGACTTGCAACCTAATAATAGCTCAAATAAAGATCTCTCCAATCAGAAAACATTTTTTCGTGGCAAAACGTACAACTAATGTAACCCTTATACATCAAAATATACAGAGTGTCCTAAGCAAAATTGACAACATTGAATTTGCTCTAACAGAAATGAGAGAAAGAGTTGGACAAATTGATATAATCTGTCTCTCTGAAACTTTTATAAAAAAAGGCTGTGAATCAAATTTAGTAATAAAAAACTATCATTTAGCAGCTTCCTACTCTCGTACCCATCAACGTCGTGGGGGTACCTGTGTGCTTGTACACAACAAGTACGACTCTAAACCAATAACTCTTAAACCTGACCCAGTACTGTCTAAATTCGAATACTGTGCATGTGAAATCCCCTGCCTTAATCTTATTGTTGCATGCTCTTATAGAGTCCCCATAACCGAAAAATATACCACGGACGTAACATTGTTTCTAACTAAATTAGAAGAGTTACTCTTAAATATAAATAAAAAGTATAGTAAAAAAAGCCTTATACTATGTGGTGATTACAATATTGACCTGATAAAAAATGACAAATATGCAATAAAACTTACATCATTATTCTTGAATCACAATTTACGACAACACATACTAAAACCCACTAGAGATTTGTCTTGTATAGATTTAATTGCAAGTAACTTGCCTAGTGTTCAATCAGGAATATATTATCTTGCACTATCAGACCACGAAACTGCTCAAACAATAATATTCAACATAAATCTAAGTCATAGCGCCAAAAATAAAATATCTTCTTGGACTGAAAAAAGACGAGACTTTAGTAATGAAAATGTAATAAAATTTGTTAACGCTATATCAGCTCTATCATTTGATGAAGTACTAAATGATTTAAATACAAACAGTTCCTTTAACATATTCCATGACATGATAATTCTATTTTATAATCATTGCTTTCCCATCTTGACCGTAAAAATATCAAACAAACCAATAAAAAATAAATGGCTAACTAAACATATGAAACGTTGTTGTATTAATAAAAGGCGTTTATACCTCACTTGCCGATGTTCGAGAACTAATAAAAATGCACACAAAAACACATACAAACGATACACAAAAATCCTCAAAAAGTGTATCAATCTGACCCAGGCACAAGATAATACAAAATATATATCACGATCAACTAATAGATGTAAAGCATCTTGGGAAGTTATCAATAAAAATGTTAACCCCAAACAGAAAATAATGGAGATAGAAGAAATAAAGAATGGTGATAGTATATTGACTGAACCTTTGGAAATTTCTGAGTCTCTTAATATTTTTTTTGTTGATATAAATAGTACAAAATTTAATAATACAACTGACACAATGCTGTCCTTAATAAATACGAATAATAAATCTATGTTCTTTATGCCTACCAATCCTCAAGAGGTGTGTGCAATTATAATGGGTCTAAAGAATACAAACGCAACTGGGTATGATGACCTAAGTATACGTGTCTTGAAAAAATGCGCTAAGAATATATCAGTTCCATTGTGCCATATTATTAAACTTTCACTTAGCGAAGGATCATTTCCAGACCGTCTCAAATGTTCCATTGTAAAGCCAATTTTTAAAAAGGGTGACAAACGTGAACTCAATAACTATAGGCCAATTACTCTACCTCCAGTGCTATCCAAAATTTTTGAAAAAGTTATTCATAATAGAACTTTTAACTTCATATCAGCTTGAAATATAATAACACCACGCCAGTCTTTCGAAAAAACAGTTCTACTGCTCTAGCTTGTTTCGATCTCATTAAAAGTGTTACTGAAAGTCTAGATAAAGGTATTCGCCCAGTCGCTTTACTTCTAGACATGAGTAAGGTTTTCGATTGTGTATCTCACGAGATCCTAGTTAGTAAACTCGATTGCTATGGTATAAGAGGTAAAGTTCTTGACTGGTTCGTTAGTTATCTTAGTAACCGGAAACAATGTACTGAAATAAGTAGAATAATAAAATCACGCAAAGAAGTTATAAGATCATCGTATCGCCAAAATAACTGGGGCGTCCCACAGGGAAGCGTATTGGGTCCCTTACTATTTAACATATATATAAACGACTTACCTAAAGCTACGTGTCGTGACTGTATACTTTTTGCGGATGACTGTACAATTATAATAAAAGACAAGCCAAATAATAAAATTAATTTAGAAAATGACATAAACGATACATTGACAACAATAATAGATTGGTTTAAATTAAATAATTTGAATATTAATATTACAAAGACGAAAGCAATTGAATTCCAAACATATAACAGTAGATCTCTTGACCTTAATATTTCCCATTTAAATGTAAAAATTGAACTCGTACCAGATGCTGTTTTTCTCGGTATTACTCTTGATAAATTCTGTAATTGGAAATAACATATCGATAAAACCTGTGCTAAGCTGGATAGATTTGTATATGCGCTTAATCGTTTACGGCAGATAGCTTCCTCAGAAACAGCTTTCCTGGCATATCACGGATATGTATCGTCCGTATTAAGGTATGGAATTATTCTTTGGGGCAATTCAGTAGAGTCGGAAAAAGTATTTATTGCTAAAAAAAAATGCCTTAGAGTCACATGTGGAGCCTGTTTTCTTGACAGTTGTATCCCATTGTTCAAGAAACATAACATACTTTCTCTTCCAAGCCTTTATATTTTTGAAATTTGCGTATTTGTAAAGAAACACCCTCATTTATTTAAAAAGAAGTCAGATATACGAAAAAGAAATGGGAGATATGAACACAAACTAATCATTCCAACACAGACTCTAGCGGTAAATAGTAAAAATGCTCATTGTATGGCTGTCAGATTATTTAATCATTTACCAGACAGTCTTAAAGAGAAAAATTTAAGTCTTTTTAAAAAATGCTTTTACAATCTCCTGGTACAAAAGTGCTTCTATTCTGTTGGAGAGTATCTTAATGATAAGAACCTCATCCCATAGTTATATACTATAAGTAAATCCTGACATATAAATTTTTTTATTGACTGCCTCACTACTGATTTAAATAGTTTTATTTATAATGATAATGTAATTTAATCTTATATAATAACTAGCTTTTACCCGCGACTTCGTCCGCGTTAGATAGTATTTTTAGAAAGAGGTTCTAAAGTTGATATGTATATTCATAGTAAGCATGACAGTGATATTAGAACAGTTCTTATCTCTACTGTTTAAGGATACCTTGCTTGCTTCTGTTGTTAAAGGGACAATTCAAAATTTGCCATCCGGTGTACTGCGCTGACAGATCAATATTTATAACCATGGGATACAAAAGTCAGTAGATAAAAAAAAATCCTTGGTAAAAAGTTGCCAATGTCCTTTCTCAACTTATTCCCATCATACTGGCCAACTTTTGTTTTGGAACCATTTCTGTATCTCTAATAGTTTAGGTGGGCTCCTGATCGTACACCTGGTGGTCTACATAAGGTACTCCAGATCCTCAGTATCCTTGTAAAAAGAAGGAGTCCATCATACTGGCCAACTTTTGTTTTGGAACTATTTCTTTATCTCTAATAGTTTAGGTGGCCTCCTAATGGTGCACCTGGTGGTCTACATAAGGTACTCCAGATCCCCAATGTCCTTGTGAAAAGAAGCGGCCCATCATACTGAACAACTTTTGTTTTGGAACCATTTCTTTATCTCTAATAATTTAGCTGGGCTCCTGATGGTACACCTGGTGGTCTACATAAGGTACTCCAGATCCCCAATGTCCTTGTGAAAAGAAGCGGCCCATCATACTGAACAACTTTTGTTTTGAAACCATTTCTTTATCTCTAATTGTTTAGCTATGCTCCTGATCGTACACCTGGTGGTCTACATAAGCTACTCCAGATCCTCAATGTCCTTGTGAAAAGAAGCGGCCCATCATACTGAACAACTTTTGTTTTGGAACCATGCCTGTATCTCTTATAGTTTAGCTGGGCTCCTGGAGGTACACCTGGTGGTCTACATCTGTACTCCAGACCCTCGAATGGTGATAAAAAGTAGCCTATGTCCGTTCTCGGTATGCTAGCAATCTCTGTGCCAAGTTTCATGAAGATCGGTTCAGCGGTTTGGCCGTGAAAGCGTAGCAGACAGACAGACAGACAGACAGACAGACAGAGTTACTTTCGCATTTATAATATTAGTGTGGATTGTTTAGCTGGGCTCCTGATGGTACACCTGGTGGTCTACATAAGGTACTCCAGATCCTCAATGTCCTTGTGAAAAGAAGCGACCCATCAAAATGGACAACTATTGTTTAAGAACCATGCCTGTATCTCTTATAGTTTAGCTGGGCTCCTGATGGTACACCTGGTGGTCTACATAAGGTACTCCAGATCCTCAATGTCCTTGTGAAAAGTAGCGGCCCATCATACTGAAAAACTTTTGTTTTGGAACCATGCCTGTATCTCTTATAGTTTAGCTGGGCTCCTGATGGTACACCTGGTGGTCTACATAAGGTACTCCAGATCCTCAATGTCCTTGTGAAAAGAAGCGACCCATCAAAATGGACAACTATTGTTTAAGAACCATGCCTGTATCTCTTATAGTTTAGCTGGGCTCCTGGTGGTACACCTGGTGGTCTACATCTATACTCCAGACCCTCGAATGGTGATAAAAAGTAGTCTATGTCCGTTCTCGGTATGCTAGCAATCTCTGTGCCAAGTTTCATGAAGATCGGTTCAGCGGTTTGGCCGTGAAAGCGTAGCAGACAGACAGACAGACAGACAGACAGACAGAGTTACTTTCGCATTTATAATATTAAGTGTGGATATTAGTGTGGATGTAAAATTGACATCATATTTGTACGTCGCACATGTAGCGACAGAATAAGCTGGACTTTTATTATATAAAAAATCTTAATGTTATTAACCTTATTCTGACAAATAAATCTAGATTTGATATTTATTTATTTGATATTTGATATATCCTATGCAAAAACATAAGTGTAAGATGAGTTTGTCTGAATGGCTCAGTTCACAAACCTACGACAACGTGGAAGACTTAATAATAAGAATGAATTAATAAGGCAGATAAGATGCTTCCATCCTATAGCTAACTTCTTAACGTGGCCTATTAAGCCGATCCCAAGGTTAACACACCGTAGGGCGTAATAGATTGGTGTTTAACTGTAGGCATATCCAGCAATCATGTAATGCGTGTATAGTCGCTTCTGTACGTGGTTTGCTATACCGATCCCAAGGAAATTCCGTAGGGCGTGCAGGAGTGACTGTACACTGCACACACTGCACACACACTTACCTACACTGTAGTGTAACAATCTTTATGGCATAGGTCCTTCCTGTAATCCACACTAATATTATAAATGCGAAAGTAACTCTGTCTGTCTGTCTGTCTGTCTGTCTGTCTGCTACGCTTTCACGGCCAAACCGCTGAACCGATCTTCATGAAACTTGGCACAGAGATTGCTAGCATACCGAGAACGGACATAGACTACTTTTTATCACCATTCGAGGGTCTGGAGTATAGATGTAGACCACCAGGTGTACCACCAGGAGCCCAGCTAAACTATTAGAGATACAGGCATGGTTCCAAAACAAAAGTTGTTCAGTATGATGGGCCGCTTCTTTTCACAAGGACATTGAGGATCTGGAGTACCTTATGTAGACCACCAGGTGTACCACCAGGAGCCCAGCTAAACTATTAGAGATACAGGCATGGTTCCGAAACAAAAGTTGTTCAGTATGATGGGCCGCTTCTTTTCACAAGGACATTGAGGATCTGGAGTACCTTATGTAGACCACCAGGTGTACCATCAGGAGCCCAGCTAAACTATTAGAGATGCAGGTATGGTTCCAAAACAAAAGTTGTTTAGTATAATAGGTCGCTTCTTTTCACAAGGACATTGAGGATCTGGAGTACCTTATGTAGACCACCCGGTGTACCATCAGGAGCCTAGCTAAACTATTAGAGATACAGGCATGGTTCTAAAACAAAAGTTGTTCGGTATGATGGGCCGCTTTTTTTACAAGGACATTGAGGACCTGGAGTACCTTATGTCACCAGGTGTACCATCAGGGACCACGTAAACTATTAGAGCTACAGGTATGGTTCCAAAACAGAAGTTTTTCAGTATGATGGGCCGCTTCTTTTCACACGGACGTTGAGGATCTGGAGTACCTTATGTTGACCACCAGGTGTACCATCAGGAGGCCAGCTAAACTATTAGAGATACAGGCATGGTTCCAAAACAAAAGTTGTTCGGTATGATGGGCCGCTTCTTTTCACAAGGACATTGAGGATCTGGAGTACCTTATGTAGACCACCAGGTGTACCATCAGGAGCCCAGATAAACTATTAGAGATACAGGTATGGTTCCAAAACAGAAGTTGTTCAGTATGATGGGCCGCCTCTTTTCACCAGGACATTAAGGATCTGCAGTACATAATGTAGACCACCAGGTGTACCATCAGGAACCCACGTGAACTATTAGAGATACAGAAATGGTTCCAAAACAAAAGTGGTTCAGTATGATGGGCCGCTTCGTTTCACAAGGACATTGAGGATCTGGAGTACCTTATGTAGACCACCAGGTGTACCACCAGGAACCCACGTAAACTATTAGAGATACAGAAATGGTTCCAAAAAAAAAGTTGTTCAGTATGATGGGCCGCTTCTTTTCACAAGGATATTGAGGATCTGGAGTACCTTATGTCACCAGGTGTACCATCAGGAGACCACGTAAACTATTAGATATACAGAAATGGTTCCGAAACAAAAGTTGTTCATGATGATGGGCCGCTTCTTTTCACAAGGACATTGAGGATCTGGAGTACCTTATGTAGACCACCAGGTGTACCATCAGGAGCCCAGCTAAACTATTAGAGATGCAGGTATGGTTCCAAAACAAAAGTTGTTTAGTATAATAGGTCGCTTCTTTTCACAAGGACATTGAGGATCTGGAATACCTTATGTAGACCACCAGGTGTACCATCAGGAGCCCAGCTAAACTATTAGAGATACAGGCATGGTTCTAAAACAAAAGTTGTTCGGTATGATGGGCCGCTTTTTTTACAAGGACATGGAGGACCTGGAGTACCTTATGTCACCAGGTGTACCATCAGGGACCACGTAAACTATTAGAGCTACAGGTATGGTTCCAAAACAGAAGTTTTTCAGTATGATGGGCCGCTTCTTTTCACACGGACGTTGAGGATCTGGAGTACCTTATGTTGACCACCAGGTGTACCATCAGGAGGCCAGCTAAACTATTAGAGATACAGGCATGGTTCCAAAACAAAAGTTGTTCGGTATGATGGGCCGCTTCTTTTCACAAGGACATTGAGGATCTGGAGTACCTTATGTAGACCACCAGGTGTACCATCAGGAGCCCAGATAAACTATTAGAGATACAGGTATGGTTCCAAAACAGAAGTTGTTCAGTATGATGGGCCGCTTCTTTTCACAAGGACATTGAGGATCTGAAGTACCTTATGTAGACCACCAGGTGTACCATCAGGAGCCCAGCTAAACTATTAGAGATACAGGCATGGTTCCAAAACAAAAGTTGTTCAGTATGATGGGCCGCCTCTTTTCACCAGGACATTAAGGATCTGCAGTACATAATGTAGACCACCAGGTGTACCATCAGGAACCCACGTGAACTATTAGAGATACAGAAATAAATGGTTCCAAAACAAAAGTGGTTCAGTATGATGGGCCGCTTCGTTTCACAAGGACATTGAGGATCTGGAGTACCTTATGTAGACCACCAGGTGTACCACCAGGAACCCACGTAAACTATTAGAGATACAGAAATGGTTCCAAAAAAAAAGTTGTTCAGTATGATGGGCCGCTTCTTTTCACAAGGATATTGAGGATCTGGAGTACCTTATGTCACCAGGTGTACCATCAGGAGACCACGTAAACTATTAGAGATACAGAAATGGTTCCGAAACAAAAGTTGTTCATGATGATGGGCCGCTTCTTTTCACAAGGACATTGAGGATCTGGAGTACCGTATGTAGACCATCAGGTCTACCATCAGGAGCCCACCTTATTGGAGATACAGAAATGGTTTCAGAACAAAAGTTGTTCAGTATGATGGGAATAAGTTGAGAAAGGACATTGCCTTCTTTACCGAGGACAGAAAAACAAAAAATGTGGTATATAGAGGTATAAAAATGTATAACAGTAACTTATATTACCTTTTGATCTGTCTAATCTACTTATGCTAACCATTTTAGTGTGCTCAAATCGGCACCTCTGGAGTAAGTACTCTGTTATCTACTGACTTTTGTATTCATTGGTTATAAATATTGATCTCTCAGGCCGGATAGCAAATTTTGAATTGTCCCTTTAACAACAGAAGCAAGCAAGTCATCTTTAAACAGTTGAGATAAGAACTGTTCTAATATCACTGTCACACTTACTATGTATACACATACCTACTTTAGAACTTCTGCCTAAAAAAAAACTATCTAACGCGGACGAAGTCGCGGGTAAAAGCTAGTTTGTAATAAGCCTAAGGTTTTAACTATGCTTATTATATGTAGCTTATTATTCGTATGTAGACTGCTATGGTATTGTAACATATTGCATGCATCTGTAAATGCACCGTGATTCTCACTAATTATTCTATACCGTATTTTAATGTTTAAGATAAGAACTAGGTAATACCTATTGTAAATCATGTCTGTACCTGCGTAGTCTGATTAAGAGCGAGGCTTCCCATCACAAGTGTCTTTAGACAACTTTCTGGGAAGCCCCGACAAAAAGATTGTACTGATTTACAAAATAAAAACATATTTTTATTTTATTTTTATTTTTTTACATAAATTTGCGTAGCGTGGCAAAATATTAGCTAGATGTGGTTTACTTAAATAATAGATAGAACTATAGTGCATTGGTATATATTCCTAGAAATAGAGTATGCCGTATAACAAGATGTGATTCCAAATAATGCATAACTATTCTGAATTAAGAACGAAAATAACAATAGAAGAGGTAGACACCTGAAAGTAAGTCTTGAAAAAAATTTTAGACAGGACCTTACATGTCTAGTGTTTATTTTATACGCTAAAGATAGATAAACAGTAATCCTAAATAATTTTGTTGTTGCGTCAGAGTCATAATATTGAAATATCCCTAAGTCGTCTCATGAGTACTTATAACGAACGATAGTGTTATGTACAGCATAATGCTGGCTGTCACAGAAATGTATGCACAACCGACACAAAACTATTTTACTTAGAATTTCGAGGCTATATAAGATTATCCCTTAGGTAGTTATGCCAATAATGACCAAGTCATAGCGAGGAATTACTTTAGTTAAATCTGAAAGTAAAAGCAACGAAACTGTTTAGCATATCATTATTTATATGTCCAGCAGTATAGTTATATTAGAAAAATGATAATTGCAATAAGAAATTATCCCCAAACACAAGTTAACTCCCACGATCCCGGTTTCAAGTCCCGATGGGCGCTAACACTTTCAAATGAAAATAATTAAGCACTGTGAGTGCATAATACACTTGTAAACTTACAAGAAGATAGATAGAAAAAAACATTAATCGCAATAAAGGTAAATAATAGGTTTCTATGGAGATGGTTAAAATTGAATTTACATTATAAGTAGATTGACTGACAATACTGCCATAAAATATAAATGAAATCAATAATTTTTGACAAATGGATTGATCGTCTATTGATTTTATATGATCGTTTATGCAATATTTTTTAGATATTACTTGCAGTCACTAATTTATTAAATGGATTTAGGTAAACATATCTGAGTAAAGAAAGGTACAATACAAATCACAGTTAAGATGACGCTAGTAAAGTTGCGTCCTTGAAACACCTTTAAAGGAAAACTAGGTATAAAAAAAATAAAAGCAATGTTCATGTTTTTTTTTTTGGCGGGTAGTCGTGGCAATAACAACAACTTTTGTAGCTCTGCTTATTTTAATTAATTAAAAATACTTACAGTGTTTATATTAACACTTCCATGCACTAAGTAGGTTATTAGCATATCACCACTATCCGCACATATTAATTTTCAACATCACAATCAATTCTAATCTTCTTTGGACTTGTGACACTTTGACCTCTACCAAAATGGACACATCAGCACTGTTGACAGCAAACAAAGAAGGCCTTGAGAAGTTGTTCAGCCGTATGGGGGAGTTTGAAGTGCGTCTGCAGAAAGCCACTGGTGCTCCAGCACCTCTGCACTCCGATGTGAAGACACTTGCAAGTGAGTATGCAGACTTTAAGAACTTTGTCTGCCAAGCGCTCACTACTCTTTCAGCGCAGACAAACTTGTTGTCCCTTGGTCTGGAGCGACATGAGACTTTCTTAAGAAGAAAAGTGCTGCTGTTCCATGGGGTCGCTGAAAGTAAAAATGAAAAATTAGGAGAGGTAATTTCTAAGCTAATGAACGACCAAATGAATATAAGCGATATTACCTGTATGGATCTACGAGCTTGCCACCGACTAGGGTCCTCTTCTACCAAGACACGGCCAATCCTAGTAAGATTCCGTGATCTCGACCATCGCAGGGAAGTGTGGGACGCCAAGACGACTCTCAAGAACACAGGCGTGGTCATATCAGAGTTCTTAACCAAGTCCCGTCATGATGTGTTTGTTACGGCACGCAAATATTATGGAGTCAAGAACGTCTGGACATCCGAAGGCAATATCCACCTCATTTTGCCGGACAAGTCCCGCCGGAGGATTGAGGTTATGGACGATCTGGAGAAGTTAAAGCGGTCCCATCCAGTCTCTCCGTCAGCCAACGTCAACCTAACTGCTTCGGGCGCGTCTCCGTCGGGCAGCACACCCTCACCGGCCCAGGTAAATGCGGCCAAAGTTGTGCCGCCTGCGCAAACCAAACACACGAAAGCGCCGGCGCAGCAAATTTCGACGAACGCTTCCCACGGAAGGAGGGCGGCAGCGAAGAAATGACCTCATATCAGCTTTGAATATCTGTGTTATTCTTTTGTGTTAACCACTTGTATAATTTGTGCGGTATCTTTAATTTATTTTCTTTACCCAATTTTTCGTACACCGCAGTTACATTTTCAACTTGTTTTTCGTTCATGTTCACACTGTCAAAACTTGTTTTTATTTTTGGTCTGGACTCTCGTCTTTTTGGCCGCAACCGTAGAAGTTGCGTTCAGAAAGTGTCAGGTCGGATACGTAGATTTTTTTTTTTTAATGATAATTTAATATTTTATTTTCTTCGCAACTTTATTTTGTGATATATTGTGTAATGCGAATTTCTTTCACCACACCACGGATAGTGTTGATAAGCTGAGGGTAGCACAGTTTTGCATCTGCCTAACTGTTTATTCTTGGTATATATTTGTTATACAGTTTTTATATTATTTATTTATATGTATGTATATTATAATAATTTATTACTAGGTACTATATGGATGATGAATTGGATGAAAGCTTTTTCTCTTGCTCTTCTTCGTCTGAACATTTATCCAGTGCTGATAGTGATGGTGATAGTTCTGCACTTCTGTCTGTTCATGAACAGATTAATGCTGTATTCTCTCCGTTCAAAAACAATTTTAATGTTTGTCATATAAATGCTCAAAGTATTCCTAGCCATTATAACGACTTACTGGCTTCTTTCAGCAATACAACTGTTGATGCAGTTCTAGTTTCTGAATCCTTCTTAAAACCATCTCTGCCTTCTTCTCAGTTTTCTCTTCCCGGATTCAAGCTTATCCGGAATGACCGCACGGGCAAGGGTGGCGGTGGTGTCGCCATATACCTGCGTGCTGATATCGTGCATAATGTTATCAGCGTATCGCCGAGCCAGTACTCACATTCGGCAGAGCATCTTTTTATTGAAATCACGTTGCACCACAGGAAAGTGTTGGTTGCGGTTTTTTATAGTCCGTCTCTCCAGATTGATTACTTCAACTCGTTGGAGAATCTTCTTGGAACTTACTGCCCTAACTACGATCACACTCTTCTGTTAGGTGACTTTAATACATGCCTCATCAAGAACGACGCTCGTGCACAGAAGCTACGCTCACTCTTGTCCGCGGTTAACCTGCAGATTCTCCCTCTTTCAGAAACGCATCATTTTCCAAACTGCATTCCTTCTCTTCTCGACCTGTTAATTACTTCTTCTTCCGATAAAATTGCTGCTCATGGTCAATTTCCAGCCAATTTCTCCTATCATGATTTGATTTTTCTTTCTCTTAAAATTCGACCACCTAAGCGCAAAGCCAAATTTATGCTTATTCGTAGTTTTAGAGGCATTGATTTGGAGGCGTTGAGGCGAGATGCCTTGAGTATTGATTGGGGACCAGTGCTTACTGCTAATGATATTGACCTCAAGATTAAATTGTTTCACTCTATCATGTTCCAAATTTATGATATTCACGCACCAGTAAAAAGGGTTAGATTAAAACATGCTCCTACACCTTGGTTAACAAAGGAAATTCTTAATCTGATGGCAAGGCGTGACAGAGCTAAAAAGCGGTATAGGAAGCGACCCACTGAGAATAATCTGAATCAGTACAAAGTTCTCCGAAATCGCTGTAGTCGTCTGTGTAGAGTTGCGAAAAGACGTCACATTCACGATTCTATAGATAACTGCAACCCTTCGCAGGTTTGGAAATTTTTACGGTCGCTTGGCATTGGTAAATCGCCAGATACTTCTGGTGGTGCAGCCGTTGATTTTAACGCACTTAACGCTCACTTCTCTTTGCCACCTGTAATGTTAAGTGACATTGTAAAATCTACAACAATTGCCAACATAAACAGCAAACCACTTCCACAGTGTACTTCTTTCTCTTTTAATGCTATTGCCGAGGAGGATGTTAAGATGCATATCCTATCCATCACTTCTACTGCTGTGGGCAATGATGAGATTTCCTCTCGTATGATCTCCCTTATCCTAACCGAACTCTTACCAATACTTGCACACATTTTCAACTTTTCCTTGGCTATGAGTTCTTTCCCTTCGGCATGGAAACGTGCTGATGTCATTCCTCTCCCTAAAGTTTCCAATCCCACGTCATTCTCCCAATTCCGCCCCATTTCTATATTACCATTCCTTTCCAAAGTCCTCGAGCACATTGTCCACAAGCAGCTAGCCGACTTTATAACAACACACAATTTTTTATCTCCGTTTCAATCTGGTTTTCGCGCTGGTCATAGCACAGTCACAGCACTTCTTAAAGTAACTGACGACATTCGACTTGCTATGGAGAACAAGTCTTTGACTATTCTTATCTTACTGGATTTTAGTAACGCCTTCAACTCTGTTGACTTTGATGTTCTTCTTGCAATACTTCGCTCCCTTAACATTTCACCCTCGGCAATAGCTTGGTTCGATTCATATCTTCGGGGTCGCTCGCAGCGGATCCGCTCTGATGAGGTGTTCTCTGAATGGCGTGATCTCTCTGCGGGTGTTCCACAAGGTGGCGTCCTTTCACCTCTTCTCTTTTCTGTTTTCATTAACACAGTTACATCTGTGATCTCCTCTAGTTTTCATCTCTACGCAGACGATTTGCAGATATATCGTCATTTTATTTCTGACGATATTGTTAGTGCCACTGCAGCTATCAACGATGATTTGAGAAGGATTGCTACCTGGGCTGAAACTTTTGGTCTTGTAGTTAACCCCAAAAAGTCGCAAGCGATGTTGATAGGTAGCTCGTACATGTGTAGGCAATTCGATCAAACTAGTATCCCAACTGTCACTTATAATGGAACACCGATTGCCTATACCAAGACTGCTAAGAACCTGGGTGTGCTACTGGACCACAACCTTAGTTGGACTTCTCAGATAAATGACGTGAGTAAGAAAGTGTTTTATTCATTTCACTCGCTGAAGCGCCTCCAAAATTTCCTTCCTCTGAAAACTAAAATCACTCTCGCGCAAACACTTCTTTTCCCCCTTTTTGATTACGCTGACACTTGTTGCCTAGATGCCACTGAAGAGTTGTTGAACAAACTCGAGCGTCTCCAAAACCTGTGCATTAGATTTATCTTCGGCTTACGCAAGTACGACCACGTCTCGCAGTTTCGTTCCCAACTCAAGTGGCTTCCTATCCGACTTCGCAGAAATGCTCATGTGCTTTCTTGTCTTTTCAATATTCTTCACAGCCCTACTTCTCCTTCTTACCTTCAAGAACGTTTTAATTTTTCCCGACCACAGGACAAGCCTTGTCGCTCACATGTAAGGTCTATTCTTTCAATTCCGATCCACCACTCCGACTTCTACAGTTATTCTTTCACTGTGCATGCAGCCAGATTGTGGAACTCCCTCCCGCACACAGTACGTGACAGCCCTTCACTCTCAGTTTTCAAGAAAAGAGTAAAAGAGCATTACCTTTCACTGTCTAATTAGTTCGTATTAGTCGTATTTATATATATATATATATATATGTATTATTAGTGTTAGGTATATATAATATAGATATATATTAGTATATTAAATAATTTTTTATTTGTCTATCTCTCTTTTCGCGTGGGTCAGCGAGTCTTCAACGATTCGATGAGTCCTGGTGTTTTACTATATTTATTAATTAAATTGTGCACGATTTATCAGCCTCACCTTATGCTATCTCTCTACCGTAGGACTGCTGGAAGAGATTTCTTTTAAGAAATAAGTAGTACCTGTTGTGTTGTTTTTCTTTAATGTAATTGTTCTGTGTTTTATCTTGTGTACAATAAACAGTTAAAAAAAAAAAAAAAAAAAAAAAAAATGAGTTTGTTTTAGAAAGTGGTGAATAAAGGAGATATAACACGCTGATAATAATACTCGTATCCTAATATAATAAATAAAGCTCGGTAAGAAGGAGATAGAATGGTCATACATAAGTAAGAAAAAGTAAGGATGATGTATGTATGTATGTGTCAAATTAACTACTAAATCGATTGTTTACATAATTAAACATAATATAAATGTTTTGCATTATAACAAAACAGTTATTATGTGCTGGAGAGCTTCACACTACCAAATTGAAGATACGCATTTAAATTTCCCTATAAATATGAATAAACAGTGCCAAACGTACCTGAATTCCATCTAATAGATGTAATGTTGTCTCTTTCTTACTCACCGCAGACGCTTGCATATGGTAATATCCAAGCGCGATTCTGGTCGGCTTTCATAACGTCTTCACCAGCAAGGACCTTGCTACGGTAGTGTGAAGCTCTCCAGCACATAATAACTGTTTTGTTATAATGCAAAACATTTATATTATGTGCCTACAAGCTTCACACTACCAAATTGAAGACGTGTTTGATATCTGCTGGTGAGGTAACAAAGCGTTATGTGATTTCTCCTTTATAAAGTACTAGCTTTTACCCGCGACTTCGTCCGCGTTAGATAGTTTTTTTTTAGGCAGAAGTTCTAAAGTAGGTATGTGTATACATAGTAAGTGTGACAGTGATATTAGAACAGTTCTTATCTCTACTGTTTAAAGATGACTTGCTTGCTTCTGTTGTTAAAGGGACAATTCAAAATTTGCTATCCGGCCTGAGAGATCAATATTTATAACCAATGAATACAAAAGTCAGTAGATAACAGAGTACTTACTCCAGAGGTGCCGATTTGAGCACACTAAAATGGTTAGCATAAGTAGATTAGACAGATCAAAAGGTAATATAAGTTACTGTTATACATTTTTATACCTCTATATACCACATTTTTTGTTTTTCTGTCCTCGGTAAAGAAGGCAATGTCCTTTCTCAACTTATTCCCATCATACTGAACAACTTTTGTTCTGAAACCATTTCTGTATCTCCAATAAGGTGGGCTCCTGATGGTAGACCTGATGGTCTACATACGGTACTCCAGATCCTCAATGTCCTTGTGAAAAGAAGCGGCCCATCATCATGAACAACTTTTGTTTCGGAACCATTTCTGTATCTCTAATAGTTTACGTGGTCTCCTGATGGTACACCTGGTGACATAAGGTACTCCAGATCCTCAATATCCTTGTGAAAAGAAGCGGCCCATCATACTGAACAACTTTTTTTTTGGAACCATTTCTGTATCTCTAATAGTTTACGTGGGTTCCTGGTGGTACACCTGGTGGTCTACATAAGGTACTCCAGATCCTCAATGTCCTTGTGAAACGAAGCGGCCCATCATACTGAACCACTTTTGTTTTGGAACCATTTCTGTATCTCTAATAGTTCACGTGGGTTCCTGATGGTACACCTGGTGGTCTACATTATGTACTGCAGATCCTTAATGTCCTGGGGAAAAGAGGCGGCCCATCATACTGAACAACTTTTGTTTTGGAACCATGCCTGTATCTCTAATAGTTTAGCTGGGCTCCTGATGGTACACCTGGTGGTCTACATAAGGTACTTCAGATCCTCAATGTCCTTGTGAAAAGAAGCGGCCCATCATACTGAACAACTTCTGTTTTGGAACCATACCTGTATCTCTAATAGTTTATCTGGGCTCCTGATGGTACACCTGGTGGTCTACATAAGGTACTCCAGATCCTCAATGTCCTTGTGAAAAGAAGCGGCCCATCATACCGAACAACTTTTGTTTTGGAACCATGCCTGTATCTCTAATAGTTTAGCTGGCCTCCTGATGGTACACCTGGTGGTCAACATAAGGTACTCCAGATCCTCAACGTCCGTGTGAAAAGAAGCGGCCCATCATACTGAAAAACTTCTGTTTTGGAACCATACCTGTAGCTCTAATAGTTTACGTGGTCCCTGATGGTACACCTGGTGACATAAGGTACTCCAGGTCCTCAATGTCCTTGTAAAAAAAGCGGCCCATCATACCGAACAACTTTTGTTTTAGAACCATGCCTGTATCTCTAATAGTTTAGCTGGGCTCCTGATGGTACACCTGGTGGTCTACATAAGGTATTCCAGATCCTCAATGTCCTTGTGAAAAGAAGCGACCTATTATACTAAACAACTTTTGTTTTGGAACCATACCTGCATCTCTAATAGTTTAGCTGGGCTCCTGATGGTACACCTGGTGGTCTACATAAGGTACTCCAGATCCTCAATGTCCTTGTGAAAAGAAGCGGCCCATCATCATGAACAACTTTTGTTTCGGAACCATTTCTGTATATCTAATAGTTTACGTGGTCTCCTGATGGTACACCTGGTGACATAAGGTACTCCAGATCCTCAATATCCTTGTGAAAAGAAGCGGCCCATCATACTGAACAACTTTTTTTTTGGAACCATTTCTGTATCTCTAATAGTTTACGTGGGTTCCTGGTGGTACACCTGGTGGTCTACATAAGGTACTCCAGATCCTCAATGTCCTTGTGAAACGAAGCGGCCCATCATACTGAACCACTTTTGTTTTGGAACCATTTCTGTATCTCTAATAGTTCACGTGGGTTCCTGATGGTACACCTGGTGGTCTACATTATGTACTGCAGATCCTTAATGTCCTGGTGAAAAGAGGCGGCCCATCATACTGAACAACTTTTGTTTTGGAACCATGCCTGTATCTCTAATAGTTTAGCTGGGCTCCTGATGGTACACCTGGTGGTCTACATAAGGTACTTCAGATCCTCAATGTCCTTGTGAAAAGAAGCGACCTATTATACTAAACAACTTTTGTTTTGGAACCATACCTGCATCTCTAATAGTTTAGCTGGGCTCCTGATGGTACACCTGGTGGTCTACATAAGGTACTCCAGATCCTCAATGTCCTTGTGAAAAGAAGCGGCCCATCATCATGAACAACTTTTGTTTCGGAACCATTTCTGTATATCTAATAGTTTACGTGGTCTCCTGATGGTACACCTGGTGACATAAGGTACTCCAGATCCTCAATATCCTTGTGAAAAGAAGCGGCCCATCATACTGAACAACTTTTTTTTTGGAACCATTTCTGTATCTCTAATAGTTTACGTGGGTTCCTGGTGGTACACCTGGTGGTCTACATAAGGTACTCCAGATCCTCAATGTCCTTGTGAAACGAAGCGGCCCATCATACTGAACCACTTTTGTTTTGGAACCATTTCTGTATCTCTAATAGTTCACGTGGGTTCCTGATGGTACACCTGGTGGTCTACATTATGTACTGCAGATCCTTAATGTCCTGGTGAAAAGAGGCGGCCCATCATACTGAACAACTTTTGTTTTGGAACCATGCCTGTATCTCTAATAGTTTAGCTGGGCTCCTGATGGTACACCTGGTGGTCTACATAAGGTACTTCAGATCCTCAATGTCCTTGTGAAAAGAAGCGGCCCATCATACTGAACAACTTCTGTTTTGGAACCATACCTGTATCTCTAATAGTTTATCTGGGCTCCTGATGGTACACCTGGTGGTCTACATAAGGTACTCCAGATCCTCAATGTCCTTGTGAAAAGAAGCGGCCCATCATACCGAACAACTTTTGTTTTGGAACCATGCCTGTATCTCTAATAGTTTAGCTGGCCTCCTGATGGTACACCTGGTGGTCAACATAAGGTACTCCAGATCCTCAACGTCCGTGTGAAAAGAAGCGGCCCATCATACTGAAAAACTTCTGTTTTGGAACCATACCTGTAGCTCTAATAGTTTACGTGGTCCCTGATGGTACACCTGGTGACATAAGGTACTCCAGGTCCTCAATGTCCTTGTAAAAAAAGCGGCCCATCATACCGAACAACTTTTGTTTTAGAACCATGCCTGTATCTCTAATAGTTTAGCTGGGCTCCTGATGGTACACCTGGTGGTCTACATAAGGTATTCCAGATCCTCAATGTCCTTGTGAAAAGAAGCGACCTATTATACTAAACAACTTTTGTTTTGGAACCATACCTGCATCTCTAATAGTTTAGCTGGGCTCCTGATGGTACACCTGGTGGTCTACATAAGGTACTCCAGATCCTCAATGTCCTTGTGAAAAGAAGCGGCCCATCATACTGAACAACTTTTGTTTCGGAACCATGCCTGTATCTCTAATAGTTTAGCTGGGCTCCTGGTGGTACACCTGGTGGTCTACATAAGGTACTCCAGATCCTCAATGTCCTTGTGAAAAGAAGCGGCCCATCATACTGAACAACTTTTGTTTTGGAACCATGCCTGTATCTCTAATAGTTTAGCTGGGCTCCTGGTGGTACACCTGGTGGTCTACATCTATACTCCAGACCCTCGAATGGTGATAAAAAGTAGTCTATGTCCGTTCTCGGTATGCTAGCAATCTCTGTGCCAAGTTTCATGAAGATCGGTTCAGCGGTTTGGCCGTGAAAGCGTAGCAGACAGACAGACAGACAGACAGACAGACAGAGTTACTTTCGCGTTTATAATATTAGTGTGGACTAGCTTTTACCCGCGACTTCGTCCGCGTTAGATAGTTTTTTTTTAGGCAGAAGTTCTAAAGTAGGTATGTGTATACATAGTAAGTGTGACAGTGATATTAGAACAGTTCTTATCTCTACTGTTTAAAGATGACTTGCTTGCTTCTGTTGTTAAAGGGACAATTCAAAATTTGCTATCCGGCCTGAGAGATCAATATTTATAACCAATGAATACAAAAGTCAGTAGATAACAGAGTACTTACTCCAGAGGTGCCGATTTGAGCACACTAAAATGGTTAGCATAAGTAGATTAGACAGATCAAAAGGTAATATAAGTTACTGTTATATATTTTTATACCTCTATATACCACATTTTTTGTTTTTCTGTCCTCGGTAAAGAAGGCAATGTCCTTTCTCAACTTATTCCCATCATACTGAACAACTTTTGTTCTGAAACCATTTCTGTATCTCCAATAAGGTGGGCTCCTGATGGTAGACCTGATGGTCTACATACGGTACTCCAGATCCTCAATGTCCTTGTGAAAAGAAGCGGCCCATCATCATGAACAACTTTTGTTTCGGAACCATTTCTGTATCTCTAATAGTTTACGTGGTCTCCTGATGGTACACCTGGTGACATAAGGTACTCCAGATCCTCAATATCCTTGTGAAAAGAAGCGGCCCATCATACTGAACAACTTTTTTTTTGGAACCATTTCTGTATCTCTAATAGTTTACGTGGGTTCCTGGTGGTACACCTGGTGGTCTACATAAGGTACTCCAGATCCTCAATGTCCTTGTGAAACGAAGCGGCCCATCATACTGAACCACTTTTGTTTTGGAACCATTTCTGTATCTCTAATAGTTCACGTGGGTTCCTGATGGTACACCTGGTGGTCTACATTATGTACTGCAGATCCTTAATGTCCTGGTGAAAAGAGGCGGCCCATCATACTGAACAACTTTTGTTTTGGAACCATGCCTGTATCTCTAATAGTTTAGCTGGGCTCCTGATGGTACACCTGGTGGTCTACATAAGGTACTTCAGATCCTCAATGTCCTTGTGAAAAGAAGCGGCCCATCATACTGAACAACTTCTGTTTTGGAACCATACCTGTATCTCTAATAGTTCACGTGGGTTCCTGATGGTACACCTGGTGGTCTACATTATGTACTGCAGATCCTTAATGTCCTGGTGAAAAGAGGCGGCCCATCATACTGAACAACTTTTGTTTTGGAACCATGCCTGTATCTCTAATAGTTTAGCTGGGCTCCTGATGGTACACCTGGTGGTCTACATAAGGTACTTCAGATCCTCAATGTCCTTGTGAAAAGAAGCGGCCCATCATACTGAACAACTTCTGTTTTGGAACCATACTTGTATCTCTAATAGTTTATCTGGGCTCCTGATGGTACACCTGGTGGTCTACATAAGGTACTCCAGATCCTCAATGTCCTTGTGAAAAGAAGCGGCCCATCATACCGAACAACTTTTGTTTTGGAACCATGCCTGTATCTCTAATAGTTTAGCTGGCCTCCTGATGGTACACCTGGTGGTCAACATAAGGTACTCCAGATCCTCAACGTCCGTGTGAAAAGAAGCGGCCCATCATACTGAAAAACTTCTGTTTTGGAACCATACCTGTAGCTCTAATAGTTTACGTGGTCCCTGATGGTACACCTGGTGACATAAGGTACTCCAGGTCCTCAATGTCCTTGTAAAAAAAGCGGCCCATCATACCGAACAACTTTTGTTTTAGAACCATGCCTGTATCTCTAATAGTTTAGCTGGGCTCCTGATGGTACACCTGGTGGTCTACATAAGGTATTCCAGATCCTCAATGTCCTTGTGAAAAGAAGCGACCTATTATACTAAACAACTTTTGTTTTGGAACCATACCTGCATCTCTAATAGTTTAGCTGGGCTCCTGATGGTACACCTGGTGGTCTACATAAGGTACTCCAGATCCTCAATGTCCTTGTGAAAAGAAGCGGCCCATCATCATGAACAACTTTTGTTTCGGAACCATTTCTGTATATCTAATAGTTTACGTGGTCTCCTGATGGTACACCTGGTGACATAAGGTACTCCAGATCCTCAATATCCTTGTGAAAAGAAGCGGCCCATCATACTGAACAACTTTTTTTTTGGAACCATTTCTGTATCTCTAATAGTTTACGTGGGTTCCTGGTGGTACACCTGGTGGTCTACATAAGGTACTCCAGATCCTCAATGTCCTTGTAAAACGAAGCGGCCCATCATACTGAACCACTTTTGTTTTGGAACCATTTCTGTATCTCTAATAGTTCACGTGGGTTCCTGATGGTACACCTGGTGGTCTACATTATGTACTGCAGATCCTTAATGTCCTGGTGAAAAGAGGCGGCCCATCATACTGAACAACTTTTGTTTTGGAACCATGCCTGTATCTCTAATAGTTTAGCTGGGCTCCTGATGGTACACCTGGTGGTCTACATAAGGTACTTCAGATCCTCAATGTCCTTGTGAAAAGAAGCGGCCCATCATACTGAACAACTTCTGTTTTGGAACCATACCTGTATCTCTAATAGTTTATCTGGGCTCCTGATGGTACACCTGGTGGTCTACATAAGGTACTCCAGATCCTCAATGTCCTTGTGAAAAGAAGCGGCCCATCATACCGAACAACTTTTGTTTTGGAACCATGCCTGTATCTCTAATAGTTTAGCTGGCCTCCTGATGGTACACCTGGTGGTCAACATAAGGTACTCCAGATCCTCAACGTCCGTGTGAAAAGAAGCGGCCCATCATACTGAAAAACTTCTGTTTTGGAACCATACCTGTAGCTCTAATAGTTTACGTGGTCCCTGATGGTACACCTGGTGACATAAGGTACTCCAGGTCCTCAATGTCCTTGTAAAAAAAGCGGCCCATCATACCGAACAACTTTTGTTTTAGAATCATGCCTGTATCTCTAATAGTTTAGCTGGGCTCCTGATGGTACACCTGGTGGTCTACATAAGGTATTCCAGATCCTCAATGTCCTTGTGAAAAGAAGCGACCTATTATACTAAACAACTTTTGTTTTGGAACCATACCTGCATCTCTAATAGTTTAGCTGGGCTCCTGATGGTACACCTGGTGGTCTACATAAGGTACTCCAGATCCTCAATGTCCTTGTGAAAAGAAGCGGCCTATCATACTGAACAACTTTTGTTTCGGAACCATGCCTGTATCTCTAATAGTTTAGCTGGGCTCCTGGTGGTACACCTGGTGGTCTACATAAGGTACTCCAGATCCTCAATGTCCTTGTGAAAAGAAGCGGCCCATCATACTGAACAACTTTTGTTTTGGAACCATGCCTGTATCTCTAATAGTTTAGCTGGGCTCCTGGTGGTACACCTGGTGGTCTACATCTATACTCCAGACCCTCGAATGGTGATAAAAAGTAGTCTATGTCCGTTCTCGGTATGCTAGCAATCTCTGTGCCAAGTTTCATGAAGATCGGTTCAGCGGTTTGGCCGTGAAAGCGTAGCAGACAGACAGACAGACAGACAGACAGACAGAGTTACTTTCGCATTTATAATATTAGTGTGGATTAAATAATTAGGGTTCATTAGTTTAGCCTTATAGCTAAAAACCCTTGCCACCTTATCATTAATGTTTTATAACAACACTATTTGTCTAATTAAAATATTGTAAATTCTTTTCAAATTGATCCAGAGACTAAAATGTTCCTTTATACCTATGAACACTCTGTAGTAAATTGTTGATTGGACATTGACTTTGCCAATAAAAACTATATTGTATCAGTAGATCTGATCTCCAAAACTATTACGTTAAATTTTAGTCCCGTAATGTTAATTAATTTGAATTAATTAAATTGAATCAAAACGGTCCTATATATTTCGCTAGTCGTTGGTAACTTTTGCAGTTATTAGAGCTAAACATAAGATTCTTGGAACAAGACTCCTAAATGACAAACAGCTGGTTGAGGGATTTTGCATGCCCAGCGTTCTTATTATAGTCATAAATGACATAATAACCTATTTAACAAGGATGTAAGTGTGTGTATTGATAACAAAAGTATCTTATGTTGTGTAAGCAAAGTAATTATAACATTTAAACTGTCCAACAGTTTGATTTCTGGATTGCAGATCCATAGAATAAGCGGCAATCTCATTGAGTATTGATTAAGCCATTCATTTTATAAAACTTAGGTACTTATATAAGAGTCCCCGAGCCTCTATATAATATTCTCTTATTGTGGAAAGAACAAATACCCTTGATCCTAGGCCTGACACAGTTCTAAAGTTAGAACAAAACAGTACCTGAATTATATAGCAAGTGATAATAACCTATAAATATATTGTGGATAAGGCTTTGCGCCACTTTCAGATGTATTTTGGGTAATATTCTGTGCCCCTTTCAGACTTATCATGGATAAGACTCCACACCCCACCACAATGAGTAAGGAAAAATATTTGCCAGATTCTTTTTTCAAAGTTTTCTTGGTAGGCTGAGCCTAGGCTAGAACAGGCTAAATCAGGCTTGCTTAGGCTAGGCTTAGTAACATTATTATCGCCCCCCCCCCCCACTTTTTAAATTATTTTTTTATTTTTAATTTATTAATTGTTGTTTAATGTCTATAAAGTAGAGTGTATCTATATGTGAAGTGAAGGGTAAAAAGCATAAATTTCATTACTCTGGTGGAGGGGTAATTCTGGTTTCTTTTACATCAATATTTACGTAAATTCTTCGAGAGCCTTCGATTATCTGGATGTCCGACATCCATAAATCTTGCAGTTAGGTGAGTATTATTGTAATGATAATAAACAACTCTACCTTTTTATTTGCTAGCCTGTACAGGACTTTACTGAGAGGCGGTAGGCCAACCTTCCCTCAAATTATAGGTACCTATACATACATGAATATAACTATTTTGAGTGATATTTTATAATTATCTTCCGCAGATCAATAAATGGGTACTCTGCGCTAGTATACATTCATGTTTAAAATGTATTTTTAGTTCTATTTTTAGATCTTCCACAGATCAATAAATAAACATATACATATATTTAATATTATTTGATTTTATGTATTAAAATTTTTAGATCCTCTGCAGATCAATAAATAAACATATACATGTATATACTTTTATGTATTACAATTTTAAGATCCTCCGCAGATTAATAAATAAATATAAGTGCTCTACACTAGGTCAAGCTAGTATTGCAGCATCCCTTATTATTTTAGCTCCCCGAGAGCTAACAAATGATAAAGGATCCCGGATCCCATATCATAGTAAGTACATGCGCCCGTTTAACGTGTAAGTAACTACTTGTACCTACATACAGTGGCGTACAAAGTTGCAGATGTTAACAGAATGGCATCATCTAGTTAGCCTCCAAGGCTAAAGACAGTAAAAGTCATTCTGAGACCGGCCTCTGTAGAGACGACCCGGTATTTCATAAACCCCTCCGCGAGGCATGCATCTAAGCAACTTATCGACAGTGTAATATTCGGCTGTTTTGCCTTAGTGCCTTTGCCAAGGGCTTCTGTCTTTATGTAGGTATCCTATGCATATCGTAAATGATGCATGAGAATAATGTTCATTATTGTTTTTGTTAACACTTTTGATCTTGTTTGTATGCTTGTTCTTGCAAGTTTGAATACAATTTCGTCTGACATAATGATTTTCTTTCATAACATAATATTTTCTTGTGCCCTATGATGCCGGCTTAGAATAATAGCATCACCCCATTTCTCTCCCGTAGGTGTCGTAAGAGACGACCAAGGGGCTCGAGGGTTACATGTGTGTTCAATTTTTTGGCTACAGGCCGACATCCTGTCACTATACTGATACACGACTTTTCTGAAGCGGCCTTCAAATATTAGTCAGACGTGGCGATTGCGACCGTTTTTGACGGACGTTACCGCTCCGCTTTTCCCGCAAGGGATAAAGGCGTGATATGTATAAGTCTGTGTAAAGGGTTAGTCCCACCAAAATGAGTAAAGGGTTAGTCCCACCAAGTTTTCTGATTCAATACATGTTTGCACAAGTTGATGGGATTGGCCTTGATATATGGATAATAAAAAAAAAATAAAAAAAAAAAAAAAATGTTTTATTTCAGACCTGACGATCCATAAAATGACAACATTAGAGCAAGGTACAAAATTTAGTTGGTAACAATTAATGAAAAGTATTAGTACACACACTTAAAGTTAAGTTATTCCAGTGTCTTACAGTGCGACCCTCGCAAACCCTTTCCCCTATAACAGACAGGACACTGTTGTTGCTGCCGCGAACCCTCTGCAACGCTGCAGCACACCGCTTGCGAAGCGTAGCAATAAAGCCATCCACATGAGCATCCGCAAACATGCCAGAAGCGCTGCAGAAGCGCGGCAGCCCCAGCAGCGTCCTGAATGCATTGTTATATTGTACATTCAAAGTCTTGAGAGATTTTTGCCGATAAGTAGTCCACAGGCTACAGGTATACAATGACGTGCAGTAGGCTCTGAACAAGGTAACTTTGACCTGTGCTGTGCATCGCCTGAACCTGTGGGCTATCATATTAGCTCTTACAGCAAGTGCCCTACGTTCTCTTTCAATATCTTCATCATCTTGCAAATTATCTGTAACAATATGTCCCAAGTATTTAAAAGAATAAACCCTATTTAGCGGAATATCATTTAGAGTTATAACAGGTACATCAGAAGGACATTTTCTTCCAGCTTTAAAAATCATGAATTCACTTTTTGAGGTATTATATTTCAGTCCATGATTTTCTGCATATTTTTCACAAATAGAGAGTAATTTTCTCAACCCACCAATTGTTGGACTCAACAATGCCATATCATCTGCATAGCTAATGTTATTTACACAAGTACCATCAATATGGCAACCGACACGAGCATTGTTGAGTTCACCAATCAAGTTGTTTACATAAAGGTTAAACAGGGTAGGAGATGTCAAACCGCCCTGCCTTACCCCACAAGACAAGCCATAGGGTTCAGAAAAAGCATTGCCCCATTTCAACACATTAGATTGACTGGAATACCAATATTTCAGTAGTCCAGTCAACCCGTGTGGAAAATTACAATTATGTAACTTGTCCCAAAGCAGATCATATTGGACCAGATTGAAAGCCTTCGAAAGATCAAGGAAACAAGCGTATATTGGAGTCTTCTTGGAGGTATAATAGTCCACGGTGTATTTTAGGCTCAAAACTGCACTCTCGGTCGAAAGACCCGATCTGAATCCAAACTGATTATCATACAATTTTACATATTTATTCAATTCATTATTAATCAGGCTGTCCAGCACTTTAGCAATAACGGTAGCAAGAGATATAGGTCTATAGTTTTGTTTAGATGAGATATCACCCACTTTACTTTTAATTATTGGTACTACAACAGTCTTGGTAAGCGGTGCAGGCGAGTATGAGTGATTTATACAAAAAGCAAATAACATAGCCAGTACCCTTGACAGGTGGGGCCCAGCATGTTGCAGGTGTTCGATACTCAAGCCATCCCAACCTGGAGACTTACCTCGTGTCATTTTATTAATTGTGCTAGCAATCTGCTTTGCTGAAAACTTGACTTGGCAGTCCCCAGCCGGGGTGGCCCGAGAATCGTTCATCCTGTCTTTCTCTGCTTGGCGTGCAAGAGGAGTCACAGAAAAATGACTTCTAAAAATATCAGCAATACAAGTAGGGTCAGTGACCCCTTCAACACTCACGGGCATTCCTTGTTTGGGGTTAAGCTTGTTCGTACTTTTCCAAAAGCCTCTAAAATCCTTCTTATCTAAGTGTGATGCCAAAACCTCCATTTTAATTTGTTCTTGGTGATTTTGGCACCACCTAACCCTAGACTTAAAGTGTTTCCGGCTGTCTTTCATCATATCATATATTGCACCCCTGGTTGGTTTACCATATAGTACCCAATTTTGAAAATGCAGCCTAGCAACACTATGCGCCTCTTTAACATGTTTATTCCAACCCATAATTTGCTTGTGTTTAACCCTCTTTGCTGGCCTACTACTAGCCTGTGACGCCTGAGACAAAGCTGATGCAATACGGGTAAACAGCTTATCTATAATAACTCGGTGACTAATTTCACTACAGCAGCTATCACAACAACTACTAAGTTCTGGTGGAAAATCTATTTGTTTTAACAATTCATTACACATTTTAGTATATAAGTCAATTTGTTCCTTGTTTCTGACTCCCCATACAATCCCCTTTAGGTTAGGAGAATGTTTATTGACATATACTTTAGGTCTAATAATGTTAAGGTTACACTGTATAAACAAAGGGTAATGATCTGACCATGACACATCATTTTTAACATAGCAGTCCACCACAGATCCCGCAGCCGACATTGTCGCTACGCAGTGATCGAGCCATCTGTTGGAGCCGTTCATGTCGCTTATGTAGGTAAAACACCCGAGTCACTGCCCAGGAAATCAATGTCAGAGCAGCACCAGTCGTGCTCTGCGCAAAATAATAACAATTCGTTATAAAATGCCTCACCGGGGTGGGCATTAAAATCCCCAAGAATGTAGGTAGATTGTACATCATTTGCATCTACTATTGCATGAATTTCACTTAGGCAACTTGTAAACTCGGCTAAGTTAACACTCTTGTCCGTTGGCATGTATACACTAAATATGAGTAACGACTTATCAGATAGTTTAATGTTGACACAGCTAATACGCGGATTATGACATGGGATTACCGTTGCCGCACTGAAGACTGATTTCCTCCATAGGATAGCGGTGCCCCCGTATGGGCGTCCACGCAGCAAACCAGCCCCCGTGTCCACTGCAGAGGTCCCTGTGTACGCGAAGTCGTCACTAATTGTGGACAGGAACGTCAGGTCATGTGGTAAAATCCAGGTTTCCTGTAAACAAACCACGTCTGCCGTTGAGCACAGTTCTCTCACCCCGTCAATGCACCTTTTGATTCCTTGGCAATTAAATGTGGCAAAGGTATACATACTATCCATATTAGTTCTTAATTATTGCTGCATTGTGTTGTTTTGGCGCACCGAAGTGCACAAAACGTCGAAAAATGATCCCTTCAGGCCACATTTTGTCATCCAAAAACAATCCCAATTTGAATTTGGAAACGTACATCTTGTAGGCATTGTGGTGCTTCTTTTTGTTTTTAATTTGTATCTGCTGTAAAGAAACGGTTTCGTTAGTTCTGGATGCAATGTAATTCACAATGTCCGATTCAGAGGTATCCTTATGCACATTAGTTATTAGGATCGGTACCTTTCTTTCCGCCGCCCTGAACCTGCCATTCGGAACTGGTGCAGCTTTTCCCAATTGTCCCTCAACGTGGTTTTTAATTTTCCTTGTTTTAGGTCCAACGGTTTTCCACGGTACGCCATTTTTGACAATTTCCGCTAAAGATAACGGCGACTGCAACTCTTGGTCGTGATGTTCGGATTGTGCCGATTGTAGGGACGTATTGCGCGACTTTGTTATAGGGTCACGGTCTTGCATAGTTTCCGCCGGGCTCGACTGCCTTTCATTATTGTCGGTTAATAATGGCACATTACCCGACTCTGTACAGTCGTCGCTTCCCCTAGTGCGAATTGACGTGGGTAAGTGCTTTTTAATTTCACCGGTTTGCATTGACGTAGATCGGTTCCGATCACATGATCGCTGACAAGAGTGAGATGGTCATTCCTGTTGCGAAGCTGGGTTGGAAAGGGACGCGACATAATTCTTCAAGTCGGCGACGGTCGGAACGCTTCGGCCGGTTGCGTTCGGTTCGATCTCGATAGGAACTGCGGATTGGTGATTTTCAGTACTGCGATAGGATGACAGATTCAAATGCGTCAAACCGATTGGTCCGCTATCAACATTCGGAGGACTTGCGATGTAGCCACCTCTCTTTCTGTTTACATTCAAATCATGAGCAAGTACGTTATTCAACAGCGTCGAATTGCTTTCAGCTATCCATTCATTTCTTCGATATTGATGGTTATTATGATTTTTACGTCTTCAAGTTGGTCGATTGTTGCGTAGTTGCGACGAATATCTTGCACTGCGGTTTGCAAAAGAACAATATCCCTCAATAGCGATGTTACGTCTACATGATCAAACGTAACAGGGGGGAGTTTGTGCAGATCTCTGGCTACAAACACTGGAATAATCTCCGGATCGACCCCTTTGAGAAGAGATATTATGTCTTCAATGTTGCGATGCTCCTTTCCCGCCTTCTTACGTCTAATGTTGCGTTTATCAGTAGGTATCGACGCAAACAATAGCTCCTTCGACTTTTGTATATCAGCCGCCGAAAATGCAGACACACAAATCTGACACAGGGTGTCCTCGTTCACAACGTCGATTTTATTTTGTAGGAATGACAATAGTTCATCCACTACAAGGTTGCACTCGTTACATTTCACTATATTAGTCATGATAATCATTATATTATTTTTCATAGTTATATTATAATTTTATTAAATGCCAAAGTTTTATGTATTTCTGCTGAAATTAAAGTAAGTTATTTGTTCTATTTATTGGATTTATATATAGACATATATATATTTTTTTTAACAAACAAGTTGTTTAGCTTTAAATAATAAATAGGTACTTATTCCATAGAGTAAGCTTCAATCCGACATATCTTACTTTCTAGATTTGTCTTTAAAACTGGAAGATTATAGTAATCTTGTTATACAGTTATTATTCTCAGTGAACATAAGTAAGTGGTCAGATCTTGGACTTAACAATTCAGTGAGATAGAGTACTTGATTGTTCTATAATCAATCACACACACACATCACTAAATTCCGGGTTTCCGAAACCAAGATTGCGAGCGAATTTGTGTGCTTGTTACCCATACAGAAAATGTATTGGTAGGACTGACAGTTTTAACTGCTCGTAAACATACTACTTGCAGGTAGAAATAGGTAAAATGAAACCTATTTGATTAAAATTGGTTAATTACAGATCCAACTTAAGAATAAAAATAAGAGCTAAAATATAAAGCAATATGTAGCACAAAACCCCAGAGGTCAAAGATTAAACTTGCTCCTCTATCTTATTTATACCAAAGTGATATCAGACTCCAAGGTCAAAGCTAGTAACATTTTTTTAAACAAAAAATATTTGAGTATATGTGATTCATGAACAACATGAGTGGGAGCACACTTCAATATTTTTGCCTATTAAAATCAATTTTAGGAGAGGCATACAGTGGGCCCAACAGTGGGTGAAACCATGCTGACAAAGAAGAAGCTTATCAATTATTTCATTTTAGCAGATATTTGCACAGACAAATATGGATTTTTTGAGTTGTAATAGAATTCAGCTAAAGAATGCAACACTATTCAATTAATATAAGGACATAAAACTATTGTTTTTAAAACTAATGTTTGCAGTAGTTAGGTTGTTCCAGAAATAGTTCTCCGAAGATCATGAACTGATTTTGAATGAATGAACATAAACCAGAGTATCTATCTATAGGAGCTAACTTTATAATTCGCTTCAGTGAACGACATAGTATAATATAAGTACAGAATTAGAAAAGTTGAAACATATATTTTAAGTACGGCAATTTACAAAATATCTAAGGTACCTTATTTTTATTGTTTTCCAATCCTTGAAGAAGGTAATGACTATCTACATACCAATCTGTGTTATGTTCCAAAATACCCAAACTGTGTGGAATGTTCAGGGTGTTAACTAAAAATCTAAAATTTTATTTGTGAAGTCGCACACGAAAGATCTTTATAAAGTATATTTTTTGTTTTCAGGTATACATAGTATTTCCACACCCGAATGTGGATGACAATAAAGTAACATACTTAATTAAGATAAGACTTTATATCCCCTAAAGTTTAGGAAAAAAAACCAGTCACAACGTGTCGCTCCGAGCAACTATGACCACAAGTTTTTTAGGTTATGTTTTCACCTCAAACTTTCTTTACAGACAAGCTGGGGTAGGTAACATAATCGCAAGGGCCCGACCCTCGCTAATATTCTAGTCATCAACTAGGTAGGTACTTATCAGATGCAATTATCGTGTGAGATAATTTTAAGAAACTTACCTACATGACTCTCGGCTCGACCGAGACTTGCCTGGCAGTGATTTCCTCGGTGAAAGTAAGCGTATACTTTATCCGATAAAACATACGCACAGTAACACTTTACCACCTTTTTACCAAATTTCGCGGCTATCCGATGACGCCACATTTTGCACTAAAAACTGAAAAACCAGTTTTTCCTGGCTTCAATCACTGACACATACTAATTTGTAAGTTATAAACCCGTAGTATAACAAACAACTGCATTTAAACAATTAAAACATTGTTTAAAATTAGATTTTCTCAGAAAAATATTTCAGAGTAAGTGTTTTTCGAGAAACTTAAAAGCGCTGTGAAAGCCGACCAGAATCGCGCTTGGATATTACCATATGCAAGCGTCTGCGGTGAGTAAGAAAGAGACAACATTACATCTATTCGATGGAATTCAGGTACGTTTGGCACTGTTTATTCATATTTATAGGGAAATTTAAATGCGTATCTTCAATTTGGTAGTGTGAAGCTTGTAGGCACATAATAATGTATTTTGTTTGGAAGGCAGAGTAACATGAGATATTGTCGTAAAAGGTTTTTTACTCTGGAAGGCATAGTAGAGCTTTATACGGTTACAAGGCGCTATTATTGATGGTTAGAATAGCGTTTTCTTTATAAACAAAAATAATAAAATGCGCTAAACACAGAATAGTATAAAAAATGAATATATGCTTAATTATTTAGTCTTAAGTCTGTCCAGAGCAATGATGATGATTGAATGTGATTATTTGGTAAGAAGAGAAAAATGACATAAATGTGTGAATAAAAAGTGAGAAGTGAGTATGGAGGCTAACAATAAAAAAAAGAGGTTGGATCCTAAATTCAGATAGGTTGTTACAGGTGGTAGTACTAATATCGGATCGTACGTACTAACATGAGATACGAGTAAGATACAAAATCAACTAATGAGAGGCCAATTGGATAGTTACCAATTCAATAGAACCTACATTCAAATAATTTTACCGGGTATATTGTGATATCTTTAGATAATTATTTTACTATTTTTGCTTGAATCCCGACGTTTCAGCTAAGTTTCAATAGCTCTGGTGTGTGAAATTTATTGCGATCGCTTGAAAAGTTATATTAATACAACTTAATCAAATATTTTCGTAGGACAAAAGGCTACTCTAGTAATATATTTTAAACCGAGACACCTAAGTATTTTTCCTTATTATTATTAGTTGATTAACAAAACTAATGAAAATAAAACAAGCCATGAAATCAGCGAAGGTTATAGTCTTTATTGGAATTATACTTCGTTGCTGCATCCTATGAGATTTAATAAACCAAGTAGTACGTTTAACGTCGTATCGCATCATCACACGAATTTTTAGAGATATCTAAAAAAAAGTAAGTATTTTGACTTCCATCGTAATTCGTCCCCCGCCCGCCAGAGCGCTCCCCGCTTGTGTCATTCGTTTTTTCGTGTTTCGCATCGTCAACACGTTCCGTAAAAAATAATATAATTTTTGTGATAAATCAAGTGAAAACTGAAAGTTTCGGTGTGCAATAGAAAAAGGATACTGTTAAGGTTGAATTAAAAGGAAATTCAGGCGACTAACAAACAAAATTATGTTCCTGGTTCTTGTTTCAATACCGTTTGGTTTTCCCTCAGTGGTGGCACGCGATGTCGTCTGGGAATAACTTTTATCACTTCCTAAAAGTAAAACCGATAAGAGCAATGAGCTCTTACGAGTATGTATATAAGAAGAAGAAAGTAAAACCAATCTAAGGGGCCAATTTCTCGCTTCCAATACTTCTTCACGACGCGTTTCCTCAGTGGTAACACGCGATATTATCCGGAAATAGCTACTTACTTTCCTAACGTGGTGGCACGCGATGTCATCCAGGAAGTAAATACAAGGAACATGAACAAACTAAATTGGTACTTTATTGGCTTCCTAACGTGGTATCACGAGATGTTATCCAGGAAGCAGATAAGTGCATGAAACATGACAATCTTCCAATACTTCTCCACGATGCGTTTCCTCAGTGGTAACACGCGATGTTATCCGTAAATAGCTACCTCCTTTCTTAACGTGGTGGCACGCGATGTCATCCAGGAAGTAAATACATGGAACATGAACTAACTAAATTGGTACTTTATTGGCTTCCTTACGTGGTATCACGAGATGTTATCCAGGAAGCAGATTGTAATGTAGGGTATGATTTATTTTGTTAACCAGTCTGTCAATATACGCTGCACTGACCGTACGTGTTTTCTTTGTCTGCCTTAGCACTTACCTGCTTACATATACCACAGTGGCATCGAGGACATTTTAAAAGAACCTTACGCGAGTGGAAGTGATTTAATATTATTTAATTTAAAAGATTTAAACTTTATATTATTGGAGTATCTGTCTCAAAATGACGATCGGTAAAATTTCGGAGTTCGATATTCACAAAGATGACTGGAAGTTATACATTGAGCGGTTACAGCAATATTTCATTGTCAATGAAATTAAAACTGAATTACAAGTTCCTACGTTGATAACTGTTATGGGTTCCGAAAGTTATGAACTATTGGTTAATTTGTGTACGCCGGATCAACCATCAAAGAAAACATTAGTTGAATTAATGGAGGTTATGGAAAAACACTTACAACCGAAGCCGAGTGAATTAGCCGAGCGTTATAAATTTCGACAAAGACAACAAAAAGTGGGCGAGACAATAAGTGAATACGTAGCGGTACTTAAAAAGATGTCGAAAACGTGCGAGTTTAAGACGTGGCTCGAAGAAAGTTTACGTGATCAACTTGTTTGCGGCATAAGTAGCGAGGTCATACGGCAAAGACTTTTTGCAGAGACTGAGTTGACCTTTGCAAAAGCGTATACGTTGGCAGTTAGTCTGGAGGCGGCTGAAAAAGATGCGGCCACAGTCATTGAAGGTCATAAAAGGTCAACCAGTGACGCGTCAACGGTAGATTGTCAGGCAATCGTGGCTACAAAATGGCGGAGTAATAACATGAAGGGTGCAAGAGGAAGCGGTATGTCGACTTCGTCGGACAGATCAGGTTGGGAGGCGCATAGAGCGGTGCGGGAGACCGGCTCACGTGTCTCGGGTCGTGGGCGCGCGCGCGGCGCATCGGCGTCGACGGCGGCGGCACGGCCGGAACGGCCCGACCGCAGCGGCACCCGGCGGTCTTGTAGGGCCTGTGGAGGGCCTCATGATGATGCTTCCTGCAAGTTCGCTCGCTACGTTTGCCGGGTGTGCAACAGATCTGGCCACCTGCAGCGCGTTTGTCCCAATTTGACAGACCATTACTACGTGGAAGTTGAGGAGGGCGGTGACGACGGCGACGGTAGTGTAACAGACAGTAGTGAAGAGGTAATTTTTATTGATATTAATTCGCTGACTTTAAATCAATGTGAACCGATAATATTGGAATTAGATGTTCAAGGGAAGAGCTTGCCTATGGAGTGTGACACGGGCAGTGGAATATCTTGTGTTAGTTACGATATGTATAAAAAACTATTTAGTTATTTAAAAATCAGAAGATGTTTCTTGGTGTTACGGTACTATACAGGGGAAGTAGTACAACCAGTGGGATTTATTAAGACTAGAGCTGAGTACAATGGCGTAGTGAAAGAACTAGATCTGTATGTCATTAAAAATGGCAAGTCGGCTTTATTAGGCCGGCAGTGGATTAGGGAATTAAATATTTTGCCGGAACTACAGTCCTTACACTTAATGAGGAATGAGGAATTCAACTTAGACGTTTTCAGTTCCAGATACTGTAAGGTGTTTGAAAAGGGCTTGGGCCGCTTCACCGGTCCGCCTGTGCGCATTCACGTGCGCGCGGCCGCTCGCGTACGCGCTGCGCGAGCCGGTGGAGCGGACGCTGGAGCAGCACGTGCGGGACGGCATCCTCACGCCCGTCGAGCGCTCGGACTGGGCTACCCCTATTGTGCCAGTGGTGAAGAAGGACGGTACCATCAGAATTTGTGCAGATTTTAAAGTAACAATTAATAAGGTTTAAGAAATTGACCGTTATCCATTACCACGAGTAGAGGATTTGTTAGTGCGTCTGGACGGTGGTAAACGATTCAGCAAAATAGACTTGTCGCAAGCCTATGCACAGCTGGTTTTGGATGATTCAAAAAAATATACCGTAATTAACACTCACAAGGGGTTATTTATGTATAATCGTCTAGTATACGGATTATCGTCAAGCCCAGGTATTTTTCAAAGGCGTTTGGAGGAACTATTTTGCGATTTGGCCCACGTAGGAGTATTTTTGGACGATGTCATAATTACAGAGGAACATATATAGAACCCGCATAAGGTATTTGAACGGTTGGAGAAACATGGGCTAAAACTTAAAAAAAATAAGTGCGAGTTCTTCGCAGAGTCATTAACTTATCTCGGTCACGTAATCAGTTCAGAGGGAGTACACACATGTCCAAATAAAATTAAGGCTATTGTAGATACGCCAGCGCCGACGAATGTTTCCGAATTAAGGTCATTTATAGGTATGGTTATGTATTATTCGAAATTTATGAAAAATGCTAGTACCGTCTTAGCACCATTGTATGAACTGTTGAAAGCTGGGACGAGGTTTGCATGGAATGAAATACGTCAACAAGCTTTTGAGCAAGTAAAAAAACAGCTAACAAGTAGCGAGGTGCTGATACACTACTCAACGGAGTTGCCGCTGGTGCTGACGGTGGACGCCAGCAGTGTTGGGGTAGGTGGGGTGCTGTCGCACGTGACGCCGGAGGGGGAGCGCCCGGTCGCGTACGCCTCGCGCGCGCTCACTGCAGCCGAGCGCCACTACACGCAGATAGATCGTGAAGCGTTGGCAATCATTTTCGGTATACGTAAGTATCATCAATACTTATACGGTCGCAAGTTTACTTTGAGAACAGACCACAAACCCTTAACACATATACTAGGTGATAAGGTAGGTATACCCGTCATGGCAGCGTCTCGTTTACAACGTTGGGCTGTTCAGTTGTCAGGCTATAATTATGAGATAGAATATGTAAATACCAAGAAAAACTGTGCAGACGCATTATCGCGGTTACCACCTCCTTATGTTAGTAAACGAGAACCGATAAACGAAAAAACCTACGTACATTTTGTTGAAAATTTCTTGCCAATTACAAATGAAAATGTTAAAAAAGCAACAGCAAAGGACACAGTACTCAGTCGTATTAAAATGTACGTAGAATCAGGATGGCCCATGAAATGTAATGACGAGAAAATAAAACCATTTTTTGTGCGTAAGCATGAGTTGTATGTAGAGGGGGGCTGCGTTATGTGGGGCTATCGCATGATTATACCTACAAGTCTAAAGCCATTAGTGCTTAAGCAGTTGCACAGTAGTCATCTGGGTATTGTTAAAACTAAGTGCTGGGCACGCAGTTATGTTTGGTGGCCCGGCATCGACAGTGACGTGGAAGCGCTATGTCGCGGCTGTGACACCTGCGCGCTGGAGGCAGCAGCACCGGCACGCGCTGAACCTGTACCCTGGCGATATCACATTCAAGCTTGGACACGTTTACATTTGGATTTCTTAGCTATCAAAGGCAAGACCTATTTGGTATTAGTGGATTCCACTTCAAAATGGCTAGAGGTTTTCGAAATGAAAACCACTAGCGCTATTGCGGTTATCAAATGTTTAGGGGCACCTTTGCGAGGTTTGGTTTGCCGGGGGAAGTAGTGTCAGATCAGGGTCCACCTTTTGCAAGTGCTGAGTTTGCATCATTTTTGAAAATGAATGGTATTCGGCAAGTATTTTCTCCAGTCTATCACCCAGCGTCCAATGGAGCAGCAGAAAATGCGGTCAAGCTCTGTAAACGAGCATTAAAAAAAGCATTTCGGGACGGCGTGGATATTGACGCTGCACTGCAAACTTTTCTATTGACATATAGAAATACGGTGCACAGTACAACGGGTGAGTCACCGGCATTGTTATTGCAAAGGCGCTCGCTGCGCACGCGACTTGATTTGTTACGTAATGAGCGGACGGTTCAAGATCGAGTGCGCGACTCACAAGATAAGCAAGTTCGCTATGCGGGAGGTGTTACACGAAAGTTTGCAGAGGGTGATAACGTTTGGGCACGGGGATACGGTTTACAGGAAAAGTGGGTTCAGGGTAAGGTGGTCGATAAACAAGGGTCTCGAAGGTACGTAATCGATAACGGTAATGGTCAATTTCTAAAAAGACATGTGGATCAAATTCGCAGGAAGTCAATGTTTTCTGATGTTACCTGCCCTGAAGAAAAACCTAGTGGTAGCACATGAATAGGTGTGCGTGAGAGTGTAGTTCCGCAGGTGGCTGCCGAGGACGCGGGTGTAGTGGTGGATGGGAATGATAATGATGCTTATAATCAATCAAGTATTAATTCCGACATTGCATCGGATTCTCCTGTATCCCCTAAATCAATAAAAGGTGCCAGTAAATCCCAGGTATCACCACAACCGCAACCTCCTGTTGAGCCCCGTCCATTGCGTCATCGTAAATCTGTTCTAAGATTTGGTTTTGAAATAGATTAAGTAATGTATTATTATTGGGTAGGTACGTACTAGGTGCCTTCATACCCTCTTAGTTATAATTAGCTATTAGGTAAGTATATAAGTTCGTTCCATTCTGATGTGTACCTACGTTAATGATAAATACCTACCTCAATAGTTTAAGTATGAAGTAAAATATACTGTATCTAAGTAAAAACATGTTATTTTTAATGAGTTTGTTATGTTTTCTTAAGTATCGATACTAATGGGTCGGAGTGTATAACCACATCGTAATTGTAATGTTTTTATAACCTTATGGATACTGAACTTAAAATTAAGTTGATTAGCGCTGGAGGTGTAATGTAGGGTATGATTTATTTTGTTAACCAGTCTGTCAATATACGCTGCACTGACCGTACGTGTTTCCTTTGTCTGCCTTAGCACTTACCTACTTACATATACCACACAGATAAGAGCATGAAACATAACCCCCTGTGAATGCCACAGAATACTTATGAAACAAAGCAAAGTAAGTACTTTTCTAATGTGGTGGCGCGTGACGTCATCCAGAAAGTAGTCATGGAACATGAAATTTGCTCAGGTTGTATTTTCCTCACGTAAATCGTGAAAAACGGGCCTTCGGCTACAGGTAGGTATCTCCTACTTATGCTGTTGAAGAAGACACCTTTGTATGAATCCCCTCCTGACGGCCGCTATTGGATGCCGCCCTACATGGCAATGATTTGCTGGGGCTGCCGCACCTCAAGTCGTCACTGGAACCTTCAGCCGGAGCCGGGTCGGCCTCAAGTAAGATCGTTTGTTATTCTACCTACTTCAATACCTGATCTGGGAGACGCTGGTGTTTGGAAGAACACAAATTTAATTTTATTTCTATAACGGATAAAGCAATGATTCCTGTGTGGCTAAAAAGAGAGGATTTCTTCCGAGGTCTCTGAACGTTTTGGGGAAGATGGTCATAGAAGACTTGGCTACAGATCAGAGAGAGGGTTGATTGACTAGGACCCTATGTCCCGAACCCATTATAAAGCTAATTGTGCTGTGGCACTATAGCGAGGCTAGCCAGCCTAACAACTGATTTAATTATCAGTACACAACTCTCTCTCTCTCTTTTCGTGTGGGACACCGAGTCGTCCAACGACCTAATATTCTTATGAATATCTGAAGTAAACTAGATCCTTCACTTTATGAAGAAACAATGAACCGTAGGTAGGTGGCTCATCATACTTTGCTTTTTTAGACAAAAGTTAAACAGATAGGTTGTTTGTGTTTGGGAGGTTTTGATGCAGAGAGTATTGTAATATAATATTAGATTTTACATATTCGGTGGCAAAGTAGCCAATTATTCTTGGCAGGCGTTCAATTACATAAAGATATTTCGGCGGTGCTTGCAAGATTGGTTACTTTTTCTTCTACTCGCAAAACGACGCATCTGCCTACATATGCCTGAGAAGACTCAGTGGTCCGCCTTGCGAATTAGGAAAATAACTCCATCAGACCTGTCAGGGGAAGCTGCAGGCTTGCATCATGGATGCTCCAGACTGCCTTCTCGTTAAACGTGCACAGCTGGACCGGGGCGCGCTTCCCTTGCGCAAGCGCGCATCTATCCCGCGCCACACAGCCTGCGATAAAGAGACGGCCGTGGCAGCTCTCGCCGATAGAGGTAATAGAGGGTGGCTTTGGCTGTGTTCAGCATTCATTACACAAGATGTGTTATGTTGGATTCTATTCAGAATCTGCATCCAAGCGTATTTCACATACTTGTCAAAATCCAAAAAGCAATGAAATTTTACCCTTTCAAAATTTTAATTTTAATTGGGGTTCTTTTTTATTTCAAAAACAATAAGTTTGAAGTTCAAGTGAATGTTTAATTGCAAGATATTCACCAATATCGGCACGGGCTCAAAACCATAGTATAAAGAAGGGGGAAGTACGTTATCTTCATACAAACGCGCGGCTTGTATGTGTGCGCGATAGTACCTATGAGTCGCCGCACGCACACGCGGACAAATCTCGGAGGGGTTCGGACTGCGCTTTGACGGGGCCGCCAGAGTCGACACCGCGCGACGAGTCACGGTCACGCGTCACGATGTAATAGTAAGGCGAATCCACGATTGTAAAATGGCTGATTATCGCAAAAGAAAGTAATTATTTTTACTGCCCAACTAAAAAGGAGTATAATGTTTTAAGAGTTCATGTATGTATCTATGTGCCATTCTTTAAAGGCCTGAAACTAGTTAACCACTGAATAGATTCGAATGGTAATTGATCGGAAGGATCTTTACATTATCCTGAGTGTCATAGGCTAGGCATTATTTCAGAAAGCAGTCGTGTTTTTTTAAATTTTAATGTTTTATGCTTGTTGTGTGTTTGAATGTTTGAATTATACATCAACTCCAGATTTGTCACTTTTACTTATGACCAGGAAAGATACCTAAGGACGAGGAATTCATTTGTTTTAACATGATACATTATATTAACTTTGTTAAACTCGATGATGAGATTGATTAGTTGTCTATTTGCTGTTATTATTGCTTTACTATTGGTCAGGCGAAATATTAAGGTTCCAAGTTCGGAAACCGCTGAATCAAACAACGCTCGGTTAACAAGGATTCATTGATGGATTAATGATCATCACTGTGTTAATTTTATTTAACAGTGACGACATTCTCAACCAACACCCGCACGTCTGCTGGCCGTTCTTTGGGAAACATGCCACACATTGTCTCATGTTTCTCAAACAAGATTCTTTCTTTTATTAGATAGGTTTCATCATCGTTTGGTAAGGTAAAACGTACCAAAAGACCTTGGTTGGCACAATACAATTTAAAAATGCAATTGCTCGACGCTTGCCAATTCCTAGGCCCTGAATAGAAATTTCGTTAAAAGTGGCAACCCTAAGAGAGTAGGCAATTATAGCGCGGATTAGGCCGGAGTTGGCCTACTTCCTCCCTTCTTTATACTATGTCAAAACGGTTGACTAATGACTCATGCCTGCTTGATTAAATAGATCTTTAAAGTTGCCTCCTTTTTAGTAGGTACCTATTCATAAAGTTAATAGAAAGTGAAGTACCTTCTTTTTCTCCTGTCGTGAGGACTACCGCAAACCAAATCAGATGTGGTTTGCGATTTTGTTTTAATTGAGTAAGGTACATGTTTAATATGCTGTCTGTGTTTAGCTTTGTTCGGTTAGTATTAAGTTAATGAAACCTGTGGTTACCTACTTTTTGACGCAGTAAGGGCCACCGTTTGGTGGGATATTCAGATAATTTATGGTATACCTACCTATAGCCATAACTGTTATGTATGTTCAAATTTTGTAAAAACGTATTTTTTGTCCTTTACTTACTGAATTCTCAAAATGTAACTTTCGAATTTTCTTCTGAGAAACTCCAAAAAGTATTTTGACCTTGTTTAATATTATTTAAACAAAATCAAAGATCAAATTATGAGAGTTTGCCAAGTTCCTGAGATAGAAAATTTGACAATGCACCGGTTTGTCTATTTAATAACAAATTTTAGCTATACACAAACGTTTAAAGAACAATTAACTTAATAACAATTAATTTCTAGAATGTCTTAACTATGATGCTGAGGTAAAAATGTAATTTTACTTCATGATGTCATATGTGTGATGCCGTGTGATGCCGGCTTAGAATAGCATCACCCCATTTCTTACCCATGGGTGTCGTAAGAAGCGACTAAGGGACTCGAGGGTGTGTATTGCAATTTTAGGCGACGGGCTGACAACCTGTCACTACAGTGATACACAGTTATCTGATTGACCCTCAAGCTTTTGTCAGACTTGGTGTTAATATCCGTTGAACGGCCGTTAACGCTCTGCCTACCCCGAAAGGGATATAGGCGTGATTTATGTATGTATGTATGTCATATGTATGGGTCAAAATTATATTTTAATACTTTTAATACAGACAAACCTATACGGTTTGGTCGTTTTCAATTAGAGTTCATCATTGCTCGTGTTTTACATGGGGAACATTAGTTAAGGGAAAACTGTGGGCAGTTATTGATCACAGGTAGAAAAGAAGAATTATACAGGATTATGTTTTAGTCAGTGCGCAGCTTCAATATACGTAATGGTTATCAAATTTTAGAAAATATGTATTAGGTCCTTACATATGAAATTGTCGTTTTGTCGTACTGGCCACTTTGATCACAAATTTCTCCTATTTGGTTAGGAATTCGAAATTCAAATTTATACAGCTATTTCCACATGTAGTTGTGTTTCGTAAACCGTCATTCATTTGTTTTTTTACTTATCTTTTTTCTGTTTGCATCGCTCAATTTACAAAATGGAAAATTTGAAATATCGCGTTATTTACGAGTACGAGTTCCACCGTGGCACCAGTGCTGCGGAAACGGCTCGAAGGGTTAATGATGTGTATGGCGGTTGTGTCGCAAAAGAAAACACAGTGCGTTTTTGGTTCCAACGTTTTCGTTCTGGAAATTTCGACCTGCAAAACAAGCCCCGTGGACGGCCGGAGACCCAAGTTGATAATGAAGAATTGAAGGCTATTGTGGAAGCGGATCCATCGCAAACCACGTCCGAATTAGCTGCAGGCTTCGGTGTTAGTGATAAAACTGTTTTAATCCACTTGAAGCAAATTGGAAAGATTAAAAAACTTGAAAGGTGGGTTCCTCACGAATAAGCAAACCGGCAAACGCGCGTCAACTGCTGCGTTACATTACTTGACCGGCACAATAACGAAGGGATTTTAAATCGAATCATTACCTGTGATGAAAAGTGGATTCTCTACGATAATCGGAAGCGCTCATCGCAATGGCTGGACCCTGGCAAGCCAGCCAAAGCCTGCTCCAAGCGAAAATTGACCAATAAAAGGTTACTTGTAAGCGTTTGGTGGACTAGCGCCGGTGTCGTTCATTACAGTTTTCTCAAATCCGGCCAGACGATTACGGCAGATGTCTACTGTCAGCAATTGCAAACCATGATGGAAAAGCTAGCTGCTAAACAACCGAGGTTGGTCAATCGCTCTACGCCACTGTTGCTACACGACAACGCTAGACCACACACTGCACAACAGACGGCTAGCAAATTAGAAGAGCTTCAATTGGAATGTCTAAGGCATCCACCGTACTCCCCGGACCTTGCTCCAACAGATTACCATTTTTTTCGAAATTTGGATAACTTCTTGCAAGGGAAAAAATTCAACTCAGATGGGGCAGTCCAAATCGCCTTCAAAGATTTTATTGATTCCCGTCCGAATGGTTTTTTTAGTAAAGGGATCAATGAACTACCTATGAGATGGCAAAAGTGCATAGATTACAATGGCTCATACTTTGATTAAATAAATATACTATATTAAAAAAAATCGACTTTTTGTTCCTCCCATACAAAACGCCAATTTCATATGTAAGGACCTAATATTTATTTTTTACACCTGACTTAGAACAAAAAAATTGAAATAATCGTACTTAAACTTATCCCAGGATCGTACGTAAGTGTGGATCACCCTATTAGGTTCACTAGTTATCTTTCGGTTTGGCAACGTCGCGCGGCCCAGTTATACCTATCAGCTGACTGTGTTCTAGCTTCTACCTACAGCACAGGTCAATGACCAGTCCAGGTTAATGACCGCTATTGGTAACGGGGTGCGTGCGGGTGATACCTACAACAACTAAGTACCTATCTCACAAGTACCTACACTTAAACTGCCTCCGTGGTGTCACAGTATAATTAATAGTACTAGCGTACAGTATGGTCACTCCCTGCCTCCCCCTACAAGCGCCGCCCACCCGCGCTCGGAGGACGCTCAGACACCGGCTAGCAACGATGCGCGAACGAAGGTCATTTCAGACTGCCGCACATTGCATTCCCGATTCGCGAACACAAAATGGCGGCAACCCTGACATGTTGTCTCACACACACAAGCATGGTCCGCGTTCACCTACGCGAGCTTAGACTGTATGCATAGCAACGCGTTTGTTTCATACATTTGAGCGCCAGTGTCCGAGGTGTGGTGGTGTAGTGGTTTGAAAGTTGGTCTCTTGATTTGATGGTCCCTGTTTCTAGTTTATGCGGAGAGACAAGATTATTTTGTTAATCACGTAGTTGGATTTTTCCCAGTTTGGTTAAGAATTAGCAGCTACTATTAGCATAAGCAAGACATGTAAATGTTTAATCCATAACGGTAACTCGGGATTGTACAGCACCTCGAGTAACCATCTACGTAATCAACTTAAGAATGGTTTTTCTTACAGTTAACAAGAATAACCAGAAAAGATTGATACCCATTTTAAAAGATCAACATTCAAAGGTTTTTCTAATATTCTTTAAAAATAACCAGTAAAGACTTTAATGGCAACTGGAGCCTTTGCTGATAGTACCTAAAAAGCCTACACAACCTGCATACAACAGAGGTTGTGATGGTTTGACAACGTCGCGATTAGTTACCGCGTCTCAGCGCCAGACATAGTGGCGCCAACTATTCAATTTTTAGAAGAAATCTGACGGAAGAAATCACGGCGTGGCGGGAAATTCATCTGCACTGCTAGAAAGCTTTATGTACACTGATGATATGAGGTAGCTCGTATTGCGCGTGCCTGCCCTTCGATGATTTTAACCGAATTATCCTTAAAGTACAACTGCATTTAAGTAAAGGAAACGGCAATTTTGTGCGCTTATGAGAGTGGAGCGAAAAATTCAGGAAAGTATTAGGCCACTAAAATGTTGCTACTACGTCAGTGTGAACTAACCTTGAGTGGTTATTTAGGAATAAAGATTAAAAACGGTCTACTCACACAAAATTAACAGGGTGTGATTTGATCGGGCATTGATAAAAAAAATCGTATGGCCGGAACGCGGCTATCGCGCGCCGGTCTTGTGTAGCTGAGCCTTTAAAAAGATGATTCCAATTTTCCCTTCATACTTTTACGGGCTTAGGACCGTCAAAATGAAAAGTTTACCTAGAACACTAGGTAGGCAGTAGGTAGCTAAGTACAATAGTTGTTTAATTAACAGTTACTTACCGTAAACTGCCCGTGATCCAACAGCCGCTGCATAACGTTGAGGAATGTTCTTGGGTTCGGTACTAGAGGGTCCAAAACGCCAGCATTACGCAGTCGAGGTAAACTTTCGTCCGCGTACATTCATTGGGCTGCTCGGGTATTTTCCCCACTTAAAAAGTACGAACGCACCATTTCGTAAAACTCGCGAAACGTAAAATTGGACATCGCGAAATCAATTCGGGATCGGCGGGAAAAGTAGTGTCACACAGGTGCGCGCCCGCCCGCGACGGAATCAAAGCGAGAACTGAAACTGAGTGAAGGGTGCGCTGCGCGAGCGCTGTTGCCATTTTCACGCACCCCCGATTGAAAAGTAGTGTGTCCATGATTTATTTTTTATGAGGCAGACAAAAATAAAAAAAATATTAAAAATAAAACATATTTTTTTATTTGCCTAAAATGTCCTATTAACGATTCTGATATCATGGTATAAGTTTGCGCACTGACTAAAAAATAACCCTGTATTTAGAACGCGGTTGTTTGTAGCGAGATAAATTCTTCAATATTGTTACGCATTGGTAAATAATAACTCAGATGCCACTTGGACTATAAAATTAATTAACAAGTGAGGCCTTGCGGTGACACAAATAAAGGGGGATTCTCTTTTGCGTGATTTCGTAGATTGATTTATAAATGTTCAAACTTTGTTTCTTTGAAACGAGGTCTGGGTACGTTTGCAATTATCGTATTCTGAGATGATGCAAACATATTTTTTCTTTTTTGCTTTACCCTCACTTTTTCAGTAATCCTAGGAAGTCTATTGAGGACCGAGCAACTGCCATTTTAGTAACACGCTATTGGCCTGTTCTGCCTTGGTTTGGTATCCACTTTTAATGATCCTGCCAAGATAGATACCAACTTAATCCTAGTCAAGACGAAAGCATATTGTTTTCTCCTTCTAGAACAGCTCATCCCATATGACACAACTTTATCCAGGTGTGCGCGGATTTATCAAAAAAGCGTGCAACAGTCATTCATTGGATGGTCATTCAGTACCTAATGAGAACTTACATGCTGTGGTGTACACAAAATAACACATTTTCCTTTTATATACACTTAGTGGCAGGTTTAATTTAATTTAAAATTATTTCAAGCCAATTTATTGGTTGCCATTTCGCTACTTTACAGTAGTATATTGGACTTATTTTTTTCAATATTTGTCTTTGATATTCGGAGCTCATTTGCTCATGATTTTGTTATTCGGTTTTTCTAAGTGCCTTTGGGTTTAGACCAGGCCTAATCAATTTTAGCATTCCTTTTTGGACAATATCCAAGCGGATCTTTATTATCTGGAAGTGGTTACTTAAAAGCTTGTACCTTTTCTCGCATTTATAAACGAGACATTGTGTTCGATGTTAACACTTATTGTGATACTAGCATTGCTGTAACTATAGATGATCGTCCAAAAGCTGTTTCTTCTTAATTGATAAGAACTTTGCAATGGATAGAGCTGTAACCGGTGCTGACGGTGGGCCAGTGTTACTACTAAAACTGTCTATTCATAATATTTCCACTAAACTAATTAGACAGAAAACTGACTTGAAAGTGGAATTGACATTAGAGTGTGAGTGTGCTCGTCACACTCACACCGCACCGCTGCAGCCCAACGCGCCACGCAGGGCCGTGTTGGCAGCTGCTCGCGATTCGCGGCTCCTCTGTGGATTTCATCAAGTGCGCGGCGAGCTGGACCGCTCTTTTCTTTGTTTAGCTAGTTTTGATTAAGAAATCTTCCGTGCAGTATTTTTCATGTTCTTACATAAATGAACACTTTGTTACATTTACCTACCTATTTTCTAATTGTGTATGTGAATTTAACTAAATGGTTATTATACTATGGCATTAAGTATAACATACAGACAGTTAAGTACAAACATACATGAAATGTCTTTGTTCAAGTAGTGTTTGCAAGTCATTCTGCAATACTTAGATCTAAACATCTACATGGTTTATTAAATCTCATAATATGCAGCAACGAAGTATAATTTATGGTTAATTGAACTTACCTAAGTGAATTTCAACCAAAATTATACGAGTTTCTGCATCCGTAGAGATATAAGATCCCACCCTCCCAACTTCGTTAGCCCTGACTGTTATTGCAGAATGTGTTCTGATTCTCTCACTCTAAAAGTAATGACACAAGCGGGGAGCGCTCTGGCGGGCGGGGGACGAATTACGATGGAAGTCAAAATACTTACTTTATTTCGATTATTTCTTTTAGATATCTCTAAAAATTCGTGTGATGATGCGATACAACGTTAAACGTACTACTTGGTTTATTAAATCTCTACGGATGCAGCTACTTGTATAATTTTGGTTGAAATTCACTTAGGTAAGTTCAATTAACCATAAATTATCGGTAAATGATAATAATGAATGAAGTACTTGCAAAAAATTGAAAGATGGTGGCAATGAGATAAGTGTACATGGACAAGTATGTTTTTACATAAGGACTGCAAAGCTGATGCAATGAGGTATGGTGCGATGAAACAATAGAAATATTACTAAAAGAACGTTTTAGAGAGTATCAAGATGATTGAATCACTTTCGTTGTAGTAGATAAGTGTTGACAAGAGAATACAAAAGACCGGTGGAACTAGACTTTGATTATTTTGCTAACACTAAGAAGAAGAATAATCTAGGAAGAGTCGTTGCTATAAATCAAATGATAGTTGTTTGCGTAATCCATACCAGGCTGAGATAAATGTTTGTAATGTTGGTCTAGGAGAGGCATAAAGGTTGTAATTTTTTCTTGTGTCATGATTGCCAAAGCAAGTCCAGACGGAGTTGACGAGTACAGAACAGAAACAATGGACTATGACAGTTAATATTGACTGAATAGGCTTGAGAACATTGGTGTATCGAGAGGCAAAAGAAATTTGACTGATAGAAATTAATATTTAAGCAAGGTCGATAGACACGTAGTGCACAGTAAGCGTGCTGTAGTTTTTATACCTATACAAAGATATATTTATATATATTTTAAGATAAGAGAAGACGGGAATGTGTAATAATAATTAATTATATTTACAAAGCGCAACATAAAGCTCTCCTTCAATTGAAGGTTAGTATAAGGTTAAAAAAGAAAACCAATACCTATTTTAATAGAATTATTTCATTAGAGAAGGAATACCGTATGAAACTAGGTATATATGAGACAAAAAAAATTCAATGCAATCAATAATAATTTAAATTGATTCCATGTCGTGCAAACTGTAACAGAAGTTATTAAGACGAAACAATATCGATTTCAGGTAAGATATATTTTGATGTTGGAAGACTGAAAAGAAAGGACCTTTTAAGTATTCCAAAGGAGAGGAATGTGATGACACCTAGCCGGCCACAATACTTTTTATCCCTTTCGGCACCTTTCTTCTAATATACCTAAGTTTAATGATAACACAAAAATGCGCTCTTCGAACAGTCGTAGCCAAAACAAATCACGTCGTGATTCCCACAGCTGAACACAATACATTGCATAATATTTCTTTAACCGGAACTGCCTAAAATAGTTTTGCACCCTGAGAAGTCGTAAACTAATATTCATTTAAAAAGAAACGGGACAGTGGTCTTAAATGGAGACACAAAATACTTTGCTAAATCAATAGAACTCGCTATCTTACTTCATAGTACAGGCAAATTTACAAAGAAAACGCCTAGCCACCCAAGAATTAATCATTGAAGCAAGTAGGATAAAATTTGTTTTGCCTTGGTATCAGAGCCATACGTTGGAGCTAGATTGGAAATGAAACAACACACAGGAACCTAAGTAATCCAAAGCAGTCGGAACACAGAGAAGCCAGTAAAAGCAGCAATAATAGTTTTCGACAGCGATATTGAAGTTATCGCTGATCCAATACAAACCACAGAAAACAAAGCAGTGCCTACACTAGAAACTGACTCTTGGACCATCGGAGTGACTTCAGTGTATTTTGAAGACACCCTTCCATCGATCCTTACTTACAACAGGTAAAACAAATAGTAATGAAACTAAAACAAGCAACCGGTATGATAGTTCTGGGAGGCCACAATACTTTTTATCCTTTTCGGCACTTTTCTTCTAATATACCTAAGTTTAATGATAACACAAAAATGCGCTCTTCGAACAGTCGTAGCCAAAACAAATCATGTCGTGATTCCCACAGCTGAACACAATAAATTGCATAATATTTCTTTAACCGGAACTGCCTAAAATAGTTTTGCACCCTGAGAAGTCGTAAACTAATTCATTTAAAAAGAAACGGGACAGGGGTCTTAAATGGAGACACAAAATACTTTGCTAAATCAATAGAACTCGCTATCTTCAAATCAAGAAACTATCATAAAAAGCATTGTCCGACGAGCTCCATCTCTGGACTCGTTTAAGACTCAACTGAAAGCCCACTACCTATCCTTACTTAACCCATAACCTGTCCTATCCTATCGTCTGCCTCTTTGTTACACCTTTTTCGCCTGTCGTCGAATGTTATATTAATATTTGTAAGTATAAGTATATTATAATATTTATTATTATATACAAAAATTTATGTATTGTATTATTACTATATTATGTTAATAGGTTTATGTTTATTGTGCACCCCTCCCGCATTACGGCTACTCCCCTATCCTGTACCCTAAGGTTGCCTGGAAGAAATCGCTACCTAAGCGATAGGGCCGCCTTGTGTACACTTTTTTAATTTATATCTTGTTTTTACTGTATTTCCTGTGTACAATAAAGTATTTTTGAATTGAATTGAATTGTTCCAAGAAAACGCTCAAATCTGCTAGTCGCCACATGTCTTGTTCTCGCCACTTTCTACATAAAATCGGAACAATAGCATCATAGGTCCCAGGCGCGGATGCGGACTTCAATAAAAAAGTAACAGTTTATCAATCAGTTTTGTGCAAGATAATAAACGTCTTAAATCCTTCCAGAAACACAACATTGAGATGGATGCTCGTGGTCTCCGCCAAATCTCCACGATTGCGTCAGGTAGCCGATGCAAGCCAGGGGGTTGGGCGCAAAGGCGACCAATCACGGGTCAACAGCGCGGGCGCGCGCTGTAACGTCGCCCTGCCTACCTAATTATTTTTTTTAATCCTCCATTGCTAAACTCAAACTAAATAAATAAATTCCTAAATTGAACTTGAACTGGTTACCGGAATTGAATTCACTAAGGTTATTATTAAAATGGCCAGGTGATTGTCTAGTCGTCCCTTCGTTGTGATCCGTGAAAAGCAACCCTAAATTCTTTGATGATAAGGAATGGTATAGACTAGCTTAACTTACTCCTACATTGTCAGAAAGACCCCGCAATTAAAGTTTCTTAAGGAGACTGTAAACCAAAAGTAAAACAAATAACAGAAAGATGACGTATAAGAAAATAAATAAATTAGGAAATCTTAATCAGAATGTAAAAGGTAAGTGATGTTAAACTAAAATGAAGTTACATAAAAACCCACAGAATTAATTCAAATCAGAGCCGTCTGTAGTAAAGTTCATTTTTATAAAAAGAGATGTCACGGTAGTGGTATTAAAATAAATTAAAATTCTAACCACAACAATAGTTACTTTTTCTAAAAGGCCTTTTTAAGAGATAATATTTAGAATAAATAAATAATTTTTAAAGACCTGCAATTTCTAGAAAAACAATAATGTTATTTTATGAATGTTGTGTGCACCGGAACGTTGTAACTAATAATTTTTGGCTAAAAAGCTAGAAACCATGCCACAAAAAAAAATGTCGTTGTCATTTGAGCTGTCTGTCAATAAATGATTTTCAAAACAAATATCCAAAAATGTTGTGATATCTGTAAAAATCCTATAAAATCACACATCACCCTCCAAAGCGACGGACAATACGCTTTGCCCTCTAGAAAAAACCCTTATCCCGCATAAAAATTGTTGATGTAGATCAGTAGGCAGCATTCTTAAAATGGGATTGGGCTGGTCACGTTGCCAGCTATGCCAGGATGCTGCATGAACTTTGGGCTAAAAAAATCACAATTTCGCAATGTCCCTACTAAGCGCGGTAGACCTCGAAGGAGGTGAAAAATGAAATACATGCGCAAGACCGGAATTGGATGGAGGCGGCCCAAAATAGGGAAGAAGGGGAGGGAGGCATTTGCCCTGCAATGGGACGACGCAGGCTACTGATAATAAAGGTTCATCCTATGATATACTAGTTTCTCCTATCAGCCATAAGACAATTCAGTTCAATTCAAATACTAGTTTTGCCTAAACCAGTTTATCCTCGCTGGTTAATGCATGTACTGGCCAGACCAGATTTTAGGATAAACAAGGTTTTACTTGGCGAAACTAGTTAATCCTAAAAACTGGTCAGGCCAGTAACTTATACACAAATCCTACCCTGTGGCACTGCTGTAAACGATACAAATCAGCCTTCAGTATTTAATTTTTAGTGCAGTCTTATCTTGTGAAGGTATTAAAATATATATTTATAAGGAATAAAAAACATTTTTTTTATATTGCTCATCTATTTATTCATCATCTTCCTCATTTTCCACATCTTCTCTAACTAATATATTATCTAAGAACTGAGCTGGCGCAACAATTTCATTAGGATGGTGACTAGCCCATCCCAGGTACCAAACAATGGTCATCACATGAGCACAGCTTCCCAAAGTTCGCCTTCCAATTATGCAGCTGCAGTAATAACCACAAATTCCGTCTTCCCAATCATTTTCATTATTTTTTATTAATATGTATGTATAATATACTTTGTTTGTTCGGTGATAGGACGAGATTCTTCCTCTTGCAGTCCGTCAGAATCCTTTTTCTCAAATAAAATGGTACTCTCCGACGCTCCACATTATTGCACTCAGGAACAAAGCAATGCGATGGTGTATCTGGTGTGCGGCTATACCCTTGCAATAATATTCGAGTCTCCTCGGGCATTCTGGGTCCATCTTCGATTCCTGGGAAATCCGAGCTAGGTTCACTAGATGCTTCTACATTAGAGCTGGAAGGTTCTTCAAACGAGCTTGATCCACTTGCTGGCGCAGGTAGTACCACCTCCACATTGTCTTCAACTCTAAAACGCTGAACAGCATTATGCGCTCTTAGCCAACAGGCATTGCATGTATTTGCAAAATCAGGAACCTGTCGAGGATTGATAATATTGCTTATGTAAGCATGTTCAGCAGTTCCGCTATGTAATGGACGAGAGCGTCTCCCTGTCTGTCTGGCCAGTGACAAACCGCACAATATGCAAACAAATCGATGTCCAAACTGTCGTTCTCCAATTTTGCTTTCCTTGTTTTTCAATTCTATCATCAAGAGGTCAAAGCATTCTTGGCAAATGTTATCTCCATCTGCAACCTCACGTGCAGTCCATTCTTCAATCAAAGACACTATTTCAAGGTCCATGTCCATGGCATTAAAATGATAATGTCTAAGACCGTCAGCTGCAATATTGCAGTTTATGCATAAAGTCCTAGCCAGAGCCATAGTGAATATTAGAATCTGAAACAAAATACTCTTGTATGATTCGGGCAATGATATTATATACAGAACTATTCGGGAACTAATTCTGGTATTACAAAGCAGGTGTTTGGGTTGTTCTACACACCAGTACTGCAGTGGTAGTAAGCTGTCCAATATAAATACCGTGATAAATAAGTACCTTGATATGCGATGGGCACTGGGCAGTGACCGTAATAGGTAAATATAAAAACTACAAACTTACTCGGAGTTTCGTCCAAAGAAACGATATCCAAATCAATGTAGCTGAGATCGAAGTCCGTTTATGTTAGCCGAAATTCGTGAATTTCAGATGAATAAGTCCAATGATGGTCCAATGGCAAGAAAAGGGTCGTAAAAATGAAGCTGTTAGCTGGTAACAAACGACACGACACGAGCGCACACACAAAAATCATGGACGGACAAAAATCTTTTTGCGTTTCTATGACGTTTTCGTTGTGATTTCGCCAGTGTCGAGTTCATTTTACTTAGGCTCAATTATTTATTTTATGGCGTTTCATCACGATTGTCATTTCGCCAGTGTCAAGTTTACTGTGATCACAGACTACTTCGACCAGATTTTAAAATTAAATAATAAAAAAATGCAGCTCTGTTTAATTTTTTTAATGGTTTTAATGAGCTCTATTTTTCTAATTCTAAGCCTGGTTAAAAGATGAAGCCGGTTAGAAATTGCCACGAATTTTATACCAAGCTCCCTTAAAAAATGAACATGTCTTTACTAATATGTCAATAAGTATATGATCAAACAGATAGCATTAAATTCCTTCAAAAATACTAGAGTTAAAATGAGTAAAGATAAAATGGTAAGAGTACGCAAAAATGTTTGAGCCTTAATAGACGATTCAGGGTAAGAGTACGCAGTTTGAATTTAAGTGTAAAAGAATTTGTAGTAACGTAAAATATATCGAAATACTAATTAATATAAATAAATAAATGGTAAATACTAATAAATAGGTAAAGACAAGTTTAAATGCTTCATGATTAAGTCTTGACGATTATACTAAACTAGAGTTTAAGTTTACTACTTATGTGGGTAAAATGCTCGTACAAAATATCGCATCCCTAAAGGAGAGTTTCCAACCTCCTTAATTTTCCCCTCGAAATTCTTACTCGGCCTCACCTGAATTTAATAAACAAAAGCCAAATCTAGTGCAGTAATTTATGCATAAAATTTTGAATTTGGAAAAAGTTTACTACTGAGTTATCATTTCCCACAGCAGCAGTTTTTCATTTATATTTGAGTCGAATAGGTTTTTTTTTTTTTTTTTTTATTAATGATGGGTTTGCTCTTGACTCTAGTCTAGGTCATAGGACAGAGACAGAGTCTAAGATGGAGCGAGCTCACCCAGAAGAAGCCTGTTCACTCTTACTTTGAAGAGATTAGGGTTGTATGCTTTTGGAAACACAGACGCAGGAAGTGAGTTCCACTCTTTAGCAGTGCGCATTATAAATGATGACTGGAAGCGCTTAGTCCGAATTGGTGGAATGGCTACCAGGTACGGATGGTATCCGGCGGTGCGTCTGGATGTCCGATGGTAGAAGGGAGCTGGTGGAACAAGGTCGTGAAGCTCTTGAGCACACTCTCCGAAGTACAATCTATAAAATACCGACAAGCAGGCAACCTTGCGGCGATGTGCCAGGCTATGTAGCTTGGTGTCCACCAGTTTTATGTCGCCTATGAGCCTCTTGGCCCTGCGTTCCACCGATTTATTTACAACCTTCCAGTCTTAATTAAGCTGTAAAATTATTTGGTATTCTTTAACCACAGTAATTTTAATTACGTAATGGTGACTTTAACCAACTTGATAATAGTAACCCATTCCATCTTAGTATAGGGATAGCTATCGAGGCACTGACCTGCTTGGCCTAAGTATGATTAACTTCAACATTACATTCAAGTAAGTAATCGTCTTTAAATTAACTTACTAGAATCGACAAAGATAATACGTCTTTAGTATTATTTTAATTTAATTTGAAGTAAAAGTGAACTCAGAGCTAAAAGGCTGATAATAAATATCAAATGCAATTTCAGAAAAATGAAATGTTTTTCAAACCATAAAACTTAATGCAAACCGAAATCTATTTATTTATTTTAAAATAATCAAGACTTTACCATGGAACAACAAAACGCGTTGTTTAATTTATGTATAAAAATTATTTTAAAGATATTGCTTGATTTTAGAGCATATTATAAACGTATAATTAAGAAAATGTTTATTAAAATAAACTTCAATTTAAAGTTAGATAGGTAAAACACAAGTATAAGTGGCAACGAAACAGTACCGCAACTAAGTATTAGCAAATGCAATTAAAAATTTCAAAAGTTTCTAAAATATTTTAATTCAAATAAAGCACCAGGCTTTATACACTCCAGTCTAAACAGCAACCAACTGTAAAATTTTAATTTAAAAACAAATGCTAAAATCGTTATTATTCAAAATATTTATAATTGTCCGCAAGCAAACAAGGACCCCAAGTCCACCTCGACTAGGTAATACAATTTACGAGGTTAACCATAATTTAAAATCTATAAAAAACATTTGTATTTAAAAGAAAGAGTTATAAGATAACCACAAAGTAATCCTTCCCATATTTCCAAAATGAAATTTAAAACTAATTGATATTGTAAAATGATTATATCTCCGAGGTTTTCCCAAAGTCCGATAACTCATCAATTCAAATAAAATTCTGCGATGTGGGAACCCAGGTAACAAATGAAACGAACAAAGTCACGTACGGAGCACAACTGAACTCAACTCAACTCAACTCAACTTTTATTGTAAAGGATTGGCTTATATACTAGTGGTTACATTACACATGATGGTGGAGGATGAATGCGTCATACATTAGGTGTCGGTTAACTGATGCCTTCTATCTAAACAATGTCCATAGGTGGTCTCGAATCTAGTTACATGTTTACTTATAAGTCACGTTCTGGGTATCGTAATACAAGTACTTAATATGATATAATTTTCCATTGTTCATACTTATGTACCTACACTACATCTTCCACCCTTTTTAAAAAAAATAAAATAAACTATGTTTTATTTATTTTTAATTTTCATAAATCTTGACTTCAATTTGAAACAAATATCGTTTTCAGATGGTGGTGGCGTAAAGTTACATGCCGTGTGATTAACCTGGCCAGCCCCGTGGCAGTGCTTTGATTTTTATTTTTTTCTCCCGCCCGAGCCGGTTTTCTATTAGGATATTACAAAATTGTTATAAAAAAAATAAAATTGTGTGATACAAATTTCTTTTTTTTACAATGACGGTTCATGACGTTAATAAGTGATATGATAATACTATCCTACATTGAATAAAGAATTTCAATTTCAATTTCAATTTCATATTATACTATGAGTATGTAATAGTCTATAACTAATAGAATAGCATAACATGAAATAATATAGCTATAAATATACCAAATAATCTAGTAGTTATCAGAAAAAAATATAAAGAGCCGTGAATTTCACCTAATTTTGATTTATAATTATTTTGTTCTATTGCATAACCTGAGGCATTGTCTTTCACAATACAATAATTGTACAGTACATTCGTTTTTTTATTTTTTTAATCTAATACACTAATCCGATTATTAACCTTTTTCTTTTTAAAATTAACAAAAGAAAATCTAAAAAAATCTAAAGTCAAACGTTGCTTACAATTGTACTTAATTTAACTTAGTTAATCATTTCATTTTACTTCATTTTTTTTTTTCTTTTAATGATAATGTATAATAGCCTTTTTTATGTTATTTCTCTTCAGTAACATTATTGATATACTTAGGTATGTTTTCCCTTAAATAAGTCTTTTTCTACAGTAAAGATTATTTTATTTTCAATTGTTCCACTATTTTATTATATTGTGGCTTTATAATCTTACCTTATTTACCTTTTGTAATATTCCTATGTCCTATATTATTATTATTTCTGTTAACTTTATTTAAACCTTATTATTTAGTATAATTTATATTTATTTTTATGTCGTTGCCGTGTTATTTACACCTGTGACTTCGGTAGCGACCCGAGTCTGGTGTATATATATTTTTCTCCTTGTCCTTTTTAGTTTGTACACTTTACAGCGTTCTGGATCCATCATTGTTTTTATACTCTTAACCCTGCAAGTATGTACGTACATTTTCCGTGTGAGTTCTTTTGTTTACATTTCATTACCTAGGTTTTTTTTTTTTAATATCTTCATTTAATATATATTTTTAATTACACTTTTGTATCATTTAACTGGTAGGCAATTCTTTTTATTTTGTCACATAAGTCCTATTTGAAGGACCGGCACTTTTAATTTTCTCTTTTACCTACCATTGGTTGCAACCTTCATTTATACACATGCTCTCCCAGAGCTCAAATCCTTTTATTTTACATAAGAGACATTACGCATCTGTAGTGCGCACTACTTTTATTATTTTAACAAATAATTATATCAGTGGGGTTATTATTTAAGACTTTTTGCCACCAATAAAATTCACTGTGTGTACTCGACCTCACTATGATCCCTTTGAAGGTAACCCCTTGCCAATGCCTCAAGTGCCTAAAATTTTACATATTATTTATTAGTTTGTCACTACTTTCTTGCTTACTTGTCTCATTGTCTTGTAATCAGTCAAAAGCCTGAGGCCAAAAATGATATTGGCTCTTATCAAAGGTTTTTTTTTTTTATTGCCATTATTGTTATGTCTCTATTTATCCATAACTACTTTATTTTACATTAACGTGACCTTTTCTATGACATAAATTAAAATTGATTATACTTACTTGGTGCTTACTATATTATGTCCTTTTTTATCAAAACTTTACTGTTTTTCCATTTTTACCTTCTAAATACTAAACGAATGTAACTTTTTATTTTTCTGTTGTCATGTTTATATATGTTTTTTTTTTCATAAGCTAATAACCGAGTGTATTATTAAAATTCATGTTTCTGAAGCTTTTTGTTACGCACTTCTTTGACTTTGTTTACCACCTTTTTCAAAAATAAAAAAATTTCATGTCAAAAATGAGTGTTTTTGAATGCATGCGATTTCGTTGGTTGATATGATATACTTTTTAAGTTTATGTAAAATTATTTTTCATCTTATTTTCCAGATTATGTTTGTTTGAAAACACGATTCGGTGAAATTTTCTAGATAGTTTTTTTTTTTTTTTCAAAGTTATGTCTATTTTTGCACTTTTTCGCCTGGCGTTTAGCAACCTTAATAATATTAGTACTAGAGGTTCTTTTTTTTTATACAAGTTTATTTTGTACATCTTTCATTTTTAATAAATTATTTTTTTTTTTCATGAGGTTTTTTTTTTATTTTTTTTTGCAAAATTGAGCGCTATTTTAATGGCTTTTGTATGAAAAACTAACCATAGTGTGACTTCAATCAAAATATACGTTTTTTAGGTACATGTATTTCATATAATATGGTTTTATTCTTAATATTGTATCATTGTCAAATATTCAAAAATTCATGTTTTCAAATTGTTCCCCTTTTTTTTTTTTACCCTAACAACATAATTTTTTCTCTTTTTTATCCTCATAAATTAAAATAATGTTAATTATTGTTATTGTTCTGTATATGGTTTACCTTAACATACACACACAATCATAACACATTCTCAATCGTCATATTTCATGTTGTGTTTGTTTATACGTTACCGTATTTGCCTTTGTTTCGTTATATGATTACCAGCTCGCATGAGTACATTATCTATTTGGGTTAGAACTCGAGTCTTTACTGATTTGATCTTTATCGAGTCTGTTGGTTTTCGTGTTCATCACTTACCATGCACGCATTGTCCTATTTGCACTGGACTCTAAATTACAAGATTTTTGTCACAACGTTCGAGCGTGTAAAGAATTTATTTAAAAAAATCGTCGTGGCAAACAAGGCAGGGATGTGATAACTGTCTTCATACGTGGTCGCATAGGTCATGGTGACTTGTGCCCTATATCCGTGACAGCATCGCGGAAGGCACTTCTGGAGCACAGGCTGGATACCTTTTTCCCGGATGGAACTTGCGCTGTGGCCGAAATGAGATTGATCTATGCGGGTGCACTTATCTATCTGTATGAAATTTCCTGGGAACGCGACAGTACTTTCTCTAGCTGGTAGACGTATATGTATATTTTTTATTCAAATTTATCTTGAGCATGTTTCCACCGTTATTGTATTTGTGTTTGTATTTCCCATGTATAAAGCTACTTCTTATAAAAATATATTATTTGAAAGGGTATAATTTTATTTCGAATCAGTTTTGTTTTTTATTTGTGTTTTGTCATTTTATGTTACTTTTCTTAATTAATATAGGTATTTGTTTGCCATATTTTATGCTTCATTATAATAATTTTTATTTTCTTTTAATAATGGATTTTCTCACTTATATCATAAATAAACTTTTAGTACAATTAATAGTTCCGTGTTTTGTTTTTAGCCATGTTTGATTTCGATTTTTCCATTTGTTTAGTTCAAATATTTTGTTATACAATTTAATTCTATCTTCACATTCTCATCATAAATTTTAGTTTTTTTTTTTAAACTGCTACTTTTTTCCCAAGTTATCTTTATTAAATCATTTTTATAACATGTTTTTCATTCAGTTTTCTATTGTCAGTTATATAAGCAACTCTTGCTTATTTTAAACAACCAATAATTATTACACTACCACTACAGTTGACATAAAAAATATATTAAGTCTTCACAAGGTGTACCATGCCTATCGCCAGCAGTAGGCTAGGAAAAGTTAGATAGCTAGTTCGTTAGTTTAGTTAAGGTATTTTCTAACACTGTTGTTACGCTTGAGGTTACTTAGGTTTTATCCTAAATATCACTATTTTAAATAAACTCAGACGACATATGTTATATTTTCGAATTGCATTATACGATTTGCATGTTACGATTTACGTGTCTGAAAATGTTCAACTTTTAGTTTAAGTTTATGGATCTGCTACATTATGCCACTTTCTTCGCAAATAAGCATCTGAATCATTACCAAGAAGGAAAGTTTGTCCATTTTCATAGTCAGCCAGTAAAGTAGAATCTTCTTATTTGTTTCATTTATTATTCGGCGTTATCCATTAAACTTTGTCTTGAATTAAAACAATTACATACCAGCTCCAATATATTTTCAGTTCTCCGTATTACACTGCTTCATGTTTCTTACCGCTGATCTTCTTATGTTGTCGTCCATACCACAGTTTCTCTTCTTCATATCTCCCACACTTAATTCTTTTAAATGCTGTTTATCAATTTTCACTATTTAATGACAAAAAGATAACAAGTCTCATCTGACATATATATTAAATCACTTTGTTTCTTTTTCATCTTTTATTCCGTTAAACGATTTTATTTATTTGAGCTTTCTTTGCATCTCCGTTACCATTGTTGGTTCTGTTAATCCATGTTATTTTTGTTTTGTCATTAATTTCAAATTTCATTGTTAATTCTTCTTTCCTTCTTAACACTTGCGGAATGGTTTTTCTTCGTTCATAGTTTTATACCATTTCTGTATGGCAATAATTTTCTGTTTCTCTTTTTTTTTTACTGTTTGAACAATATTGCTGCCCATTTTGTCTTTCGTTATTATTGAAATATTTATTTACTCTTTCAAGTCCTTTGTTCTTCTTAATGCTCTTTGTATCAAATTAAAATCTTTCTTCCTTTTCGGTAATGTTAATTACTTAAACACTTATTTTTCTTTGCACAAATCATTCACACAATTGTCAAAACACAAGTAGGTAACAATGTTCAATGTCTTTAGAAAATTCGCACATTATTTATTCACAAATTATTTATTTCGCGCAAAACTCAATTAAAGTAGTCAACGCTTCGCGCAGCGCTGCCGTCATAAGCAGCATCCTGGCAGGATCGCCATGCGATGTGGGAACCCAGGTAACAAATGAAACGAACAAAGTCACGTACGGAGCACAACTGAACTCAACTCAACTCAACTCAACTTTTATTGTAAAGGATTGGCTTATATACTAGTGGTTACATTACACATGATGGTGGAGGATGAATGCGTCATACATTAGGTGTCGGTTAACTGATGCCTTCATCTAAACAATGTCCATAGGTGGTCTCGAATCTAGTTACATGTTTACTTATAAGTCACGTTCTGGGTATCGTAATACAAGTACTTAATATGATATAATTTTCCATTGTTCATACTTATGTACCTACACTACAATTCTTGAATGTTTGAAAAACAACCACGCTATATTACGCCAAAATACTATCAAACAAAATAAAGTAATTTGAAATTATAAAATAACTAGCTTTTACCCGCGACTTCGTCCGCGTTAGATAGTTTTTTTAGAAACAGGTTCAGGTTTAGGTGGGCTCCTGATGGTACACCTGGTGGTCTACATAAAATACTCCGGATCCTCAATGTCCTTGTGAAAAGAAGCGGCCCATCATACTGAACAACTTTTGTTTTGAACCATGCCTGTATCTCTAATAGTTTAGCTGGGCTCCTGATGGTACACCTGGTGGTCTACATAAGGTACTCCAGATCCTCAATGTCCTTGTGAAAAGAAGCGGCCCATCATACTGAACAACTTTTGTTTTGGAACCGAGCCTGTATCTCTAATAGTTTATCTGGGCTCCTGGTGGTACTCCTGGTGGTCTACATAAGGTACTCCAGATCCTCAATGTCCCTGTGAAAAGAAGCGGCCCATCATACTGGTCAACTTTCGTTTTGTAACCATTTCTGTATCTCTAATAGTTTAGGTGGGCTCCTGATGGTACACCTGGTGGTCTACATAAGGTACTCCAGATCCTCAATGTCCTTTTGAAAAGAAGCGGCCCATCATACTGAACAACTTTTGTTTTGAACCATGCCTGTATCTCTAATAGTTAAGGTGGGCTCCTGATGGTACACCTGGTGGTCTACATAAGGTACTCCAGATCCTCAATGTCCTTCTGAAAAGAAGCGGCCCATCATACTGAAAAACTTTTGTTTTGGAACCATGCCTGTATCTCTAATAGTTTAGCTGGGCTCCTGGTGGTACACCTGGTGGTCAACATAAGGTACTCCAGATCCTCAATGTCCTTGTGAAAAGAAGCGGCCCATCATACTGAACAACTTTTGTTTTGGAACCATGCCTGTATCTCTAATAGTTTAGCTGGGCTCCTGGTGGTACACCTGGTGGTCTACATAAGGTACTCCAGATCCTCAATGTCCTTGTGAAAAGAAGCGGCCCATCATACTGAACAACTTTTGTTTTGAACCATGCCTGTATCTCTTATAGTTTAGCTGGGCTCCTGATGGTACACCTGGTGGTCTACATAAGGTACTCCAGATCCTCAATGTCATTCTGAAAAGAAGCGGCCCATCATACTGAAAAACTTTTGTTTTGGAACCATGCCTGTATCTCTAATAGTTTAGCTGGGCTCCTGGTGGTACACCTGGTGGTCTACATAAGGTACTCCAGATCCTCAATGTCCTTGTGAAAAGAAGCGGCCCATCATACTGAACAACTTTTGTTTTGGAACCATGCCTGTATCTCTAATAGTTTAGCTGGGCTCCTGGTGGTACACCTGGTGGTCTACATAAGGTACTCCAGATCCTCAATGTCCTTGTGAAAAGAAGCGGCCCATCATACTGAACAACTTTTGTTTTGAACCATGCCTGTATCTCTTATAGTTTAGCTGGGCTCCTGATGGTACACCTGGTGGTCTACATAAGGTACTCCAGATCCTCAATGTCCTTGTGAAAAGAAGCGGCCCATCATACTGAACAACTTTTGTTTTGGAACCATGCCTGTATCTCTAATAGTTTAGCTGGGCTCCTGATGGTACACCTGGTGGTCTACATAAGGTACTCCAGATCCTCAATGTCCTTGTGAAAAGAAGCGGCCCATCATACTGAAAAACTTTTGTTTTGGAACCATGCCTGTATCTCTAATAGTTTAGCTGGGCTCCTGGTGGTACACCTGGTGGTCTACATAAGGTACTCCAGATCCTCAATGTCCTTGTGAAAAGAAGCGGCCCATCATACTGAACAACTTTTGTTGTGGAACCATGCCTGTATCTCTAATAGTTTAGCTGGGCTCCTGATGGTACACCTGGTGGTCTACATCTGTACTCCAGACCATCGAATGGTGATAAAAAGTAGCCTATGTCCGTTCTCGGTATGCTAGCAATCTCTGTGCCAAGTTTCATGAAGATCGGTTCAGCGGTTTGGCCGTGAAAGCGTAGCAGACAGACAGACAGACAGACAGACAGACAGAGTTACTTTCGCATTTATAATATTAGTGTGGATGTATAGTAATCGTCGGCCTTAAAACTCAAATCTAGATACCGTTCAACGTTCCTAAGTTCGAAGTAACTACGCCTAAAGAATAGTTATCCATAAGGTAAGTAAGTACTCAAAGAATTCAAATCATATCTGAATCATTCCTGTGTAAGAAAGTACCTAATTACCCAAGTATAAACGCCTCCCTTTAAAGCTGTTTATGAGATAAAGATATTAATTCAAACTTTAAAATATTTATATAAACTAGCTGTCTAATCATAAATTTGTCAAAGCCTTCTTACATATCAAATACTTCAAGTAGTTAAAAATACTAATAATTACTTTCTACAAGATAGACTATTGCTCATCAATTTCTTTCAGGCACTCGTTAATGCCTCGATTAAAGCTAAGTAACGAAAATTAAGACAAAGAACTGATTCGGCAAAGAATAGATACCAACCAGTAGATGCATTTAGCATCGGAGAGTTTAATCTGCTAACATTCCTTCTCTAATAGATGCCCGTACTTATGAAACCTTCAAAACGCCGTATTCCCTTGAAAGGTAAATGCTACATTCGCACCAATACTCAAAGAGCACTATTCTATCTAATTATCGGGTGGTACACTGGGTCCAAGAACGTCCCAACAACTCCCAGCATCACAAATAACACGTACTTACGGAAACCGCTAAGAACTAACACGTAAGTACGAAACCGAATCGACCGAGTTGATGAATAACCCAACGCACCTCGTTTTTCCAACGCAACATAACACATGCGTCTGTCAGACTAAAGGAAACTGCGAATTCAAATACTGCCACAGTACGCCCACGGATGCGTCCGTCAAACGACCTGAAACCGTATCACACCGCAAACGCATATCTATATGGAAACTAAATTGGAATTACCTAGCTTACTCAAATATGTACCTACCGTTTCTCCCAAGGTAAGCACAACCGAACGTGCTCTTTGAAACACTAATCCTATCGTCTAATACTTGTGATACAATAAAGTTAATACATACATACATACTTCGGAAACAGTTTACCTTCCCTAGCCTTTGTATTGAAACCTACAATTGTGACTAATGGTAATAAAAATATAATTCAAAACGCAGTTAAGAATAAGCAATAAGACCGCCTCTGCACTTGCCAACTTAAAATCGGCTACATATAAAACTTGACATATTATTACATTTATTACACTCATAGATCGTACCCTATTCTACTACACAAACAAAATCTCCGTAAATCCGTACGTACGTACTACCAGAAGCACGCTAGCCTATTCATTCAAGGAATCAAACCACTCCTATCAACTGTATGAATAACCAGTACAAATCGACCCCCCAAATATGCAACTTACGAGATACTTTGCCGCCGATACGTAAAACAAAACCGATATAAGTAGAACCTTCGTACATACAGATAGATATGACGCTGAAAGTACCTATATATAAAACTAATATAACTCGACCCTTAATACAGGCAGGTAGACCTGACGCTGAAAGTACATACACATACACACATCACCCCTCTAATTCCCCGCGGGGCAGGCAGAGTTGCAATGCACACCCTCAAGTCACCTCTTACGACTCCCAAAGGAAAGATAGACATGACGCCGAAAGTATATACATACATACACACATATACACATCACGCCACTAATCCACTGCGGGGCAGGCAGAGCGTAAACGGCCGCAAAACCCGGACATTGATGCCACGTCCGACAAACTTTCGACACACCCTCAAGTCACCTCCCACGACTCCCAAAGGCAAGATACAGGGCGGTGCTATTCCCAGCCGGAACCACACCACAAAAGTACCCATGAATAAAAACAATATAAAGTCTACAGTCTATACAGGCAGGTAGACATTTGCCGATTGTACCACGCCACGCCTCTGATAACTGACTAACTACCTACGGTCTAGCTTCATACGCATTTCTACAAAACAACTCGTAGGGATAACAGGTGCCCCGCGCGCCGTTCGTAATTGCGTCCGAAGCGTACGGGAATCGAACCCCATTGCTAGAAGGTATTAACCACAGAGCCACCGTGGCTAAAATGCAACTAATTTAAGAAGACTTTCTACCTACCTACTAAACTATGCTACTCTCAACTACGTATCGAGTGGGAATCGAACCCTAGTTGTTTCGCGCGTTGCAAATACATTAACTACTAAGCTTCCACAGCTATAATACGACTAAATTAAGAAGTATGACGAACTGAGATACGCATGTGTTTCAAAAGGGTACCTACAGTGGAATAAAACCATTAAGTGTTTAAGGCAAAACGAATGAAACAAAATGACAGAGTGGCGAGTGCAGTATAAAACGTTTTGATCTAAACAAAATATACTTAGATATGCAAAATCATTGAATATTGATCCTATACAACCCACAGTAAATTACACATATCACTGCTGGACAATGTCCTCACGAAATATACAACTACAAGGGTTAACAAGCGTAAATTATGAAACAATTCATAATAAAATGAAAGGAGAATATTCCTGCCTACATACAAACTCACTTACAAATTATTCCCGAGCCTAGTGTGCATAAAGAGTAACCCTTATGTGTAAGACGTGAAATATCAAACAAAATGCGGTGTCGCGCAGCGGGTGTCGGGTGCACTTGCGCCGGGTGCGCGACGCGGGAGTCGGAGTCGAGGAGATATAGGTACCTAGATCAACTATTGGGTCGCTTCCCGCTCACATTCGCTCGCTCGAGGAAACTAAATTACCTATCTAATCTTTACCCTTGCAAAGGAACGTAGGGTAAAAATACAAGTATCTGTGACCTTATAATAGGAAAACTCGTCACTGAGGAACAACGTTCCTACTACAAACTATAATCTCTTAAGCGTATAATGCACTACGCGGGTACAACGAAACATTCGCGGTAAAATATAAGTTGTTTTGAGAATCCCTACGTACGGACCGAGCCCTGAAATGCCTATCACCCTAGCCCTAAGCATACCTACTAAAGCAAGTGGACCTGAAATTTCACATCAAATAACAAAACATAAGCACAAATATAAAAGAAAAGAACACAAAACATAGTAAATCAGAGGCAAAATAAAAGGCACTAAACAAAAGTACAATATATTTAAAAGGCACATGTTCAAAATAAAATTCAAAAAATCAAATAGAAATGAAAATACCCGCAAGTAAAAGAAAAAAACGCAAATAAAAGCCGTAACGCAAATAAAATCAGAAATACCAATAAGAAAAAATTGCAACATGAAAACCGCAAATAAATCCGTAACGGAAGTAAAACCGGAAATGCAAACTCAATTAAAGCAGCACAGTAAAATTATCGAAAAGTAAAATGCAAAATAATCTCAAATACGTAGGGTTTAAAAAAAACACGCATCCTCATAAAATAATGCGACTTAAAAGCATAAAAACAACGCCCCGACTCCACATTCGAGAAAAATATGTAACGTATGCGCTGATGATTAGCATACGTTATGGAAGGAGGGTGAACAATGTTGAACGAAAGGCTGGACTCCAAATCAGAAGGTTGTTATTTACTTAGGTTTCCAAATACATTGTTGATGTAGGTGGTGCGCGCGCACGGTCTGAGGTGTGAGAGACGACTGGCGAGTGAGGCTCGCCGCCGCAGCGACTCGATACAAAACTGCTGACATTACATTACATGCCTAGGTCCCTACACTATTCCCCCCTTTTTCTCAAAATTTAGCCACAAAATTTTCAACATTACTAAGTAACAAAAAAAAATCCAAACAAAACTACTAATGATTATTACTGACCAAACAAAAAGGACCTAGCAAGAATAACGATACTCGTATTACATACATGAATCATGACACAAACAATGATAACATTGGCTACGCAGAAGTTACGAACATAACAGACGTTTACAATAACGCTGACTGACAAAATACAACGAATTATAAGTAGGTAATGACTTTGTATGATTCTAAAACTTATAAATTTCACAATGACATAGTAAGAAATTTTAAATATTGCATGGTGTTCTTAAATATTTCAACTTAAAAATTTCATCTTAAAAGTACACGACACTTTCTTTTACTCGACACACTTTACGACACTGAGACGTCCGACCGATATCCAAACGCTGTCCAACCGGAATCCGCCTGGGCATGAACTTCTCAAGACCTCCCGGTGAGCCTTCTGAGTAGTTCCAGTCCTACTCCTACTCCAAACGCGAGAGTCTTCTTTAAATTCCTTTCCTCCAGCCTACGTGAAAACGGTGACAGTTGGCGTCGACGATTTCCAGTGATCCTCATAACACCCTGTGTGTCTTCGAACGCTCGCAGTTGTAACACGATACTCGGCTTCCTAGCGCTCGCCACGTGGGACCAAGACGTGGCTGTTACTTTGCCGTCATGAAATCTACATCGCATGTCATAGTTCGCTCGTAATCAAGGGCTACGTACAACAGAGGCTTTATATTCCATCCACAAAACTGCAGTTTCTCCACTCCAACCTATGGCTTCTTCTCCACTCGGTGAGGATTCGATAAAGTTGTCGTGTCATCTTCCTTGATGTAGTATATCCAAAAGAAGAACAGAACACCAGTCACCTTCAGTAACCCCAAGGGACAGTGGGGGAGTCGTCTCGTCCGGAATATTTCTTCATTTATTTGCACAGGAATTTTCCATCAACCCAATTTCGATGATCTTGCATCTTGCGTGTTGCTAGTCGGGGTCACCAATGTAACGTATGCGCTGATGATTAGCATACGTTATGGAAGGAGGGTGAACAATGTTGAACGAAAGGCTGGACTCCAAATCAGAAGGTTGTTATTTACTTAGGTTTCCAAATACATTGTTGATGTAGGTGGTGCGCGCGCACGGTCTGAGGTGTGAGAGACGACTGGCGAGTGAGGCTCGCCGCCGCAGCGACTCGATACAAAACTGCTGACATTACATTACATGCCTAGGTCCCTACAAATACACGAGTTGAATCTGGAAAATTCCCATGTGGTTTCTACCCGTGATTCCATTAAACACTGACCTTTCAAAGCATGAAATAAAACCACTAGCCACAAGAAACCTTCCACATTCCTTTATCAACACTAATATATCCACACTTCCACACTAATATTATAAATGCGAAAGTAACTCTGTCTGTCTGTCTGTCTGTCTGTCTGTCTGCTACGCTTTCACGGCCAAACCGCTGAACCGATCTTCATGAAACTTGGCACAGAGGTTGCTAGCATACCGAGAACGGACATAGGCTACTTTTTATCACCATTCGAGGGTCTGGAGTACAGATGTAGACCACCAGGTGTACTACCAGCACCCTAGCTAAACTATTAGAGATACAGGCATGGTTCCGAAACAAAAGTTGTTCAGTATGATGGGCCGCTTCTTTTTACAAGGACATTGAGGATCTGGAGTACCTTATGTAGACCACCAGGTGTACCACCAGGAGCCCAGCTAAACTATTAAAGATACAGGCATGGTTCTAAAACAAAAGTTGTTCAGTATGATAGGCCGCTTCTTTTCACAAGGACATTGAATATCTGGAGTACCTTATGTAGGCCACCAGGTGTACCATCAGGAGCCGAGCTAAACGATTAGAGATACAGGCATGGTTCTAGAACAAAAGTTGTTCAGTGTGATGGGCTGCTTCTTTTAACAAGGACATAAGGGATCTGGAGTACCTTATGTAGACCACCAGGTGTACCATCAGAAGCCCAGCTAAACTATTAGGGATACAGGCATGGTTCTAAAACAAAAGTTGTTCATTATGATGGGCCGCTTCTTTTCACAAGGACATTGAGGATCTGGAGTACCTTATGTAGACCACCAGGTGTACCATCAGGAGCCAAGCTAAGCTATAAGAAATACAGGCATGGTTCTAAAACAAAAGCTGTTCAGTATGATAGGCCGCTTCTTTTCACAAGGACATAGAGGATCTGGAGTACCTTATGTAGACCACCAGGTGTACCACCAGGAGCCCAGCTAAACTATAAGAGATACAGGCATGGTTCTAAAACAAAAGTTGTTCAGTATGATGGGCCGCTTCTTTTCACAAGGACATTGAGGATCTGAAGTACCTTATGTAGACCACCAGGTGTACCACCAGGAGCCCAACTAAACTATTAGCGATACAGGCATGGTTCTAAAATAAAAGTTGTTCAGTTTGATGGGCTGCTTCTTTTCACAATGACATTGAGGATCTGGAGTACCTTATGTAGACCACCAGGTGTACCATCAGGAGCCCACCTAAACTGTTAGAGATACAGAAATGGTTCCAAAACAAAAGTGGTTCAGTATGATGGGAATCAGTTGAGAAAGGACATTGGCAACTTTTTACCGAGGATTTTTTTGTTATCTACTGACTTTTGTATTCAATGGTTATAAATATTGATCTCTCAGGGCAGTACACCGGATAGCAAATTTTGAATTGTCCCTTTAACAACAGAAGCAAGCAAGTCATCCTTAAACAGTAGAGATAAGAACTGTTCTAATATCACTGTCATACTTTCTATGAACATACATACATACATATATCACGCCTTTATCCCTTGCGGGGTAGGCAGAGCATAAACGGCCGAAAAAACGGACATTAACGCCACGTCTGACAAACGTTTGAGGGTCATTCGGAAAATTGTGTATCGCCATAGTGACAGGTTGTCAGCCCATCGCCTAGAATTGCTATACACACCCTCGAGTCCCTATGAACATACCTCTACATATGTACTTTAGAACCTGTGCCTAAAAAAACTATCTTACGCGGACGAAGTCGCGGGTAAAAGCTAGTATTCAATAAAATAGAACCCCTTCTTCTACACTTCAAAGAACACATGTTTGATTTAAACAAAGAACTCCCACGCGGTTTTTACCCGTATCCCCCGTTAAATACCGAACTTTCAAAGTATAAAATAAAAACACTAACCACGAGAAATTAACCAGAAAAATAGACACGGTAAAATAAAATTTAAAAGACACCGAAATTTAAAAACTCACGAATCGCCCTCCAGATGGTTTCAGCTTCGCCGCGCTTCTTCAATCTCACTTCCAAGAGATCCACCATAAAAGTAAACTAAGAAACTAAGTCTGAACTAAGAGGGCGAAATTTTGAAATTTTTTTGAAATTGAAATTTTGAAATTTTTGAAATTCTTTATTCAATGTAGGATAGTATTATCATATCACTTATTGACGTCATGAACCGTCATTGTAAAAAAAAGAAATTTGTATCACACAATTTTCTTTTTTTTATAACAATTTTGTAATGTCCTAATAGAAAACCGGCTCGGGCGGGAGAAAAAAATAAAAATCAAAGCACTGCCACGGGGCTGGCCAGGTTAATCACACGGCATGTAACTTTACGCCACCACCATCTGAAAACGATATTTGTTTCAAATTGAAGTCAAGATTTTTAAAGCGTGTAGTTTACATGCGTATAATTAATCGGACCTCCTGAACAGGAAAAACCCACCAAAAAACCTGCCCAGAAGTGCTCCTACTCTAAATTAACAATCTTACTAGCCCCTAAGCTACCCTAGCTAATTCTGTAAGTAAAAAAAAATATGTATAGACCAAAAATGGCTACATTTTTTTTGTAAAAATTGAAGTAGATAAATCTACCAGTTTTAACTTATAAAATATTTACTTTAAACAATTGAAATTACATCCATGCAGATTTGTAAAATTATGTCAGTTGTAAACTCCACGCACGCCCCATTTTGGTATTAAAAATGAGTGCGTGTTTCTTGTACTGCGCTGGAATTTCAGAGCTCCATGCCTCTTTGTCATTAATGTACTCATCTAACTTATAGTAAGCTTTATAACATAATGTTTTCTTGATAACAGACTTAAATTTACATACACATACACATACACATATCACGCCTATAATCCCTTGCGGGGTAGGCAGAGCGTAAACAGCCGCAAAAAACGGCCATTTACACCACGTCTGACAAAATGTTTGAGGGTTATTCGGAATATTGTGTATCTTAAACTTAAATTTACTTTCTGATAAACTCAGTATATCTTCCGGTATTTTGTTATAGTATCTTATACTTAGACCTTCAAATGAAGTCCTAACTTTAGCGAGTCTGTGCTTAGGTTGATCTATTTTATTTTTACTCCTTGTATTGCGGTTATGCCTGTCACAATTTCTAGTGAAAGTATTTATATTTTTTCTAACATACATGATATTTTCATAAATATATTGACACGGTACAGTCATAATATTAATTTCCTTAAACAGTTCCCTTAGGGAATCACGACTGCAAAGTTTATAAACTGCTCTAATGGCCCTCTTTTGGAGAATAAAAATTGTTTCAATATCAGCGGCGCGCCCCCACAGCAAAATTCCATAGGACATAATGCTATGAAAATAACTAAAGTAAACAAGTCGCGCAGTTGCAATATCCGTGATCTCTCTAATTTTACGTACCGCATATGCAGCTGAGCTTAATCTTCCCGACAAAGATGTAATATGAGGGCCCCATTGGAGACTTGAGTCAAGAGTAATCCCTAAGAAAACTGTACTGGTAGTAAACTTTAATTTTTCATTATTAAGTACGACATGATTATTCAAAGAATGTACTACGTTAGGTAAAGTGAATAATACACATTTAGTTTTTTTCTCATTAAGAACTAAATTATTTGCAGTAAACCAACTATGAATTTGTCCAAGAGTGTTGTTTACTTCGTCATAGTTATGTGCATGTCTATCGACCTTAAATATAAGGGATGTGTCATCAGCAAATAGTACAATCTTGGACAAATTCTCTACCATGTAAGGCATATCATTTATGTAAATTAGAAATAGAAATGGTCCTAAAATAGAGCCTTGAGGCACACCAATTTTAACACGAGACCCCTGTGATTTGGCGCTGTTTATTTGGACCTTTTGAGTTCTATTATCTAAATATGAATTCAAAAATTTCAGAGCTGCGTTTCGAATACCGTAGTGTTCTAATTTTAACAATAAAGTTTCATGATCTACGCAATCAAATGCCTTGGAAAGATCACAAAAAACACCAATGGCATCTTTTGATTCTTCCCAAGCATTAAATACATGTTTGATTAGAGCAACACCAGCATCTGTGGTACAACGTCCCTTTGTAAAACCGAATTGCTGGTTGTGTAACAAATTGTTCTGATTAAAATGGGACAGCATTTGATTTAGTATGATCTTCTCAAACACTTTGCTGAGTACTGGCAGAATTGATACAGGCCTATAGTTACTGGGGTCTTGTTTGTCACCAGCTTTAAACAGCGGAACTACCTTGCTATGTTTCATTAAATCAGGAAAAATGCCGTGATCAATACATTCATTGAAGATATCTGCTAAGTATGGTGCTAATATTTCGATTACTGATTGACAAACTTTAACTGACATCCCCCATAAATCTTCGGTGCTCTTTACTTTGATATCTTTAAAAGTTTTTAAAATATACTGGGGACTTACATGAGTAAATTTAAATTCAGAATTGCAAACATCTTCATTTTGCTTCAGCAATGAATATGAAATTGTAGGTGAAGATCTTAATGACTCAGTAGTTTTTAGAGGTATATTTGTGAAAAATGTCTCTAACATCTGCGCTACATCTGAATTTAAACTAATCACTCCTTTGTCGGTTTTAAGTGAAAAGTTATTTTCGCGTGGCTTAGTTTTACCTGTTTCGCTATTAATAACTTTCCAGACAGCTTTTATTTTATTATCTGAAGACTTTATCTTATTACTAATAAAGTTTGCTTTAGCAATTTCACAAGCTATTTTGAAGGTTTTAGAATATTTTTTTACTAGCTCACTAAAACTTACATCGTTTGTCATGTTTTTAAGCTCGTAAAGTTCAAAAAGCCTATCTCTACTAATCCTAAGACCTTTGGTCGCCCAATCACTAAACTTAAATTTCGTATTAATTTCTTTCGTTTCTAAGTTAAAAATGATTTCGAATTCTTTGCTTAACAAATTGAAAACGTCTTCGTATACATGATTTGGGTTTTCAAAATTATAATTATGGACAGGCAATTTCTCGATTAACACATTTTGATATTTTTCCAACCTGCTTGCAGTGATGCGCCTGGTTTCTATTTTGATCGTTTTAATATGGTTTTTGAATGGGAATGTTACACTTTGACCCTTGTGATCTGATTGAAGAGAATTTATAATGCATTTTTGTACCGGGTCACAATCGCTGAATACATTATCAATACATTTGGCAGAAGTAGGCGTCACACGAGTAGGTTCAAAAAATATATTAAATAAATTGAATGATTTAAAAAGACCTAAAAATTTATCACTTAATGCATTGATTTCTAAAATGTCTATGTTAAAGTCACCTGCAACAATTACATGTTCATTAGTTTTTGTGACTAATTTGAGTACATCTTCCATTATTTCTAGGAATTTGGTAAAATTTTTTGCTATTGGCGGTCTGTATACGCATACTATAACATGACTTTCCAGCTCAACACAAGATAATTCAGTACAACACTCAACCGACAATCCGACAACATCCTTACGTTCTTTGAATTTAATGTTGTTTCTAATAAGTATTAAGGAACCTCCATGTATCGCGGATTTTCGGTTGAAAGAACTGGCAATACAATAATTTTCATAATTTATCAAAATGTCAGGATCTTTGTGAAAATGTTCCGTTAAACAAACTATGTCATAATTATGCTTTTCTAAGAATAATTCAATTTCTAATACTTTGCTAGCAAAACCCTGAATATTTTGATGTAACACTTGTAACTGATTTAGCTTTTCCTTTGTCTGAGGATGAGTGCAAGAAAACCCCGGTTTGTGTTTGTTATTAATATCAGTCAAAGAGGGGATTTCCTTTGTCTTAAATTCTAGTTTAAATTATTGTTAGTAACATTACAAATTAATATAGGAGATGACACAGATTTTGTGTCATTTATATTATATGCTAACAATGTAGCTACTTGTTTTTTATAATAATCAGACAGGTACATAGTATCCTGAGTCAAAATAAATGTGTGAATAAAATTATTCAAGTCAAAATAAGAAATAGCATCGCTATGATGACATGTTATATTGTATAGATGCATGTTCATTCTATGCACACAGTTGTTTTGTTGATCTGACAGGTTTGTACAGTATGGGAAGTTGCACAATATGAACTTGCACTTTGTCTGATTGTGTAAATTGAGCAACACCTCTACACTATTGTCTAATGTACTACGACTAATGTTAGAATGATTTCCTATCATAATTATAATGGTGGTGTGCTCATCAAATTTCCCTACAGCTACTTGTTTAACAATATCCTCAAATGAGGTGTCAGGACAACACATGTTTGTCACTTGCGAATCAAGGGACCAAGGACTTATATACGACCATTTCCCTTTGTTAACCCACTAGTCCCCACTTCGGATGTTTACACAACTACCACGTAAAAATTACTTATTTCCAAAATACTTAACATTTCTTTTAATTATTTTTGTTCATAAAACTTAGACATATACAGGGTTATTTTTTAGTCAGTGCGCAAACTTATACCATGATATCAGAATCGTTAATAGGACATTTTAGGCAAATAAAAAAATATGTTTTATTTTTATTATTATTTTATTTTTGTCTGCCTCATAAAAAATAAATCATGGACACACTACTTTTCAATTGGGGGTGCGTGAAAATGGCAACAGCGCTCGCGCAGCGCACCCTTCAGTCAGTTTCATTCAGTTCTCGCTTTGATTCCGTCGCGGGCGGGCGCGCACATGTGTGACACTACTTTCCCGCCGATCCCGAATTGATTTCGCGATGTCGAATTTTACGTTTCGCGAGTTTTACGAAATGGTGCGTTCGTACTTTTTAAGTGGGGAAAATACCCGAGCAGCCCAATGAATGTACGCGGACGAAAGTTTACCTTGACTGCGTAATGCTGGCGTTGTGGACCCTCGTGTACCGAACCCAAAAACATTCCTCAACGTTATGCAGCGGCTGTTGGATCACGGGCAGTTTACGGTCAGTAACTGTTAATTAAACGACTATTGTACTTAGCTACCTACTGCCTACCTAGTGTTCTAGGTAAACTTTTTGCACTTTACTTTACTTTAAGTGCAGTTGTACTTTAAGGATAATTCGGTTAAAATCATCGAAGGGCAGGCACGCGCGATACGAGCTACCTCATATCATCAGTGTACATAAAGCTTTCTAGCAGTGCAGATGAATTTCCCGCCACGCCGTGACGCCGGCGCCGCGCCGGCGGCAGATTTCTTCTAAAAATTGAATCGTTGGCGCCACTATGTCTGGCGCTGTAAGACGCGGTGACTAATCGCGACATTGTCAAACCATCACAACCTCTGTTGTATGCAGGTTGTGTAGGCTTTTTAGGTACTATCAGCAACGGCTCCAGTTGCCATTAAAGTCTTTACTGGTTATTTTTAAAGAATATTAGAAAAACCTTTGAATGTTGATCTTTTGAAATGTTTATCAATCTTTTCTGGTTATTCTTGTTAACTGTAACAAAAACCATTCTTAAGTTGATCACGTAGATGGTTACTTGAGGTGCTGTACAATCCCGAGTTACCGTTATGGATTAAACATTTACATGTCTTGCTTATGCTAGTAGTAGCTGCTAATTCTTAACCAAACTGGGAAAAATCCAACTACGTCATTAAAAAAATAATCTTGTCTCTCCGCATAAACTAGAAACAGGGACCATCATATCAAGAGACCAACTTTTAAACCACTACACCACGGAGGCAGTTTAAGTGTAGGTACTTGTGAGATAGGTACTTAGTTGTTGTAGGTATCACCCGCACGCACCCCGGTACCAATAGCGGTCATTAACCTGGACTGGTCATTGACCTGTGCTGTAGGTAGAAGCATAGAGTAGAAATCACATAGAGATGACACTCCCGCTCCAGACGCGCTCAAGGTCAATCCGTCTGGCTGTCTCTTAGAGAACAATCCAGTCGGGAGTGCGCTTCGCCGCGGAAACGTTCGTCGTGCGGGTCGAATTTTCATTTTTTGTGAAAAATTTAGCAATGCCGAATTATTGTGGTGTGTATGGCTGCAAAAGTAAGTTTTTTTAATTTGCCTAAAGATGAGCCAAGGTAAGTGATGATTTTACAGTAAATACCTAGGTACCTACCATTCGTTATTATACGTAATTGTTGTGTGTACTCCTATTTTTACTTACATAGGAACTAGTTTCCATTTTCTAATTTAAACTACCTAGGTGCCTAAGATATTGTTAGCTGATAATGATAAATAAGCACATTCGTATCGTAGGTATGTTTTGCACTAACAATAAAATGGTAGGTAAGGTAAGACTTTAAAACGGGTAAATATTTTGTTCCCACGGGAAAACTGTTAGCAGCGGTCGCAACCGCTTGACTGGCCGCTAGTCTGGAATAAAATTATTGGCACGTGACAGCCCCGACTTAAAGCGCGGGAGAGTGCAGGGCGTTACGGGCTGCGGGGGGAAGTAGGTATTTAAAGCGCGGCTTTTGGGGCCCAGACAAAGGAGTTTCGTTTCTATACGCAGTATTATTATCTATTCTTATGGTAGAAGCTAGAACACAGTCAGCTGATAGGTATAACTGGGCCGCGCGCGACGTTGCCATACCGCAAGATAGCTAGTGAACCTAATAGGGTGATCCACACTTACGTACGATATTGGGATAAGTTTAAGTACGATTATTTCAATTTTTTTGTTCTAAGTCAGGTGTAAAAAATAAATACATATTTTCTAAAATTTGATAACCATTATGTATGTTGAAGCTGCGCACTGACTAAAAAATAATCCTGTATATCTATATATCCTCCAGAAACTTTTTTTATGAATTTCTCTAATAAAATGTATGCCAAAAACTTGTAGTACATACTCCACTTCCGTTTAAAAATCAATCTCATTGGATATCATCAAGCAATACTACCAACTGTAAACGACGGTAGAAACTATCCCATGCATTCTGACAACAGCTGACAATTCAACATTAACATCCGTTTCCCTGACATTTCCGGAACACCCAGAACTATTATTACGACCCGGTAGATGGTGCCACAGGTGACACAATGACGACATCCATGTCCCTTCGATTGACACCCCGTCTCGGCGAAACTACTAACCTAAGCCGACAGAGGGCATAAGCGAGCTTACCAGAATCAGTATTTATTTGATCACTGCGTAAAACGTAACGTAACATGTTTATCAATGAATAGCATGAATGAATCTCACTTCATTTCATAAAGTTGACCAATTAGAAAAGAGTAATGAACGTTCCGTTGCCACAAATATCAAAATACTTGTATCGCTTTCGGGTTTGCATTTAAATCGAATGCAAGTGATTTTTATAAGTAATTGATAAATAATGGCTTAGTTCAAAAAATAATAATGGAATAAAATCGATTTGCATTATAACTACTTTGGATATGATGACTTTACTTTATTCAAAATAGTTTCAAAGAAATTGAGTTGTTAGTAAACATATAAATATAAATATTAGAATTATATTTGTGTGTACGATGGTCCGCACAGGCTGACGATCGTTACAGCGCTTACTTTTGATCGGAGTTCAGGAAGCGGGTGTCGAGGCATTCGACAGGAGCTCAGGACCGGGACACCGCGCAGTTTTATCAGGCAGCTGCCAAGAAGTTACGATCCGCTTGGACAAGTGAATTTGTGTCCCGAGTGGTTTATTAGAGTCAATTAAAAATACGGTTTGGAAAGCTTCGCCCTATTATACCACTGTGATACCCATATCTCCTTTCAGTTCTATAATAATATAAAACTTAAACATTTCATAAAGCATTGTTTGGGATGTAACACAGAAAATAGTGCGAAGCTCCTTTCTCTTAACTTTTCTACATTAAAATCCCCTTTGTACTTTCGTAGACTTTGAACTTACTTCACAGTTACGGCATTATAAACCTGCGACAGGCTGTAGATAACATTTCATGCTAGTTATTACTTTTCGGGTTCGTACGCAAAAGAAGTTACGAATCCCGACTCAGTTTTTGTATATTACCCATGTATATTCTTGAAATACTTCATATACATAGACAATGAGATACATATTGATATCCTCTACAATATTTATTCTAGCTTTGGGTTTGTACGCAAAAGAAGATTTCACTTTCAATAAATTCAATTTATTTTTACCATGATACTGACTATTATACACCACTCCTCCTTCTCTCTCAAACATAATAACTAAAAATTCAAGTCTCATCAATCATATTTTCCAGTTCACAAATAAATTATAATATTTTGCTAACTAAATCACATTTGAACTTGCATAAAAGCCGTCCATCGACTGTTAACGTAGTATACTAAGAGCCAGAGGTTTTGATTATGTTATAATCCAAAACGGTAGAGCTGTCGAGGTTGTGTCGTTTTATAACAGAATCCGCCTGCTAAATGGGTTCGAACATACAGGAAGGCCTTCCTAAACAAGAAACTGCGGTTTCATAATGAAAATATAAATGCCTGCGGGCATAGCAATCAACTATTGCATACCTACAAAACCATCGACAAACAAAGAGCCAATGGCCCAACGTGGGGATAGCAAATTATTGATCGACCGAACACACAAAGTTGACTAAGCTTACTGTCATTGGACCAAACACGTTTGGGTAATATGATCATTTTCCGGAATAGTTCTGGACCTGCAGTGATTTAGAATTCCATCTATACCTATCAACTAACAAACCACTAAAACAAGTGGTTAGCAATATTCACAAATGTATTGACTAGACGATCTAAAGCCTTAGGCACCATCCAGGTTCCGTCACAAAACTCCTGGTAAATTAATCAATATTTACCCTTTTAAAGCGCTTCCACTGCAGGAGTTTAGCTCGTTATTAGACAGTTACTGTCCTGTATTTTTCAGAGTCCGTAAAAAAAAATCTTTCTCAAAGGGGGGTGAACTGTAGCGGAAGCTACAATCTAGCATATTTTTACGTAGGGGAATTTAATCATATCTCAATTCCCTACGTGATTTGCGTCATGCTTTTACTTAGGTTTAGTTACTATATAAGCTGAATTACATGTTAATAAAATGTGCATTAACTATGGATACGTCGAGTATAATTTACCGCCACCTCGAACCATCAGTCCGTATAAATTACTGTGCAATTTTTCCTAATTCACCGTTTTCAGGCGATTTCAGTGCCTGAAATTTTTCAGCCCTGAAATTAATTTCAGTTTATCCGGGGAGTCAAGCTAATTCTCCTGATACCCATTTTATTGAATTCTGACAAGTAGTTTTTGCACTACAGGCTTTTAAAGAAGCCATTTGACAGTTTGGCAGCCATTTTGTTTTTATTAAAACCGGTGCTTCTCTGCGGCCTTTTGTCCACTATTATTCTTTGCTTGGCTTGTTCTTTCCGATTTGACGGTTGCAAATCTCAACGACCACTTTTTGGAACTGAAAATTTCAAGTCCCGAAAATTATCTAAACTAGCGTCAAACGACAGGCCTTGCCAAGCCAAGAAATTAGAGCCCAAAATTATTAAAATCGGACCACTACGTCCAAAGCAGGACCAATTGCACAGAATTTGCACTAATTTTACACAAATAGATCTCTACATAGAGTCATACGCCAGGAACATCGGGATGCCGTTAAATCAGGTTGACACTGCATAAGGTCCGCTGTAGAAAACAATAAAGAATGGACCCCAAAACTAATCAACATACAACTTTTGGGGTGGTATGGGATCTACCTCCTAGCGGTCCACCCCGGGCAACGGCAACACAGGCTTGCCTGTGGATAAGTCCGGCTGAACGATCCCACCAAGCGGTGGAAGGCTCCGTAAGGGGCCGCCTGGCTCGCGACCACTATCCCACCGAAGTCTGGCGCCAAGTAGCTTGCTGCGTTCCGTCAGTGTGTGGGAGTGCCAGTGCCTTAACAGGCTTCTTCTGGGTGAGCTCGCTCCATCTGAGACTCTATCTCTATCCTATGACCTAGACTAGAGTCAAGAGCAAACCCATCATTAATAAAAAAAAAAAAAAAAAAACCAGAAAGTCTGGATGACACTTAAAATCAAATCATAATCAATCTTACGTCAGGATATGAAATAACAATATGGGCGAGTAAAACCTTAAGTCAGGTTACAGAACAACACGTCGTGGGCGTATAATCGTCGAACCCTGTAGAAAACTGCATCACCAAATGCTATCCAGCCACTGAAACGATTAACCACAACGTCGATACCATTACGCAGTCAATTCCCACGGTGAGGCTGTTTTGACCTGGCAGGTCATCGTCAGGCACGGTGTAACCGTACTACAACCGACCTGTCTACCAAACCAACCTAAGAACCTTAGACACACGCTGATCTACGTCAACGTGTCTTCACAACACCAAAGATACCGATTGACACTAACCTTCAACACCGAACACCATTGAAATCCAGCTGCAGAACTAAAAAGAGACCACACAGGAACTGTCACCAACCACGTACAATCTCTGCATTTTACCAACCTCAGCTACAACCTCGGGGAAATACGACAATAACCAACACACACTTCATGATCTCCACAAATATTCCACTGACAATACGAATCTAGGGCTCCGCCATCGCTAGACGACCACAGTTTCTCCAAACGCTCCAAGATTCCAAAGATTTTACCAGATTCAAAACCTAACTTCAAAACGACCACATCGAACGACAGACCAACCGGAACTGTCAAAGTTGTTTACTCCATAGCCCATTTCAGTTCCGTTTCTCCATCACGAACGCTGCCAACAATGAATTGTGAGAACGCACTACAACGCCTCTAACGTCACTCCAGTCTATCTTACAGTCGATGGCTAACTGCGCGCAAATAAAGCGCATCGTCTATTTGAGTGATGCCAGCGATTATGCGTTTTGTTTCTGCAAAAATCAAATAGCAATCAAACGGAAGAAAATAATAACAAAACGCGAACTGTCAAATAATTTCAGCCAATACCCACCAAAGTTTGATCAATCTCCGACATATATTATACTAGCTTTTACCCGCGACTTCGTCCGCGTTAGATAGTTTTTTAGGCACAGGTTCTAAAGTAGATATGTATATTCATAGTAAGTATGACAGTGATATTAGAACAGTTCTTATCTCTACTGTTTAAGGGTGACTTGCTTGCTTCTGTTGTTAAAGGGACAATTCAAAATTTGCTATCCTGTGTACTGCCCTGAGAGATCAATATTTATAACCATTGAATACAAAAGTCAGTAGATAACAAAAACATCCTCGGTAAAAAGTTGCCAATATCCTTTCTCAACTTTTGCACATCATACTGAACAACTTTTGTTTTGGAACCATTTCCGTATCTCCAATAGTTTAGGTGGGCTCCTGATGGTACACCTGGTGGTCTACATAAGGTCCTCCAGATCCTCAATGTCATTGTAAAAAGAAGCAGCCCATCATACTGAACAACTTTTGTTTTAGAACCATGCTTGTATCTCTAATAGTTTAGCTGGGCTCCTGATGGTACACCTGGTGGTCTACATAAGGTACTCCAGATCTTCAATGTCCTTGTGAAAAGAAGTGGCCCATCATACTGAACAACTTTTGTTTCGGAACCATGCCTGTATCTCTAAAAGTTTAGCTGGGCTTCTCGTGGTACACCTGGTGATCTACATCTGTACTCCAGACCCTCGAATGGTGATAAAAAGTAGCCTATGTCCGTTCTCGGTATGCTAGCAATCTCTGTGTCAAGTTTCATGAAGATCGGTTCAGCGGTTTGGCCGTGAAAGCGTAGCAGACAGACAGACAGACAGACAGAGTTACTTTCGCATTTATAATATTAGTGTGGATGGATATCATACCAAAAATTTAACAATTATAAAAATTCGTTCACATAAGGAAGTTATACATTGATAATTAAATTACGGATTACAGTGACTCTACATAGAGGCATTATACATGTTTTTATTGTTGGTTATAGGACTAGATTTAAGACTCCACATTTAATTTCTCTCGGCATTGTTAGCGCCAATATATATTTCTGCAGGTTAACTAGATAAGACTCTACATAGAGCAATAACAAGTTTATTCCATTTTACTATACTTTCAACCTGCTAAGGCTTAATTGAGCCAATTCCTAATATTTGTCCTGTGTTGTTTTATTGTACCTGTCAGACTATAGGCTATTTACTGCCTATTGCACTATTAGTATTAGTTTTTTTGTATTTTCCTTGTTTGACTCTTAAATAACCACAAAATGAAGGCTACAAGGACACCACATAAAGCTTCAATGGAAGCAAAAAACGTGAAAGATTAATTTGAGGATACTGCAGCAAAAATAACTAAACAAGTTGGACCCAAACCAATGCTTTCACAAAAAAATGACATGCCACCATCCGGCTCCACTTCAATACCAAATGCTACAAAACTTCATAAGGACGCCCTTCAACAACTCGAGCAGTCCGGTAACATAAAAACATATATAAAAGCCGCGGTTACAAATAGCATCAATGGACTCTATGCTATAGTCGGAAAGCTTCATATGGAGTAAAAAATTCTACAGGGACAACTTGACGACCTCAGAACCACTGAATTATCACAAGAAGATAACAACATGGTTACCATGCTAAACAGTAAATTGGAATGTATTCTCAGTGAGGTACGCGCAACCAAAGATGCGATGGTTGCGGAGGTCCTTGAAAAGAAAAAGCTCACTTCACGTGCCTCCTCGCTATCCCCTAGAGCACAAAAGGTGGGTGAAAATAATAAAAAAGTTATGCCAGAGCTTGGTGATTTGCGTAACATAATTGTTCATGATGTGGTGGACAACCTTAAACGTTCTCTTCAGGCCAAATCAAGTGTGAAATTGGAAGAAATGAAACGAAATGTTATTGACAATCAAAAACTGATTGTCGATACACAAGGTCAACTCAGTCAAAGGACCTTCAACATGGAAAAAGAACCCAAAGAGCAGTCTTATTATGTCCTACGGGACAATTAAGTGAAACAACTCGTTTGCTGGTGGAAATGAGAATAATCTTTATTGTGAATTAATGTGCCTTTTATATGGTTTATAAAGTATACATTAGCGTCATATTTGACCTATGGAAAATGGATAGAAAATAACAAGAATATCAAATTACATTACAAAGCAAGATCACATTACTTGTATCATATTACTTACATACAATAACATCATGTTTATCAACCTAAGATCTACGTTATGATATGAACTACGTCACACAATACATCACCCCTCTTTTTTTTTGAAAATTTTATTTTACATTAGTTAAAATAAAATTTTGATTCATTTCATAAAGTATGGTTCTATATTGTATGTTGTTCCTTATAGCAAGTTTATATTTGATCTTGGATTACAATATACTAGGTATAGTAACTTACATTCCTAACGATACATCGTCACCGAAAGTAAATGATATTTAATATAAGAATCTTATTCTAAATCTGTTTACACATGTTTACAATGTTGCAGTAACATGAATACAGATTTGCCTTTTTTGTTTTACTACGTTTTCATTTATCTGATACTTGACATTAGTATTTCGTTTGGTAAGTAAAACAGAGTCCTTTTTTGGCGTTGATGTGATACTTTGTTTATTAGTTTGATCTTCGATTCAATTATTGTTTTTCTGATCTCTTTTCACTTGTTTTCTGGATCTTACAGTGATAAGTGCATCTTCTTCTTCTTAATTTTTTTTTTAAAACGTCAAGAAAATGAACGTGATGACTCCATCAGAAGTTCTCAATTCTATTGCTGGGAAGTGTTTGGAGTTTTCGTTGGCCCATGGTGTATAATTGTATTATTATGTCGTTCGGGAGTCCAACGACGGGGTGCTGACATACCGTGCATGTTTCGACGCACCTGAAGGTCACCCGCTGATGTGTCCTCAGAACATAGACTTGGGCCGCTACGTTACTATATTTACGGAAATGGTGTTTGAGTTGCCGGATGGCCGGAGCTTGCTGTTTGACTTTCATCCGTCGCCCAGTGGTCTGATGTGGTACTTTGAGTGGACGATTTTTGAAGTTAACTTACTCTTCAGTGGTATCGCATCAGCTTCCTAGTCATTTTTGTACGTTTTTTATTTTTACCGTTTTTATTTTATATTTATATTTTATTAAGTATATGTGGGTTTTTTTTTAAATTATATTTTCTCAAACATGCTAGGAAATGTGTTCATTTCTTTCAAAAAAGGAAACCGCGAAGTTTCACATTGTTTGTCACGTCTCAGTTTACGCCAGCAAAGTTGTATGGAAATCCTTTGCTGGTGTCCATTAAGATAAATTCGTTATATGCTAAAAATAAAAAATTTGATTTGAAAATTATCTCGATGACTCTCATAGAAACGGAACGTAATTTTGTATGAAACAGGTAACTAAAGACGAGGCTGTATGATGTAAAGACCCTTGCCTGTCCAAAATTAAAAAAGAAAAGAATGAACTAAACATTTAGTATGGCTGAATATTACGTAATACTGTGCCTTACAGGCGAATTTATTTAAAAAAATTACAATTGGTGGGAAAATTGTAAATTTTTATTTGTTTCGTTGTGTTGTGGTCGCTAGCTAACTTTTATAAGAAGTACAATCTTTCATTTCCTAGCCTTTTTTTGAGAAAAGCACTATGTAAGCCTCGGGGAAAAATACTTTGCTTGACTTGTATAATTGAAGTCCTCGCCTGCGGCTCGGACTTCAAACTATACTCGTCCAGCAAAGTCTTATTTTCCATACCTCGACAACAATGTACTATTTTATACAGTAAGAACTCTTTTTATTTTTTTTTACCTTATAATAACAAAATAAAAGTATACTCTTAGAATTAGTCACTAAAATTAAACAAAAATAAAACACATTTAATTATTACACTATTTTTTACCTAATACTGTATTACAAAAATTTAAAATCATTAATAGTATGGTTTGGTTCTATTTTTATGAACAATATTTTCCTTATTTTTAACTAATATTTTTACATTAACACCCATTTCCTCGATTACTTGAAATGGACCTAAATATACAGGGTCTAATTTTTCTCGATCTTCTTTTTTCACTAAAAGTAAATCGCATTTCTTATAATTTACATGATTACAATTTTTATCATAACTTATTTTTCTATATTCTTTTGCCTTTATTAAATTATTTTTTGCATCTTCTTGCGACTTCTGAATTCTATACTTCATTTCAAATGGATAATCGCAAAAATTGTATATAGGGTCTATTTTCCTACTAAGATTCAATGGTAAATTACACAGTTTTCCAAATACAAGCTCATATGGTGTATATTTCGTAGCAGTATGCATAGTAGTATTATATGAAAAACACCAATATTGTAACCAATCGCTCCATTTATGAGCTTCGTTATCTGTTAGTATTCTCAAGAAGGCTCCTAAACTCTTGTGTGAATTTTTGAATGCACCCAAACTTTCATGGTGATACGCAGTTGATTGTATTTGCTTAACTACTAATATCTTACAAATATCACGCATTGTTGATGAGATGAATTCGCTTCCTCTATCAGTAGCTATTTCATGAGGAATTCCGTAGCGTAAAATGAAGTTATCTACTAATGCACGCGCGACCGTCTCTGATTCCTTATTAAGTAACGGGTACGTTTCTACGTATTTCGTAAGCTCACACTGTAGCGTTAAAATGTAGCAATATCCATTGCTGTCTTTTGTTAGAGGACCTTCTAAATCCAAGAAAAGTTTATCGAATGCTGATGTTGCAGTGCTTGTGATGCACATCGGTTCTTTTACTGTTTTATTACAATACTTTTGTTTTTGACAATGTTTACAATTTTTAACAAATAATCGTACATCTTTATCTTTTCCTGGCCAGTAATAATATCGCTTTATATTATTTGTCATTCTATGTATCCCTGCGTGGCCGCTCGTCGGCAAAATATGAAAATCGTTAAGAATAACGCGCCTGTCATCTTTATCATTTATTTTTACTACTCCCCTTATAACACAAATGCGTGGCCCGGATCACATATTATTATTATGTATATATTGAGTTAACTCTTTTATGAAATATTTATTATTTTCATTACGAATTATGCATAATTCCTTAATACTCAATGTACTGCAAAATGTACCCAATTCTCTCACGAAGAAATCTCGTTTCATACATGATCTAGAAGATGGGTTTACACTTATTAGCGACAAGCTGGGGGTGTACAATAGTATATTATTCCTATTGGATACATATTCATTTATTTTTCTACATCGATTATAGTCATCTTCTTCTATGCTCAACTCTAAGGAGTTTGTTGGTTTTTTAAGAATTTCTAAAACTTTTGGGTGATCAGTCCAATCGTCTGAAGAAATCTTTTCTGTCAAATTTTTGCTTTTTTCTTCTTGCTCCATTTTTCTCCTTTGTGACCTAGTTAACACTAACAAAACATTCTCTTGCATACTCTTTAATTCTTCACTTGTAATTTCAATTCTAGATAATGCGTCTGCAGCTACATTAACTTGTCCTTTCAAATACTCCACCGTGAAATCATACTCCTCTAGGCACAATCTAAATTTCGTTAATCGGCTCGAAGGATTATTCATCCACACTAATATTATAAATGCGAAAGTAACTCTGTCTGTCTGTCTGCTACGCTTTCACGGCCAAACCGCTGAACCGATCTTCATGAAACTTGGCACAGACATTGCTTGCATACCGAGAACGGACATAGGCTACTTTTTATCACCATTCGAGGGTCTGGAGTACCTTATGTAGACCACCAGGTGTACCATCAGGAGCCCAGCTAAACTATTAGAGATACAGGCATGGTTCCAAAACAAAAGTTGTTCAGTATGATGGGCCGCTTCTTTTCACAAGGACATTGAGGATCTGGAGTACCTTATGTAGACCACCAGGTGTACCATCAGGAGCCCAGCTAAACTATTAGAGATACAGGCATGGTTCCAAAACAAAAGTTGTTCAGTATGATGGGCCGCTTCTTTTCACAAGGCCATTGAGGATCTGGAGTACCTTATGTAGACCACCCGGTGTACCATCAGGAGCCTAGCTAAACTATTAGAGATACAGGCATGGTTCTACAACAAAAAATGTTCAGTATGATAGACTGCTTCTTTTTACAAGGACATAGAGGATCTGGAGTACATTATGTAGACCACCAGGTGTACACACGAAGTGGTCTAAACCTGCACAGCGAGACAACGCCATCTTTTAACGACAAATTGAATTCATTGAATACCATTATAGACACATTAAAACACACACATTGACTGGCGCGCACACACACTAGAATTTAAGACGCGCAGTTTGATGACTAATAATAATTTAAACCTTAATTTCGCTGCTTGTATCACAGCAGTCGTAGCTCAATGGTTAACATAGCGGACTTTGGAAACAGGTAGGTAAGGATCGAGTCGTGGTTGGTCGCAGGTCTAGGCCTGTTTTTTTTTTATATAGGTTATACTTACTATTTTTTAATGATTATTTTGCTGTTGCTGATAAATTTTTATACTTATCTGTGTAGTATAGTGTGTGATATCGAATAAATATAGTAGTTTTGAGGATATAAGGTAAAATGAATAAAACTACCATAATATTTATCAGTTAGGTATTTATTTTGGTTTTTAACTATTCAATGATATTGGGTTGGGTTGCATAATGTTTGTTAATGTGCAACAATAAATAGGTATGTCAAAGTGAATAAACATGTTATAAATGAGATAACGAGGTAGCCTCATTCCTGCATTTATTGTAACAATAACATCACTTAACATATTTTTATTGGTAACACATTAAGCCTAAACTGAACCAGGGGATCAATTCATTTACATTCTTCGTTAGATTGTGTAAACAAAGTTAAATAATTATGCAGAATAATTAGGTATTAAGTGACAGGTTAACTTGGTATTTTGATTGTTTGAGAGCTTGAACAGTTTCAGAAATTAACTAAGCAGTAAGTATCGAATAAAATAAATCTTCTGCAAAATTCCCAACCCAATATATTAATATCTACCTATTTAAATATTTCAATTTAATAATAATTTAATTTTAATTTAAACGGCTTGGCATGCTAGCTACCATGTTCGAACACATTGGTTTACCACGCATGGACTCCCAGGTGAACATGGCTAAGTCGCCGTAAATTTTTCTTGGTCCTGACTTCAGATGGGTCCCAGTTAAGGACCATTTGACCCCATAAATTTTCTATGGGATTTAAATCCGGACTCTTTGACGGCCAGTTAATAACAGTCACGTCGTGCTGGGTTCGCAACCAATCCTGGACGATACGGGCTTTATGCACAGAGCAATTATCATGCACAAAATAAATGTACTGATTTGGGTAAGCAATACGCACTGTAGGCATAATTACGTCCTGCAATATTTCCACATAACTCTCGCTAATGAACCTTCCTTCTATTTCAACTAGTTTTCTAGGTCCCATAGAAGACACCACAGTCCCACTCATTCTATTTGGGAGAATGTGAATTGGTCTGTAACGCTTGCCTCTCCAGCGCCATAAAATCTTGCGTCCAATCTGTATCCGATTTAAAAGCTTTTTCATCAGTGAATATTACTACATTATTCTCCCAATCAAAGTTTCTATAAATATATGCAAATCGGACTCGTGCTTGTTGATGAGCAGCTGACAGCAAATTTTTTGAGCTGGCTGATAACAACTTATACCAGCTGCGTGTAAATGGGTCCTTACAGTTTGTAATGTCACTCCGAACTCCGTTGCTGTTGAGCGAGTTGACAAGAATGGGGGTATTAGCATGCTTGGCAACTATCTCTCGGTGACGCGCTGATGCATCCGTGAACATCACGGCCTTACGACCTTTCCGGCAGGCAGGATGTCACCGGTATCGGCGTAACGTAACCCACAGCGTAACAGTTCTTTTCTGTAAGAAAAATACCTAGTCAATCTACAAGTATTTAATGTAGGTAAATGCCAATAATAATAAATAGGAAACTAAGTAAGTAAATATAATAAGCAATCTAATACCTATTTAAACATTTTAAATAATGAACGTATGGCAGGTAGTATGTAGTAGGTATCTTTATCTAGAAACTTAATGTTTGGATAATATGAACGACCTGACCTGAAGCATTTGCGCTAATTTTGTAAAATAAAAATATTTAACTTACATTTAATTGAAGACGTCGAGAAATTTCATAATACTAAGATTATCTTCATATAGCACTATGCTCTTTGCTCTAAGCACTGTATGTAGACAAAGGAGCATACTATAGGTAGACATAATTACGATAAAACGATAGCAAACAACAACACAAAGAAACATCGAAAGCTAACGGTTAGATACGTAGGCAGTAGTCGATACAGATCAGATGACTGTGCTTATTACTTACCGTCTAATAGTTATAATGATTATGTGCAATACCCACAAACATCATTCATTCAAAATAACTAATGGGCCGTTAACTAAAAATTATCTTACATATAAAAAACAAAAACATAAAACAATACTCATGGGGGGCGGGATCGACCCAGTGTCCTATCATAATTTTAACTCGCTCTAAATTCAGACGCATACTATCTCGGCTATGCCAGCTTTGACGAGTTCATCGAATTTTTAAACCACTTAACTACTTACCTATGACGTCCTACCGACCCTTGCTATAATTTGTAAAGTGCGAATATGATGTATGCGGCTGCGCATGATATGCGTGCGCGTAAAACAAGTTCTCTGAGTTCTGCCGGCTCAGAGGTATTTGATTTTTATTATAGATGGCGTTATTCGTAGTTTTAGTAAGACCTGTGCAGCCTATTCATTTGCGCACTGTACCATCAGGAGCCCAGCTAAACTATTAGAGATACAGGCATAGTTCTGAAACAAAAGTTGTTCAGTATGATGGGCCGCTTCTTTTCACAAGGACATTGAGGATCTGGAGTACCTTATGTAGACCACCAGGTGTACAATCAGGAGCCCACCTAAACTATTAGAGATACAGGCATGGTTCTAAAACAAAAGTTGTTCAGTATGATGGACTGCTTCTTTTCACAAGGATATTGAGGATCTGGAGTACCTTATGTAGACCACCAGGTGTACGATCAGGAGCCCACCTAAACTATTAGAGATACACAAATGATTCCAAACTAAAGTTGTTCAGTATGATGGGAATAAGTTGAGAAATTACATTGGCAACTTTTTACCGAGGATGTTTTTGTTATCTACTGACTTTTGTATTCAATGGTTATAAATATTGATCTCTCAGGGCATACACGGGATAGCAAATTTTGAATAGTCCCTTTAACAACAGAAGCAAGCAAGTCATCCTTTAACAGTAGAGATAAGAACTGTTCTAATATCACTGTCATACTATGAATATACATACATACATACATACATAAATCACGCCTATATCCCTTACGGGGTAGGCAGAGCGTTAACGGCCGTAAAACGGATATTAACACCACGTCTGACAAAAGTTTGAGGGTCAATCAGATAACTGTGTATCACTATAGTGACAGGTTGTCAGCCCATCGCCTAAAATTGCAATACACATCCCTCGATTCCCTTAGTCGGCTCTTACGACACCCATGGGTAAGAAATGGGGTGATGCTATTCTAAGCCGGCAATCACACGGCGGATATACATATATACTTTAGAACCTGTTTCTAAACAAACTATCTAACGCGGACGAAGTCGCGGGTAAAAGCTAGTATTAAATAAATAAACTAACGGTCTATGATCTGTAATAATTCTAAACCTTCGACCATAAATGTAGGGCCTGAAATATTTCACTGCCCAAACTATTGCGAGCAATTCCTTTTCTATCGTAGGATAGTTAGTTCCTTTCTGCTGAATTAAGTGAACGACTTGCGTATGCTACTGGTAATTTATTACTGTTTGATAAAATACAACCGATTACTATCCCTGATGCGTCTGTATGAATTTGGAACTCATTGCTTTCTGAAAAATCTGGATACTGTAATAAGGGTGGTGAACTTAATTTTTTCTTTAAAGTCTCGAAAGATTCTGAACATTCTTTTGTCCATTCAAATTTGTCATTTTTCCTTGTGAGGTTATTTAATGGATGCGTTATTTTTGCAAATTAGAGATGAATTTACGATAATAATTGGCAGAAGCCACAAATCTTTTTACTTCGTCTGCGTTTATTGGCTGTGGATAATTTTTAATTGCTGTAACTTTGCTAGGGTCGGGTTTTTATTCCCTCTGAAGTTACGACATGTCCCAAATACAAAATTTCTTTTTTTTTAGAAAATTACATTTTAAGGGATTCAGTTTAAAGTTGACTTTCCTTAATCGCATGAAAACATCAATGAGATTTTTATTATGGGATTGTAATGATCTACCCATCACAATAACGTCATCAAGATAAACAATACATTTGTCAAAGTTAAGACCAGACATAGCGATCGTCATAGCTCTACTAAAAGCACTTGGGCTTGTTTTGAGACCCATCGGTAATTTTATTTATTTTATTTTCTTTATTAGGACAACCAACAAGTCTTTCACTTCCCACATGAATAAACAAAACATGACATTTAAATCTAAGCTAAAGTGAAGCCTTAATTATAGGTAGTCACCGCATGCATAAGTGTTAACAACCTTATTTACTTAGTTATTTATGTAGGTACTAAATAAACACTTTTGTAAAAAAATACTTAAATTAAACTAAACAACTTTTAAATTAAACTGAATAACAAGCTAAATAACATTTACTAAGTCACGCACAGTATGTTTAAACTTTGAACCGCTATCAGCGAATATGTCAATCGATGTGCTATACTTATTATATAACTTACACAATCTAGGGATAGGGGAGTTAGCTCC